>JAWZYV010013601.1:0-740018 GCA_038373885.1 Cheiracanthium punctorium | reverse complement strand
CTTGTTAAGTGCTATACAGCGTAGGTACCTGTGTGACCTCCTAACTAGGGATTGTACTGCCCGGGACGTGCAGTCCTCGGGAAGGGGGCAATGTTACGAATTTTCGGGGCAACCCGCTGCTCTGGGGCTTAAAATGGTTTAAAATTCGTATTCTACGCTTCAAATAGATAAATTTTGTGTCCACGAATGTGGGCGTGGGTTCGAATCCCACTTCTGACACCAAATGTTGCGGAATTACTCTGCTACTCCTGGGGTTCGTCGTTCTAAAGTCGAGTTCGTGTAAAAAGTTCAAGTAAAAAGTCACTTCTCAGGATGGAACAGAAACTTTATTGCTTCTAGAACTTCGTAGAACAATCAGCTGTACACAATTCACAAGCACAATCTAGCAGTAATGTGCTTTTAACAGTTCGCTTAGATCAGAAGCTCTCACAAATGCTGTATTTCTCACACAAAATAGAACACTTTTACAGGCAAAAATTCCGTGGAAATATTCAAGGGATATAGTACACTATCCCTTAAGACACAGCAATGAAGAATTTACACACAGCACTTTAAAAACAGCTTCACAAAGCAAGCTAAAACACAGCTTCTATAGCACTATCAGTTCACACAAAGCAAGCGTACTCAGAGCTCTTTACACATTGAATGTTCAACTCGCAACTGACTCGCTTCGGGGCGATGCCCGCTTCTATAAATAGCCGACGCAGGAGGTACAAGAGGTTTCCAGAAAAGTCAATTTCTCGAGGGTTCTACATAAAGCGTGAATTTTGATTACGTCATAGAAGAGAAATGTTAGGTTATTATGCGTTTTTAAGGCAGGAAAAACAACTTCCAGGCCCCATTGGGAAAAACGCGCCAAATGACCAAAAAGTCGCCAAGCTTGGCGACTTTTGGCGAAATATCGCCAAACTTGGCGCCAAAAATAAGTCCTCAAAAGTGAAGAGATCTAAGCTCTAGGACTAATATTTCTCGAGATTTCTAGAAGCCCATAGAAAAACATATGGGAAAGCGAAACCTCCGTATCTCCGGTTCTAATTGGCCGATTTTGATGCAACAAAAGCAAAATTTATCTATTTGAAGCGTAGAATACGAATTTTAAACCATTTTAAGCCCCAGAGCAGCGGGTTGCCCCGAAAATTCGTAACAACATGCTTTGCACTCTTTCCCTCTATTCTTATGACTGGGTTCCTTTGGATTCGCTTTGGCTTGGCGAACGTTAGGGCTTGGGTCTTATTTATCGACAGTTCTAGGTGAAGGTCCTTTATCACTGTTGATAAGCTCTTTAGTAGGAAGGCAGCTCGTTCCTCAATGTCCTTACGTCTCGGACCGCCGAAAAGAAAGGAGATGTCATCTGCAAAGGCCACAATCTCTGTATGCGGGGTGAGGGGGAGCTTGAGAATCGGGTTAGCTAGCACATTCCATAAGATCGGTCCCAGGCATGAACCCTGGGGACACCCCTTGTAGATGGCATATTCCTCCGTTCCCGATCCCCAGTTCAGAAGAATTTTTCTTTCGTCCAGGTAAGTGCAGAGCAATCTATGTATGTTCCCTGGGCAGTTCAGGGCTACCAATTCCTTTTTGATGGTGTGCCAGTCAGCGTTGTCGAAGCACCCTTGATGTCAACTGACACCAGGGTCGTATACCTTCCTGCTTTGATATTTTCTGATATTGACATGTGTATCTTGGAGAGGGCTTTTTCGCAAGATAGACTGTCTCTGAAGCCATACTGGCAATCCGAGATTAAGGAATTCGTCTCCAGGTGATAAATTAGCCGCTGGGCCACCAGTTTTTCAAGTAGTTTGCCCAGAGTTGGTAACAGGCATATGGGCCTATAAGAGCTGCTCTCTTCTGGATTTTTCCCTGACTTCAGGAAATAAACTACCTCCCCTTTCCGTAAGCATCTGGGGAAGTAACCTAGCTCCAGGCATTTGTTGGCCCATGCTGTTAGCAGGCCTGGGAAAGTATTTTGGAGGGCTCTGAGCATCCTGAAGTCGATGGCATCTGGTCCTGGGGCCTTCTTCGGGTTGAGCGCAATGAGTGCTGCTCTTACCTCGGAACGGACGAAGGGGACATCGTTAGGCTCTGTGCTAATAGGATCTATTTGATCCGTTTTGAGATGTTGTGGGAACAGATCTCTAGTTATAAGCTTGATTGCTTCCTCTCTTGAAGTTGTTGGATCGTTGAATTCTGCTTTTAAATCTGTCGGAGAAAATACCTTTCCGTAGGCTATTTTATAGGTATCACCGTAGGGATCCTTTCTCTCTGTGCAGAACTGTCTCCAGGAGTTAGTTCTCTGCACCAGGATCGATCTCCTGTATTCTGCTCTCGTCCGAGCTCTTTTAGAAGAGAGTTCTTGTGGTCTGCCTCCAGATGGTCCTGTGCTAGGATAACTTTCGTTCTTCTTGTCAGGGCCGTGAGTCTGTTTCTTTTCGTACGCAGGGCTGGGTCCACCACTTGAAATTGACTTGTCTTGATATTGCTTTCTTCCTATATGCACTAGACGCAGCTTGTTGGACTTGTTGGATCAGTAATTGAGTTGCTGTTTCCAGCTCTGCTGTGGATGAGGCTTGGTGGAGGGAGGCCACAAGGGGGTGTATGCCTGGGCGGAGGTGGCTTAGGAACTTTCCGTGGTTACCATGCTCGGTTTTATACCGTTTTCTTACTTTTTGAGCTGGTGGATGGTTTAGGATGTACGTAATATATCTGTGGTCTGAGGCGTTGTATGTTGGGTCCACCTTCCAGTTGGCCACTTCCTTGGCTGCTAGGGCGTTGGCCAGGGTGACGTCTGGCCAACCCTTCCCTGCCTCTTCTCTTCCATGTTTGAAGAACGTCGGGGGGCACTCTTCATCATTTAGCATTGCAAGGCCATACGATGCTATGTTGTCTGGGCATGCTCCTCTAAGTCCAACACTCACAAACTCGAATCCAAGCAGAGCGCCATCCTACGGAAAATCCGCAACGGCCACCACTTCCTGTCAAACACAAACATTCGAAACGACCTAAACATATCAACAATGCGAAAGCACCTCTATGGCATCACGTCCAACTTTTAGAACAACATACACAAACTGCCAAACGAGATCCTGGCAGAAATCCGGTACTATGACAATACCGGCCCTACTCAGAAGAAACGACCCAGGACTGCCTTGGCTACCCTGGACGCTAACTAACTCTGTCAGATAATCGAGCGACCCTTCCGTTGAAGTCCGCTTGTCGGGGGGAGGAAGAGTCGACACCCATACCTGACAACCCCCACCTTTCTTCTTAGCATGCACTCATTTTCCATCACTTAACTGACTTGACATATCTTTTTTGCCCTAACGTATGGGCCTTCTACTACACGACACCAAATGACAACGCTCACGTTACACACTGGAGATAAGCGCTTCGCGCAGGTGCTCTCGTAATTTCCTTCTATCAGTCAGTCATCTTAGAAGACCTAGTGATGACGTAAAAGCTTCTGTTCTCAGGCCTTCGGTATCTAGGAGGTGTTGTCGAATCCTCCCATCCTGTCCATCTGGACCGCAGTTCTATAGAAATTTTCTGGCGTGTCAGAGCAGCCAGCTGTATCAGAGGACTTTAGCTGTGTGGAGCCAGATGGGCTATTCGATCAGTCGCCATGTTGTTAATATTTAATTGGATCGATGGCAGTGGCCTCACTTTTTCAAGTGTCCTGCATTGATGTGAAAATGCTTACGCTTCAAAAGTTTAACCAATAAAACACCAAAAGTCACGTAGGATTTTAAAAACAAATACCTGAAACAAAAATTTTTTCTGAATTAAAATGATATCTATAAAGAAATATTTTATTATAATTTTCAGTTAATTATTTCTTTTATGCAAAAATGGAGATAGACACGAGACAAAAAGTAGGGCTGTCTCGTCTCGCTAAATTTTTATATTACAATGATAAAAACGTTTGTCTCATCTCGCAGAAATAACTGGAAACCTGTGTCTCGCCTCATCCCGCATCCATCTATGCGAAAAATGTTCACATCTAACATCACCATACAAAGGATTAAATTGTGTACCTAATTAACGTATAGGCCACATTTTGCTAATTGGGAATTTTTTTGTACCTGGATCGTATGAATTTTTAAATTTTATATTTTTTGTATTTAAACTTCGGAAAATTTTAATCTATGCCATTAAACTCTGTATACTTAACTCTGTATGTTATTCTATATGCCTATCATTAATATTTAAGGAATAAAAGCCTAGATCAGTGTTTTTGGGACACCCTGTACATGTATATATATAGTATATAGGGGGTCCCTTATTTTTGGTTAAAAAATATTTTTGCTGAAATTTTTTTGACAAACCCCTAATAATTGTTTCTTTTGATCAGATTATCCCAGATGTAATGTTTCAGTCCACTAGGATGAAATTAACACTTGCTGACTTGAGCCAGAATTTTCCATGTTACAATGGATGATACGATATACTTAGAACAAATAAGATACTCAATGTTATTAATTAAAAATATACTCAATAAATGACCAAGTCATATATACATCGATATTTTCATATGCATCTTGCACACACGAGGAACAAATTATTTTTGTTCTTCATTGACAGTTTAATCCGTTAAAGTCCTGCATTAATTTCACATCGCTTTCTGCACTTGCATTAACAGCTTTCAACACAATAATTTTCCATTTGACTTCCACAAAATCATCTAACATTTACTGGAAAATATAGTAGTAACAAAACTACAAAGCGTAAATACAAATGTAGCATTCCTAAAAAATAATAATATAGCTGTTTTGTAAGCAGAGGGAATATGTGCAACGAATTGCAACGGCTTGCAATGCATTTCAATTTCGCTTATACATTCTCATTGAAAAAAGGATAAAATTCTCAATTCTTCTCATAAATTTCGTTTAAACGTCTCGTGAAAGTGATTCGTCAAGCCTTTCGTGCGATTTTAAAGGTTTTAAGAAAAAGAAGTCTTGCCTAGGTGCTATAGGTGATTAAGTGCGACTGCCCTGCATTTAACCCATGGTTTCACATATAGAGTTCCAATGAATAATGAAATATTTTTCAAAGCCTTCTCATATTTGACAGATAAAGTAAGCTGCTATCTGAACAAAACCTTTTTTTTTTTTTAAAGAATAAATTCCTTTTGCCATCAAGCTTGATGAATAGCACTCGAATATGAATTTCTAATTTATTTTCGGGATATCCTCTAAAAAGCATTATGTATACTTATGTCGGTAAGTTCTTTAAAACGTCTCTCAGTATTTGTTTGCTTAATTCTTTTTCCAAAATTACGAATATTTCTTTAATTTCTGTCTCATTGATGCCGATCTACATGTTCTTTCCCATTTATGATATTACTAATACAGAGGGTGTTCACACATTTTTGTAACAATTTTTGCAAAGATATATGTAGAAATAAATATAAGAATTTTATTTTCTAATGTGTTCAATCTGATAGCCCTTTCTTTGAACTATTATATTACATCTTGATTTCCAAGATAACAGTCCTTTTCTTAAAACATCAAGGCTGATATTGTTCCACTCCTCCTTCACGATCTTCCAGAGTCCACCCAATGTTTTGTGATGCCCCTTATAAAGAGCTTGTTTTAAAAGTCCAAATGCACAGTAATCTATAGGAGACACTTCAGGTGACTTGGGTGAGATTTAAAGGGAATAGCTTCAATTCCAGTTTCATTTCTCATTTTATCAAAAAATAGAGCAGTAGATTTAGATGTATGGCTTGGAGCTTTATGTTGATGGAACTTAACACCGTGAAGATTGTTTCGATAAGGGGATAGAATTTCTTCTTTAAAAATAAGTGTTAAAACATATTTCTGATAGTAGTCCGAATTAATTTTGACATTTTTTTCTATTTTCCTTATTGTAAGTTTTCCGTTATAAGAAAATCCTGTAATAACCACAAAACCTATAGAAAAACTTTCCTTGTTTTCTCTAAACCAATTTGTTAAGTTTTTTTCTCCTCTTTCGCAGTAGTAAATGGATCTTTTTCTATTGCAGTCGGATAAATGTATCCAAGCTTCATCAATTGTAACTACAATATTTCCATTTTTCACCCGCCAAATAATTTTCATACAACAATCTACACATAGTCTTAAGCTGAGAAACATGTTTCGGCGTTACGCGATGAATATCGTGGTTTTTTGCTTTGATCAACTTTAAATCGGATTTATTTTGTGCACCGTTCCTACAGAGATATTTAAAGATTTTGCGATAGTTCTTTGGGTTTTTGGATTTTCCTTTAACACATGAGATGCGACTTTAGATTTAATAAGAAAAGTACGTAACTTTGTTGGGTATGCATTTTTTGCCTTTTCCCCAGTGAAATATAAAATTTGACGTTTCTTTCCTTTCACATTAATAATGTCACTTATTTTACGTGTAGAAATATTAAAACCATGATTTTGACATATTTTCGATCCTTCGCTCGTCGATCGAGCCTTCGATCCATTGTTTATTTTTCAGCGACATTTTAAAGCAAGGAATATTGTTCATGCTGCAGAAGATAAATAAGACTTAATACAATTTGATGCCAATCGCATTTTTATTTTCAAATTAATATTTAACTTCATGGAGAAAATCAAAATCGTTACAAAAATGTGTGAACACCCTCTGTATTGACGTTTCTTCAATTTTTTCTTAAGTCTTTGGAAAGTAGTTCGTCAGGATTTCTCTCTACCTCAAACATTTTCCCTTCAAACACACTTAGAAAAATTAGGTCATACGTGTGATGACGGCGTGGAATAGAATAACTGCAACATTTTTCAATATTTTTTGTTCTAAAATGATTGAAGCAAAATTTAAACGGTCAGTGCGCAATTCGGTCGGATGGTTAGTCCGCTACGCGAACGACAAACACGCAGACAGATAGATACCCCTCTTTTATTATACGTATAGAATAGATAAACTGTCAAGCTATCAAGTGCTTCTAATAATGCATGAAGAAGACCAACAGACTAGCAATCAGAAAAACTTTGCTACCAAAAAGCCCGATAATCTCTTTCATCTTTCACATTCTCTCTCAAGTCGGCGCGTGTTAAAACGTGTTTATCGACTCCAAAATTTGTATGGGTTAATCTTGAAGCAAATGGAATCAAACTAGGGGTCGGTCATTTAAAAATTTAAAAGTTGAAAATAAGGGACACCCTAATATATATATATATATATACAGGGTGATTATAATTAAAGTTCCACATTAAAAAGATCGGAAAAGGGAAACTACTGGACCAAATGTTATCAAACTTGGTGATTGTCCAAAGGTGGTCAGGGGATTTATTATCGGCGAAAAAAAAGTTCAAAAATTCAACACCAGGGGCAAGGACGTATTTAAAAGGGGGTCAGGGGTCCGAATCCCCTCCCACACGAAATCTTGATTTTCGTTACTAAAATTATAATCCTTTGTCTAAAATTATAAGTGTCCTTTTGAGAAAAATTACTGCCTTATTTACAGTTTGAACCCCCGCCGAAATTTTTAAACCCCCTCCAAAATGTTCTTCATGACTCCCCCCCCCCCCCTTTAAATACGTCCTTGCCCCATGTGTTGAATTTTTGAGCTTTTTTTCCGCTGATAATAAATCGCCTGACCACCTTTGGACAATTACGAAATTAGATAACATTTGGTCCTGTAGTTAAAATTTTCTAATCGTTTTAAAGTGGAACTTTAACTATAATCCCCCTGTATATATGTAGGAAGCTGATCATCTATATAAATAATAATGATCGCCTGTAACATGTTAGTTAGTTTGTCTGTGTCTCGCGTAGCACGCAGACGGGTGATCGTAGACCTACCAAATTTTGTATGGAAATTCTCCAGGACGAGTCCCGACATACCTCGAAGCGATTTTTTCGATTTTCGAATTATTTTAAGAGATATCGATAAAAAACGAGTCGCAGAAGGCTAATTTTTGCTATCTGCCATTTCTTAATTGTAACCCCGCAGTGGAAAAGCGACAATTAAGCATATCTAGGTTGCCATATTTGGCAAGTTTATTAAATGATTCAGACTCTTGAAGTAAAAATAAAAGAATAACGATTTTTTTTTAATTATTTGTAAGGTTATTTTTTAATTAAAATATCGTGTGCATGTGAAGTCAGAGCAGGAATGAAATGTTTTAAACTTAAAAGAAAAATAGGATTTGGAAATTTTCCGTGACTAAAATGTGCAACTTTTTAATTTGGCGAAAAATAAAATGGTTGATATGCGATTTTGAGAAGATGTGATTCTAGCTCTTGGCGCAATTTATCGTCTGCTTCTGCTACTTCGAATTGCGCATTTTTCCGCGCAGCTTTCCCCCCATCTATTTCTAATGTATTACATCCAGGAAAAGGATGTTAGAAATATCAGTTTTAATTTTGTTTAATCACACTCATGAATAATGATATACTTTCCAACTCAATGAAATAAGAAAAGAAAATAGGGAAGACCCATGGATTAAAATATGCATGGATTATAATATAAGTAGAGCATAAAAGGGGCGTCTTTTTTACATTAGCAGAAGGCGCCACTTACCCTAGGGCCGCTCCTGTGAGTAACCATCTTAATTTTAAATTCCATTCAGAACCTGAGAGATTTCAGTGCCAAGGAAGCCGGTGAGGAACAGGATTCTCTCCGAACAAGATTTATTAAGATGGCGAACCAACTGGTCGCTTGAGGCGGCTAATAATTTATAATCAAATAAATAAATAAACTAATAAAAATACTTTTTAATCATGAAATAAACAGTTCTGGCTAATACAGCACTTATTCTATTCACCATCTCCAAATCTATAGAACAACTAACTTTTATATTTTCACGTACTTATTGTGCGGGCAACTTTTTGTACTGCATTTTTAGATTATAAACTATCTCTTTTTTAAATAAAACCAGTGAGTTTAGTGGAGTGACTAACCTGATCTCACAGATATATAATATACAAGTATATTTATAAGATGTAATAGATGACTGATTCGTTGCATTCACAACGAGGTAGAAATGTTTGTTTAACACAAATATTTCGAGCAAAAGGCAAACAAAGACAGTTTTAAAAAGTTGCCGACTTATTTCAGAAATATAAAAAAGAGACACAAATTTTGAAAACTCCCAGTAGTGAATTGCTTTCTTTGTTCTGCATTTCTGCATATCAAATATGGGGCTGTTTCTCTTTCTGTTTTTGTTTTTCCGCATTTTCAGAGCTCTACGTGCGGTTCTAAACTAATAAAACTGCTGCTTTGGCTTTGTCCCAGGATCTCTCACACCCAAAACAACATCTGGGATACCTTCAAGTTTTGGAAAAGTCTGCTAGTGTCCATAAAACTTTTCCAGCATACTTTCAAACATTTAAAACAGAATATGATGCTGCACATTTATGCAGTTTTTTTTTTTTTTTTTAAAGAATGTGTTCTCGAATACACAATTGAAACATAAAAATCTCAAGATTACGAAAGAATGCAAAATACATTAAACTGTTATTAAAAATAAAATAAAATAAATATAAAATCTTCCTTTCAATGGTGTACTACAAATAATAACGGGACTAACAGATGCCTTAAAATTTATTCCACAGATCTGAATAATGGGGTGATACATCGCACGAAAATAGGTATTTTTGTAGTGTGTTTTGTTGTAAAATTACAGAGCGTCTTGAATGTCCCTGGGGTCTCATTCACTTTTGTTTGTGCTTTTCCCATTTTCTTTTATTTTTTTTCTAAGAAGCGACTACAGATATTCCCTTTCTAAGCGCATCGTTGCTTTTCTACCACAGTCTTTAAATAACCTCGCACTTATTCCGTAGGATTTATATATATATATATATATATGTTTTCACGGGTATGAGCTTTTCTAGATTGACACTGGTTTGCAGAGTTCTTGGGGAACATTGGTCTAAAAGAACATGCTTTATAGCTTTAAATACAACGATTGATTGATTCTATAATCTAGGTCAGCGGTTCCCAACCTTTTAGCATCCCCCCTTACACACACACACATATTACTCAGCACGTATACACTTTTCTATTCTTCAACAATAAACATTTAGTCACAATTTTCTACGAAATAATGTTATCGGTAATGTTTGAAGAAACATTTTAAAAGAAAAAAGATGTTTTGTAATGAAAACAAGAATAAATAATATTTTAGATTTTTTTAAAGCATGCATCATCTCAAGCTCTTTTCCTGTTTTTCTTGCGCCTATCTCCTCCAAGGAGGGAGCACCCCACTGGTTGAGAACCTCTACGCTGAATTAGGTCACGATTTTCAGACCTTCTAGGAATCATTATTGTAAATACGATGTTCCTCAGCAAAAATTCGCACATAGCTGCTAACTCTTCCGATTTTATCTGAAAATTATTTACTAGTTTTTTCTTAGCCATGCAGTGTTTATGCAAGTCAAAATTTTTAATCTAATAATAATTTTTAAAAATTGTAGTGAGAAATCTCCATATAAAATCGGGAGAGTTAAGAAAATACACTGTTCCATACTTTCAATTAAGCTTCTTTACAGAAACTCTTAATTAATCGGTTAGCCGATTATTGGGGTTTGGAATCGCTCAAAGTCCGAAAACGACCCGACCGTGAAAAATTCAATCATACCACCACTCTTGTTTCCCTGCTCTGGATTGGAAGAGAAATCCGCAAAATCGATTAGAATCCAAGCCAGTTTCTGTGTTGGATAGTTTGTCATTAAAGAACATCACAGTGTAAAATGTCACTCCAACCAGTTTAACTGCAGGTATTCAAATTATGGTCGATGGTTTAATTTGTGGTTTTATAAGTTTGTTCATGTTTTGATGTTCTTTAAATGTCAGTTATCGGTAGAGTTGATATATAGGAGCGGAAAAGTTGACTACTCATTAATACGTATTGGATATGATATGCAATACAGACGTGGTTTTAGCGGTATTGCCTTTTATATATATATATATATATTTACCATATTAAATTTCTAAATTATATAAATATTCAAGATTTATTTAAGTTAAGTTAAAAATTTAAAAACTTTTTCGTTATCTAATGAATCATTGTTATAAATTTCCTTGTCATACTTTTTTATAATTATTTTTGCTTAAAAAATGGCATCTTTTGTAAGACTAAGTTTTTTATGTTAAATTATTTTAAAACTTTTCTTACCAGAAAATTTATAGAATTTTGCTTAATATAATAATAATTAAAGGAAATTAGTTCACTTGATCTATTTGTCGAGATGAACACTGTAGATAATGTGTGCTTAGCTTTACTAGTTGTTCGAGTATCTGTTTACATTGAAGTCATGTTGTCGATGATGAAGCCTGCTTTTACTTCTTTTCTTCTACTACTTATTTAATCATTCGCAAGAAAGGGTTTCTTTAGAATGTAGTCATTGAAAATATAATTTGTTTATTTTCAGAATATGAATTACTCCCAGTAGAAAACAACAAAAAAGTTATAAACTTTCTAAAATAGGTGATTTAAAACTTACACATTTCCAGAATCTCTGAGGAAAAAGCACAAATACCTTAGATGCTTGCTTCTAAACTACATTGCAGAAAAACAATTCCCAAACATACTAAACGAGAATTGAAGCTGCAACTCGAATGCCTTTTATATTTATATATAGTGCTATTTATATGTATTTGCTTTAGAAAATTGCGCTGAAGTCAGTGTATCTTTATACTTGCTTCTCCAATTTCATTTTACCCTAATTTTTTTTAAACACTACTTTTTTTCTCCTTTTTTATCAATGTTAAAGAACGGTAGACTAGCATGTCTGTTAAAAACTTTTATTTTTTAGGAAAAATATTTTAAAGGAAGAATAATATTAGCACACACAGACGGAGAACGAGAAGTGTATATAAGAATTCAAGAAATATAAACAGGGTTATTGGTAACTGAACGTACTCCAGTAATTGTTACGTAATTGTAAAGACGTGACAGGGAAGTCAAAATGATTTGAACCCGGTTATGCATGGCCAAAAATCGATAAATTTCGAGAAATTTGATGCTTAAACTTTTTTCTAAAATTTGATTTTCAAGTGCAAATTAAAAAAAAAACTACTAATTAAGTGGGTTCAATTTAAATTTATTTTCGTAGCTGACGCTCAATTAAGCTTAAGCAATCATAGAAAATTGTAAAAATTCTTCAAATTTTTAATTCCCGCACTTTATATGTCTGTTTCTGAATTTAATTTACCTTTTTCTTTTCAAAAAATATTGTTTATCTAAAAAAAATACTATTACAGCAAGTGTACAAACTACAAATAGAAGTTTTTCCATTAATCATCTATCCAAAAATGTATTAATGACCATCTAAAGAAACAGAGAAATTGAGAGATATATAATAATATTAAGAGGTATATAAGAAATAGAGAGGTATATAAGAATTCAAGAAATATACTTTATAATGATAAATATAAACAAATAAAGATTTTTCATTAAACATTCCTCAGGCATTTATAAAAGATTTTTTGCAGAAAATAAAACATGACACTCTCTAAGCAGCACACACCAGTTTTGTGAACGTTCTCAGACGCTCAGATAACACTGCTGAAAGTTTGTACGTGGCAGACTTCAGAGAACTTGTGTGTGCTTTCTAATCTATTATGCGTACCCATACAGCACAACAAGCTCTTTGAACATCTGTTAACGTTCAGTAATGTTCTCTGAACGTTAAAACGTGCAGTGAGGGTGAGGGCAGTAGAAGACAGGATGGCTATAAAATGATGTGAGGTGTTCAGAGCCCTCCAGCGAATAAGTATTGAACAACATTTAACGAAATTCGATGGATGTATCGAATTTGATGGATGTCCTGATGGATGTACCGTGGGAATACGATTTAAAAAAAAGAAGAATTAGTACAGAAAAACACCACCAGTGGAAATGTTGGCGCTGTTTATCGAGTAAAATGCATTAATTTGCATAATTGTGTTCCTTATTGCTATTATGAGTCTAAAAGGAAAACCTTGGAGAATCCTCATCTTTCTGTGACCAACTGGCTTGAAACAATTTATTTATTTATTTATTTGCCAGGAGAGGAAAGCTCGCGCCACAATTTGGAACCTCATCAGAAGGTGGAGGGACTTCTGAATATTGGCACCCTCGGAAACTGCTAGGGTTTGAAACAATTGAAATGGAAAGCCGCTGGTGGTCAGCTTGGCTGCTGAGCTGCCTTTAAGCTTTTGGTGACCACCGCGGAGGGCACTCCAACGCTCGTGGAGGTTCGCGTAAATTTCAATTTTTTACTTACTAACTGCTCATATTTCTTAAATTTCTTATATGCTCATCGATCCTGTACGTACTTCTTTAATCGCCGAAATTCCCGAAGGCCAGCAAAAGCATTTCCGTCCCGTTTTTATTGATTAACAAAGCACAGTGGCACAGTCCTGTCAAAGAATTCTCATTATTCTGAGTCAGTTGGCTTCAAAATATTGAAAATTCTTCCCTTTTAAATTCATAATAACAATAAAGAACGTAAATATACAAATTAATGCATATGACTCGATAAACAGCGCCAACATTTCCCCTAGTGGTGACTTTCGGTACTATTTTTTTATTTCCCTTATGAATCAAAATTCTACAGTTCTCTAAGTACATGAACTTGTAAACATGTACATCCAATAATTTGGTTGTGTTTCGTCCAATACTTCACATGCTGGAGGGCTCTGAACACTTATTTTATATTTATATCGAAAATCAGACCCAGTGTTTGAAGAAAATCTATCCAGCCTATGTATTTTCAAAGTAAAAACAAACCGCCATGTGTTATTTCTTTGGGGTACACGTACCTCTAAACATTTTGAAAATCTAAAGGAAATGAATGTATCTTTTGAAAATTAAATCACTGCATGCTGATTATTCCTAATTCAAAAGTACCCTGTGCACTTTTTTTTTTTTAAACTAGCCGCATCCGGCGACCAGTTGGTTCGCCATCTTAATAAATCTTTTTCGGAGAGAATCCTGTTCCACACCGCCTTCCTTGGCACTGAAATCTCTCAGATTCTGAATGAATTTAAAATTAAGACGGTTACAAACAAGAACGGCCCTAGGATAAGTGAATGCCCCTGCTAATGTAAAAAAGACGCCCCCTTTTATGCTCTGCTTAGTTTTTGAGTTCGAAATGACGCCCCTTCGAAGCCGGCACCCAGATACGATGCATACCGTGTCGGGATGCCCCTGTTTACAAAATTAAGATATTTAAATGATAAAAACCTGCAAAAAGGTACAAATTATTTTCGTCCTATATTAATTCAGAAGAGCTTCTGGATAAATTGGCCTTTATCAAAAAACGGAAAGGAAAAAGAAAAGTAAGAAAATCTGAAAAATTTTCAGATTTTAAATACGCACTAAAGTGCTATATATGAAAAGCTTGTTACAATATACGGGTCTTCCCTGTTTTCTTTCCTTATTCCATTAAGTTGGAAAGTATTCATTATTCATAAGCTTAATCAAACACAATTAAAATTGATATTTCTGACATCCTTTTTCTGGATATGTAGCAGACGATAAATTCCGCCAAGCGCTAGAATCACATCTTCTCAAAATCGCATATTAACCATTTTATTTTTCGTCAAATTAAAAAGTTGCACATTTTAGTCTCGGAAAATTCCGAAATCCTGTTTTTCTTTTGAGTATAAAACATTTCATTCCTGCTCTGATTTCACGAGTACGATCGCACACGATATTTTAATTAAAAAATAACCTTACAAATAATTTAATCTAAAAATATCGTTATGTTTTTATTTTTACTCCAAGAGTCTGAATCATTTAATAAACTTGTCAAATATGGCAACATAGATATGCTAAATTCTCCCCCTTTCCACTGCCGGTTTACAATTGCGAAATGGCGAGAGTTATATTAGCCTTTTGCGATAGGTTTTTACCGATATCTCCTAAAATAATTCGAATTTTGAAAAAATCGCTTCGAGGTATGTCGAGACCGGTCTTAGAGAATTTCCATACAAAATTTGGTAGGTCTAAGATCACCCGTCTAGGAGCTAGGCGAGACACAGACAAACTAACGGACATTTTACACTCTGTTTTATTTATATAGATTTTGAAGAACATAGGAAATATGGTGTATTAACAACGGAAATAATGTGTAATGAATACTAAGCTCTGAAATTTGACTATACAGGGTGTCTAGAAAGAAGGTAAGACGATTAAATTCGTTATCTATTAGAAAAATTGATCAATGTAAATTAAAAAAAAATCCGAATAATTAGAAATAAAGATTATGTTAAGAAAAATTTAATTTCGTTAATTTTCAAAAAGTTACACTTTTAAAATTTGAATACGATCTCCGTACCAAAAAATTTTCTGTTAGTAAAATTTCATTCACACATCAATGAAGTGTTTTGGAAAATTTGAAATTATGTTCTAGAATGTGTCAGAGATATGAAGATACATATGTCCTGACTTAAACTACTTTTCAAAGGCCCTCGAGAGTATAAAGTCATGCCCGATGACCCCGTTTCAGGAATCATACAGAAATTACCAAAAATTTCTCTCTCTCCAGCAATGAAAGTTTACATTCAAATCCAGCCTTCTACACGATCTTTTTTATAAGATATCTTTGGTACATTTTATGATGAAAGGCGTAAAGTTTGTGCATCATTAGTGAATGGGGTAACATTTTACTAATTGGGATTTTTTTGCCTGGGGGTTGTGTAAAAATTTTAAAAGTGTTACTTTGGAAAATTAACAACAGGAATTATTTTTTTAACGCAGTTTTTCTTTCCTATTTTATTTTGACATTTTTTTTTTCGATTTACATTGCCTATTTTTCTCTAATAACCTGTATCAGGTACGAAACTTTCAAAAAAATTCTTAAAATTCGAAGATTTAGCAGATTGCATCACTCTCCGAAAATTAAATTAATAAAGGATTAATGCGTGTTACCACCTTATTGGGACAACGTGTATAAAGTTAATACAAAAATTTAACAATTTTTAGCAACATGCACGTATTTAGTTTCTCATGTAGTATGCACATTTTCTTAACAATTTTTCTTAATAGATTATTTATAAAGTTCAAAGAGAGAGACAATGAAATATATGTTTCTATATGAAGATGTGAAACATATTATTTTCTGTATATATCTAGAGCTCTGCATTAAAGAAATTTTTTTTAATGTTTTTTCCTTCCCGGATAGTATTGCAGAAATGAAGTCCCAAATTCTCTGAATGTAAACTAAAACTAAAGATGAAAAGTGCATTTTAGTTTATTTTGACCCATTTATATCCATTTGCAAAATAAAATTGCACGACAGTATCTGAAGACTTCCCTTTAGGTTTCACTTTTCTTACTTATCTTGCGACTTTTTATATTTTTCTGTTAGTGTTTTGATATCGATACAATCGTATGCCTGGAAAAAAAAAAAGAGGAAAGAAAGATTTTTATATATAAATCATGTTTATTTATATAAAAATCATGAATCACAGAAACAAAAATTTCGCTACTCTTTATTTTTGTATCAATGTTTTATTTCGAAATTTCAAAAGAAAGCTAGACACAACTCGGAAATATCTACGGTACTTTTTAGCTATCACAGGAGTTTGAAATGCAGCAAATTTAAAATACAGTATACACTAAATATTCCCGCATTCCAACTTAACGAACACATTATACTCATTTTCTAAAATATATTTTTTAAATATATATACCATCTAGTTGTGCACATGCCCTTTAGGTTCCATTCGACGGGATAGTTTGTCTGCAGGGCGACCCAAAAGATGCGAAATACATTACGATCTATGGGCCGAAATTTATTAAACTCGCATATCTCAAAAACTATTAGGCGTAGAACGTTGAAACTTTATATTTAGGATTGTTGTAACGTCTACTTGTGCAGCTCCCCTTTCGCTTCCGTTCGACTATATAGTTTATCTACAGAACCGCCCAAAAATTCTAAATACATTACGCTCTATGGGCCTAAATTCATTAAACTCGCATATCTCAAAAACTATTGGTCGTAGAAAGTTGAAACTTAACATCTACTTGTGCAGCTCCCCTTTCGTTTCCATTCGATAAAAAAAACGATTTTGACTACCTCTAAATTTACTGGAATATTTAAAAAAATTGGAATGGTTGAGAGGGCGTTTCTTATGGTACTAGCCAATGGAGTACTCTGATTCTAAAGACATTAGCGACAGAGAATGAAAAATTTTTAATCTGAGAAAAGCCAATCTTAGAGGTAGGAACAGCGGCTTCGGTTAGAATTTTTAGGGACCGTAACCGAAATAAGGAAAATAAGGACCTAGTGGAAACGCGGCTTTAGTGTCGTCCTCCTGATTGGTTATTGAAGAAGAGAACCAATCAGCGAACGGTATTTCATCCCTCATAGCAGCACAAAAAACCGCCCTAGTCTAAGCCTGGCTTTATTTTTATTACTTTATGTAGGAAATGGTTTAAATGATTTGAAGAAAAGCAGTTTGTATTGTGCCGTTCGGAAAGATATCTCCAGAGCTGCCAACTCTCTGTTTTTGGGGGATATTTTTTATTACTAATTTTTTTAACTGGCAGCTTGCTGTTAATGTAAGGTAAAAAATATAATCTAAAATAAAACTATTTAGGAATTGTGGTGAAATATATCCCGTAAAAAACGGGAGAGTTGGCAGTTCTGCATTTCGTTTTTTAAGAACATGAGGAATCCATTTGACTAGTTTTGAGGCGTTTCATATGATCATGATTGGTCGAATTCCGTAAATTTAATCTTTCATCATTCTCATGAGTTGTTATTTGCCGGTATTCGTCGACTAATGCATTTATTGTGTCCTCATCAGCTTCAATTGGCCTTCCAGAACGTGGTGTGCCTTCAACATCAGAATTGCCGGGTCAAAATTTTAAAACCAATTTTGGCACTGGCCTTCCCTGTATGCATCTTCTCCATACACATCGGAAAATATTTTTCTTTCTTAAACAGTATTTTACCTTTACGATGGAGAAAAAGCAAATGATGTCGAAAATGCCGCATTTCAGTTTCCAAAATTTGAAAGTGTACTAACCAAAAACTTCTTCTCAAAATCAAAGTTTTCAAACTCGAACATTTTCGCAAACAAGCTTGCTGTATAAGCTGTCAAAATATATATTGATTCTGTGGCTTAAGTGTGAAGTTGGCTCTCGAAAAATACAATTAAATCCTCTGTTGGCAAACAACAAAATTACATCTCGAATAATCCAATAGATATATGAAATAGCTGTGTGCTTGCTTCAAAAAGTCGTATATATACCGTATTCCCCCAAAGCGAAATTTTCTCTTATATGCAACCCTCGCGTAAGTCAAGATTCCACTGTACATAACATAGAAAGGTAAAATATACAAAAATGTAGACACATGCAATAACAGTAAGTAAATAAGTAATAATAAAAAACTAAACAGGCAAAGGACGAAAACACTAGCAACAATCTTTTTTTTTTCTTTTTTAATGTGCAAACAATTAAAACTAAAGATAGTGAAAAACAAACTGTATCCCTTTCTGTTTTTTTTTAAACTATACAAATGTAGCGTAGCCATCTAGAATCTTAGGAATGCTATAACGAAATTTACTTAAATTGTACATATGATATTGAAAATACTAGCAAAGCCATTACATTTTATTCTAATCAAGTTTCATTTACAATTTTCTGGTAGTTCACCTAAAATTGTGCAAAAAGTTAAAATAATAATTTAACACACCATGTGACACGCTGCTATTAGGAAGATTTATATGTGAGTAGCTGAATGTCTCCAGGGCTTCAAACATTAAACTTCTGTCGCGCCGCACCGAACGCATTCTGAGTATTAAGTGGATTGAATTACGTAATCAGTCTAACGAGTAATTAAAGTTGAAATTCAAGTGGAATATTTATGCGTATAATTGTCATTCACGCTAGGAGATGTGTGCAAATTAATTATAAAGTAACGGATGGACAATTTTGTGGTTTCGGGTTTCGTTGAAAGCTTTGGATTGTGGCTTTGAGCTGTAATGCTCAAAAACAATTAATTATGTAAATCTTGCTTTGTTATCTCTAAGAAAATGTACAGTATTTTCACCCCTATAGTAGTGTTTCCAAATTTTGTACTTTTCTGTATATATATTTATTTTATAGACGGTGTCGACATAGTATTTAATTTTCACGTTTTAAAGTTTACTGTAACATTTTTTTAGGAGTTGCGCATATTCATTTTGACGTTGCGATTTCTCTTTGAAGTTTCCAATTTAACAGCAAGAAAACTAAATAAGGCCTACCCACTGGTTATGACATACTTTCAAAGCTTAGCCCGAGAAAGGAATAAGGACTACGCGTGGATTATTAGTCACTTCTTTAATTTTAACAGCAACGGGAAAAGAGTCCTGCGCATAGATTATGATACATTTTCCGCAGAGGCGTAGCCAAGGGGGAGGGGGTTAGGGGGTCATAACCCCCCCCCCATGAGAAATTTTTTGCCATACAAAATGTATATACTTCACTACATTATCACACATATGTATACATATATATGAGTTGCAGTAGTCGTAACCCCTCCCATGAAAAATTTCTGGCTACGCCCCTGATTTTCCGACATAATGAAACAAGAAAATGAAATAGGGCACACGATTGGAATGTGATACACTTTCAAACATAGTGAAATTGGGGAAATGACAGCCCAGTGGTCAAGATGTTGGGCTCATCACCCTGGACTACTACCTTGTTCGACTCCGCCAAACCACTGAAGACCACCGTGTACATGCGGTGTACGTGCTGGTTAAATGCGAGGCTCAGAAATTTCTTCTGGCTTCTGCTAGCATTTTGCAAAAGATTGCTATTATTGAAAAGTTTCGAATTTCTACGAAGTTCCCAATTATGACGGGAAAATACACATATTCAATATTTTATTTTACTTATTTATTTTATTTATTTATTGAAAGCGAAATTTTCGAAGTTTAATAAATAGATTTAAAGTAGTTATTTTGTTTTCTTTATAAACTAATGTTTTAAGCATGCAAAACAATTTAAATATGTGGAGTCAAACTGAACGGTACGTTATTTATATTATTTTAACAACACACACACACACACACAAATCTGCCGGAATACCTGCAGTGAAAAATTATTTGTTTTTAAAAAGTATTAAGAAGTCTCCCAGTTTTAGAAATTTTCGCCTTCCATTCCTGGCACAGCGTCTCATGCGGGCTTTACTGCATTTAAATATTCAAGATAATAAGCGAATGTAACACCGTTTGTTTGTTGTAATGAATTAATTTTCGCTCTGCAATCAGTCAATGTAAACGACGCAATCTATGGTGAAAGTGCTACTAATCTTTCAGCTTTGTGGAGCTACGTCTCTTGTCAGTACACAGTGACAAATATCGGGTATTGCACGGGGAATTTATCTCCCAGAACAAGTTGCAGGCACCAGAAACTGTTTCGCATGCGTTTAAACGATGAAAGATGCTTGGGAGGCATTATGAATTCAAATATATGTATAAACGTGTTGTGGTCCCACGCTGATTGATTGTATTCCGCCAAACGCACGCTACTAGCATGGGTAAATGAGGTCGAGTGAAAGAGAATTTTTATTGCAATTCAGTAATATTAAACTAAACTAAACCAAGCTGAAATACAAGGTGAACCTAAAAGACGGTAACTCACTTTACTTCTTTATTCACACGAGATAAATAGGCAATGTAAATTGAAAAATGCAGTAAACTTCGGCTTTAATCAACACCTCCAAGAAATACAATGCTTGAGAGCAGAAACGTTTACGCCATCACTAGTTCCCGTAAAACACGTCATCAAACATTTATTTTCAGAAGATAAAAGTATTCAAAGTTTGTGGTGAATTTACTCTAACATAAAACATTTTACTGATTTAAGATAAAAAATTTAATTTTACGACAAATAGGAAATTTTAACTATCACTAATTATACAACATGATATAGAAATAGATCATAATAAATTATTTTTTATCAGAAAGATATTTTAATTTTTATCTTAAGATATTTTCCAAAATTTTTATCACCCACCAGAAATTTTAAACAGATTTACTTTGTAAAAGTAAAACTGTGATATGTCATCCAAGAAGGCTTGGTGATGACGTAAAAGATTCTGTTCTCGGGCCTTCTGTATCTAGCAGGTGTCATAATGAACCTCTGAGGACCAGCAAATTTCGTTCACTATAACTGAAGTTAAAAAAAAAAAAACAGATTTTCTGATGTCCGGTATCAATAAAACCATACAGAACTGGAAAATAGAATTTTATACTAGTATTGAATATTTATTAAGTAAATCAAACAAAATGGATCGCATTTATGGTTCTAGAACTAGTTATGTAAAATAAACACAATTAATCACATTTATGGAGATAATGTACGTTTCATTCAGTTGGAAAAAGTTGCTGTCGCTTTTAAAGTGTGAAATTGCATTGAGAATGGAAAATGAAATCGTCCAAAGTTAAGACGAAATTTCAAGTTTTGGTTCAAATGTACCCTGCTTTTGTTAATGAATGCTTTTAAAGGGTGGTGTGCATTACAGAACTAAAAAAGTTATGACCCCCCTCCCCCCTTCCCCTAAACCTTCGCGATTTTTCCGGGAGATTCTTTTCAACAATTTTTGTGCAGCTTTATTCTTAGTTAAATCTTTAGTATTAAATATAAATTGATAAGTAAAAATTAGTGGTGGGAAATCTCCCGTAAAAAACGGGAAGGTTTGCATTGTGATAAAGGGCTGAATCTTTGTAAATCAATTTTATTGGTTAATGAGATACATTTAACTAATTTTTTTTATGTACGCGGGCTACACATAAATTTGAAAAAGATAACTTTTTGAAAATTAACGATAGGATTTTTTTTAACGTACCCTTTTTTTCCTACCTCATCTGAAAGATTTTTTTCAATTTATATTTCCCACTTATCTCTAACAATACCTAAGCACATTCTGGCGATGTGCAATCAAAAATGCCTCGAATAGCATTAAAAATTATTTTACAGGATCACACAAAAGAATTCAAACGCATTAAACTCTAGAGGCTGTAATCATTTCAAATGCATTTTAAAGATGTTCATCTACTGAAAAAAAAAAAAGAAAGAAAGCAAAATTAATGTACAAGGTGGTTGTAATTTAAATTCCACTTTGAAACGGTCAGAAAAGGAAAACTACTGTACCAAATATTATCAGACTTCGCAATCGTGTAAAGGAGGTCATGGGAATTTATTATTCTTGAAAATAAAGTTCAAAAACTCACAACCAGGGGGGAAAATGGCACTGTATGCAATATTGGTAAACGAAATAAGACATTAACACAGCGGTTTAAAATGTTTGTAATCGTTTCGAAAACGAAACTGGGTGTGGGGTTATCTCAGAAGCACTGTTTATGGTGATAATCTAAACAAATTGGCCGGATTGGAAGGTGAGATGTACCAACACCCCCTAGATACAGAAGGCCTGAGAACAGAAGCTTTTACGTCATTGCTAGGTCTTTTAAGATGACGTCATCACAGCTTTACATTCCCAAAGTTAACCTATTTAATATTTCTGGTGAATGATACAAAT
Organism: Cheiracanthium punctorium; assembly: GCA_038373885.1. NCBI lineage: Eukaryota > Metazoa > Arthropoda > Arachnida > Araneae > Cheiracanthiidae > Cheiracanthium > Cheiracanthium punctorium. Next base: position 717,557 of record JAWZYV010013601.1, on the reverse strand, counting down.
TTTAGAAGATATCTTCAGTTGAAGATAAAAATTGAAATACATTTCTGATAAAAAATAATTTATGATGATCTATTTCTATATCATATTATATAATTAGTGATAGTTAAAATTTCCTATTTGTCGTAAAATCAAATTTTGTATCTTAAATCATTAAAATGTTTTATGCGAGAGTAAAGTCACCAAAAACTTTCAATAATTTTACTTTGTAAACGGAAATGTGTGATGACGTCACAATAGTGGACCTAGTGATGACGTAAAATTTTCTGTTCTCGGGCATTGTATATCTAGGAGGTGTTGGATGCACCCACATGTCCATGACATTTCTCTTGATATGCAAAAAGCTGTTGTTAAGAATGTCGTAATACTATTCCATAACTTGCAACTCTTCTGAATGTTCCGGAAGATTTTTTACCACTTTGTATGAACACATTTGCTTCTTTATCCGGATGTGGACTTATTTTAAATTTAAACTGCCAAATAAAAATTAGTGGTGGAAAATCTTCCGATAACATCCGAACAGTTGGCAGTTATGCAATTCAAATCGCTGTCGGAGAATGGTGGAATCACATTGGACATGCTTTGTAATATCTTTAAAAATCGATGACGAACATTTTCAACCAGTGCCTTCATGTCTTTTTTCATTTACCAATATTCCATACAGCACAATTTCATCCCCTGGTGGTGAATTTTTGAACATTTTTTTCCGCGGGTAATAAATTCCCATGGCCTCCTTTACACGATTACCAAGTTTGATAACATTTAGTCCAGTAGTTTTTCTTTTTCTGACCGTTTTAAAGTGGAACTTTAATTCTAACCACTCTGTATACTATTAAAGAATATTACTATATGTATCCTTGTCGAAAAGGGTGGTCGTAACCCCATAGCTCTTTTACTGGGATAAACAAATCAATTGTCGAACAAGTAGGTCCCAAGTACAGTGAAATATGTATTTTTTCTATGTTTTTTACCTTAACTTGTTTTGCGACAATTTCATGCATTTTTACACCTGCGACAGTTCCATGCACAATGTGTAAAATAATCTGTCACTATGATAACTTTCAGATCTTGTGTAATGCATGAATTAAAAAAATAAGGCAGCGGTTAAAATGCCATTTTTAATAATCCTAGCAGGGTTCTATAAGCATTAAACCATCGAAATGATACTACCGAACCAAGTAGCTTTTAAAATCTAAAGAACTCCTGTTTTCTTACTAAAACAGTAGTTCGGAAAAAAAAACTATGTAGATTTGGTGGTAATAAATATGATTACCCATGTCAGATACTTGAAAATTTTAAGGATGCCTCTTCACAACTTGTAGAAGACGCCGTAATAAATGATGAACCTCTGCCGGTTAAGAAACTTTTAGAAACAAATTCTATCGAAACATGCTGGTGTTCTTGTACTGCAACAAAAAAAATCATAAGTAATTATGTTTAAATAAGATAGGTTAAACTAGGTGTAGTAAGTACTTTCTGAAAAGATTTTCACTTCCTATATGAAAATTACACTTTCTATAAAAAGAATAAGGAATAAAGCCCTTTAATGTTTTTTTTTTTTTTTTTAGATGATGCCCACCACGTAGATTCAAAGAGCTTGCGATTCAAAGAACTTGCAAAGTTACGCCAATAATAAATACAAGCTTATGACTTTAATAGCACTAATTTAAACAATGGATTTTTGTGCTTAAAAAGAAGATTCACTTCAAAATGATAAAAAGTTTACTAATTTTTAAACAATAAAATTTATGTTCAATTACGAAAAAGTTAATTAATACAATTGAACAATTTGATTTTTTCGTTTAATTGGCTTATCCTGAAAAGCCATCAAAAGATCCGTGGAAGATCCGCTTAAAAAAAGCAGATCCGACGGATAGGGATAATTTTTGTTTTGCTCTGATGGATCAGGAACCAGATAATGTCTTTTTGCTCAAACGGATAGCGATATAGATACAAATATTTTTTTCTTCAGATATCCTTGGACGTATATCCGGCACACCTCTAGTTAAAACTCACGTACACACCAAATTTTGTATTATAAGCTAAAGTAAATTTGGCCGACGAAATGGTCACAAAAAGTATGTTACTTTCCAGTTCCTCTAATGAAAGTTACAGCACAAGAAGGTCTATATTCCTTGTTACCATAACTATGCCTAAACAGGGTGGCATTATCCAACTGCACAACAGGTACCTTCTTTTCCTTTAAGCAGGTTCTTTTGTGGTGGTGATCGTGTATCTTCTATTAAGTGTTTTCTCACCACTTGGAAAGTATAATCTCTGCTCAATAAACTGTTCTTGAAAAACACTCCAAAGCAAAATATCTGTTAACACTTAGCCGACCGTACGCACTACAGGTATCTCACGTTTTCCACCGTGCTCGGCGGGCAGGTTAAACTACGCGTCAGAAGATTACCTACCGCAAATTTCACACAGTTTAAAAAAAATTGGATTTAGTTTTAAATAACAGCCCGGAAATTGTGGTAAATACAGTTAAAAGCGAGACTCCCGATCGGTTGTCTATGTGTTGACAGTACCTATCCAAAAAATCCCAATGCTGTGTTCCACTTCTCAGGATCACCTGAATTTCAAAAGAATATAGTCTGAATTCATAGCTGATAGAAATCCCAGAACATAAAAAACCACTATACGTAAGTTACATACCTTTAAATTTATTTTTTGTTCAAGCAAAAACATGCCTGTTTAATAATGCCACATTATTATATTGTGACAAAAGAATTACCGTTTACAAAAAGTGGTTAATTATATTCCGGAATTGTTGGTACGTATGTCACAGAGTAAAAATAGAAAATAGATTTCGCTGGAAAACACAACTCTTTAAGCTCTCTTCTCTACACTGCAGTAAATCAGTAAAACTAAATCACAGCATTACAAAATAAATAGAGTTTTATTAAATAAACAAACATTCATCCAATACACAAAATAATTAAGTATAAGAGACTGTAATTAAGTAGACAAAGCGTTACTCTATTCTAAGTAAAAATCACAGATAATCATATAAACATGTTTCCAGAAACATTTATCTTCAGCTTGCGAAGTACGAGTCCTTCATAAGCTGGAAAATGAGTCCAGTCCCTAACGAGTAAGAACGTGAAACAGCTGTAATTTATGAACCTTGGTTAAAGTTGTGACCATAACATTTGTTGCAATCCATTAATTCCAAGATATGTTATGGGGAAAGAACGTTAGCTTTTCTAAATGTGATGTTGATGAAGATTAGTTAAAATTTATGCGTTTACACCACGGAGATATACTATAGTAGTGGACACTTTCTATAGCTGCTTGATGGCATATGTGGTGCCCAAACTAAATTTCAATTACGTTAACATTGGAAATCTAGTAAAGTGCAACGATCCCAGCGGTGAAAGAATAAAACATTACCCGCGCTGACTTTTAACTAGTTTTACATGATTTTAATTTCCTGACCTAACGCGTGAACAAGATTATAACGTGAGCACTAAATTTTAATTATTCTTTTTAACTTTTCGTATATGGTTGCGTTAGTAAAAATGAATTAAAAATATGGGGGGAAATGTTCTATCTTGAGATGTTTAAAATATTGAGTTTATATTTGTTAACGAGTACGTAAATCATGGCTGACGGAAAAGAATTTTTCGTCTGCTACGGTTATTTTAACACCAGAAAATGGTTTAGAGTTCATTACTGAGTGTTTTCATGTAACACGAATTCACAATTTTAATATAAGCTTGAGTTTAGGGTGAATTTAAGGCTGTGTTAAAATTTATCATTGCATGAAGTAAATGTAAATACTGCTTCTTTGAGTGCGATGGTCATTATAAATAAACAATTTTAAACACTGTCTTCTATTCGATGGCTACACTAGCAGGTTCCGGGTAAGGCGTCGCGCCATCTATATGCCACAACGCTGTTATCCCACTTTTTAGGGGAAGTGTCCTCTCCTAAAGTTTTAACTTTGTGGTTTTCACGGATGAAGTTATGAAAAGTTGTATTGAGTGTAGGGGGTGCAAAATGCAGCTCTCCGTAGCGTTCTTTGAGCAAGAGATGATTTCACCTAAAGATTGTAAGGGAACAAAAAAAAAAAAAAAATCAATATCGAATTATGATGCAGTTTCATGCGCATTATTTGAAGCTTTATTATGTTAACAAACAGGAAAAAATAGGTGTTAGAATGTAAAGTTAATAAGAAACTTTATAGATAAAAGACATAAAACGATATTGATCATTTCGGTTTGTTAAAAAGATCCTCCCTTGTGTGCTGTTCTGAGTCGTTAAAAAAAACAAAAAAAAAACCAATATATGCTATTCTGTTCTTTTGTTGTTCTTTTTCTTATCAGTAGTCATTATTGCTATCAATACATAAGCACAATATGGTGCCTCGCAAACACATCATGAGCCCCTCCTCCCCAGACTCTTTAAATTGCTACACACCTCATTATTATTAATATTACTTATTTTTATTTCATGGATCTTTTCTTCATATTTTATCAGTTTATTTTAATCTGATTCCATTTTATCAGAGGCATCTTTTTTATTTAATCTTATTTTTAAACGTCCTGTTTTTTAATTTCCTTTTCTGTCACTCCTCTATGCTACAAATTTGTTAGTTACAGTGGCGTAGCCAGAAATATTTCATGGGGGGAAGGTTAGGACTTCTGAACTCACATACATGTATACGGGTGTGTTATAAGGGGTGAAGAATATACATTTTGTGAGGCAAATAATTCTTCATGGAATCCCCTATCCTCCCCCCGTTGGCTACGTTACTGAAATTACAATTTTCATGTTACATAGGCAGTGGTCTAATTAAAGGTGACTAATATGGTAATAATATAATAGTACAAATAATAATGATTAGCAATGTGGTGAGATCGTCTATTCATTTTGTCCAACACAGAGCAAATCAGAAACCATGGGGGGGGGGGGTTTAATATCCCACCTACTCCCCCCCCCTTGGCTACCCCACTGGCTAGTTGTATTAAAGAACATATGTCTCTAAAACTATTAAATTGGGCGTACTTTAATTAAATCGGTATTTTTGTATCACTTACTTCATCACGACAAATTGACTTGATTTTGAGGATAAATACTCTTTGACTGCTAGAGCGGTTAAAAACGTATTACAGATATAAAAGGCTGTCAAAAACATTAACGGGAATTCGGGTAATAGTTTTCCGTTATTGGTACTAAATCATACCGTATGTGAAAGCAATTTTTGGAGAAAATGACGAATGGGATAATACATAAATCCCCACTTTTACATAACTGAAGGAATAGCACTAAACATTCATTATGCGTGAATCAAGACCACACTAATGTAGCGTTTTCCGTATTAATCGTGCTTGGACAAATCAATTTGTGTTGTCAGCCACTAAAACATGAATTACCACACTGAATCAAGCTCTTAAGACTGACTGACTGACATCTTTATGGAATAGACGGGCCTATTAACTTCATCGGTTAGCAAAATTCCTGATGGAAATTTTATTATCTGTAATCGAAATCACTCAAGGCCGTGCCAAATTATGTTAACAATTCGTCTGAAAAAAAAAATAGTTTGCGCATTAAGGTAAATGCTTCAGTAATGGGTACATCCTACATTATAATCTTAACTTTAGAGAAGTTTTGTTAATCTATATTTTTTTATGGTTGTTCAAACTCATATGTGAAGCAGAGTTGGGCTGTATCGCAAATACATGTATTTGAAATACATTTTCAAAATACATTTGTATTTTGTATTTTCACACAAAGTATTTGGAGAATGTATTTTAAAATAAATTTTCAACGTAATTGCATTTTCAAAATACAAAAAATACATTTTGTAATCTGACACTGAATTAACCGTAATCTGAGCACCACAGATTGCTCAGATAACATGTGCAAATGAAAACCATAAATTTGCTGATATTCCCTTTTCCCCCACTTTCTTCCTGTAATTTATGATGATCTGCACCAGAATTATACGTGGTATAGTAACGGAAGATGTGTTACGATCTCTTGTGATCTTAACTAATCTGGAAAGGAAAGAAAAGCCTTTTACACTCCTATTTAAAACAACATGTTTGGTCCAAGAATGCTTCTAGATTTACATTGTAAATGGAACCAAAAGTTTTAAAAATATGTTTGATTAGTATTTATTGGATTCTTTAAGCGAATTTGTAAACAGTTTGAAATGTGGTACTTAGTTTTAGAAAAATAAGACTGTGAGTATTTCTTCAGTAAAGTAATTTAAAAACTTTGTAAAAAACACACATAAGAAGTAAAAGGAAAAAGGATACGCGTATCCTTTTTCCACCAGTATTTTGAAACCAGTATTTTTACACCAGTATTTTGAGTGTTTTTTCAGTTATTTCTTCAGTAGTATTTTGTGGTTGTACTATTGGGTTATTGGTTGCAGTAGTATAATTGGGTTGGTTATTGGCTATTGTGATTCGGAAATTAAAGTTTTATAAACGATTTTAAAACAAATTAGCATTCATTGTTCCTGTGTTGAAATAAAATAGTTTTCATTGCGTGTTGAGAATTAATGCAATTTCTCAGAAATGGTGTGTTTCGGATCTTATTGTTATACAGGTAAAATTTTGAAAGGCGCCTTTAAAAAATAGCTCCTTTTTCTTATCACAACTATTAAGATTGCTTTAGTTATTCTCGTTAAAATTTATTTAAATAAAATAAACTGAGATCTTCGGTGAAATATTTATCTTCTTCTCAATTCAAATCCTTTAAAAATTTTACGTGTATTTTGTATTTGTTGTGTATTTTGAAAATACATGTATTTTGTAATTTGCATTTTTTTTAATTCAAGAAGTATTTTGTATTTTAGAATGTTTGAATCAATGTATTTTGTATTTTGTATCGAAAATGCATTTTCGATGTATTTTGCCTAACTCAGGCTACAGATCACTAAATTTCTAGTGTCTTAAAAAAATATCCCCGCCCAACCGAATCATGTGCACACCTCAAGTCAGTTTTTCAAGTTCTGATGTTGCTGAAATCATTGATTTTTGGTTTTAACTTCCAAAAATATTTGCTCTAGAAGCTCTAGCAAGGTTCCAAAACAAATTTTTTGTGGGGATTTAAAACCACAAGAAATAAATTCATTAGTTAGTTAATTTTAGTAAATTTTACTGATTGTTTCTTGAAAGGTGTCTAATTAATTAACGTTTAAAAATGTTGGCAAATATTTTATTTTGAATTTTTTATTGTTTCACTGCTTGTAACTCGCCATCAATTCTAGATATTCTACTACAATTGATGTCGTTTTAAAGGATTTTTCCGGCTCTTTCTAATTATGGAGTTAATTTTTGTCAAGCGTGTCTAGAGACTTCAGAAATGAGGTATTTGCTACGTTTTCGAACTTTTCACTCTATGCGTAATAGCAGGAAAACAGTAGGATTCTACGTTGATTCGTGCTTCACATGAGCTGTTCTATAAGCCCCTAAAATATTTTGCAAGAGTTCTGAATCAACCTGTATATTTTTACGTGAGTTATGCCGTTCGTAACTAATCCCTACGTTGATTTGTTTTATGTTGACATAAAAAGTGCACTTTGAAATCCTGACAAGAAACATAAGCTATCTGGACAGCTTTGACACACAACACTAAGAAAAAATCTAGAATGCAAGAGTTTTTCTTAGAATCACGAGACGTTTCAGAGTGATATTTGAAGAAAAGGCTGAAAAACTGATGTCAAAGAAAATCTTGTTACGTGTCTCGCGATATAAACACTACAAAAGCAAAATCCTCAGGAATTCTAACAAAGAATTGTAATGCACGGTTGAAATGATGCAGTATTGAAGAAACAAGATCTAAGCAGATTAAAAATCCTACTATACAGTTACGCTGTTCCCTGACTGACTGATTCACTGAATCAATGACTCTGTCACAATTCTTGTTCAATCACTCCAAAGCAAAACTTTTATCGTCTTGTATCTAAACAGATTAAAAAGTTTTTGTCAAAAAATTTTAAAATCCCAACCGTTCGTGTGATCGGTTTGAACGTTTCCATAATTATTTTTAAAAATATGAAAAACAATCTGCGTTATTTTAAAAATCTGAAAATCCACCCTTTCCGAAGATCTACCCGTAACGATTTTCGCTATTTTTAGCTTCATTTTATTTCCGACAGTAAAAAAATCTTATCATTTGGGTGACAAATTAGCTGTCGCAAGTAATATTTTAGCCACAGTTACCAGGCTTTGACGGGAAAATTACGAATCCAATTTGCTTAAAAGAGCTTTTCTAGATTACCTAGTTGAGCTTTTTTTCACAAATAAAATGATTTTTCTCTGCATGATGCATTGATATATTAGAGGATGTTCCCATGAAGCGACGAAATCTTTCGCATGCGAAAAGTTTCCTCAGAGTATGCAATTCCGATTTCGGTATATAATAAAAATTGAATATGAAGTTATTTGTTTCAAGTGGGCAAAGATTAAACATATTGAGTGTAGACATATTTTTCTCAAATGGATTTTTCTAGCGCCGTTGTAATTGCCTCCACAACGGGCTTCATTCTCTAGTAAATGTTATATCGCCAAAAGAACGTATTGGAGAAATCTAAAATATTGAGTAATATTTCATTTAGTGATATCCAAAATATGGGATAGAAAGTCCTGTTGTGCATTTTCAGATTTTTTTCGTAAATGTTTCGTAATCTGATGTATTGGGAATCCCCTGCCCCACCCATTCTCTGAAAGCCCATTAGAGAAAGAAAACTGAGCAAATTACTTAGCCTTGTTCAAAAAGAAATTCGTTTTTAACAGAAAAATCCGAGCTTTCAAACAGCAGTTTTGAGATTTTATCTTTTAATTAGTGACAGGAAAATAAGCATAACAGGTAATGATATTTATTTATACAGTATTTGTGTTTTCAATTTAGTTAAGTATATGAAGTTCAGAAGAAAAAAATAATAAAGAAGAAAAAAATAATTTTCCGTGGTTCTTCTTTTTCAGGCGAGCTTGCCGTGGAGTATATGACATATACGTCACTTCCTTTACTGAGCGTTTCTTCCGTCAGAAAAAAAAAAAAAAAAAAAATCAGAGTTACTCCCTAGTCGCGACTAAAGAAGTTTTACTTCAAAAAATAATAATTACAATAGACGAAAATAAATAGGGAGTTTATTAATACTGCTTTTTTCTATATTTTGCTATTGCTTTTTCTAATTTCCGCTATTGCTTTTTTAATGCTTCTTAGGAAGCACCTTTTCCGCTGAGGAAAAAAAAAAAAACACTTGTGATGATTTGAATTGGTTTTCGAGCGCCCCAGAGGTACCGGCTATCCATACATGAAGTTCCTGAAATTTGCCAAATAAATCCCGTCACTCGTAAGCGTATCTTCTGTTTTTTCACGACAGCTACTACCATTTTAAACAGCGCAGCTGACATCAAATAAATGCACTAACTTGAATGTAGGGTTCTGTGAAGGTAATTTTTAAATTCCAGATAAAATATTTCTACGTTTTATTTCTGGTGTTTTTTACTTAATCTAGTTGAATTTTTGTTCATGAATTGTAATTTCTCTATACAATCAGTGCAACATATTTGTATTTTCAGTTAAGTTAAAAATATGACGTGCAGAAGAAAAAAATAATAAATTACTGCAGGAAAATAAGTAAATAGGGGTTTATTAAAACTGTTTTTTTTTTTTTTTTTTAATTTCGCTATCGCTTTTCTATGCTTCTTACGAAAACCTTTTCACCAGAGGAAAAAGACTTGTGATGTGAATTAGTTTTCCAGCGCTCCAGTGCTACCGTCTATCCCAACATTCAATTTATGAAATTGGCGTACATTTTACATTTAGGTAAATACCCTTGCCGCCTCGGCAGGGATTCTAGCGGAGATATAGCTTATAAGTATTTATAGCATATTTGAATAACAAATATATAATGTCTAAATAAATAATACCTGAATGCCGCAAAAGCGTTTTTTAAAATGTATTAGATATTATTGAAAATGCATACCCATTAATTTATCCTTATTTATTTTGCTTCATGCCTTTATCAAAATGTTTTATGATGTTGAATTTCACTTCGATAGATATTTGTTTTCTTTCAGCCATTTGCTTTCGATTTTCACTAAACAAACTTCAAAGTCAACAAAACGCATAAATGATTTAAAATATCCTCGTGTAATAATCGACCTCGATAGGATTTATCGGAGGTTAAAATTCTTACTCAATTTCAGACAAAAGAACGTATCGTTTTCTATATCAGTTCCGATGAAAGGAATCCTTGACCATTTTTTAAAGAGGGGGATAGGAATCAAAGATGTGTCATCCAACTGCCCTTCCACCTTACGAGAAATGCGCTTTCTCATTACCATAGTGTTTCATCAGTAAAAACGAAACTTAGAAGACGTTCTTTGGCAGAGGCGTGGTCCAACCCGTTCCAACCACATTTTACCTCGACTTTCTTTGTGTAGCTTTCAATGTCTGTGCATGAGTTGGGCTTCTGATGCATCGTAGAAAAAAATATATATATCGTAGTAGAGAGAACCATTGTGATGTAAAGGATAATTATTAACATCGTTGTAGAGAGAATTATCGTTTTAAAGGGTATCGTAATACAGAGAACTGTTTTACATTAATCTAAAGGGAATTCAGCCAGGACTATGAAAAAATATCGTAATAGAGAGAATTATCATTATAGAGGATATCGTTGTAGCGAGATTCTACTGTATATATATATATATTGTATATATATATATATATATATATAGATATATATATATATATATATATATATATATATAATATATATATATATATATTATATATATATATATATATATATATATATATACATATATATATATATATATATTAAGAAAAAGAAAATCTAAAATTCTTCCAGATTTATTTTACGCACTCGGCTGGAAGAATTTCAGATTATTTTAAAAATCTATTCAATCAATTCTGCCATATAGAGGAAAATGATAACTGTAAGTGCTCATATAGACTCCTGTTCGCATAATTTTGTGGCTGAAAATGGCATGCATTGTTGTTTGGTCCCTAGTGGTGAAATGTTTTGGATGAATGCGTATTGGAAAATCTAAAGTATCCATTTCAGTTGTGAAATCGGATCCTTGATCGGAATTTAATTCTATGTTAAAATCTCCTACTAAAACAGTCTTACAATCATCCTTCTTCAGTAACATTTCGAATAGAGCGTCTAATTTATCTTCATAAGAAATTAGAGGACTAGCGTATGTAACTGCAAATCTCACTTTATCTTGAATATACGCAATGACCCTTTGAACACCATTGGTCTGGATCGTGGAGGCACCGGTACAGTGTTTCATATTCTTTTTTTAAAGTGATTTTTTAAAAGTTTTCCTCTATAAAAATCATAACTCCAGATGACTTTCTGTTTTGGAAACCACTGTCTATCCGTTTGACCAAAGTTAATCCTGGTATTTGAAAATCATCTGAAGGGATAGTCCATGTTTCCGTTAACAATATCAAATCACTCTGCAGAAAGCATGAGTCGAACGGAAAAGTGACCACGGCGTGCCGCGTAGACAAAATCCCGCGCTTGAAAGAAATAGCACCAGAGTGCTAAAGAAAAAAAAACATCGTCTGTTCTTCCTCGGAAGCCACAGCCATGTTTGTAGCGCGACTGGTTTATTAAAATTTTTAATCTAACCAATCACAGTACTCTAAGATAGAGCTTAATTAATTTAATTAATAATTCTCTATATCTTTTGTAGTGTTTTTTATTTAATTAGGTTGTGCTTTTCTTCGTAAATTGTAGTGCGCTGTCCACAAACAATGCAACTTCTGGCGGTTTGCACATGCATTATTAAAATGAACTGTACATTTCTGAAGTATTTATTGTTCTTTAGCAAATAACATTTGTAAAAATTCGTTCTAAATCTTTATTTCTTTCATACAATAAGTTTATTAAATTAGTCCTAAATCTATTATTTCTACCTCAAGATATGAATATATGATTAATGCCAATAAATTTCAAATTTGTGAGTGTATTTTGATTACCCTTTCCTATGAATATTACCCTTTCCTATGAATTTTTCAAGATGAATAAGAAACACTTGCTTTACCTGAAAAATTTGTACAATTTAATAAACTAAATTTATAAATAAAAAGCATACGTTAGCTGCACCCGTAATTGTAACTTTAAGAGCAATATAAAATTTTATTAGTAATTGCTAATTATCAAAACTATCCTAAAACAAACAATTTGTTTTCATAACTTAAGTGAGTTTTTAAAATTGTTGTAGGATATATAATTTATACAGACTATTGCAAATTTCTTTGTTTATGTTGCCATGGTGGGGACACCAGTAATTGACATCAAGAAAAAAATTTGGCTGCAGTGATTGACACTTCGTGGTCCATTAATCGGTACCTAAGGAATGAGTCGAATGACATGCTAATTTATTTTTTAATAAAAACCTCTTAAAAGGAACAGCAAAAATATTTTATCAAACGATGTTATTTTACTCAAATTAAATTATATAAGATAAAAAGCTTGGGTAGGATATTACCATGACATATTTTATACAAATACGAATACTTTTCAATTTTCGGAGAATTATTATCGGAAAAGAATTAAAAAAAATCAGTGTAATTAAACATGCACTAAGTGGTACCATTTCATGCATAGAAACATGTTATATGCTATTACCTGATACAGTTAAGTGTAAATTAATTTCTAAAAAGAAATACACATCAAACAAAAGCGGGTTGAAAATGAATTTATCTTAATTTCAGCATTAAACCAGATACTATGAAGCAAAATTTTTTAAAATCTTAAATTTTGATACCTAAGATTAATAATATTCTTCCATCAATGGTACACATTAAGAAATATATTTATCATCACATTTCATAGGTCCAAGGGAAAATACAGTCAGCAGATGAAAACAATTTATTTTTCAGACGCAATAACTCTTGAACTTACTCTGAGCCAATCATATATACAGGATTATTCAGAACTTTTCTAAAATATTTTAGGGGGTGATAAAAGTACTCATGTGTAGTAAAAATCAACATAGAGCCCCTAGTCCATTTCCAACTGTTTTGCCGCTATCACGGATTGAATTAGGGATTACTAAGTTAAAAAACTTAGTAAATCCCTCATTTCGGAAGTTTCTAAACACGCTAGACAAAAAGCAACCCCCATATTTAGAAAGAGCAGAAAATATCCTACAAAATGGCACCAATTGTATTACAAAATCTATATTTGATGGCAAGTTGCAAGCAAAGAAACAGTGAAAAAAATGTAAAATGAAAAAATGCAAAATGAAATAGTATAAATGAAGTCGTTACATTGTTTAATTTAATAAATTCTAGTCACGTGATATTTACTTTTTTTTGTATCGGCCAATTGTTTATGGCATTATGGATATTAAATCTTTATTGAAAAAACACTCAAAATACTGGTGTTAAACGATAAAGTAATTAAAAAACTTTGTAAAAAACACACATAAGAAGTAAAAGGAAAGAGGATACGCGTTTCGTTCAAAAATTGTTTTGAACTCTTCAGTCCAAGCCCTTCGACGTAAAGAACACAGGGAACTGAAAAGAGAAAAACAAGCAAGATGTTGCCACAAGGGGCAAAGAAAAGTCGAACAAAACCACGGAGAGGGGAGAAAAAAATTAAAAAGGGGGATAAAAAGGAAAGGAAAGAAGCACCAAAAAATACAGAAATAAAAAAGGAATAAAGAAAAATAATAAAAAAGGGAACACGCAAGTACAAACACACACACAAAAAAGAGAAAACAGAACAAACAAACAAAAAACAAATAGCACACGTTTTTTTTTTTTTTTTTTAATAAAAACCACGAACAGGACAGCACAATAAATATATATATAAATAAATATTCTTTTATATTCTTTTATATATAAATAAACTATTAAGAAAGAGGTATAAACAAAATTCATAATCCCTGGGGGAAGGGTTGGTTGGTTGATATTTAATGACACGAGGTCCAAAAAAGACATACTGCGCCAGACTATGTGTAGTTGCTGGGGAAAGGGGGAGGGGAGAAAAGGCTTATTTTAAAAAGCTTTATCATTTTTTCCAAGCAAAACAAAAGCAATAAAATGTTTGAAGTAATTAATTCATATGCAGAGGTGCCAAGTCTCTGGCATTTTCCGGGTGATTTCCCACCACAATTTTTAGACGAGTTTATTTTGGATTAAATATTTGGACTTATTTTAATAATAAATTTGTAAGTAAAAATTAGTGGTGGGAAATATCCCGAAAAAAGCCGAAAGACAGACTTGGCAGTTCTGTCATATGCAATAAATCATTTTCATAATTGATGAAAAAGAAAAAGAAACTAGGGATGGATGCGAGACCAGACAAACATTTTTAACATATAGGGATTTTGCGAGACGATACAAAGCTTTTATGCTGTTTTGCGAAACGGGCGACGTCTATTTTTTGTCCCGCGTCCATTCCTAAAAGAAACACTTGACTGTATAGGTGCAGTTATAGACTTCATTCTTTTTACTTAAAATAAGTGAGTAAACATGAAATGCGGCTTACAGAGTTTTGAAATTAAGTAGTGCAAACATCCTTTAGTTTAGTGAACCTTTGCATACATAGATCATTAGTATTTACGCAACTTGCAACCTATTGCATTCAAATCTGATTAGTTTAATGTGCTTATTCTTCACTTCATCACTCGACACTTTATCACAGTCAGGTGGTACACCCCACTCTTCATCATATTCATCATAGAAGGTGAGATTTCTTTGGAGTTTCTAATAGCATACATCTATCTAAGATTACATTCCACCAGGGACTTGGATTTATGACGATCATCGACGTATTCTAGAAGAGCTAAGCAGAATTTGCCTGTAAAATGAAGGCGTGAATCGTACTCATTAAGTTTACGTTTTGCACATGCGTGCGTTAGTAGCAGCTAATATCATACTTCGTCTGTATGTGTTCCCGTGTTGGTAGAGCGCGTTTATATAGCTAATCATTAAAACTAGATATTTTCCTTTCAGAAGCTGACGCGATTTCGCCCACGTGCCGCTAGTCGATGCTCGTCTTATATCGAACTCCGCATATTCCACTCATAAATGTAAACAATTTCCTATTTTCGGTTTTTCACTGTAGGAAAATTGGCTCAACAGCCCACGTGGAGCGAAAGTCTATGTTGCTCAACTACGCCTCAGCGACCATGGGTTCTGGGGTGCAGAAGCATATGCCCCGGCTAGATGATCAGCCAGATGGGAAGCCCCAATCATTAAGTACTAATACGTAGCTTGGTGAAGAAAGTAAATAAGCATCAGACAAGAGTGTATAAGAGGGATTTCCAACATTCAGAAAATGTGGAACAGCAAAATCCCCTGTTCTTACCCTCTGTCACCTTAATTTTCTACTTTTCTATTGGTTTTCTTAAAAACCTCTTTCTGAATCACTGCTTTGCTGTAGGGCCTCGTAAATGCTATCCTGAATACCAACGTTTTGCATATAAACAGAGCTTATCTTTACAATTCTCATTCTAGCACTGACGACGGTATGTCATGCATGCTGGCACCTGTCTGCTATTTTAATTTTCCTATGAGTGCTCTTATACCATAATTTATGGTTATTTACCGCTAGAACAGCCGGAGGGGATGATCAAAACGAACCCTGTTGGCTGTTTAGGTATTTCTATAATTATTTATTTTACTAACTAAAATAAAAATGTAAAAATTTGTCTCAACACGCTTGGAAGAATTTTAGGAAAAGTAGAAAAATTAGCTGCAGTGTTAAACTATATATTGAAATAAAGCATGATATTTTGGGAAAAGGGTCAAAATATCCCCAACGGTTCTTCTAGTGTTAATACCATACTTATGCTTATATCACACTTATGTTTTTTATCGTCATTCACACCAGTGTTCCCTAGAAAGCCTGGTACTCATTTTATTGACCAACTTAAGGGATAGAAGCCCGAGTCAATCTCGCGCAGACAGGGAACGAAACCCCGGGCCTGTGACACGTCAGTACAATAGCGATAACCGTTACACCACTGGGTTTCATCAAAACCTCCAAATAGTATAGTTCTTTCAGAAAAATAACCACCATTGTTCTCTAAACACTTTTTAAAAAAATAAAAAAAAAAGAAAGAAAGAAAGAAAAATGAACCAATGTAGAAGGAAATAGTGGTGAGTAATTGAGTAATCTTCCAGAAAATTTGTATAAGTTGGCAACTAAGTTTCATCTTCAGTTTTTAAATCTGTGAAATGTAAATGGAAACTAATGATAAATAAATAAGTTACAACTCCTTTCTGACAATTTGGTTCGCCCTGTTTAACTATAGAAAAACAATGTGCTAAATTAAACTAAGATGATGTAGTAACGAGTGTAGATGAAACTAAACAGTGAGAGAGTGTGATTAATCAGTGAAAGAAAAACAATGATTAAATTATATATATATATATTTCGTTTTGCATTGGACTGTTTCGTTTGTAAACGACCTTCTCTGCTAGGTGACTAAGGGCCAGTAATGTGCGTTGTACATTCTTCTGTATGCTACAAAATTATTTTTTAATTGCATACTAACTTCGATCCTATAAAATTACTTCAAATTTTTCGAAAGCTCAGTGAGAGTGCTGAATTTAACATCCACGACAGATACTTTTTCGATAGACAAATATACTAGTTTTTAAGTTGTGCGTTCGTTGTGTGATGACTATAATTAGAAAAAAATCAAGTTCCACGAAAACGAGGAAACAGTAACGCAAGAGCTTTTGTACATAGTGTTCCGGAATTCCATGTTTTATATTTGTTAAGGATCATGTGATTACACTGTTGTTTAAAAATTAAAGTTACAAAGTCGACGATTATCTGGAGGAAGAGGGTATTCTCCGTATAGTGTGGTCAGATGTTGATCCCATAGAGAACTTGCGGAATGCTGTAAGAAAAGCCATTGGATGCCGACAACTTTTTCCAAAGACTCTTCAGGCGACGAAATCGGCACTTTTGGAAGAATAGGAATTGTTGTCAGAATCGTTGATTAATAGTTTCATTAAGAAAATGACCCTGATGTGAAGATTGTATAGCTAGCTGTGTGTGGTGGCACCTCTTTTAAGACGAAGCATTGAAAAGTTATGGCATGTCCTGTTTGGCAAATGTCGCTCTCATCTGCATATTGGGGGGCATTAAACTCTTGTGGTAATAAATATTTTACTTACCATTTCCTACCTTCCTTTCAGTGTTTGTAATTTTAATTTTGGACACCAGTGTAGTTAATGAACTTGCAGCTTTCTATGCAATTTCTATTCCACATCTCGTCTTAAAATGACTTTTTTAATTTAAAATAATTAATAAGAAAGAGCTTTCCTGAGGAATACACTTTAATTTCTAAACGTTACTAATCGATCCTTTCGATAAATTAAAATGATATTATTCATAAATATTCGATAAAAGGCTATCAATATGCAATGATTTTAGTCATGATAATTTTCTTCAATTTACTCAAATCCTTTTCTAATTTATTACATTTTATGGAAACATATTTCGTAACACTTGCAATATTCTCTCTCTCTCTCGCTTTTTTAAACAGCCAAAAAATATATATCTGAAAGAAAATTAAAATTTTTTTTATCAGTTCTTTATTTTTGTCTGTAATGCACGATGTAAAAACAGAATGAAAGGATTCTATAAAATTGTAACTTTATAAACTGAAGAAAAATTGAATTTGTGAACACATGGATTTGACATCTTGAAATTAACGAGATATTGATGATTCAAAACATTTTAATGCGAACGAGAAATGAATTAAAATAATAACAAAAATTTAAGAAAAACAGCGTTCCTGAAGCTATTATGTAGAATTAATGATTTTAAGGAGAAATCGAAAGTGCCTTTTACTTATTATTCCGACATTAAATTACTTGTGCACCATATTATATGCTCAAGCAGAAAGTATTAAAATAACTTTTTATTGTTGTTGTTGGAAATGGAAGTAGCTCAGCCTCCTTTAAATCAGCTGTTATGTCTACTACGTGTTCTTTTTTTTTCTAAAATTTACTATTTTTCTAAAATACAGTTAGCTCTCTGTTTAAGGACCGTGAAAAATTGTCCTTAAATAGAAATCGCCCTTAAACAGAATGTATAAAAATTTAAATTTCCCTCCATACTATACAGACGTAGGACTGACGATATATTTCTTAATATATTAGCGTGTTTAAAAATGTTACTTTTTATTGCCATTATATTAGTTTATTAAAAATTGCTTTTAAGTGACATTAAAATAAGAGTACAAACAAACAATACATTAAAGTTAAATTTTAAAAAATCGAATGTTAATTGCTTCATTTTTCGCCTTCTTCTCGTTATTCTATCCTCCAGATTTTCTAAAATGTTAAATGCGTTATTTTTCACAGTGTATGAGATGATATAGCGTCGGAGCACATCTAGAGAAGTTGCATAAGTGTAAGACAGTAGCAACCCTAGCAGCAATCTTTGCTCGGGCTTTAACAGGCCTATGATCGGCGCGTCGGCTATTCATCGCCTGATCATTACTGATCATTCTTAGTTTTTCGTATGTTCATCTTTTCCCGATGATCGAATCTTTACACTGAGATCTGATAGTCGCTTTCAAGATTGCGAGGGGTAAAGCGAGCAAACAGGTTTATATCGGTCTTTCTACCAAGTAGCTGAACGGCTCGATATCCCCGTTCCTTCATTCATGTGCAAAGAGCATCATATGCACACCATATGTTTGTTTTAAGGTTTCTGATTGGCTAAGCTATTACGCGGGAAGACAAGACAGGCGACAAAATGCTGAATCATGTTGTCCTCTTCCTGCTCTTAGCTTTGCCGTGTTCTCCTGTATGTATCTATCTTGTGCTAGCTAAAAGGGCACCTTGCCTTAGTCAATCTCTGTCAAAGAGGGGAGACAAGGAATATTTTTAAAACAAAATTTGTCAGCGACTAAAAACTCTGGAAGTTTACTGAAAAAGTGCGAAATTAATATATACATATATAAGAAAATTTCCTTTGTGTAAATTTTTAATGACATTTCATTCAAAAACTTGCATTCTTCCCTAGAACAGCCTTGAAGAAGAGGATATTCAGTTATAAAATTACATATGCATATGAAAGTGCATGAATTAATTTATACAATAAAAGAAATAAACAAGCTAATATGCAAATCAACGATATATGTGCCAATTTTTATCGATTGCTCAGTTTAAAAGTTTCACCAAAGGTCATAGGCTTCACATCCTAAGTTGCAAGGCGTTTGGTCTTCCGAGATGAATACACCCAGCTGGAAATGTCTTCACTTTTTTTGCAAAAAAAGTATAGATTGTGTACAATTTGTGCATAAAAAGTGGATATTTTTTAATATTTTGAAAGCATACACTTTTTGTGCAAATTATATGCAGTTTTTATGCATACTAAAAAGTGAATATTCTATATTCACTTTGTGAAATAAAAAAAATTGTGCACAAAAAGTGCATACTTTTCAAAGTATTAAAAATATTCACTTTATATGCAAATTTTTTGCACAAGAAGTGCAAACATTTTCTAGCTGGGATTTAAGCAGTTTCAACAGTTTTCGCAAAATCTCAAAATCTAATCCAAATTTTAAGAAACTTTAGGGGCATAGTTTAAATTGTACGACCACCTATCGTGTCACTAAATTTTTCTTTATTCACTTAAATCGTATGTGATGAGCCGACAAAAATTTACGCAGTTTGAAACGATTTTCAGAAAAAATCTCAAAATCTATTTTTTTTTTTTTATCCGACGATTGTAGCTTAAGGTGAGTGATTGCCTATCATGTCAGTAAATTTCATTCCTTTCGCTTTAGTCACTTTTACGTGATGTGCGAACAAAAATTTACGCAGTTTGAAACAATCTTCGAAAAATCTCACAATCTATAGAGAGATTTTTAAAATATTCAATATAATGAATATTTTTAAAAATTCGAAGCCTATACTTTAAGTTAAGTGACCACCTATCATGTCAACAAATTTTATTCGCTTTAATCAGTTTTACGTGGTGTGCGAATAAGAAAAGACAGAACGACAGGCTGACAAACTTTTTTTTTTTACGGCCGTACACAGGTCCAAAATGCTTAAAACGGATAGAAATCGCAGAATCTTTTTAATTTTGAGTAGTGTACAGGAAAAGTCTAGTTTTATTTATTTAGAAACTTAAATGTTCCAATTCCGAACTTGAAACAACAATCACTTCAAATTTTAGTCTCTCCAATAACGAGTCAGACCCCCGTCTAGTGGTTAGAATGCTCGGCTGCCAAGCGTTAGTTCTCCAGTTCGAAACCAAGTCTCGGAAGCTTGAAAAATAAAGTTAAGATGGCAGCATTAAAATTCAAAGAGAAGAGGAAGAAGTTCGAATTTTTTTTTTTTTTTTTACTTAAAAAAAAAATATTTAGCTGAGATATACCCCAATTTTTATCGATTGTTCAGTTTAAAACTTTTATCAAAGGTCATAGGCTTCACATCCTAAGTTGCAAGGTGTTTGCTCTTCCGAGATGAATATAACCCCAATCGCATCGACTTTTCAAGGCTCTACGCCCAATTTTCCCCCTTGCCGATGATCCAACCCTACTATTCGGGAGAGGACATGCCCGAGCAAAATCCGAGATAAGAGCCCCCGACGGGATGAAGAACCTTGCATGGCGCGCGCTGCTCTTCCTCCCTGTCCGATCATCTGCATTTCAGGAACGGATGACCGTTTGGTACTAGGGAATGTCTCGAGTTTATCCCGTAAAAAGAGGGGAAATCTTCGTTAAACAGAAGCAACGCCGTCTTTGAATAGAAATTTTTTACGTCGGAGGGGCCAGGACTGCGAAATATCGGCTTTAAATATTGTCGTTAAATTAACAAAAACGTTTCACAGAGATAACGTGAAACAACAGAAACAAAATTGCAGCAAGCTAAATGTATACCATCACATTATTCATTCAAATCAAAATCACAAAAAATATGCCAAAGTTAAATTCCTTACCAGATTCCAAATAACAGTGCATTTTGCATTCCTTAACAAAAGCGTTTCTACTGGCATAAAATATTTTGAGACTGGTTTCCGTCCTGTGCAATAAAATAAAAATCTTAACTAGATTAGTAAGTTAAACTTTAAGATCAACTAATGTACAGGATGAACGGAAAAATATGTTTTATTGAATTCAACGAAATTTTGTTGATTAAACAAAATTTGGTTAGCGATGTTTCGACTGAATCATGTTGGCTTTTAACAAAATTTTTGTTAAATTAACATAATACTTCGTTGAATTTACGAAAATTTTGTTGATTTAACAAAAATATTTCTTTCAAATCGAGCCATTCAAAATTTTGTTGAAGCAAAAAACCTTTTTTCTCTGTGGATCTAATTTGTGCGCACGAAGAAAACCCAATTTTCCCGAACAGTTAACAATCAGGATTATTTACTTTATTTTTTTAGTTACAAATTTAATCTCTATTATAAAAAGAAAATTTTATTTCGAATAAAATTACTTAATTAGGTCCGAAAAGATTAATTGGTTTAAGAGAGAGACAAATGATATACATGAAAGTTGTTCCAGTTAGTTAAAATGCCGCGTGAAGGTCTCTTAAAATGAAATGAGATGAATTTAATTCTTAAAAAGAGTATCTCTCTTAAATTCCTTCCCTGAAATACTTCCTTTCTTACAGTGAAATCTGCTCATTCTTCTAAACTTAGATCACAGAACTATGGCGCTGTACAGTCAACAACTGTAAATCGCTACATTTACAGGAATATATCATTGTTAAAAGCTATGAACACTTTAAAACACACATACACACAGAAATAAATAAATAAGTAAATAAATCACATTCTGCTGATGCCACACAACAGACGGAACTTTTCATGACAACCTCCAGGATATGAGTTTGCAAATGGTCTTCCGTATTCGCAGAGGGTTACAGAAGTGTCGCTTCGACTTGTCTTCAGTGCACATTACAACACTGCTCTCAGCAAAGGATCTGTAACGAGGTACTACGCTGCATTAGTTACTTACCAAAGGGTCAGAAAGCCCATGTAAAGTTCATGCAAATCGGTCAGCAACTAATAGATCAAGATGTGTTCGTAAATATGCGGGCTATGTAAAGTTATCCTGCTTAAGTCTACGTTGAACCCATTCTGGTGGGACTCTTTCGTTGAAACTTCGTAAATACATTAAATGGACCATGAAGAAAGGATATATGCAACTAAAAATAGTTTAAATTTCGACCGATAGGTGGATCTTTTCACGTAGGACGGACGTTATACAAATTTGGAGCGTTTTAATTGAACGTAGTCAATGCCATGCTACATAGCTGCCAACTCTTCCGGTTTTTCCGGAAGATTTTTCACCACTATCTTCAAACAGATTTATTTTACAAAAAAATTTTGGACTTATTTTAAGCTCAAATTCGTAAGTAAAAATCAGTGGTGGAAAATCTTCCGGTAAAACCGGAAGAGTTGGCAGCTATGCATGCATACAGCTACCAACTCTCCCGGATTTTTCGAGAGATTTTCCACCACTATTTTTAAACAATTTTCTTTTACATTATACTTTTGGACTAATTTTAAGGGTGGATTGTTAAATGAAAATTAGTGGTGGAAAATCTCCCGAAAAATGCGGGAGAGTTGGCAGGTACGCATACATCATCAAGTTCGTTTATCAGATATGCAGTAATTTATCAACAGAAATGAGACAATATCGATGCTTAGTTGCCGCCCTACTTTATGCTACTAACTGCAAGCAACCACAGTTACAATTTTAAACATTTAACATAAACGACACTGGTTAATCATCCGAATACACTAGTTTCCAATAATTACGGAAAAATCACAAAAATAGGCGCAACTTGCTCAAAAATAAGGCAATCCCCATGAAATTGAAATATGATGCGAAATAAATT
This sequence comes from Cheiracanthium punctorium, assembly GCA_038373885.1. Lineage (NCBI taxonomy): Eukaryota > Metazoa > Arthropoda > Arachnida > Araneae > Cheiracanthiidae > Cheiracanthium > Cheiracanthium punctorium. Next base: position 694,700 of record JAWZYV010013601.1, on the reverse strand, counting down.
AAGCACTATATGATGCGAAATAATAAGTAAACTATTAAAATGCAAATTAGTGGCGTTACAGCTTTGATTTGAATTTATTTGGAGCACAAAACTGCTCGTTTCGAATCAAGAATCAAATTTTAGCTGTGATTATAAGGTAAGAAATCAGGGATAGCCAATTTGCAATTTACCCCATTTCTGGTATATGATACAAATTTTAGAAAATATCTTAAAATGCAGATAAAAATTAAAATATTTTTCTGATAAAAAATACTTTATTGTGATCTATTTCTATATCATATTATATAATTAGTGACGGTTAAAATTTCCGATTTCTCGTAAAATTAAATTTTCTATTTTAAATCATTAAAATGTTTTATGCGAGAGTAAATTCACCACAAATTTTGAATAGATTTACTTTGTGAAATGAAATCTGAGATGACGTCATTTGAATGGGCTTAGTGACAACTTAAGTATCTCTACTTAGGCATTGTATGTCTAGGAGGTAGTGCTTCTGCACAACAATGTTAGACCGCATAAGTCTCGCATCGTGGATGATCATATTCAGTAGCAAACAATTCAGAGTTTGAAGTGGCCTGCTCGATCATTTATCCTAAATGATATCGTTCGCGTATGTGCAACTCCTACTAGATATAAAAATCCTTGCAACTCACGTCACCGAACTTTGACAGCATCATTATTACGACATTAAAAAGTTTTATTTTTATAAAATTAAACTATTAGAAATTTCTCGTAAGTTAGCCCATGAATAGCAATATTTTAATAATTTAAGATGAAAAAATATAATTTTACATCACATGGAAGTTTTTTATCATCACTAATTAGATAATATGATAAGGAAATAAATCGTAATGATTAATTTTATATTAGAAAGATATTTTAATGTTTAAGATTTTTTTTTTTTTTTAGCATCCACCAGAAATTTCAAATAGTTTTACTTTCCGAAAATAAAATTGTGATCATCAACATATCATAAGCCCTTTTATGTAGTCAAATCTTCGTGACTTTGTACTTGTAAGGCTTTCTATATCTAGGAGGCATTGGTATGTGGTTTCAGGAACACTTATAGTTGCTATCAATCCTCCTCCAAAAATCATAGCCATGTTTACAACTGTTTTGGAAGAGCAATTTCTAGCTTCCCGCCCTACTACCATCCTTTGGGCTCGGCTTTGGGTGTGGATATAAAATTGTCCGTTCTTGTGCTGTAAATTGTACTTTGCAAAAAAATATACGAACTTGTACTTCGGAACAACTGAGATGAAAGCGATATAAATGCTATAGACCTCGAACACATTTCAAATTTCTAGTCTAGTGTATTTCAAATTTCTAGCTTCCAACGGAACTGATAGGCAGCATGACTGAAAGCATCACACATCGCTTTATGTGCTGTATTGCATCTAGTTAGGATCATAGTCCATAGTACTTTTCTTATAGCAGACTCTCATACAATTTGTTGATTTTATACTTAATCTTTAAAATCAACTATGGTAAATTCTATAGCACCGTCTGCCAATTACTTTTTATGCTATTTAATAGCTTACTCTGTGTTGTATACTGTAGGTCAATTTCATTTTCATATCTCAAAGTTTCAGTGCAATTGAAAAGTAATTAACTCATAAAAGTCTTTTATTGGATAACCAAGTTTCGTCAAATATTTTTTATCAATAATTGCAAATTACTTAAATTAGAACTTCTTTCTATACTGTATTAGTATTAATGCGTTACAATAATTTAGTGTTAGTTTTTATCCACCATTGAAGTAGTCATAAATTGAATTTTTAAATGTGTATTTAGATTTGTTTTATTTGTAAGCTCCTCAAAGTAAGTAAATTGTCTTACTCAAACAGCACTGAAAATTTCCTATGACTGTTGCCGATGGCCACTTGGACAAGTTATGTGCATGTATGCAAAAATTCATTCTCATGAATGATATTAAAAATTTAAGTGCAAACACTATTTTTATCTCATTGGTTGTTTTCCTTTAGCCTCTTAAAATATTCTTTTCAGCGTATCATAAATTTACTCCATAACGGTCTTATTTAATTTTTTTAAGATCTATGAGATATAACCAGGATGAACGGACTCAACTGCCTGCGGTTTCTTTTACGGCAGACAAAAACGGGAGATCATAAACTAAAAATTGCTTGAGTTTGATAAACTATTTCTGGAAATTTACGTTATATTCGCAATTTGTACGATTCTAAATAGCTCCTCGAGATTATACAGTGTGACATTTTTCACGAAATCGATTATTAATAAGAAGCAGTTTATCAGAAGACTTATTGCGATTACATGGATTAATCCCTTCATGATCCGATTTTTCTTTGTTTTTTAAATTTTCGATTTCCTGAAGAGATTATCCCTAACATTCACTTTCAGCGCACTTTTACTTCCACTTCGCTTTTTTCTGTTAAAGATTAAACATTACATGAACTTTCTGCCCTGAAGGTATAAGTGACATTTTAAGCTGCCTGTTGCAATTTACGGTTAGCAAACACACCAACACGGAAGCGAAACAACCACGACATCTTAACGTTTTCAGATAAAGCACTGCTAATCATGGTCTATCTCAGTCTTTCCGACTACGGTCAACCTTAAAAACCATTTCTTGCAGTCTTTGTTGTTCAGGGTTTAAATGAACGGATTGATGAAAGAGAAACGACCCAAACAACCATGAGATCGCAACAGTTTCAGATAAACTGCTGCGGATCATGGCCTTTCCTAGTCTTCCTGCAGCACCTGCACTTGTCTATCGTCAGCCTCAGGAAAGCCTTCTTGAAGTCCTTGTTGTTCAGCGCATAAATGAACGGATTGATGGCAGAGTTCACCCAGCCCAGCCAGACGAGGCAGGCCGTCAGCGTCGGAGGGAAGATGCAGGTCTCGCAGAACGGCTCGATCAGGTACACGATGAAGAAAGGCAGCCAGCACACGATGAAGCCGCCGACAACTACACTCAGCGACTTGGCCACCCTCCTCTCCCTCTGGAAGGCGGCCCTCTCGTACCCGTCCTTCTTCCGGATGGTGAGCCGAGTTGTCTTGGTTTGGCTGCTCTGGTCCTTTTTGGGATTGCAGTACTGGCAGTACTGGGTTGTTGTTGTGGTGGTAGTCGGGGAAGAAGGGTCCGTCTCGTCTTCCCTGCTGGATTTGCTCCTCGACTGCAGCGACTCGTCGATGGTGCTGCTCTGGCGCTGCTGGATCCACTCCACGCCGCCGCCCTCGTGATGATGCTGGTGGTAGAGTTTGGTCCTTATGCTGCTACGGTTGTACGAGTTCTGCCGCGAGAGAAAGAAAGGCGTAGACCTTATCAACGAGAAAGAACTTCTACGGCGATCACTGTTGCTCCTTGTGCTGCCACTTCTCACCTGCAAAATTAAACACAAATACTCAGTCAAAGAAGGTTTTTTTTTTAACTGCCGTACAGACAAATAGAAAGTTATCCATAGAGAGGGTATACACTAGTGCATAATTTCTCAAATTTTTTCTATGATGAAGCAAAGTGAGTAGCTGAATTTTTGAAGGAGTAGTTTGACGGAGCATCGCCTACAAATACATAGCTGCCAACTCTCCCGGATTTTTCGGGAGATTTTCACCACTAATTTTCATTTATCGATTTATAATTAAAATAAGTCCGAAATTCTGATGTAAAACAAAACTGTTTAAAAATTGTGGTGGAAAATCTCCCGAAAAATCCCAGAGAGTTGACAGTTATGCAAACATGAGTTTAGTGCACAATAACAAACTGGTAGAGTGAGGAATCTCACCACTATTTTCTAAAAACTTCTTTCTATTTTAAATCTAGATTTTATCTCCGCTGAACGAGGCGCTTCCTCACAAGATATTTAAGACCAACTGCTACGTACGCTGCACCGGTGTGGGCTTATGCCGCAAGATCCTCAATTGACCGACTAGAAAGCAAGCAGAATGGAATTCTGCGCACAATCCATAATGGGCATCATTTCCTAAAGAACGCAGCCATTAGAAGAGACCTGAACATCAAAACTCTTAGACAGTTCATTTACAGACTTGCTGTTCGGTACTATGGTACGCTGAACCAGCTTCCCAATGAAATAGCCGCGGAGTACCCGGACTATGACCCCTCCGAACCCTGCAATCGAAAACGCCCCAAAGCGGTCCTCTTCGTTTTTGCGCCCTCATAGTGAACTCCTGCACGACCAATCTGATCTGTAACTGATCCGGGCCCCCGGCCCCCCCCCACCTCATGATAAAGTACCTCAAGACATATAACTACAAACTGGAGATAAAGCTCTATGCTAAGGTGCTCCGAAAAACCCAGAACTTCAGTTCAGTTCAGTTCAAATACACACCGAGGGCACACATACGCGGTCAGACATAGAAGAGAAAAAAAGAAATAAAAACGTTGGCTACATAAAAAATATGAAAAATTATTCGTTTAACGATACCTCCTAATTACAGCTCTAGAGATACATCCGATAAATTAAAAAAATTGAGATGCATGCAGTTTAGGATAAATATTGCAAGCTATTTTGACGAGTATATTAGAAACCACTTTGAGTTAAAAATTAAGCCACAGGCTGAATAATTCCACAAATTCTCCGATTTCTACAAGATTAGAAATATTACCAGTAATGCCCATAACATTTACCTTCCCTATTTTCAGAGCTTTTAATTTGTGTAAAATCTTTTGACTTACTTGACTGACATACTGGCAAGTTTTAAGATATGGTCTCTATTTTTTATATTAAAGCATATTAATGTGTTTCTTAGAAAAATATCCTGGTTGCTTTTAAAGCTGGAACATCTTGGATCCTCCTATTTTCTACCATTTTCGCCTTTGAAAGAATATATTTCCGATTATGTTTGATCTACCTGTTTGAAATTTTGCTCAGGTGGTCTAGTAAATTAAGAATTAAAAATATTTCACTTTCGAAATTATATATTCGTAAGCCAAAACAGTCTTCATTCTCGTATGAAATCGGAGCACTTCAGCTAATACTTTAGGTTTAAATTCATGACATGAAATATCAAGTATAAAGACACTACACATGCAAAATCAAAATACAAGATTTTATTAATTTTCATCGCAAAGTGTATGAGTTACAATCCACTCAATAATGGCGACTCTCTTGTGACAGAGGAGTTTGGCACTTCACGCCACCGCCTAACGATCAATCAAAATTCCTCCCTATTATGTAGCACAGCTCCTTCAATACTTTACTTTTATTGAAAACATATACGCATTCTATTCTATTTTAATACTCTCCATTAAATTGAAGTATTAGGAAAATGATAGTTGAACTTTTTCCCTCTGTCTAAGCCGTGGGAGGGCCATGGGCTTGTTTGCACTGAAGAAGGCGTCTTTCTCCGCTTACGTGGTCGGCATACTTGGCATTTAGCACAAAATTGACATGGTATTAGCTTGCCTTCAAAGCTGTTTACAGCAGAGTTGCGGTAATTCGAGGCGGATGGGATTGGCTTTCCCTCGAACTAATCAGATATCAAAATCATAAATTTTATAAACAAATAAATCGAAATAAAGTAATTTTTGTGGTTTGAGTGCAGATTTAAATGAAAAATGTACTTACATATTATAACATTACTGATGATTAAAACAGGACAATAATAGTCAATTGTTTTTTGGATTGGCAGGTTGACCCGTTTCCGTGAAGCAATATCGCTTTTCCAAAGCAGCTGGTCAACACTGCTCAGAAATGTCTGTGAGGGTATTTGTAGAAAAGAATTTTGTGGTGCGAAAAAATTTGTTCGCGGGTTTTTAGAGTGTTGGTCATTATTTGGGAGCTAAAATGATTTTTTTCTCAAACTCGGATGTATGAGACACCGGAACAATCGATACTCGAACTTTGGAGACAACTATATTTTGGCGCTGTCTTTGCACGGATCTTCGGGCCCTTGCATGGTATTCTCAACGAACAGGGGCGTAGACAGAAATTTTGCATGGGGGAGGTTACGACTACTACAACTCATATATATGTATACGTGGGTGTGACAATGTAGTGAGGAATATACACTTTGTATGGCAAAAAATTCCTCATGGGGGGGTTATGACCCCCCTAACTCTCCCCCCTTGCCTACGCCCCTGTCAACGAATGAAAGTGAAAATTTCGCCAATCGGTAGTTATTGGTGAATTTTTCTCTTCAGTAAGGTTTTTTGTAAATATATATATATTATATTATATGCAGTCAAATATTTTTTTTCTGTTTCATTTCTTTATTTACCAAATGTGATGTGTAAATGTATTTTGTAAATTGAAGTTGATTGTAAAATAAAGAGATCATTTAGAAATTAAGAATGAGCAGCTATAAAGAACATAAATACTAAAGAAAAATTAAACGTGGCTTTTCGATTAGTATTCGAGCAAACAAAATATTCACATAATTAGGTTTTTAATAATAGCATAATTAAGTAAAAATTAGCACAAGTTGTTTAGTAATTTTAATAATCATTGCCGTTTGAAAATTCTTAAATACTTACACTGTGTGCACAGGGTAAAGGTATTGTATAAGTAAATATTTTCCTGATTTCAATCTGCACAATATTTTCGTGCCTACTATAAGAGGTGACGAGCCGCCACTGCAAGCCATATGCTACCAAATTTCGTCACTTTATTAAAAAGAATAATTCATAACAGCTGAAATATAGGGTCAACCCAAAGAGGTGGGCACCTTTCATATAATCATATATAATGACATATTTAACGTGAACAAACAATTCTTTAGTTGTAATGTAGAAGATTTTATTTCACAGTTGCTAACAATTTCGGAATATTATAAACCACTTTTTGCAAACAGTACATTTCTATAAGTTTATTTTGAAAAAAAAATTTCCACGTCTGCTATAAATTAAGTTTAATCTTCCTCTTCCCAAAAAGTGGTTAGTAATATTCCGGAATTCTTGGCAGCTATCGAATATGAACACTATTGTACATATCAATTCGATGATCATTTTCTATGCAGGTCTGTGTAGTATGCCAGCCGTAAGTATGTCGATGGCATCGATAGTTCACCCCCACTAATGCATCAGGTCCCACACCCCGTAAACTGTCTGGACGACAAAACCACAGAAAAAGAGATCGAAAGGTGATAAATTGGAACTTCTCGAATGCCATAGCAAGGAATAGGCTCCACCAGTCCGTGTGTTAGAGAACTGAACGCTGAGAACTTTTTGGCCTGTTTGTTACATTGCAAATTTTGGGCAGTTGCTAAGCTGTTTAAAAATAATTTTATCTCATTAGCTCAAGTTTGCGTCACAATATGGGCTTTCGAAAAGTGTCCACATTTTCTTGGTGACCCAGTAAAACCAATCATTTGATTATGGATGCGTATATTGCTTTCTATTAGTTATGAATTATCAAATTTGGATTTAAAAAAAATGAACAGAAACATGCATCGTTTTCCTTCCAATAACCACATTTTAAACAGCAGAATATAAATTTTGGTCAAGTTTTGACCAGTTGCTTTGAATATATCACTTTTAAAAAATGAAACAGAGCATTATGTACTTATGTAACAGTCTAAACAGTCTGCAAATCTAAGCATCAATTCACAGTTGCGAAGCTATGTATTGATACAGTCCCCCTACCTCTGACTCATTCAATTTTCCCTGCAGAGCAACGAGATTTAATACTAATTAACTCTATATATGGAAACCCCCCACCCCTTAATCTTTTAACGCGCTGGGGTATATATGCCATTCCACTTACTTTTAGCCTGTTTACTGTCGATCGCAAAATTACGTGAGCAATAGTCAATTTTCTTATTTTCGTTTTATGATTAATGCATGTTGTTTTTTACAAAATATAAATCGCGAAAAATAGTGTTTGAAACCTTTGGCTACTTTGATCCATATTTCGAAGAAAATTTAACAGTTTTTCTATAAATGAATGTAGGAAACATATTTTTGATTACAGTTATCTACAGAGACTGAAGAATACAATGAACGCCGTTAAGTCGTTACCGCAAAACATTGCTGGCAACGATTCGGGAAAACAATTAACATCTTCTAAGCAGTATACAAAATGAATGAACGCCGTTAAGTCACCGCAAAACATCGCTGGCAACTATTCCGGAAAACAATTAGCATCTTCTAAGCAGTATACAAAATGAGCGGGATTTTTAGGAATAACAATTATCCTAAAACTTCTTTAATTTACTTGTTATATTATAATATTAAAATATCAATATTTGGAAAAAGTGGTTGGTTGTATTCTGGAGTTTTTAGCAGCTATGCAGTTAGCGTAGGAAGAAACTGTATGGAATCTTAACCTGTATTGCTTCTGAATAATGCAATACATATTTATGCAGTTTATTTAATGTAACATTGGATTTGAAATCTATTGCTTTTGGATTTTGTTTAATCTTTCTTAGGAGTACCCTACAATCAGAGAACAAAGCATTAAATTATAAATAATAAATTTAAACAAATCTTGTGTTGGAACTTAGCAATCTACTTTATTTTTTTTTTTCAAAGGGCGGCCACTTGCTCACCACTTTTGCCTCTACGAAGACCTGAATCACTGGCCATTTTATTATAGGAGATCCTAATAGGCGGCCAGTGTTACCCCCTATGAGGGAACGGAGAAGTTAACGGACCATGCCCAGCCAGGATTTGAACTCTAACCCAAGGCTTGATAGAATGGTTCTTTAGCCACTACACCACCTGGGTGGCTCAATTTACTTAAAAACTACTTGAAAAGACGAATAAAGAGAGTTCAATCAAGAGCTAATTCATCTTTTCAATTGTGTATGTTTTACACCACTCATTATTTCTTTTTAAAATAACTTCTAGAGGGTGTAGAGCTTATTAAATCTCAAGAACAAATTTTCAGAGAGGGCACATTTTAACAAGTTCGTCCTGTTCTATCGACCACTACGCGATTATATAAAATTCACTACTTTGGGAAGGAAGAAAAATAATTTTTGGTGTTCTAGAATAAATCGAGTCAAATTGAAACTTTCTTTTTCTTCCTTCCGAGAAGACTGCAAACCCTTTATTGAATTTTAAGAATGAATATTGAACGTTTCCAAAAACTGAATGCAATAGTTTTGAAAATAGTTCATATGGGAATGTTTGTACATATTCAATCGAAATAGTTCAGGTTCCATAGACAATTTATATATATATATATATACATATATGTAGTATTCGGTCGCTACGGGAGTGCTGTGTAGTCGTGGTCCGGATAAGTCGAGACTGTTGAGGCGCATTCTCGGTCTGGAGTACTAGGCGAGGCGTTGACGGGCAGAGCTCTATGTAGTATTAGGGCGCTACCGGAAAGTTATGTCGTGGAACCGGTGGTAAGGCGAGGGAGAGGCATGGCTGTTAAGGTCTCCTGGCTGGCTCGGGACTCTGGCTTCGAGCCGACCCCGGCCGCCCGCTGCTTATAGTCGTAGTCCGGCCAAGTGTGGAAGAAATAAATCGAACTCCAACTGCAATTACATAATTTTATTTGACGACTGGGTACATCTTATCTCAGCAGTTGCGTCACGGGCAAATCTGCTCCTGATCTGTCGCAGGTCCTTATAAAAGCTTTGGACGTCATGAAACATGACCTCAAACGCGTTGCAACCATTGGCCAAAAGCTAAAACTGGGCAGCTGTTTTCCCAGGGTTTGTTATGACGTTCAAGACGCCTATGTGGCTGGCTGCCGGGACCGTCTACAAAGTTACAAAGGAGTTGTAAGGGACCGTGTAGTAATTGCATTTTTGCATGCGGATTTCTTTGTTCCAACTGAATTAAACTGCGTAGTTCCAGAAATATGGGATTTTCATAGGCTTTTGCCTTGTAATGTTGCATACATATATATATATATATATATATATATATAAGTCTTCTGAATAGTATTCTCGGGAGATGCTTTTTAGAATTACTTTTTCCAGATAGCATAAGAAAGATGCTCTTTGTAAGAACTGAAGATACAAAATATACAGCATAAGAAAATGATTTATTTTGCATTGCACTTAAATGTAAAATTACATATTTCTTGCTATGTAGCTGCAATAATTTGTATTTTACTGTAGAAGCGGATTTATGACGGAATTACATAAATAATTGGAAGACAAGTTTTTTTCATTTTTTATAGGAAATTTTTGTTGGTGTTTTGTTGGTGTTTTGCTGGTTGAGAAGTTTTGACAGGCTTACTCATACACTTAACAGTTATATTTTAAACGAGAAAACAATGTCGAAAGAATGTATGGATTGCAAGTGGCGTGCAGAACGAGCTCACAGTTTAGCTACCGTGGCTGTAATGCAACCAGCGTGCCGAGCCTCTACGCAATTTGGTTGTAAGCTGGCAAAAATTTGAAAGGGACTTACGACGGCTTATATCATGTTGCTTTTCTCTGTTTAAAATAACTTGGGCATAAAACACTTGCGATGAGATGTGCATGCATGAAAAAAAAAATAATTTACTTGATCAACAAATGTATTCAAATTGATATACAACATTTAACTCTGTAGCACTACGAAAAAACAGAGTTTAAGAAAATATTGTGCAAGTATTGTATAAATACTTGAAATGCTGCATCCAAATTCGAGTTTATTCTTCATTAATTTACAGCTAATCACATTTATTGTGACATTTGTGTGATATTCTTAATTTGAGGTGAACAACTGATCAACTGTTGAAGGTAGCGCCCCCTCACGGTTTATTCACTGTGCGGAATTTCAATTGGAACACTACGAAGAGAGGTATATTACAGACACAATTTCACGCACTTAAAAAAATTTTCGATTTTGTCATGTGGTTCAGTAGATAAAAATTTGAGCACAGTAGAAAGCATCAAAAAGAAAAAAGTAGTGAATACGTTGAAGTGAGTGTATAGTATTTATAGTCCTACTTTTCTATTTAAAAAAATGCCAACAAATGGCCGAATTTATAAAACGCTGAACATAACGAAATGTCTGAAGTGTGCAGGTTCGGTATGCTTCCTCCTAGCGTGGCTATCGATCTAACGGTCTAGAGTTTTGTGTGGTTTTCTCCAGATGTATCTTGAATATGCGTTAGAACCCCTCAAAAAGCTCTCCTACCAGTGTTTTTAGAGAACTTGCCTTGTCTAGGTTGTCAGACTATCGCTAGAAATTGCAGTACGTCATGTTTTCGAATTAGCCGGGTATAGTTAAATTATAATTTTAGTCTGAGCACAAGACTTTTTTAATAAGTAAAATTTATTTTTAACATCAAACAAAGCAAAATTTTAAAAAAGGCTCATTACGCACAAAATTTACAGTCTAAAGCTCCAAATTGTCTCATGAATACGATTGACACATATTGTGATGACGTCGAGCAAATTCGACGTCAAAAGATCGCTATCGCAAAGGTTTTTTTTTTTTTTTTTTTTTTCCATGCAAAAATCTTGAAGTACACAAACTGAATGGTGATTGCACTATCGCATGTGTAATAATATTCTGTGTTAGTCGTAAAATTAATCTTAATCCAAGAAATGAAACGATTCAAAAAAATGTCTCAAATAAATGACTTTTCCTAAGTCGGGACAGATCCAAGAGAAAATTAAAGTAATATAAAATAACTCATTTTATTAAATTTTATCGTAAGATTTATGTATTTGAGATCAAATTTTCTAAAAATTTCAAATCCTTCCACATTTTTGACAAATCTTTATTAGTTTCGGCAAAAATAATTGCCCCTCCCCCCGAAAAAAAGTGAATAAATACATAAGAGTGGTTTTTTAGTGCTAAGGTTTGCCATAAGTATAAAATTTTGCACCGAGAATTTCTCTGTAAAAAATTCAAGAATTCAAATTTCTACTTTACACACAGATATCTAAAACCTAGAAAATAATAATTTCAATATATCTTAATATAGCAAATTTTTGAAACAGACAAAAAAAGTATAAACTAACTTTTCCTAGCCGCATATTGATTATATAACTGCATACAAATTCCTAAATCCATACAAACTGTCCTAAAAGTTTGCAACTATGAATTTCTTAATATCTACTAAAAAACTTGTAAAATATAAAACAAAAATGAGGCCCGCATGCAATAGATAATAGTAACAAGTTTAGAAAGAATATGTATAGCTGCTATATATATATATATATTAAAAAAAAAAAAAAAAAAAAAAAAAAAAAAAAAGAAAAGAAAAATCTGATTTTTGTCTGATATTTGATCTTTATTATTGTATATTTCGTTCTTTCTTTTTTCCAGATGATTTTGAATAAAGATTTAAAAAAATTAAAGATTCTTGTTAGAGAAAGTGGAGGGTCGACTTATACGCGGGTAAATACGGTATTTATTTTAATGAAGTAAATATCTCAGTAAATTTCTACTGAAATATGAAATTTTACCAACACATTTTATTGTTTAGCCGAAAAACAATAATATTTTGTAGATTCAAATACGTTATTATTTTAGAGGCCCTTAGTCGAGAAAAATCAGAAACATTACGGTCTAACCTGCGACAGTTGCAAGACATTTTCGTCTGATGGGTCCATAGGGTCTTTCAGTATCCTTTGGTGATCAGCATTGTTGTGTAAGGAGGCCTCTCCAGCTGTGGAGGAGTTGCTGTCTGATCCCTGATTCTCTTTGTTCATATTCCCGCCAGTGCCTTGCATCAACACGGCCTGCCTCTTCCGAGCTACAGCAAATATTCGCCAATACACGTACACCATTATAAACGCTGGTATGTAGAAAGAACCTGTCAAGAAAACCGTCATGTTACGTCAGTCTTCAATGAAATACGAAGTGTGTGTGTGTGTGTGGGAGGGGGGGGTTGATTCTGAAAATGCTAGCTTATTTAAATGCTCCTTAAGGTAGAAATTACATATGTTTAATAAATAAAGGAAACATCCTGATCTTAAATTTAATATCCCGATCTTTTGAAATACAGTCGATTTCAAAAGTTTAAGATCAGGAGCCAATTTTCTTTATTTTGATTGTTCCATAATTGCCAACCTTTACGGAACATAAACATACACTGTTGTTAAAAAACAACTTATGTATAGGGTCTAACTCCTCTTCAGCACACAGATTAGCTGAAATCTAAAAATAAATTCTTAGAAAAAAGTGGTCAGTTGTATTCAGTAAAAGTTGGCAGCTGTGATTAAAGGAATTTGTCGTGCTTAACGCAGGTTGTTTATTGCACATATGAGCAACCTACGGCCCGCGAGACTGATGTGGCCCGCCACGGCTTTTGATCCAGCCCGTGGAACATATCAAAACTCCGTATAAAACCCATATAAAAGATTCAAAAATCCAATATAAATCTTATGATAAGGCCCACGACTTCGCTTACATCCTAAAGTTTGGCCCGGAACTTTTCAAAGGTTGCCCATACCTGGTTTTTTGGGTTTTGCTGTAGACAGTGCAATTTCATAATTAGTGTACGGGCCGCCCTGAAATGATCTAATGCTTGGACGGGTGGGGTGGGGGGTCAGAAAATTGATAACACTTTGTAACAAGGGGAAGAGGGGACAAAAAAATGCGTGCATCAACATTGTGGTTATATAAAAAACAAAATAAACAGATCACATTTTGAATTTAATTTGAAATTACCAGAATTTAAGATTATTGTTTTAATTAGGGTCGAAACAATTTTTCATGGCTTTATTATCATTATTTTTTTTAACCCTTTCAGGCGCAACCCTTTTCCAATGCTGAAAAAAGGGCGAGCACAGCCAGCTGTCGTCAAAAAAGGGTCTCTAGATCTGTGGCACACGATGAACATTTCGATCGTCCGCCATTTTGCTGGTAGTTAAGTCGAGCGATGGCAACGGCTGCCCTTTTTTCAGCATTGGACAATCTATCCAGCTGTTCTCCCATTCTTCCATTTTTCAGCAGATATCAGTGCTGTTAAAAATAGTCGTGACCATTTTTTCACGGGAAATGACGTGCTAAAAAGTAAAAGATTCTCGTGGAGCTATGTGACCCGCAGCTATTTTTATAGAAATCCAATCTATTCTTCGTGACTGGCACCAGTCTAAACGTCAGAGTTTGGTGATCCCAGAGCGGGATCACTGCGCGTTAAAGGGTTAAATACTCCTTCTTTTTGAAAATGGTTCTGAGGTGCAGGTCCTGAGAACAGGGAAGCAGGAAAGTTCATTCTAATGCATATTAAACACTCTTTTGTTGTAAAACCTATCCTATTCATACAAAACAAGTAAGCAAATAATTGGTGTGTTCTTTTAGTTTATTGATTAACTATTAACAGCGCCAACAGTGCATTACCAGTGACACCATTTGAAATGCTTTTGCGCATGTAAGAGTTTTTTCAATTTGAATAGCAGACTGATTATTGAGTGTCAAACAAAGTGGTTTAAATGACCTGGAGTTATCGTTACAAAAATCTAAAAATCAGCATAGTTCAGTCGATTCATACCGAGAAAAGATCCTGCAGAAGATCTTGCAAAAATCACAAAAGTTGAAGGAAGTATTCTACAGTTACTCTACAGAATATATAGATATGTAATCCATTAGCACGTTATTATTATTTTTTTAAGTTTCTAGGACGTTTTTTTAATTTTGTGAGTGCCGGTTTTCATTCAGAAAAAAAAGTGCCAAATAAATCGACTCTATCAAACTTGAAGAATTTTTGATAAATTATAAAACCAAATGTTCTGTAAATTCACTGAATATGTTTATGTTTGTTTGTTATTGTCTACGCGAGCGACATCTGCCTACTGGGTGGGGGAGGAGTTGACCTTGGTAGGAGGACTTTTTTAGGGGGGTTCTAACGAGTGTTCACGTTACATCTGAAAGGAGGAAAGCGACCAAAACTTTAGACGGCTAGATCGACAGCTGTTCGGCAGGTCCTGAACTCTGGACCCTCACAATTCAGCCGTCTACCATGTTCTGTGGCTTATCCACTAGGCTATGGTGGGACCTTCACTGAATATGTAATGCAAAACAGCTGTTAAAAAAGCCTCGAGTTTGTGTTTATAGAGATGCTTTAGATACTATGTGCTTGGCTTTGTGTGATCTCTGTCGTTCCTTCCATACAAGTTCATATTTTATTTCATTTTTTCTGGACAATATTTGGACAAAACACACATTCAGAGTTTAACGAGAATCGAACCTAACATTCTATGCCCGATAGATTAAAGGAGAGAGAGAGACCAGCGCACCCATCCGTTC
The DNA here is from genome assembly GCA_038373885.1 of Cheiracanthium punctorium. Lineage (NCBI taxonomy): Eukaryota > Metazoa > Arthropoda > Arachnida > Araneae > Cheiracanthiidae > Cheiracanthium > Cheiracanthium punctorium. Next base: position 679,609 of record JAWZYV010013601.1, on the reverse strand, counting down.
GTGTACCAGTGCCCCTAAAAAGGTTTCCGTATTGTATATACAGCGTGTTTATAAAATGTTAGCACATTTTGCAGTTTAATAGTTCATAAAATAATAGATATAATGAAACCTATAGCATGTATGACTGGGATGACTAATAAATTTTCATTTTCCTCTTTGAATATCTTTATTACTGCAAAAGCACTTATTTTCACGAGGCTTTACTTTTCGAGATTTTAGCGAACCCGTCGTAATCGCAAAAATTAAAGCCTCACTCAATACTTTTTTTTTTCGCTTCAAAAAATAAGAAAAAATTAGAAATTTTTTCACTTACCAAAAACTTAATGATTTATTACACAGTTACAAACTCTTTCTTGATAGCTTTCTGTCTTACAACTATTTCTTGAATAATATACAACATTTTTCAATATGAAACAACAATATCAGGTTGTAACGAAAGATCTCCGCCAAGTCTGCTTGAGTCAGCTCATGCGGCACCCGAAGATTGCGCTTGTACATCAAGTTTATGTAATGCAAAGCATGACTAATGGGCATGGCATTAGTGTCTAATTCTTCAGCTAGCTCTCAAGTGGTTAAACACTAATCTTCTTCCACAAGTTCTCGCAGGTGTCCCTCCTCAACATCAATAGGCCGGTCAGAATGCTCCGCTCCTTGAATGTCATAGGCTCTGTTTTTTAACTTTCAGTACCAAACCTTCACAGTGTCATATGATACGGCAGTAAAATCTAAATTACACACAAAATTTTTTCACATTCTGTAGCATACTTCTTGCAACAGAACAGGAAGTAAATGATGGTTCTAATCCAGTAACGTGATAGTTTCATTTCAGACACATTGTACTTAATGAATATTTTTTTAACAACACAGTATTCTAAAGCATTTCTCTTTCTTTCAAATGACAAAATATTAGCAAATACACCAACGTGCACTGTTTGCAGACGATATTTGTGGTGGCGGGAAACTTTCGTTATAACCTAATACAACTAATGAATGCAGCTCATTCACTTACAATATTTATACAGCTTCTTTGAAGCCATTCAAAATGGGGAAGGAGTGACGAACTATTAGGACAAAGGGATGTTTCTTAAAATGCTTTATGCAAAAGGAGTTCTATAATTAGGTATTTTTTTTCCAGTTTCGGTTCTATTCATATAAAATTTGCGAACTTTTTAACTCGCGAAATCACCGGTATTTTCATTTTCGGGAAAATTACGGCTTCCGAAAATAAGAGCTTTTACAGTATTATAAACATGGTCTGCGTTTGTTATAAATTTATAGTTGCCAACTTTTAAGGGATATAGTTAACCAATTTTGCAAACAGCCAATTTTATTAATTTTTTTTTTTATGGGTGGCTAGCTCAGACCCATATATTGTGTTATATTCTAAGTCTAAAACTACTATTTAGGAAAAGTGGTTGGTTTTATTTCGTAAAAGTTGGTAATTATGCTGCAAATAATTTCATTTTCTTGTTTGAATATCTGTACTGTTGTAAATATGGTCATGTTATTAATTGCAGATAATTTCATTTTACTGTTTGAATATCCTTATAAAAATTGTATCCGCGTATTATTAATCGCAGATAATTCCATGTTTTTTCATTTGAGTATCTTTTCTTTCATAAATATAGTCTGCTTATTAATGCATTTTCTCTCTGCCATTTATGAAACCGATTACAATGTTATGCTTTCTTTTTGTGTGTTCGTTCAATTTTTCACTATACGCAACGTTTATTCGAACGGAATCGAGAAGAATGATTACACAACAAAAGTTGTGTAATCATTCAACTTGCCATGTTCAAACTTATGAACATGGCAAAAAAATCTCGTATGCACTTGCAAGAAATGCTGTGATCATCCAGCCTCTCCAGAGCACATACTGAGTTGCGTCGGACTTTCTAAGGAGGACTTAACATCTGCTCCCCTTTTAGTTATTGATGTTTTGTCGGTCAATAATCTATTGGAGTTGATCTGACTTATGTCAGATCTTCTAAAGAGAATAAGCAACAACAACAACAACAGAAAGCACACTGTTTATGGTGGTTCATCGAAACGACATCAATAGCACACACACAGAGAAATTACCGAAGGGTGTACCAAAAAGTTCCCCCATCCACACTTTTTGAGTATATTGAACCATTTATGTAATTAATTTAAATTTATCTTCATTATTTTACGTGTTATTAAACATCAAAATGTGCCCGACATTTTATAAACACTCTGCAGTTTTAGATATTTTTAATTCATCTTACCCTGTCGATGCAACCATTGCATGTTGAAGTATAAGACAGAAATAAGGAATAAAGTGTCATACATACCTAGAGCAGAATAGACAACGTATCCTTGATCTGCAATGTAGACGCAGTCAGTGGCATTCTGGTGCCTATCGCTCCATCCGAAGATGGGCGGACACGTGATCAACGCACTCACTAACCATACCACTCCGATCATGATCAAAGCAAGGCGAACGCTTCGTTTAACTGCGTATGCCAAAGGTCGTGTGATTGCGAAGTACCTGAAAAGAAGGAACAAAAACTCGTTTACGTATAGTAAAAACAAGCAAGATAACTCATGCCCAAAAGAATCGATAATAAAACACTTTCGTGGAGAAAAAAGAACACACACACACACACACACACACACACTTTACGCCGAATCTGGGAATTATATTGCCACCAAATATTGTTTCCGTCCTTGCCAAAGTCGACAGTTTGAGATGTTTATTACAGCTTATCTGAAGAATAAGTTGTTTATTTTGGTATTTTAAAATGCAGATATAAATGAACGCAGAATGTTTCAGAATTTAATGCTGTAACATAGTGTTGAGATTGAATTGTCTCTGAGTCAGAAAAAAAAAATTTTAATTCTAATTTACCAGTAAACGCAAGCACATAACCGCGTACATTCACAGATAATATAGAGTAGAATGACTGACTGACTGAATGAATGAATGGATGAATTAATAGAGCTCCTTAGTCGTAGACTTTTTTTTTCTCCGGTAATGTGGGGGCTGGATCTTGCGGTTATTTTACATGTCGTAAAAGAAATAATCTCCCGTGCCTTGTTGGGCCGAAGTCCAGTCAGTTTAGTCTGGCGCGTATTAAGCAGAGCTGGGCAGTATCGCAAATACATGTATTTGAAAAACATTTTCAAAATACATTTGTATTTTGTATTACGTATTTTCACTCGTAAAAACAAAGTATTTTGAGAGTGTATTTCAAAATGTATTTTCAATGAATTTTATATTTTCAAAATACAAAAAACACATTTCGTATTCTGAGATTGAATTAATCGTAACACTACAGATTGCTCAGAAAGGAAATTTAGTGTTACGGCCAATTATCTGCGCGAGGGATCAATGCCGAAGGGGGGATTGCCCTGCGCGGGGAATTTTCTAAGTGATCTTAACCAACACCTCCTATATATAGAAAGCTTTACAACTCCTACGTCACCAACCTTTGACGTCATCATTTGGCTTACACTTAAACGTTTTATTTTCACAAAATAAAACCTTTAAAAATGTCTGGTAAATACTACAAATATTAGAAAATATCTTATATTAAATATTAAAATTAAAATATCTTCCTCATACAAAATTATTCAGTATGATCTATTTCCTTATCACATTATCTTATTAGTTATGGTTAAAAACTGCCATTTGTCTTAAAATTATAGTTTTCATCTCAAATTGTCAAAATATTGTCAATCATGGGTAAATTCACCAGAAATTTTTAATAGCTTTATTTTGTCACAATGATACTTTTAAATGCAGGCCAAATGATGACGTCAAAGCTTGATGACGTAGCAGTTGTAAGGCTCTCTATATCTAGGAGGTCCTGTAAAAACTTGTCTTAACCAACCCCCTCTAGATATAGAAAGCCTTACGACTGCTACGTCAGCAAGCTTTGACGTCATCATTTGGCCTACATTTAAAACTTTGATTGTGACAAAATAAAGCTATTAAAAATTTCTGGTGAATTTACCCATGATTGGCAATACTTTGATAATTTGAGATAAAAAATATAATTTTACGACAAATGGCAGTTTTTAACCATAACTAATTAGATAATGTGATAAGGAAATAGATCATGCTGAATAATTTTGTATGAGAAAGATACTTTAAATTTTATGTTTAATATAAGATATTTTCTAATTTTTGTAGTATTTACCAGAAATTTGTAATAGTTTTATTTTCTGAAAATAAAACTTTTGAAAGTAGGCTAAATGATGATGTCTAAAGTTGGTGGCATAGGAGTTGTAAGGCGTAATATATGTAGGAGGCGTTGTATTAGAGATGGGCGGTTCGACTCATTTTACTGATTCGAATCTCAACTCACTCACTACTTCGATGATTCGAATCAGTGATTCGAATCTTGAATCATTAAAACAACTAAAGAAATTTTCCCTCTCTCTGCGCCGAAAGCCGTACTATTTAAACACCCTTCACCCATTCATCGGGTTTCTTCTCCGCTGAGTTCTCGGGCAGCTAGCATCTCTCTCTCCTTGCTCGAGTAAAACTAGTGTTTAAACTGCCCGAAATGAAAATACAGGGGAGCTTCGTATGACCCCCTGGGCCTGTAAGATTAAAAGGTTAAGTTTGGTGTCAAAGTATTCGAAATTTTATGTATCGATGGGGGTATACGTCTAGGGGGGGGTCGAGAATCAATAAAAACGCGCTCCGGTGGATAGTTTCCAAGATATACGTTAATTAATTATGGTAATTAGACTAATAAACCATGGAGCTGTTTTTTCCGCGATCCGGCATTGTCATTAACGGAGAGAAAGCAGTAGTAAAAGCATCACAAGCTGGTATTGATCTCAGGATTTTCTTATCGCCGGCCTCAGAGGCGTAGCCAAGGGGGGGGGCTGAGGGAGGGGTCAAAACCCCCCTGAGAAATTTTTTGCCATACAAAATGTATATTCTTCACTACATTATCACACACACGTATACATATGTATGAGTTGCAGTAGTCATAACCCCCCCCATAAAAATTTCTGGCTACGCCCCTGGCCGGCCTGTATTTTTGACCTTTATCGAATTCGAGATTTCACTGAAATGAAAATGGGAATATCGGATATTTGATGTTGAAATAAAACCGATATGCCGATATTTATCGATTTTTGGCCCAGTCCTACTGAGGGGCTGCTGCCCCCCCCAAAAAAATGGGACCCTTTATTTAGCTTACAATTGAACTTTATCTTTAAATTTGATACCCAGCCCACCCCGAAATAAAATCCTGGCTACGGCACTGTCAATAACACTAACTAAGCCACTGCTTTAGACCCTATTTTGTCTTTCTCTGAATTACGAAAGAAAATAAAATCATTCCCCTTAAACGAAAAACAAGGTAAAAAAATATCTTAAACGAAATCTGCAGCAATAAAGCGAAATGTTATTTTGCTTACTACAAAGTCCTTTTGTGAGAGCGCTTAATACCGCCCCTGTATCCTTCATTAAAAGTGACAAGCACAATCCTAACTTTATTTCATTATATTTCCCTTCACATGAAAAACCGGCACCATGTAAACTTAACGTTCCGGGTTTTTTTTTTTTTTTTTTTTTTTTTTTTATTTTTTTTTTTATTGAGGGTGGGGGCAGGGGGACATATATTGAAGTTAAAAGTAGAAAAGGGATGCTTCATTAAATTTTAAACAAATATTAAACCAGCCAGACAAGTTGGAAGGAGGGAGTCCCCCCGAAGGAAAAAGGTTTAAACAACTTTGAGACACCCCCCGCTCTTCCACGAGCATTGGCGTAAATTGGCATGTAATATTTGGATGGGGTGACAAAATGTTTCCGATTGTAGAAAATATCATTATTATAAATAGCTCTGATACTTGAATTTTCTTAATTTTTTTTCGGGGGAGGGGGGGATTGACCCCTCTTGCCCTTAGGAAGTAACGCCTATGCCCCCCGCCAAAAGCAAACGATGTTCGACCCACTCCACACCCACAGACAAATAAAACTTTAAATCCGACCACCAACCAAGAAATGAAACACCAAAGATTCGAAAAAAAAAAAAACTTTAATTAAATGAAACATCCTTTCAACTCTTTTCGACTCCTTTCGACTCTGAGTCGATAGAAGATTCGAAAAAAAAAAACTCCAATTAAATGAAACATAATTTCAACTCTTTTCGACTCAGAGTCGATAGAAGATTCGAAAAACTAACGAATCTCAATGATCGTGTACAATCACCGAAACAGACCGAAACACTGAATCAGTAAAGATTCGTTGCTGCACCATCTCAGTGACCAACTCACCCACACCCACTCATTTGCTGTTTCAAATCATCTATCGACTCAGAGTCGTAAAGAGTCGAAAAGAGTTGAAAGAGTAAGGGAAAATCTCTGGGAACGGCAAAGGGAAAATAAGTTTTTCTTCCCTTCGCACTTGGAATGTATTTCCCTTGAGGGCTTGAGATTCGAATCAATAGAGAGTGAGTGTAAAGACTGAGCCACTCAGTACCAAGATTCGAATCACTGATTCGACTCATCGAATCATTGGCCATCTCTACGTTGTATTAACGCAAACTTTCGGACAAAACCACGGAAAACTCTGAAGGGTTAGATCGGCAGATGCGACTCGGATTTGAACCATGCACAGTCCGTCTCCCAGTTGAAAGAGCGAACAAGCTCAGCCACTGGTCGAGCACAGATTGCTCACATAGCGTGTACTTATCAAAATCATAAAATTGCTGATATTCTCTTCTTCCCTTCTCTTGATGTAATTTATGAGTTGTACCAGAATTACTCGTAGTATTGTAACTGAAAAGTGTTAGGATAGTTTGTGATCTTTAAATTTAACTAATCAGGAAAGGGAAAGAAAAGATTTTCGCACTCCTATTTAAAACAATATGTTTGGTCTAGGAATGTTTCTAGATTTACACCGTAAACCAAGAAATGAGTAGTAAAAACGTTATTGAGCAGTAAGGTAATTTATAAACAACATGAAATGTGCTGCTAAGTTTAAGAAAACTAAGAATCTCGGTATTTCTTCAGTAGTATTATTGTGTCTGTACTATTGGGTTATTGATTGCAGTAGTATTATTGGGTTATTGATTATTGTGGTTAAGAAACAAAGCTACACTACGACTATTTGCCTAAGGGGGAGTTGCCTTGGGTAGGGGACTTTAAGGGGTTTTTAAGGCGCATTCTCGTTACATATAGACTAAAATACCCCAAACTCGAGACCATCAGAGCGACAGATTCCCGTAATAAGTTGGGATGAATCAAACTTCAATTCTAGATGACTTTGAAACTCTTTGTGCGATTCTTAATGGGAAATGTTTCCAAATTTTGTCTGTACATGGAAATGAAAAAGGTAAGGCGCAATTTCACTTATGGCAGTTGGAAACTTAGGTAATTTGCAAAACACTTAAATACACGATATATGTAAAAACTCACTTAAATACAAAAACTTGAATTTTTTAATAAGTTATGATTTAGATGAGTACTTATGTTCAAACGTTCAACCGATATCAATAAATAATAAATATTGCATGTAGAGGTTTATTTTACTGATTTTGACTTTTGGAAATTAAAGCTTATACAAAAGATTTTAAAACAAGCTAGTATTCTTTATTCCAATGTTGAAATTATGGTTTTCATTGCGTTTTGAGTATTAATGCAATTTCGCAGAAATGGTCTGTTTCGGTTCTTATTTCTGTACAGGTAAAATTTCGTTTAAAAAAAAAACAAATATAGCACTTTTTCCTTAACACAACCATTAGGATTGCTTTTGTTATTCTTGTTAAGTTTATTTAAATAAAAAAACTGGGATCTTCGGCGAAAAATTTAGCTTCTTCTACATTCAAATCCTTTAAAAATCTGGCATACATTTTGTATTTTGTGTGTATTTTTTTAATATACATGTATTTTGCAATTTGCATTTTTTTAATTTAAGAAGTATTTTGTATTTTGAATCAATGTATTCTGTATTCATTACATTTCTATTTTATCGAAAAAATGACTCCGAACACCCGAATCATGTGCACGCCTCAAATCAGTTTTTGAAGTTCTGGAGTTGCTCTATAAGTTCTAGCAAAGTTCGAAAATAATTTTTTTGGAGATTTAAAACCAAAAATCAATAAATTCAGAAACCACGCATCAAACCTCGCCATCAGATCTACATATTGTTATAAAACATATGTCCTTTTGTAAAATTTTTTTCTGCACTTTCTAAATATGGGGTATTTGTGTAGAGTGTTTAGGAACTTCAGAAATGAGGGGTTTACTAAGATTTTGAACTTTCCATTCTACTCGTAATAGCGGGAAAACAGTTGAAGATAGATCAGAGGCTCTCTGTTGATTTGTGCTTCACATGAGTTGTTCTATCACCCCCTAAAATACTTTACTAGAGTTCTGAATCACCCTGAATATTTTTCCAAAAAGTGAGTTGTGACGTTCTTAACTATTCCCTACGTTAAGCTGTTTTAGTTGGCATAAAAAGCGCACATTTAAATCCTGACAAGAAATCTAAAATTCTGGACATATTTTGACAGATAACACTCAGAGAAAATCTAAAATGCTGCGAGACGTTTCAGAATGATATTTGAAGAAAAGGCTGAAAAACTCATGTCAAAGAAAAACTTATTACTTGCGTGTCTATATAAACTCTAAAAAAGCGAAACCTTACGGAATTCTAATAAGGAACTGTAATGCACGGTTGAAATCATGCGGTATTGAAGAAGTAAGTTCTAAGCAGATTAAAAATCCTACTATAAAGTTACGATGATCCCTGACTCTTTCACAATCGTGGTTCAATCAACAACATAACAATAGTTTTACTGTCATTAATCTAAAGAGATTAAAATTATATTGTCCTAAAACGTTATAAAATCCGCACCGTTTGTGCAATCGGCTTGAAATTTTCGATAATTATTTTTAAAAATATAAAAATCTATGCGCGCTTCTTTAAAAATCTAAAAATCTACCTTTTCCGATAAAGATCCACCTGTAATGATTTTTCATTACTTTTCACTTCGTTTTATTTCCGAGAGTAAAAAAAAAAACCTTATCATTTGCGTGAGAAAATAGGCTTACGCAAGTAACATTGAAGTCACGGTTATCAGGTCACAATTGAAGGGAAAGTTGCGATTCCAATCACCACCTCCTAGATATAGAAGGCCTGAGAACAGAAGCTTTTACGTCATCAATAGGTCTTCAAAGATGACGTCATCGCTGTTTGAGTTTCACTAAGTAAAACTATTTAAAATTTCTGGTGGGTGATACAAATTTTGGAAAATATCTTAAGTTAAACATAAAAATTAAAATACCTTTCTGAGAGAAAATAATTTATTATGATCTATTTAGATATCATATTATATAATTAGTGATAGTTAAAATTTCCTATTTGTCGTAAAATTGAATTTTCTGTCTTAAATCATTAAAATGCTTTAAGCGGGAGTAAATTCACCAGAAATTTTGAATAGTTTAACTTTGTGAAATTAAATGTAGGTGATGACGTCATTTTAGTGGACCTAGTGATGACGTAAAAGTTTCTGTTCTCAGGCATTGTATATCTAGATGGTGTTGTTCCAATTCGCTTAGATTACCTGGTTTTACTTTGTTTCACAAATAAGATGATTTTCTCTGCATGATTCATATATATTTTGGAGGCTGTTCCCACCAAGCAACGAAATCTTTCGAATTCGAAAAGTTTCTACAGAATGTGCGATTCCGGTTTCGGTATATAATAAAAGTTGGATATGAAGTTATTTATTTTAAGTAGGCAATATTTCGTAATTGCCTCCACAACGGGCTTAATCCTCCAGTAAATTTATATCTGCAAAAGAACTCATTAGAGAAAGCTAAAGTATTGAGTAATATTTCATTTATAGGTATCCAAAACCAAATATATATAGGTATCGAAAATATCGCATATTTTGTTCACAAATTGTGCAAAATATGAGATAGAAAGTCCCGTTTCGCATTTTCTGATATTTTATGTAAAATAATATACTGGGAATCCCCTCCCTTTCTTTAAAAGCACATCAGAAAAGAAATTTGCTCAAATTACTTAAGCCGCCTGCCTACTATCGGGGGGGGGGGATTTTTCTTAATAATTAAAAAATTCCTAATTTATGTGCATTATATAATAGAATGTAGTTAAAAACTGCGAATAACATGAAAAAATATGCAAATTTTAAAATATTTTGATATTTAGGCTCAAAATATACATAAAATTTGCGAAAAAAAAAGCACTTTATGAAAACATTGTAAGTCAAATTTAAATAAAGATATTTTTATTCTGTAAATTTTATTTTGATTATTGAAAGGTCCTTAAGGGAATGAACTAAACTCGATACTCTAACAATGTTATTTAATATTTTAGAGAAGTTAACATTTTATGCGGGGAAAAATCACGATCTACATGACAATTCATAACTTCTATCAACAACAACAACAAAAAAAAATAAATAAATAATTTAACTAGATTCATCACAGTAGTTCAGTCCCTAAAATGACTCCTCAAGAGTATTTTGTCAAAGTTTCAAAACATTGCATTAATAATTTTTTGAGTTGTGGTGTTTTGCGATAAAGCAAAATCGTAAAAATCTCATTTTGAGAAAAAGCATAAAAAAGAAACAAATACTAAATCTTACCTCATAAATAAAAAATTTATTTTTAGAATGCTCCTGATTTGTACAGCTCGCCATCTCTATTATTATGAACAATGATCTTTTTTTTTCTAATTACTTTTAAAATTTTCCTACGTTTATGTGCACTTGGGGTTGAATGACGGTTTGAATTGGTCATTCGAAAGCCATCGAGCAGTCGATATCCTGACACGGTAAAATACCCAGGATTTGTGATATTTAGATCTGTTAAAACTTTTAGACAGCCTTGATAGCCTTCATTGAACTGTATTACTGCATCATACGCCCCGAATTTCACAGTTTTTAACGATACAAACACTTCCTTTGGCACTCTCTGCCATATAACGCCATTAAAACACTCATTGGCGTTTTGTGTTTTTCCATGTAGGCATTTTTCCAAAATTTCCCTAGAACACAGTTCTAAATAAGACGGCTTTGCAGTATTTAGGATGTCGTTGGGTAAACCAGGGTACTTTTCTTTTATATTGATTTCCCCTTTTGCCAGAGCTCGTTGATAAAAGCACCAGCTCTGTGTTCCAGTTGGGCATTGTCCATGCATTGGCTTCTTTGCATTCGATGCACAGTGGAATAATACTGCAATAACATTTTGTTGCATGCTTTTCAAATCCCCAACATTAGCACGAATGGCAATTCCATAATAATTCTGGAGCCTGTCTATAAATGCGTCAGTCAACTTACCCTTTCCCGAAATACCTTTGGTTTTTGATTTTAGTTTCCGTAAACGTGAACCTACACGTTTCTGTATGTGTCCAATACACTCTAATTTGGTCACACTTTTTTCCCCGTAAGTGTCCTATACCAACACCTCCTAGATAATGAAAGCCTAACAGCTCCTACGTCACCAAGCTTTGACGTCATCGTTTGGCCTACGCTTAAAAGCTTTATTTTCACAAAATAAAAGTATACAAAGTTTCTGGTGAATATACTCATGAATAAAAATATTTTAATAATTTGAGATAAAAATATAGTTTTATGAAAAATGGCAGTTTTTAACCATAACTAATTAGAGTATATGATAAGGAAATAGACCGGAATGAATAATTTTGTATGAGAAAGGAATTTGAATTTTAATTTTTTATTTAAGATATTTTCTAATATTTGTAGCATCCACCAGAAATTTTAAATAGTTTTACTTTATGAAACTAACACTGTGATGACGTCATCACTTGAAGACCTAATGATGACGTCAAAGTTTCAGTTGTTAGGCTTTCTATTTGTAGGAGGTGTTGCCTATACACACTGAAAACCTTTGGAATCCCCGTCACCATAATACTTTGCGTACTTCAACTTCCGTTGATCCACAGACCGCTGAAAAATGCGTGATGCACCAACAGTCTCCATTTTTCCCGCAGCACCTTCAAAATTGCATTGACACACATGATCAGCTTTTAATGAGTCCAACTCAGCATTCTTTGAGAAGTTATGTAACTTTTGACATATTCTACAGTACGAAGACATAACTTCCAGGTCCATAACTTCCACCTTTCCAGTGTCCACTGAAATAGCTGCGACGCAGCCATTAAATGATGCGTGACCTCTTCGCTGCCAAGTTCCATCCACCGAAACTCCACATTTATCGCTGTTTGTTGTTGAGCGAACTTCTTCAGCTGCTTTTAGCATAGAACTTTCAGCTATATCTGCTACAACTTTCAAAAGTTTCTTTTCATATTTTTCATAAGTAGCTTTTGCAAGTCTTGGTAAATTCATAGTGCTACAAAATTTATAAGCCGCAGAGAAACCTCTGCCAATTTGCCTCATTCCATAAAGAAATCTCTTGTTTACCTCTGACTCATTATTTACCTTGTTGGATGAAGCAAAACCTTTCAAAAAGTTGCAGTTGTTACACTTCAAAACAAAATGAGAACATAATCCAAACCTTGAGTCTTCATTTAAGGTTAATCCTAAATTCAGACATTGAGGAGAGCAAATGTCAGAAAAAACACTGCACAATATAACTAAATCAATAATTCTACTTCCACTCATTGATTGATCTGCTAATTCAACACTCGATTTAGTCGTAACTGTGTCCAGTTTTGCACATGCTATAGTACGTACAACATGATTTTCGAGAGTGTCATTTTCGTTAGATTTGCTGTATCTATTGCCATGAAACTGGCGTTTTTTCTTCCTGCCAATACTTTTTCCCATTTTAAGTCAAAAAAGATTTAAAAAGCTAAATTAAATGAATATTAAAAAGCTTATAAACACTCGTAACGGAAGCACGGCAAACATGCGACGAAAATGTAAACAAACGTAGTATCCTAACTTTAATGCCAGATTTCTAAGTAAAAACTGCTGTTGCCACAAATATTTAACACATTCTAAATAATTTGAAGTTTTCAATTTTATTTTTCATGCTCATTTTATAACTAGTAACAAAGTTTAATACTCATATTAGGTAAAATAGTAATGTAAACAAACATTTACGATTCACTTCCGGCGGCAGAATCCTACTTCCGGTTTCGAAAGCTTCCAAGTGGTTTCTATTAAAATTCGTATAACTCAAGTTCTAAACATGATAGAAAGAAAATTCAAACGGATTTAGAAAGCTAATAAATTAAGCTTTAATAAATAGCCAAAAACTAAACATCGGATTTTTGACCGAAAATTTCAAAAAAAAATTCCGGGATTTTAAACAGCCGCTTTAGTTGAGATTTTTATCTTCTAATTAGTGGCAGGTAAATAGCAGAACAGGTAATGATAATTATCTATACATTATTTGTATTTTTAGTTTAGTTAAGTATATGAAGTTCAGAAGAAAAAAAAGTGTATGCGTGTAATCTTTACGCGCGATTGAAGTAAAACTTCTTTGACGTTTACGACACATATCACTGAAATGATTAAACATAAAATAAATATCATATTATAATTTAATTATATTTATTATTCAGGTACTTTACAAAGATTATGTAAATGTTGTATTCATATTATTCATTGGAAATAGGTACTTGGACTTCATCATAATTTTTATATATGAAATTATAGGTTTGTGGTAATTATAATGTGAAACATAAATTTAACTCTCTAAATTTGCTAATTTTCTTGAAAATACAGCATCTATCGTTGTACTGAAACGCGTTGTTGATTGAAGTCGAGAAGTATTCATAGTTAGATCAAATTTTTCTTTTAAAAAATCAACTAACGACTGAGATTCTTGAGAGCGAAAATTAACATTAAAATCTCCAGTAAGAATCATGGGTCATTCATGATAATTACTTATAATCCAGGAAGTGTCCATGTTATAGTATTATTCTTTAACAGTTTTCGTATCCCATTGTTCCGTCTGGAGGTTGAGTCTAATGGGGGGGGGTGTCCGTAGTCTAGTATTATACTTTAACTGTGTTCTTTAATAGATGTTTTCCTCTGTTTGTGGGGTTCGAATGCAGGTAGTGTAACTTTTGTTGTGTTTTTCTATCACAGTGTTCTTAAGCGGTGATTTCGTCTGCTAATAGGTTTCGAATTATTATTCTGTATCCATCTTTTTAAACTGCAGGTTCTGTCCATTGTTTGGGATTGATTGCAGCCAGGGTCCGTTTCTTACGTACTAACATTTCTTAAAATACATCTTTTGGGCAAAATAATAACAGACACGACATACATAATATTTCGCAGTTTAATGGCCTAACGGCCAATGCAACCGGCATTTGACAAATAATAATATCACTTCACTTCGAAACTATTGCCTATATTCACTACGAAATAGTATTATAAGACAATTATGTAATTAAAACACATCTGAAACCAGTAATTACTATATATCACGCTCATAAGTCTATGTATTTAATTATTTGAAGTTTTGATAACTCAACGATCTCCATTTACTTCGCCTCGATGGAAATATAAACAACCTGAGATGCGCAGTTACCCAATGTGCGTAGCGCCATCTGTTTGCAACAATGGTGTTATCCAACTTTCTAAGCGAAGTGTCCCCTCCTATTTACCTTCGTGGGATCGAAGTATGATCCTCCAACAGTGTTCTTAAACGAAAATTTCCCTCTGCTGTTTAGGTACATTTGCAACCACTGTCCCTTTAATTATGGTGTTCCATCTCCTTGTTCTTAAACCGTTGTTCTGTCTTGAAGTTGGTTTAGAATCCAGGAAAAGTGTTCTTAAACTGACGTTTCCAACTACTTTTCCGGTTCGATTGCAGGCAAGTTCCATTTCTTTGGGCTTTTCCAAAACCTTGTATATTATTCATCTAAAAGTAAGGATTATCGACAACCTCCTGTGAATTTGGGATTACATGTAAAATATTATGTTGGATGTACCTTCAAAACGCTTATTGATATATAAATAAAGATTGATGTCTCAAAGAAACGGCGAGAAATCGCCGTTTCTTTCCCTAACAGGTTCCCTGTATTTTTACACGATGAATGTCGTATCAAGAGTTAGTCAAAATACTAACCCAGCTTTGTAGTAAGCGGACGCCAAATATTAATCACTGCACCAAGTCGTTTATTTTAAAACGCGTTTGGCATTTGTATGTTCATCAAATACCACCACGGCAGTAATAATTCTATGTCTGAAAATAAGTACTAGCCACAATCTAACGATACACAATCAAGAAGATAAACGTTAGACCTCTTAAAAACAATTTAATTCAAAAGTTATTTCCCAACGGAAATCTTCACAAACTCCTCAGAGAGTATAGAATTTTACAACTAGTTGCCATCGGCAAAACGAGATATTTAAATACATATTTTCTGGATAACGTTGCCATCTCAAGAAAAATTAAATAATGATAATAATGATAATGCATTTTCAACAATGAAGTCGGCGAACGGACGAAAATGTAGGATTTTCCGTGGTTCTTCTTTATCAGGCGAGCTTGCCGTGGAGTATATGACATATACGTCACTTCCTTTACTGAGCGTTACTTCCGTCAGAAAAAAAAAAAAACAGAGTTACTCCCTAGTCGCGACTAAAGAAGTTTTACTTCAAAAAATAATAATTACAATAGACAAAAATAAATTGGGAGTTCATTAAAACTGCTTTTTTTCTATATTTTGCTATTGTTTTTTCTAATTTACGCGATTGCTTTTTTGATGCTTCTTAGAAAACACCTTTTCAGCAGAGGATAAATAAAAACTTGATTTGAATTTTCCAGCGCCACCGGCTATCCATACATGAAGTTCATGTAATTGGTGAAATATGATTCCCCACACTCGTAAAGCAATCTTCTGTTTTTTCACGACAGCCACTACCATTTTAAATAGCGCGGCTGACTTTTCAAACAAACACAACAAACTATATTAAGAGGAGTATCGCTTAAGAAATTTTTTTAAATATCAAATAAAATATTACTACTTACTATTTGTGGTGCTTTTTATTTAATCCAGCTGAATGTTTGTTCCATAAATAATAATTTTTTATATAATCAGTGCAACTTCTGGTGGTTTGTACATGCGGTATTAAAAAGACCTCTAGATTTTTTGAAGGACTTAGTTATTCTTAGTTAGACTTGTTATTCTCTAGCACATAACAAAATATATACTGTAAAAATACATTTTAAATCCTAATTCTTTTTATATACAAAAACTTTATTAAAACAATCATAATCTGTTATTTCTACCTAAAATACGAATCTATGAGTTATGACAGTAAATTTCAAATTTTGAATTTTTTTTTTGTGTATTTCTATCTAT
Organism: Cheiracanthium punctorium; assembly: GCA_038373885.1. Lineage (NCBI taxonomy): Eukaryota > Metazoa > Arthropoda > Arachnida > Araneae > Cheiracanthiidae > Cheiracanthium > Cheiracanthium punctorium. The sequence continues at coordinate 663,345 of JAWZYV010013601.1, read as the reverse complement.
CTTCCCTATCAATTTTTCACGCCGCTGCACAGTGAGAGATTTTCGTGATCCAGCAGGACAAAACTGTTTATCCCAAACTTCGCAGGTTAAAAATACAATTAAGGGTTTGAGTTAAATAAAAGCGGACTATTAAGGTTCAAGAGATATATTTAACACAATATAGCTATAAAAAAAGATTCAATGTAACAGAGTTTTAAAGCGTGCAATAAGATTATGTAAACCCTAAGAAATAGTAAGTATTTGTTTACTTCTACGAAAAAAGTAAAAACAACGTTACGTTGATATCACTTGGATAGCGAAGCTGTTTTCTCGCTTTAATTTTATCGTAAGCTAGATTTATGTTCTTTTGCATTTGGTTTGTTCGCTGCTGTATTACACGATATTGATGTGTTGACAAACTTGCGTCGACCATCAAAGCTTGGGCTTGTTCTTTCGAAGGATTACATTGTTTCGGGCCTGGAAAAAGCTTCCTCACTTTTTTTAAAAATGTTGTACTTATTCGAGGAGAAAATAGGCAAGTTCATTAACTGTGGCAGCTGAATCTCGCTTGCCTTGCTTGCGAAGTTGTACTTCAGCTTCTATAGAAATGTCTTCCTGAATCGATGTTTCTAGCATGTGTTGTACCCGCCACTTCTTTTTGTTTTTATGATGCGACTACCAAAACTTATTCCAATCTTTTTCCAGAGAAAATTAAAGCCCGATACAGGACGCAAAACCCTTACATTAAGTCACCGTATTATGACAGTGCAACACATTCAATAGAATTACATCACGTACAACCAGCATTTCTTAGATGTGGAAGGCCTTGCGGCTGAATCTTCGATGTCACTACCAGATATCTTGAAAATCTAAGTCTATTTAAAATTTCTGGTGGGTTTTCTCACGCATAAAACTTTTTAATGATTTAAGATGGAAAATTAATTTTACAACAAATAACAGTTTTTGATGATCACTAATTGCATAACATGATATAGAAGTAGATCACAATGAATTATTTTGTATCAGAAAGATATTTTAATTTTTCTCTTTAAATTAAAATATTTTCTAATATTTGTAGCACATTCACTAGAAATTTAAAATATATTACTTTTGAAGATAAGACTGTGATGACGCATTTTAGGAAGATGATATTTTATATTATATTCCAGACACATTGAGCTTTGCTCTCGACGAGGATCTCTGCGGAGACTTGCCGAATCGAGTTTAACTTGAGATGGCGTTGTCGATGTGGACATTCTCTCATACTTGATTGATTTTCATTCTTGCTTTAACATCTTACTTTGTTCGTGAATCACATTCTTGGCCCGTGAATTGGCGGAAAGTTCTGAGGCCTCTTTTCTCGGTTGGTTTGTCCTTGTCTGACGTTCCTCGACTTGAGTGCGGCAGACTATCTGTGGCGACTATGATGTCAAAGATATGGAGAATTTGTGAGCTTCCGGCCTTAGTAATTGTGAATGCCGTTCTCTGTGTGGACTGCGATGTCATCGTCTCGAGTCAGTGGCAACTTTTGGGCGATGCAGGGCGTCGATGTTCCGATCCAGAAGATTTCCTACCCGATGAGAAATGCCTCATGCCGTACCCCCACCTTATTGAAATGGACCTTATTGCTTTTTTGCCGTCATCTTGTCCTCCATCCATCTGGACACTTCATCGACTTCTTGTTTCGCCGTCCAGCCCCACCCTGCCATGTTTTGGGTTTTTCTAGTTCCAAGCATAACGAGCTCTACCACTGGGGCGCAACCAGAAATTTTTCATGGAGGGTTTTACGACTACTGCAAATCATATATATGGGGGGGGGGGTTTAACCCACCCCTTGGCTAAGCCCCTGCTCTACCATCATTGTTGCTTCCAGCCGTTGCTACCCGACTTCAAGATTGATCTGCACTGATCCAGGTCCTAGCCCAACCTCAAGATAACATACTACATGATTTTTAATCACTCACCACTTGAGATAAAGCGACTTTCGCAAAGGTACTCCATTATGACCGTATTTCAGTCAGTCAGACAGTCATTTAGGAAGACCTAGTGATGACGCCAAAGCTTCATTTGTAAGGACAATTACATCCAGAAGGTGTTGGCCCAGCCCGCTTCCCCAGAGCAAGACGGCAGCTATTTTCACTTCTACTCCATTGCCAAAGGAGCAGGTGATTTTGAAATCCAAGTTTACTTTAATATGAGCTACACTAAAATAATTTAACAATGAAAATTTGGTTGCTAAGGCAACTAAGGAAGTTATTTTTAAAATAAGTTTATTAGTTCGAAATTTGCCCTGGTGTGTTTGTAGTGGTAAGTAAAAAGAATAAGTTTTGAAGAACCTATTTCAGCGAAAATATTGTTTATTGTAAGAATATTGCAAATATGCACTAGGAAATTTAATTACATCCGGCAGGTCATAATCACTTATTTCAGGAAAACACAATTACACAGTGGTATAATGCAATATAATATGATAAAACTCAAGTTTAAACTGATGTAAGTTTTTCCTCATACATGAAAATGTCTTACGGTACTCGTGATTAAAATAAAGCTCTTATTAAACTAAAATCTTATGTAAACCAAATTTAATAGTTTTACAAAAACAAAATTAATACACAATCACTAGCAGTAGCCAGAAAAACAGTGTGTTCATCGAGCAAACACAGAAAATGATACATAGAGCTGTAATTTTAGACACTATTAAAGCTACGAAGAGCAAATCATCCAGCAAATTTGTACCAAGGCACAAATATGCGCAAGGAAATTTAATTATTTCTGTTAGGTTACAAATACCCATTTCAGGCAAACACAATAACATACTGGTATAATGTGACATTCGGTCCTGAAACTCAAGTTAAAATTGATATGCATGTTTTCCGCAAGCAGAAAAATCTGCGATCACTTCTTTTAGTATTCGTGACTAAATTAAAATACTTATTAAAATAAAATCGCATGTAAACTAACCTTGATACTTCTACAAAAATACAATTAGTACATAATCAAGATTAGCTTACAAAAACGCAAAGTAGCTATCGAGCAAGCAAAGAAAAATAATACGATCTCTTAGAACCTGTGAAGCAGAATGCAGAAGGTCGGTTTTGTGACCTTTTTTTATTATTATGAGCAATTTTTTGGAATATGAACTTCGTTTTCTTAAACTATGATTTGTTTCCTTTATAAACATGTAAAAATTGGACCTGTGAAAGCCGGTATTAAATTGGCATTTGTCCAGCTAGATCACCGCAATCTCATACTGTGCGCTGGTGATAAAGAAACAATTGCTTTACCTGAAAAACATGATCGATTTAACAAGCTAAATTTATATATAAAGAATATACGTTAGGTGCAGGAGTATTTGACACTTTAAAAGAAGTATAAAAACTTATTAGTAATTGCTACGTAATTACCAAAACTATTTTCAGAAGTTTCAGGACTTAAGTTAACTTTCGAAATTGGTGCAGGGTATAATTTATTACAGAATATTGAAATTTTCTTTGCGTTTATATTGTCATGGTGGCAACACCAGTAATTAACATCAAGAAAAAACTTTGGCTGCAGTGATTTACACTTCGGGCTCCAGTTACTGGCATGTAATAAATGCGGCCGAAGACGAGCTCATTTATTTTTTTTTTTATGAAAATCTTTTTAAATGGAACAGCAAAAATATTTTTTTAAGCGATTCTTTTCAAAACTCGCTGCCGCATCTGATGAAGCAAGTTCTGAAGATACGAGAATGAATCGCGCTGGTAGAAAATTTGCTTCTTCACTGAGGAAATATTTTGTGCCATGTGCACGGGAACTGTAGAACGAAAAACAGTTTGCTAGATTTCTTTGCTGGTTTGGCAATCACTGCAGCATTGTTTATGTGCCTCTTTTGCTGACTAAATACGCAATAGGAAAGATGAAATGGATCGATTTAAAAGGTTATACCTCAGTGTGACAATACCGCTCAAGATAAAATCAGTAAAACTAAAAATCAGTTTACTAAATATTAGCCCATTCTGACAGCTTTCGAAAATGCTTACAGTGAACATCTCGGTTGCCTTGTTCAGAAGAGATTTAGATTTTTCTTCGTTATAGACAAAGTTGGGCAGTATTTCAAATACATTTTAAATATACATTTGTAGCTTGCATTTTCACTCAGGAAAGGGAAAGAAAAGGCCTTTCATATTCCTGTTTAAAACAACATGTTTGGTCTAGGAATGCTTCTAGATCACTGTAAATGAAGCCAAAAGTAGCAAAAGCATGTTTGGGTAGTAATAATTGGCATTTTTAAGGTAATTTATAAGCAATTTCAAATGTGTTGCTAAGTTCTAGAAAAATAAGACTGTCAGTATTTCTTCAGTAGTATTACTGTGGTTGTATTATTGGGTTATTGGTTGCAGTAGCATTATTGTGTTATTGGTTGGACAAAGCTACACGACAGCTATCTGCCTAAGGGAGAGAGATGGCTTGGATAGACGACTTTTTAAGAGGTTTTAAGGCTCGTTTGCCTTATATGGAGTAAAACACCACAAACTCCTGACCATTAGAGCGACAGCTTCTCGTAATAGGATGGGATGAATCAAATTTCCATTCTAGATGATTTTAAAACCTTTTGTGCTATTCTTAATAGAAACTGTTTCCAAAATTAGTCTGTATACGGAAATGAAAAAGTTAAGGCGCAATGTCAATTGTGGAGGCTGAAAACTTAGATAATATGCAAAACATTTAAATCTACGATAAATGTTAAAACACACTTAAAGACAAAATTTGAATTGTTTAATAGGTTGTGACTGAGCCGAGTATTTATGTTCAAACGTTCAGCTGAAATCAATAAATAATAAATATTATATGCAGAGGCTTATTCTGCGCACTGTGACTTTTGGAAATTAAAGTTTTTATAAAAGATTTTAAAACAAACTATTATTCATTGTTCCCATGTTGAAATTATATAGTTTTCATTGCGTTTCGAGTATTAATGCAATTTTTCAGAAATGGTCTCTTTCGGATCCTATATTGGTAAAATTTTGAAAGGTACCGTTTAAAAAAAACAAGTAACACCCTTTTCCTTAACACAACAATTAAGATTGCTTTTGTTATTCACTCTAAAATTTATTTAAATAAAAAAATTGAATCTTCGGTGGAAAATATAGCTTCTCCTCAATTCCAATCCTTTAAAAATTTTCTCGTATTTTACATTTTGAGTATATTTTGAAAATACATGTACATTGTAAATTGCATATTTTTAATTCAAGAAGTATTTTATGTTTTGTATTTTGGTGTGTTTTTGAATCAATGTATTTTGCATTGAAAATACATTTCGATGTACTTTTTACAACTCTGGTATTAAGTGCTTGACTTACACATAATGGGAGTCTTGAAAGGTTGAAATTATCACTCTCTTCCTCTTTTTGTTTGAGGCTTTATTCTGTTACTGTCAGGTAGTTCCGCAATGATTTCATTGAGAACATCGTTGATCTTGTAAAAATTTTCCGCAAGTTTCCGTATGTACGCTCTGAGTGTCTGTACGGATCTGGCCTGTAGGTCTTTGCGGATGACTGAATTCTTTAAGAAGTCATTGCCGAAGCGAATTATTCCAAGTATCGTGCTCTGTTTCGTCTCTAACCTGTTGATATGGAACTTCGAAGCCTTGCCCCATACCGGTGCGGCGTAGGTGGCTATGGGTCTAATAAACATTTTGTGGAGCAAAGTCTTATATGTTGATTTTTTCGGAAAAATCATTGGACGAACCCTGTTGAAGACCCCAGTCATTTTATTCCTTGTGTTGATTCCACGTGAATTTTTATCAAGCGTCACACCGAGGTATTTGGAAAATTGTTCCCAATAAAGCACAATGCTCTCAACTTTGAGTCTTGACGGGAGATTTCTTCACGAAAAATATATGCCCTTGCACTTGTTTGCATTAAGTTTCATTTTCTACTTGACTAGCCTTTGTTCGATATGTTCATCGCGCCATTCTGACGAGAATGGTTGGGGGTGAGCTCGCCCCATTATTGCAGTATCAACTGCAAATAGAGCAAGTGTTCTTAGCGGGTTCCTTGGCACGTCATTGACGTAGGTGGACAGTTAAGTTAGTGCGGGCCAGACTTAGAGATGGCCAATGATTCGATGAGTCGAATCAGTGATTCGAATCTTGGTACTGAGTGGCTCAGTCTTTACACTCACTCTCTACTGATTCGAATCTCAAGCCCTCAAGGGAAATACATTCCAAGTGCGAAGGGAAGAAAAACTTATTTTCCCTTTGCCGTTCCCAGGGATTTTCCCTTACTCTTTCAACTCTTTTCGACTCTTTACGACTCCTTTCGGCTCCTTTCGACTCTTTACGACTCTGAGTCGATAGATGATTTGAAACAGTAAATGAGTGGGTGTGGGTGAGTTGGTCACTGAGTTGGTGCAGCAACGAATCTTTACTGATTCAGTGTTTCGCTCTGTTTCGGTGATTGTATACTATCGTTGAGATTCGTTAGTTTTTCGAATCTTCTATCGACTCAGAGTCGAAAGGAGCCGAAAAGAGTTGAAAGGATGTTTCATTTAATTGGAGGGGTTTTTTCGAATCTTCTATCGACTCAGAGTCGAAAGGAGTCGAAAAGAGTTGAAAGGATGTTTCATTTAATTGAAGTTTTTTTTTCGAATCTTTGGTGTTTCATTTCTTGGTTGGTGGTCGGATTTTAAAGTTTTATCTGTCTGTGGGTGTGGAGTGGGTCGAACATCGTTTGCTTTTGGCGGGTGGCATAGGCGTTACTTCCTAAGGGCAAGAGGGGTCAATCTCCCCCCCGAAAAAAAAATTAAGAAAATCCCTCCTTCCAACTTGTCTGACTGATTTAATATTTGTTTAAAATTTAATGAAACATCCCTTTTCTACTTTTAACTTTAATATATATCCCCCTGCCCCCACCCTCAAAAAAAAAAAAAAAAAAAAAAAAAAAAAAAAAAAACGGAACGTTAAGTTTACATGGTGGCGGATTTTCATGTGAAGGGAAATAGAATGAAATAAAGTTAGGATTGTGCTTGTCACTTTTAATGAAGGATACAGGGGCGGTATTAAGCGCTCTCACAAAAGGACTTTGTAGTAAGCAAAATAACATTTCGCTTTATTGCAGCAGATTTCCTTGTTTTTTTTTACCTTGTTTTTCGTTTAAGGGGAATGATTTTATTTTCTTTCGTAATTCAGAGAAATACAAAATAGGGCCTAAAGCAGTGGCGTAGTTAGTGTTATTGACAGTGGCGTAGCCAGGATTTTATTTCGGGGTGGGCTGGGTATCAAATTTAAAGATAAAGTTCAATTGTAAGCTAAGTAAAGGGTCCCATTTTTTTGGGGGGGGCAGCAGCCCCTCAGTAGGACTGGGCCAAAAATCGACATATCGGTTTTATTTCAACATCAAATATCCGATATTCCCATTTTCATTTCAGTGAAATCTCGAATTCGATAAAGGGCAAAAATACAGGCCGGCCAGGGGCGTAGCCAGAATTTTTTTATGGGGGGTGGGGTTATGACTACTGCAACTCATATATATGTATACGTGTGTATGATAATGTAGTGAAGAATATACATTTTGTATGGCAAAAAATTCCTCATGGGGGGTTATGACCCCCCTAACCCCCCCCCTTGGCTACGCCTCTGAGGCCGGCGATAAGAAAATCCTGAGATCAATACCAGCTTGTGATGCTTTTGCTACTGCTTTCTCTCGGAAAGCTTCTTCTTCTCTCATCGCAGAAAAAACAGCTCCATGGTTTATTAGTCTAATTACCATAATTAATTAACGTATATCTCGGAACCTATCCACCGGAGCGCGTTTTTATTGATTCTCGACCCCCCCCTAGACTCAACACCCCACCGATACTTAAAATTTCGAATGCTTTGACACCAAACTTAACCTTTTAATCTTACAGGCCCAGGGGGTCATACGAAGCTCCCCTATATTTTCAATTTGGGCATTTTAAACACTAGCCTCCTCCGGCGGCAACTCCAAAGTCTGGAAACCATCCCAGCGCCAATTTCTACATGTTTGCAGTCCTTTTAAGCCTCAATCATGGTTAATTAGTCTAATTACCATAATTAATTAACGTATATCTCGGAAACTATCCATCGGAGCGCGTTTTTATTGATTCTCGACCCCCCCTCTGGGACCCCCATCGATACATAAAATTTCGAATACTTTGACACCAAACTTAACCTTTTAATCTTACAGGCCCAGGGGGTCATACGAAGCTCCCCTGTATTTTCATTTCGGGCAGTTTAAACACTAGTTTTACTGGAGCAAGGAGAGAGAGATGCTAACTGCCCGAGAACTCAGCGGAGAAGAAACCCGATGAATGGGTGAAGGGTGTTTAAATAGTACGGCTTTCGGCGCAGAGAGAGGGAAAATTTCTTTAGTTGTTTTATTGATTCAAGATTCGAATCACTGATTCGAATCATCGAAGTAGTGAGTGAGTCGAGATTCGAATCAGTAAAATGAGTCGAACCGCCCATCTCTAGCCAGACTGCATGCTGGATAAAGCAAAGTACAACGGCTTGCAGTTCAACCAACACCTCCTACATATAGAAAGCCTAACGACTGAAACTTTTGCGTCAACACAGTTTTAGTTTCACAAAGTACAACTATTTGAAATTTCTGGTGAATGCTAAAAATATCTTAAATAAAAAATTTAAATTAAAATACCTTTCTCATACAAAATTATTTATTCCAATCTGTTTCCTTATCATATAATCTAATTAGTCATGGTTAAAAGGTGCCATTTGTATTAAAAGTATATTTTTTATCTCAAATTATAAAAATTTTTTGTTCCCCCCCCCCCCTATTTATCATTATTTGTGGTACTGTAATCATTATGCATAGCCCCTGTCAATACAGCATCATGAGCGTAGTTGAGGGCGCAAGGCGCCCAGGCACTACGGGCAACAAATTTAGAAATGTTTGGTGAAGTAGTGGTTGTTAGGCTTTCTTTGTCGAGGACGTGTTGCCTAGATACAGAACGCCTTACAACTCCTACGTCACTAAGCGTTGACGTCATCATTAAGGCTACAGGAACAAGTTTCAGTTTCATCATGTGAAACTATTTAAAATTGCTGGTGAGTGCTACAAATATTAGAAAAGACCTTAAATTAAACGTTAAAATTAAAATACCTTTATCATACAAAATTATTCATTCTGATTTGTTTCCTTATCATATTATCTAATTAGTCACGGTTAAAAATTGCCATTTTACGTAAAATTATATTTTTAATCGCAGTTCGATCCTGGGACCAACCAAAGACCACCTAACGATTGGTAGTGCTGCCATCGATCGGTTCCTGAATGAGGCAGGAATGAACTGTTCGGGATTCTGTGGTAGAAATGAACACACTTGGCAGGTACTGCCGCTAGTGATCAAATCTGGATTTGTTGTTGGAACAAAATGCTATAAAGCACAGGTGCCGAAACCCCCATAATCCATGAAAACAAGACAGAACAGTACAGAAAGGCTCCATCGATCTCGGGATTCTTGAACGAAGTCCTTATTGAAATGAACGAAGTAAAAATTTGTCCTTAGGACAAATCCGACTATTATACGACTACTATCCGACTATCTAGTCCGTTATTTCCAATATAGTGAAATAACGGACAAACGGTATTATGTGAGAAAATTCCTCGGACGAGGGCCTTACCTGTCAAGGCTGATGCAACAGAGGTTGAGTATGGAGGCCGTGCACAGCATGACGTCTAAGGACACCCACAACTCACACGCAATCCTGCCGAACAGCCAGATTCCATTCGTGATTTCGCGGACCACGGCGAAGGGCATCACGAGCAAACCGACGAGGAGGTCTGATACTGCAAGGCTCACGACAAAGTAGTTGGTGACTGTGCGGAGTCTTCTAGTAGTAGCCACAGCCGCAATGATGAGCGTGTTGCCGAGGATGGTGATGAGTATGAGCGCCGTCAGTAGACAGATGAGGGAGATATCCGATACGCCTAAAGGAAACTCTTCAGGCGTTGGTGACATGTCATTCATGCATTTGTAGGTCTGGTCCTGAAAGAAAAGGCACCCTGTAGTGCAGTGCATGAAACCAGCACCTGTTAGTTATAGAAAGTAGTTATGGCCAATGATTCGATGAGTCGAATCAGTGATTCGAATCTTGGTACTGAGTGGCTCAGTCTTTACACTCACTCTCTACTGATTCGAATCTCAAGCCCTCAAGGGAAATACATTCGAAGTGCGAAGGGAAGGAAAACTTATTTTCCCTTTGCCGTTCCCAGAGATTTTCCCTTACTCTTTCAACTCTTTTCGACTCTTTACGACTCTTTTCGACTCTTTACGACTCTGAGTCGATAGATGATTTGAAACAGTAAATGAGTGGGTGTGGGTGAGTTGGTCACTGAGTTGGTGCAGCAACGAATCTTTACTGATTCAGTTTTTCGCTCTGTTTCGGTGATTGTATACGATCGTTGAGATTCGTTAGTTTTTCGAATCTTCTATAGACTCAGAGTCGAAAGGAGCCTAAAAGAGTTGAAAGGATGTTTCATTTAATTGGAGTTTTTTTTTTCGAATCTTCTATCGACTCAGTCGAAAGAAGTCGAAAAGAGTTGAAAGGATGTTTCATTTAATTGAAGTTTTTTTTTTCGAATCTTTGGTGTTTCATTTCTTGGTTGGTGGTCGGATTTAAAGTTTTATCTGTCTGTGGGTGTGGAGTGGGTCGAACATCGTTTGCTTTTGGCGGGGGGCATAGGCGTTCCTTCCTAAGGGCAAGAGGGGTCAATTCCCCCCCCTAAAAAAATTAAGAAAATGCAAGTATCAGAGCTATTTATAATAATGATATTTTATACAATCGGAACCATTTTGTCACCCCATCCAAATATTACATGCCAATTTACGCCAATGCTCGTGGAAGAGCGGGGGGGGGGTGTCTCAAAGTTGTTTAAACCTTTTTCCCCCGGGGGGGGTGTCTCAAAGTTGTTTAAACCTTTTTCCCTCGGGGGGCTCCCTCCTTCCAAGTTGTCTGGCTGATTTAATATTTGTTTAAAATTTAATGAAACATCCTTCTTCTACTTTTAACTTCAATATATGTCCCCCTGCCCCTACCCTCAAAAAAAAAAAAAAAAAAAAAAACCGGAACGTTAAGTTTACATGGTGGCGGATTTTCATGTGAAGGGAAATAGAATGAAATAAAGTTAGGATTGTGCTTGTCACTTTTAATGAAGGATACAGGGCGGTATTAAACGCTCTCACAAAAGGACTTTGTAGTAAGCAAAATAACATTTCGCTTTATTGCTGTAGATTTCGTTTAAGATATTTTTTTACCTTGTTTTTCGTTTAAGGGGAATGATTTTATTTTCTTTCGTAATTCAGACAAATACAAAATAGGGTCTAAAGCAGGGGCGTAGTTAGTGTTATTGACAGTGGCGTAGCCAGGATTTTATTTCGGGGTGGGCTGGGTATCAAATTTAAAGATAAAGTTCAATTGTAAGCTAAGTAAAGGGTCCCATTTTTTTTGGGGGGGGGCAGCAGCCCCTCAGTAGGACTGGGCCCAAAATCGATAAATATCGACATATCGGTTTTATTTCAACATCAAATATCCGATATTCCCATTTTCATTTCAGTGAAATCTCGAATTCGATAAAGGTCAAAAATAGAGGCCGGTCAGGGGCGTAGCCAGAAATTTTTCATGGGGGGGGTTATGACTACTGTAACTCATATATATGTATACGTGTGTGTGATAATGTAGTGAAGAATATACATTTTGTATGGCAAAGAATTCCTCATGTGGGGGTTATGACCCCCCTACCCCCCCCCTTGGCTACGCCTCTGAGGCCGGCGATAAGAAAATCCTGAGATCAATACCAGCTTGTGATGCTTTTGCTACTGCTTTCTCTCCGTTGATGACGATGCCGGATCGCGGAAAAAACAGCTCCATGGTTTATTAGTCTAATTACCATAATTAATTAACGTATATCTCGGAAACTATCCACCGGAGCGCGTTTTTATTGATTCTCGACCCCCCTAGTCTCAACACCCCACCGATACTTAAAATTTCGAATGCTTTGACACCAAACTTAACCTTTTAATCTTACAGGCCCAGGGGGTCATACGAAGCTCCCCTATATTTTCAATTTGGGCATTTTAAACACTAGCCTCCTCCCGCGGCATCTCCTAAGTCTGGAAACCATCCCAGAGCCAATTTCTACATGTTTGCAGTCCTTTTAAGCCTCAATCATGGTTAATTAGTCTAATTACCATAATTAATTAACGTATATCTCGGAAACTATCCATCGGAGCGCGTTTTTATTGATTCTCGACCCCCCCTAGACAAATAACCCCATCGATTCATAAAATTTCGAATACTTTGACACCAAACTTAACCTTGTAATCTTACAGGCCCAGGGGGTCATACGAAGCTCCCCCTGTATTTTCATTTCGGGCAGTTTAAACACTAGTTTTACTCGAGCAAGGAGAGAGAGATGCTAGCTGCCCGAGAACTCAGCGGAGAAGAAACCCGATGAATGTGTGAAGGGTGTTTAAATAGTACGGATTCGGCGCAGAGAGAGGGAAAATTTCTTTAATTGTTTTATTGATTCAAGATTCGAATCATCGAAGTAGTGAGTGAGTTGAGATTCGAATCAGTAAAATGAGTGGAACCGCCCATCGCTAATAGAAAGCCCTACAACTCCTGCGTTATAGGGCTTTAGTCGTTACCAGCAGGTATGTGTTAAAAAGTTTTGTTTTCATAGAATAAAACTATTAAAAATTTCTGGTGAATTTATTTTGAATAGCAATATTATAATAGTTTCAGGTAAAAAGTATAATTTTATGACAAATGGCAGTTTTTAATCATAACTAATTAGGTAATGTGATAAGGAAATAGATCATACTGAATAATTTTGTATGAGACAGTTACTTTAATTTTAATGTTTAATTTATGATATTTTCTAATATTGGTATCATTTACCAGAAATTTTTAATAGTTTCACTTTATGAAAATAAAACTTTTAAAAGTGGGTCTCATGTTGACGTCAAAACTTGTTGACTTGAGCGTTGTTAATAAAAATTGCGTTGCTATTAAAAACTTTTTATTTTCATAAAGTGAAACTATTTCATAAAGTGAAACAACGCTTGCCATATCTAGAAGGCGTTGATGGAACTCTCGGTTCGTGACGCATTTTGATAACGCTAAAAAGTGTTGATACTCTTGTTGAAGGGCGATGCATTTCGCACGTATTTCGGCTGCCCGTACGATCGGCGTCACATGCCATACGACGAAGAGTTGGCAACCTTTGTGGAGAAAAAAGACCACCTAATGCTAAACAATCGTTTTTGTGTGACATTTTAGAAGATTTCTTTTTGTGGCCTGTTGGTCTGTTACTATTTCGAATAAAACTTTTATAAAATTAGGCTACCAAAAAGTGGTTTGTTTTATTCTGTAAAGACTGCAACCGTTAAAAAAAAATTCAGGCCTGATTATGCAACTGGCAAGTGGGGCATACGCTCTGGGCACACATGCAGAAATAGTCCAAAAATTGAATTTAAAGCGATATTTGGAGACACAAAATTGTTAAGAGTCAGGTTTTGTTTTTCAATGTCAGAAATTCGAAAACAATCTTGCGAAATAGTTCGGTTTGACATTTCAGCTCTGTCAAAACCGTTTAACTTAGAGTAAACAAATTGTTTTGTATTTTGACGCCAACTCGATGTTCCGTAATTTGTATCTAATACCTGCAATAAATTGGTTTGGTGCAAAATAGAGTTAGTTATATCCTAAAACAGTTCGTCCAATATCTTGCAGTAAAAAATAAGTAAATAAAAATCTATTTCGTTTGTCTCTAAACGCATGCAGCTCCAACCGTTAGCCCTTGTGTTTCTCAATCAGAGCTGCCAACTTTTCAAATTTTATCGGAAGATTTTTCACCACTAATTTTTACTTAACAGTAGAGCTGCGGCAAACCGCATGTATTAGTTGGTGATAATCACTCAGACTCGAGGTAACGAATTGCTCCTTTCGAATATGAGTCGTTACTGCATCCGGTATATCTTATGTATATTTCGTTATTCGTTACTTTTGCCGGAAGTGTAGAGGCGCGCTAGTAAGGGGTTTGCATTTCGTATGTGCCGAATGATACCGTTTTGAAGAGGTATGAAAGTATCCGTATGTTTCGTTATCGTTACTGATGACACAATATCAGTTACGGAGATAGATACAGTATCTGCTGCTCTATTATGTTTTGGGATTAGACATGGTGTTTGCTTTATACAACGCGGGGATGCAGGGGCGTAGCCAAGGGGGGGTTTATGGGGGTCATAACTCCCCCCCAATGCGAAATTTTTTGCCATACAAAATGTATATTCTTCACTACATTATCACACCCACGTATACATATATAAGAGTTGTAGTAGTCGTAAACCTCCCCCCCATGAAAAATTTCTGCCTACGCCCCTGCGGGGATGGGATACGGTTTATAGTACGTCGTTATGTGTGGATGAAGGGTTTTTTTTTTTTTTTTTTTTGGTTGGGCGGGGGGTGGATAAAGGGGGTGTTCTTGCAGTTGTAGAGGAGCAATATCTCTAAAAATAAAGCCATGTTAGTAAGGGCGTGCTCGTTCTTTCTGACATTTTAATAATAAATAGTGGTGTCATCAGGATTATTTTTCAAGGTGTTCCCGAAGGATTGCGAACATATATATATATATATATTAATGCTTGAGTTAGTACCTAAATGGGTAATAAATAGCAAGTTGTTTAAATACATCTTTAAAAAAAAATATTTTATAAAGTATACAAATTCACGCATTTTTAATATTTAAAATAATATTTGGAACCAAAAAAGTATTTGGCATGTTAACTTAAAACGCATTTTTTTAAGTTATCGTTTCGTTTTCAACAAAAATTTCGAGAGGGACCGGGGATTTTTATGCCCACCCCCTGCGTACGCCACAGGTATTTAAAAGAATTAAAAAAAAGTTCCGTATGTTTTGAAAATGTCGACGTCTAAAGGGGGCGACTAAACCCCCCATCTTTCAAAAATCCGCGCTAGGACGCAACACCAGGCACAAGCTTTCCATTACACTTTTCATTATAAAAGAATGAATAGGTTAAACCAGCGTTCAGAATTAAAAAAGGGGGAGAGTGGGAGGGAAAAGGGTGACATATGTTTTTGGAAGATTTTTATGGGTGCTCTGAGTCATTCGGATAATTTAACATTCTATAAAACAATAAATTTGCGTAAAAGCATCTATAAATCAGAGACATTAAGCTCGAAATACTCTTACACTTAAAAGTTAAAAATAATGTTTTTTTAAAATTTGTTTTTAAACCAAAAATTGAAATTGCATATAGTAATTTAAACACTCGTAATCAGGGGCGTAGCCAGAAATTTTTCATGGGGGGGGTTACGACTACTACAACTCATATATATGTATGCGTGTGTGTGATAATGTAGTGAAGAATATGCATTTTGTATGGCAAAAAATTTCCTATGCGGGGGGTTATGAACCCCCTAACCCCCCCCCCCCCCCGTGGCTACGCCCCTGCTCGTAATGAAAAAAATCTGATGTGGACAACACATGACTTCCTTGCACGTCTATTAAATAAAAAATATTTTCGGCTCATTTCATCTAAACTCATTATGTTTGAAAGGGATAAAATACTGCAGTAATACTAAGGTTTAGCGATTTCCGACAGATATTTCCGATATCGCCAAGTTGGGTTCAATTTGAAAGATTTGTTTTTGACTCTTAATTTCACCAAAAGCCGACAAGCTTGAGATAGTTTTAGAGATAACGAAAGTAGTAATTGACCACAGACTTACAATAAATTGAATATATCCAAGCACCTTAATATATTTAAAGTCATTTCGGTGACCCCAAATGACTTTAAATGAATTAATGTTCAATTTGGGGTCAATAAATTATCCAGTCGATTGCGATCAAAAAAGAGAAGCACAGTTAGACTTTACAACAGTTCTAAATACAAAATTTTAGCATTATACCATTAAATTCTTATCTACTATTTAAACTTTTAGAGTTATGAAATAAAATTATTCTGGTCGCAAATTTTTGCGATATTTCGGCAAAACTGGACAAGATCGATGACAAATGGCGAGAATTTGGGTATGGACAAAACAATAACTTACTACAGGCGTAAAATATTGATGTCCATGGACATTAATGTATTGAAATTCTTTTGGGTGGTCCTGTAAATACTCTCCAGTAGATTCGAACCAAAAATCCAGATGCACAATTAGATTTTACGTTACAACAATCTCATATATGAAATTTCAACATTCTACGACTAATAGTTTTTGAGATATGAAAGTTAAATACATACACACGTATACCAAAAGTCGTCAAGGGTTTAATTTTTGAGGAAGGCACGTAAACGTGGTCGGATGATTACCTAACTATGTGGTAGGACGGTATTCTGCTTGGAATGGATGAATGTCCCTAAAACTGCCTTGACCTTAATGTGTTGGAAATCTTTTGAGTGTTCCTGTAGCAGAACTATAAATGATAAAGACACTATTCTCGATGGAGAAATTCCTTTTCTAGCCCTTGACAACATATATCACTTTTGAGTCGTTTGAAATAGCCTAATACATCTAAAATACGCTTTAATGAATTTCTGCCCGTAGAGCGTAATTTATTTAAAATCTTTTGGGCAGCCCGTACATAAACTATCCAGTCAATTTGGACCAAAAGGGGAGGTGCACAACTAGATGTTACAACAATCCTAAGTATAAAGTTTCAATACCTGCGACCAATAGTTTCTGAGATGTGCGAGTTTAATGAATCTGCCCATAGAGAATATTGTATTTGAGAATATTTTGGAAGGCCCTGTAGATAAACTATCCATTCGATTGGGACCAAAAGGGAAGTGAACAACGAGACGTTACAAAAATCCTAAATAAAATGTCTCAAAATTCTGCGACCAATAGTTTTTGAGATATGCGAGTTACATACATACTAGACTCACAAATAGACTCACGGTCGGTCGAAATAGGTTGTACTTGCATTTATACGAAAGTGCATGCATGCGTACGATGAGACGCAAGGCAAAAATTGTTTAAAGTAAATTCAGAGGTAGTCAAAATTGGTGTTTTCGTCGAAATCTGGCTCCCGAAACTTTTCGTGATCACATTACTTCATTATACTCAGAACAAGGAAGTAAAAAAAAAATTGGGTTACGGCCAATTATCTACGCTAGAGTTCTACGTCGGCAGTGGTATTGCCCTCCGTGGGTGACTTTCTATGAGGTCCTAACCCATATATACCTTTCCCTTATTTATTATTAAATCGTAGCAACCAGAAATTTCAAAATTTTTTTTTTTTTTAAATTTATATATAAAAATAATTACCGAAAGAGTGGTTTACAATCCGTCTGTCTTCAACGACCAATCTGTGATTGGTTGTAAGGAAACAGTAGCATCCTACCGCGTAAAGTCCGTCGGGGTTTCATTATCCTCTATTTCTAACGGAACCTCTGATGATGGTGCCGGTTTTGGTAATGTTTGTTGCCTCGTGATAACTAATGCTGTCAGAGAGGGCATGGTCTTCAGCGTAAAAGTAAACGTAAATAATATGAAACCCATGACTGACGAAAAATACAGGTTGCGGTGCTGACATTTTGGACGCACCCTTTTGCTAACTAAGTATCATGTGACCTAGGGGTGTGGACATCTTAATTCTAGACAGCCGCAGTATGATGGCCACATGACACTTATTTGGCAAAAGGGTGCGACAAAAATATCAGCACCGCAGCCTATCTTTCTCGTCAGCCACTTACGAAACTGTAGTACTGGCTGACCACCATGGAGTTAGAACTAACAAGAGTTCACAAGAGTTCTCTACCCTTGAGGCAGAAAGCCTCAAGGGTTTCCAACTTACAAATGTTCGAAGCTCGCAATCGAATATACCTCTTAGGGGCGGGCTGCAACCTAATCAGGTTCTTACTCAAGATATTTCAGGGGTTCGGGAGATTTAAGACATTGATCAGAATCGGTTAGTTATAAAAAACAAGTACTATTAAATTACGACAGAAAGAAAAAGTAAGTAGTTTTAAACGTCACCATCTATGAAGGGACGGACGAATTAATCAAGTCAGATTCGGAGTCGAACCGAACCCATAACCGACGAAAGTGGTTTGCTAACCACCGTACAATATTTCTTCATTGTTATCAGATTACGGTCAATTAGCTATAAGTGGGCTCTAGGTCGTAGGATGGAGTGCCCTCCGTGGGGATCTTTCTAAGGAGCCTACTCGTATTTACAAAGTTTTGGAGACAACCGCGGAAAACTCCGAACGGCTAGGTCAGAGGACCCGACCAGGTTTCGAACCAGGCAATTTACGTCTCCCAGTTCAAAGCGCTATGAGCCTACTGGTGGGGAAAAAATTCGTAATGAATTGTACGTAATGCTCTATAGAATGACGTAGCTAAGATTTTTTTTCAAGAGGGGGGGGGGCTGTGTATCAAATTGCTAACTTAGTTTCAGTTGGAAATATATGTCACATCGTAAGTTAAGTAAAAAATTTAAGATTTGATTCTCGCTTTTGAACTGTTAATGAAAGTAACAAGTAGCTAATACTTAGTAACAGGTCGTAAGCTTAGAGTCACAAATACATACTGGTGTCGATTTTTTCGTTACTTTTACAGCACTACTTAACAGTTTGAATTTAAAACACCAGCAGCCAAGGCTGCCAGCTTCGTCGCCCCATACCTTATTGTTCTTTATACTCAGTGCAACGTTGGCCAAATTATTGGTCTGATGACAACGAAAATCATGTTTCTATGTTTTAACAGTATTTGTCATTAAATTCGTTTAGGTTAGGGCTGCTGCAAATGGTACTTGTGTATTAATCCGGCGGTCATTCCCGCCAAATTATTTTTTCATGAAATGTGCCGGCAAACAATTGCCAATCGTATTCGGAACCATCAATAATTTAATTTGTCCGGCATTTATCTTGGCAAAAATTCGCTAGTCTCGGCGGACCGCCGGGATAATACGTAATTACCGTTCGGATTTATGGTTTCATCATAAAAGCCGATGTTGGTCTTGGTAGCCTGTGCCATATTACAGGCAGGGCAAACAGGCCCAAAAGTCGCAAAACTTCCCAGGCCCAAAAATCTTACATCTTACACTTTTATAATTTTACAATAAAATTACAAAGTATAAAAATTTTCAAAAGTTAAAGGATTTTTAATTATAAAATATGAACAATGAAAATAATTCAAATGTGTGTTTTTGCGTTAATTTAAACTTCGATTTTGGTTTTTAATTCTTCGAAATGCTCTATAGTCGATATGGCATACCAATATGTAGGAAAATAACATTTTGTAAACAGTACTTTTAATATTAAAAAATGGCAAGAACTCTGAATTACTTGTTATTTTAAGAAATATTCATAAAAATGACTGTTTACAAAAAGTGGTTGTGTTCCGTATATGTTACGAACTGTGATATGGCATTTCGATGTAACGTTTAACTATCTGTTTCTTTGATATAATGTAACTATATTCGTTTATTTCAGATTACTTAAAACGAAATTTGTATTTGGAAGGGGTATGATATTTAAAACGTTCAGCATAAACAAATCATAATTTTTTTTTTGTTTTTTTAAGGGGGAGGTTATTGCAAGGGGCCAATTTTTTTTCTTCTGCCCAGGGCCCACAGTTGTCTTGATCGGGCTCTGTTGGTAGCGATGCCAAGTACTAACATTGAAAAATGTATGAAGAGACATTATTTGTGACATTTCCATTCATAACATGATTAGGGAAACACTGTATTCTACCAATGGGTGCTTTTCTAGCTTAATAACGCCAGTGTTAATGTGCAAAAGTTATCAACCAGATGTTTTTATAGTATGATTGTATTATTTAATACGTTTCTTCGGTTACAATAATATAAAAGAAACAGAAAATGGGGCTATAATGTGCTTTAGCCCACTGCATGGTGACCTTTTATTATATTCGATAAACGCGCCAAGTATTGTAAATTTGATTAAGCTATGAAAAAGTCCGAAAGATCTTGCATTTTTGTGTATCCATTATTGTTATATTGTAATCTAGCTACTGCGTGACATAGGTTTGTTCCATTTGACATCATCAAACTGTTTATTTGGATTTTCGCACATGTGCCATTGCAAGAATGTTAACATCTAGCTGTTGCCATTCACAGCGTGGACGTATGGACGATTTTGGTACTTCAGCGTATTTGCAAGTTAATGTTTAAATTTTTAATTTAAAATAAAACTATTCACAAATTGTGGTAGGTCAATAAAATCGGAAGATATGCTCAAATAAAGCTGCCTGCCTCGTCAATTGTCTTCAATCCTCATATGTGCTTTTTTACAGTTTTCCGCAAACTCGAAAAATTAGAGTTACCTCCTTTTTGCAGCAAACCGTTCAATTTTCAATTTTCTTAAGGAATAGAAAATTCCAAGGGATTGTGAATATATTTTACAATAAGCATGCATCTTCGAACAAAGCATGTTTTTTAAATCACATTTTATTTTTGTTAGAAACTTGAACACCCGGTATAAGAAACAGAAGTTTAAAAAAAATTCATCTAAGGAAAAAAATAAAAGACCCACAAATATGCAGTGCACTGAACAGAACAATTTCGATATAGTGTACTGACTACGATTAGGGTATTAGTGGAACACCATGAAGTGTAACTTCAAGTCTGTAATTACGTGATTATGTCTTTCTATACTAACGCCATTTTTTGTTCTAAATAAATAAAGGGCACACATTTATAGTCGGAATTTGTGCAGTTTAAATTTCTTTCTATATTTTTATTCAGTAGCTATAAAAAAGTTAATATAGCCATGCTACGTCTTATCTGCTTTCAGAATAAAAATATAAATACTTTTCTGTCGAGAAAAAACATTAGCTATTAGTTTCTTGATGTTAAAAAGAAAGGAAAAAAAAAGTCTCAAAAGGAAGCATCCGTTATAAGCATCAGTTTTAAAGTTTTATCGACTTATCGAAAACGGCAACAGCTTGTACACAGAATTCTTGGAGCTATTCCAGAACTGTGAAGCAAAAATGAATTTTCGATACTGAAACCCACAAATGTATTGTTTTCGAGATATGTGCATAAATTTAGACCCCAGTACAAACCATTAAATTGCGAAACGTTCAATTTGTAGGAATGCTGATCTTGCATGAATTGGCAGTGGAAAATTGCGTTACTTAACGCGAACTAAATCATAAATTTATACGTTTGGGAAGTATTGTTAATTTTCAGGGAGATCTTTATTTTTAAGCTTCGTGAAAAACGATCTCTTTTAAATTTCCGCTATAGCATTTCAAAAACATTTTAACACGGTTTTGTGCATGTTTGTAATTGCTTTTATCTGAATCATTCTGATATAAGTCACCCTCATCATGTCTGCTTAGCTAAAACGATTTGAGGTGTGTTTATAATCGTCTAAAGCAACTGCAACTGTTTAAAAATGTCGTATAAATACCACACTTTTCAACGCGAAATTTTTATTTACGGGAGGATTCTTGTCGTAAGTCAAGTCTCCACACTATACAGAAATTTACATTATGTAAATATGTGTGAAATATTGCATCGCCCAAAAACTTATTTGCCAGTGAATACTTGAATAAGAAAAGTATCTCTCTATTCTAAAAAAAAGTAACGGTCGTTGCCGCCGACCCTGTCAAAAGCTTGTTCTGCTATCGCCTCCGAAACCGTGGGGATTTGAGTTTCGACGAAGGTGTCCAAGGATTCGAAAAATTCCGGGGAACCCGATAAGCTGACTTAAATTCCGAAATTCGAATTATTTTAGAAGATATTAATGAAAAGCTAAAAAAAATAACCATAATGGTTGCCAGGTTTGGCAATTTTCGCCAGCATAAAATAATTAATTCATGCCTTTGCAACAAAGCAATTTCAAGTATGTAGAATCGTGTGAAATTGGCAAACATGAAATAGAATTACACCAATTTTACGCCTAATTAAAAAGTATGTGAAATAAATAAGTCAAACTTTGTTATACAAAGTTGACAATTTTCGAATAGTAAGTTCTCTTAGACAACAGAAGTTTAGAATTAACGATTATTCGTTTTTCCAAAATAGAATAACTAATTGTAACTGTTTTAAAAAGCGTCATTTTGGTATCAGATACGATCTAAACCGCGTGTTTCAAAATTTTAGCTCGCAGTATCATGAAAATGAAAAATAATAAAAATGCAGATTATAGTAAAACCGGTTAGGTTCAGCTTGGATATTTGCTACCAGTAGAAATATTTGGCGGCGTTAACTATGCTATTATAGCATTTACGGTACAGCTTGGATATTGCCCGCGCTGCAAGATTATATGTTTCATGGTGCTACATACGCCAATCTGCAAAGGTTTATGTATATCAATATACGAAAACAGTTTTTCCGGTAACCTTACATGAGAATAATTATCGGTTTTTAGCCTGAGTAAATCGCCAAATAAGGAAAAGCCGCCATTGTTGGCAAGCTATCATGCTGCTCAGGGGCGTAGCCAGAAATTTTTCATGGGGAGGGTGGGTTACGACTACTGCAACTCACATATATGCATACATGTGTGTGATAATGGAGTGAAGAATATACATTTTGTATGGCAAAAAATTCCTCATGGGGGGGGGGGGTTATGACCCCCCTAACCCCCCCCGTGGCTACGCCTCTGATGCTGCTCCGTAGTCTTTATCAAAGAAAACATATAAAGTACTGTTTTCTTAGAACTAATTATTAACTATATACTTGGCCCCTAGACTAATTTGATATGTATAGAAATAAGACAGTTAGGCAGCAATATCTAATTATCTTGTTTTAGCATCCCCTTCGGAAGATGGTACAATGAAACTTCGGCCTCAATGACGAGCGAGCGGCCACCTGCCATTCAGCGAAAAATCGGTCATTGAGAAAAGTGGTCGCTCATCAAAGTTTAAACATTTGATAGCAAAGAAAAAAAAATGCAAAAAAATATTCTTTAGTTTGGTTATTTATCAAACTCCATACTAGTACATATATAAACACATTTTTAAATTTTTCTCTCTCTGTTTTATTTTTATACTACTCTACTTATCTGATGGAAAAGAGCATTTATCCTAATGTTTTCGTGTATTCTGAATTTCCCCAGTAAAATCTATTTGTTTTAAAATTTGCGTTTTGGATTTTCCAGCAACCAAAAGCAACCGCCAACTTTCTCTCCGAAGTTTCTTTTTCTGGTGACTCGATGACATCAAAGCGCTGCTCCAACGGTAAAAATCATTTGTTTCTTAGACACATATTTTATCTAACCTACAAAATTTGTACGTGATGTGGATGGGTATTTACGTCTGTTGCCAATTTACAGTGGAGCGAATGGTTTGGAATGTGGTTTTTGTTTACTTTACTTCGAAAAAAATGCTAGAAAATGTTCGGACAGTTAAACCGGTCGCTTATAGAGGGTTGTTTGGTCGCTTCTAGCGGATTTTTTAAAATTAAGTAGTTAGAGAAAAAATCGGTGCCTTAAAAAATTGGTCGTTGGAGGAAGGGTCAGCTTAATAGAGGTGGTCACACAGCGGTCCGCTTAATAGAGGCGGTCGCACATAGAAGTTTCACTTTGTTGGGAATGTTATGAGTGTCATTTATAGGACATAGTTCCGGGTATTGAAGATTTTTACCAAAGAACCGTTTTTCAAATTTTAATTTATTTGTAGCTTAATTAGTTCCTATTTTTATAATCCCCTTCAATTTTTTAACCGAGACTAGAACGAGGGGCATCAACTTCAGCACCTGAATATTACATATTACTGTGACTGAATCTCTTTAAGAGAAATCAGTCTTAGTTTTTCATGTCAATCAACAAATAGGCTCAAGCATACTTAAATTATTTTATTTAATAGAAAGTTAAAAGTGAAATATAAATGAACACTTTTTCTGAGACATGAAATCACGCGCGTGTTGAATATACAATTTACAATAAAGTAGGAAGTACAGTATTATCGGACGCTCGTTTATCCGAAGCACTCCGTCAACCAAAATCGGTTTTCTCTTTCTTTCTTTTTTTTTTTTTTTTTTTTTTTTTGTCCCGAAATTTTCCGTATGATATATAAAGAAACCTGTTGAATAAATTAGTCCCCCTCCCTATTTATGTTATTTTGTAGAATTTTATAATTAGAGCATCAAAATAAATGCAACTTTTATACAAAATTATACTAGACAAGTATATAGAAGCATAACTTGAATTACGAAGTATAATTAGGCTCGTAGTTATCTATATGAAATCAGAGTAATAAAAACCTGTTGCATAAATTAGTGTTGGCGAGTTGGCAAGCTTTCGGCCATCTCGTATGGTTTGGCGAGCTGGCGAGTTTTCCATCGCCTAACTGCAACCCTGGACTACTGGTGAACTGTATAAATAAGTCAGTTGTCGCATGGTTTCGAGTGAAAATGTTCGGGTTCTTGGGAACCACTTATTCGAGTGTTTGAAAAATTGTATTTTATTGGTGAATTTTAATATAGTTGAATAAACTGTTGTGTTTTAAATTAAATTGTGTCGAGTTTTTAGTATCACCATCTCGAATTTAAACATGGTTAGCATCGAGCCGGAAATGATCCTATGAATAATTGGTACTTGAATTAATTGCAATTTCGTCGACCTGTTCCCTACAACCCCAAGGTTTGCCATGGCCTCAGATTTGAAGGTTCTAAATAGAAGACGTGGAGGGTTGAAGTCTCAACTGAGAATACTGATATCTTTTTTGGACAGTTTGGATTTAGACATACCTGCTCTGGAGCGCACAGTGTCAGCAAAACGAGCTTCGGCTGATAGAATTCGTAAATCGTTTGAAGAGTTGAAAATTGAATATTATAGTATCGCTGATGACTCTCAAATAAATGAAGTCGAAAAGGCTTGCTAGAAGTTGAGGAAGTGCTGGAAGGAGTATAGGTACGTCTAGGAGGTTTACTATTTGATTTGAGAAAACCTGTCTCTAATATTGTTGTTAAAAGTGAAGCAATTGAAAATATAAAGTTGCCAGAGATTCAGCTTCCTAAATTTTCTGGAAGGCTTGATGATTGGTTTACTTTTAAAAACCAATTTCTATCAATTATTGATAATCAAAAAGCTCTAAATGAAAACCAGAAGCTGTTTTACTTGCAGTCGTCTTTAATTGGAACAGCGAAACAGGTAGAGACTGAAGACGATACATATGCGTCCTTATTTAGTGCTTTGAAGGAGCGGTTTGAGAATAGAAGGCTTATTATAAATACGCATATTAATGCTTTACTGTCTATTAAAAAAATAAGAAATGATTCAGCTAAGGATTTGCGTAACTTAATTGACACCTTCTTAAGGAGTATTAGAGCTTTAAAATTGTTGAAACTGGAAACGAATGATTTAACAGATGCATTACTGATTAATTCAATAGTGAAGAAATTAGATGCCGAATCTCGAAAAGCATTTGAAAGGTTATTGACAACTAAGGAAATTCCTTCTTAGACTGAATTCATCGATTTTTTGAAAAAAAGATGTTTGTACTTGGAAAGTGTGTTTGGTCAATCTAATATGAATTATCGTGCTGTTAATTCAAATTCACACAAATCTAGATCACTCTTAATAAAGTCTGGCTCTGAAGCTAGTGGCTGCATAATGTGTAAAAAATTCCATAATCTATCCGTATTTAAGGGAATGCTGCCAAGGGATATATATAAGTTTGATAAGAAGCGGGTTTCTGCATTTTTTGTTTGGAAAAATCTCATCGAGTTAATAACTGTGGATTGAAAATAAGTTGTGAATTCTGTAAACATAAGCATAATAGTCTTTTGCATTTTAATTCTTCGGTGGAGGAAAGGGATAAGAGTTCAGTTACAGGCAATCCTCCTGTACCCCCTCTCCTTACCTCGTCGTCAAAAGATGAGTTAGATGGGATGAATGAGACATTTACAGCTAGTGCTTTTGCTCATTCAAAATGTGTAATCTTATCAACAGCAGTTGTTTATATTAGTGATTCTAATGGAAATAGACATAGAGTGCGTACTTTGCTTGACAGCGGATCAATGAGCAATTTCATAAGTCATAGGGTTTCGCAACTGTTGAATATGAAACCACAGTCGGTAAGTGTTTCAGTTAGTAAGATAAATGACAAAATGTCAGTTGTCAAGTCAAAATTTAATATTACTATTTCTAATTCATCTGGCAGTTTTCAAAGAAACTTGGAGTTTTTTTCTATTCCTAAAATTACTGACGTTTGTCCTGTACAAAATATAGATGTTCAGTCATTAAACATTCCGCGAAATATTGTTTTGGCTGATCCATTGTTTTTTAAGCCTTCAAAAATTGATATACTTTTGGGGGGAGAGGTCTTTTTCAGTTTGCTGAATACAAAGAAGTTAGAATTAAATGAAGGTAAAGTAGTTCTTTTTGATAGTGTATTTGGGTTTGTTTTAAGCGGTTTTGCTAAAATTAGGGAAACAAACAATAATTTTTATTGTGGTTTCGTAAGTGAACAAGATAATTTAAATGAAACTTTGAAAAGGTTTTGGGATATGGAGAGTGCAGAATTACCTAGAGTTAAATCAGTTGAAGAAAATATTTGTGAGGAGCATTTTGTGAAAAACACCGAGAGAGATCTTAAAGGCAGATATATAGTCAAAATTCCATTTAGGGAGAATCCGTCTTGTTTAAGAGATTCTCAGGATATGGCAGTCAAAAGATTGAATTCATTATGGAACAGATTGGGTAGAGATAGAGATTATTTGGAATTGTATAGAAGCTTTTTAAGGGAATATTTTGAACTAGGCCATATGCCAGAAATTACTGACCAGGGCGAACCTCATCCTGTTTATTACTTGCCACACCACGGAGTTTATCGTCCTGATAAGTCAACTACGCCGTTGAGAGTGGTTTTTAATGCATCTGCCTTGACCACTTCGGGACATTCTTTAAACTCCATTCAGTTAAATGGTGGAGTCATTCAGGAGGATTTGTTCGCGATAATGGCTAGGTTTCGTAAACATGAATATAAATTTATTGCAGACATAAAACAGATGTACAAGAACATATTGATCCACCCTGAACAAAGGCAACTTCAAAGAATAGTTTGGAAGGAATCGGAAAATGCACCTGTAAAGACTTATCAATTAAATACTGTTACCTATGGTACAGTTAGTGCTCCGTATTTGGCTCAGCGTACTTTAAAGCAATTGGCTTTTGATGAAGGTGCAAAATTTCCGAAAGCCGCTGCTGTTCTCATGGCAGATTTTTATATGGACGATTGCTTGAGTGGAGGTGAGGACTTAGAATACACGAAAGCTCTCCAAAATGAGCTTACTGATATTTTGGATAAATGTTCGATGGAACTTCATAAGTGGCATGCAAATCATACCGAGCTTTGCATGAATAATGGTGATTACAGTTTTAAATTTCCAGATGAAACAAAATGTTTAGGCATAAGATGAAAACCCCTTGAGGATTGTTTTAAGTTTGATATTAAAGTTCAAGAACTTTCTAAATTTACAAAAAGAACAGTCTTATCAGTTATTGCTCGCATTTTCGACCCACTGGGTTTATTGGGTCCATTGCTGACTAAAGCAAAAATATTTATGCAAAAACTTTGGTCTTTACAAATTAACTGGGATGATCCTCTTCCTTCAAAAGAAGTGAACAAGTGGCATGGTTTCATTTCTGCTTTACATTTAATTAAAGACTTAAAGATTGACAGGAAAATATTGTGCAGTACTCCAGCTATTGTGGAACTCAACGGATTTTCTGATTCTTCGGAATCCGCTTTTGGAGCAGTGATCTATTTGAAATCGTTGAACGTCCAAGGGAAAGTGACGGTATCTTTAGTAGCAAGTAAATCTAGAGTTGCCCCTCTCAAGCGCACCACAATTCCAAGACTCGAGTTGTGTGCTGCCGTTTTGCTTTCTCATTTAATGAAAAGAGTGCTGACTGCATTAAAATTGAACATTTCTAACGTTCTACTATGGTCGGATTCGCAAATTGTTTTAGCCTGGATCAAAGCTGATGTTGTCAACCTTAAACCCTTTGTGGCAAACAGGGTAACTACAATACAAGAATTGTATCCACATCATCATTGGCATTATGTTCCTTCATCCGAAAATCCAGCCGACCAAATTAGCAGAGGTTTAGATCCTGAAAGTTTGTTAAAGAGTAAGCTATGGTGGACTGGACCTTCTTTTCTATATATTGAGAACTTTGTTCCTGATGGGGACTTGAAACTTCATTTGTGTGACAAAGACTTTGTCCATGAACTTAAATCTAGGAAATTGGAAGAAACTGTAAACCTTAATCCTCTTGTTGATCATTTATTGAATTTGAGTAATAATTATGTTAATATTCTTCGCATATTATCTTTTGTTTTTAGATTCATTCATAATGTGATCCTCGAGGAAAATTTACAGGGCCTTTAAGTGCTAAAGAAATTAACAATTCAGAAATATTTCAACTCTTACAGGTTCAGCAGCAATTTTTTAAGGAAGAGATGAGGGACCTCCTGTCGGATGGTACAGTTTCTAAAAACAGTAAACTTAAGCAATTAAATCCTTTTGTAGATAAATATGGACTTATTAGAGTAGGCGGTCGACTAGGAAATTCACATTTAACTTATGACAAGAAGTATCCTATTTTAGTACCCAATTGTAAATTAAACTTCATTATCCTTAACTATTTTCATATAAAATACTTGCACTGTGGTGCTCAATCTTTATTATATCAAGTTCGTAATAAGTTTTGGCCTTTAAATGGCCGTAATAATTGCAAGAAGGTTATTCATGAATGCGTTATTTGCTTTAAATGTCGACCTAACTCGCAGCAACAGTTGATGGGGGACTTGCCTGCGGAGAGAATAACCCCAAACTATACATTCAATTGTGTAGGGGTCGATTTTTGCGGTCCCTTTCTTATTAAGTACAAAAACCAAAGAAGGGGTACCTACCAAAAGATTTATGTATGCATTTTTATATGCATGGTGACCAAAGCAATCCACCTAGAATTAGTAACTGACCTAACAACCGAGGCTTTCATGGCTACTCTAAAGCGCTTTTTTGCTCGCCGTGGAAAGTGTTCAAAATTATTTTTGGATAATGCTAAAAATTTCGTTGGATCAAATAATGAAATCAAGAGGTTATTAAACATGTAAATTAAACCTAACGAGACTTTGGCGGGTTACTTTAGCTCTGAAAACATTGAATGGAAATTTTTGCCTCCCAGGGCACCCAATTTTGGTGGATTATGGGAGGCGGGAGTAAAGTCTTTCAAGTTTCATTTGAAACGGGTTGTAGGTAACACTAAATTAACCTTCGAGCAGTTTTTAACTATTGTTACACAAATTGAAGGAATCTTAAATTCGCGTCCATTAACACCCTTAACTTCTGACATTGATGATTTGCAGGTATTGACGCCAGGACATTTCTTAATTGGCAGACCTATTAATTATTTAATTGAACCTGACATTAGCGAAATAAAGGATAGTAGCTTAAAATTATGGCATCAAGTTACAAAAAATGTACAGGTTATATGGAAGAAATGGAGAAATTCATATTTAAGTCATTTACAAAATCGAACCAAGTGGACTGATAAAAAAGATAACGTTAAAGTTGGAGAAATGGTAATTGTGAAGGAAGATGGTGTTCCCCCCCTCTAAATGGGTAATCGGCCGAGTAGTTGAGGTATATTATGGTAAAGACGAAAAGGTAAGGGTTTGCGATGTAAGAACTGCCTCAGGCATTTTTAAAAGGCCAGTAAATAAACTTTGCATATTACCAATAAGAGACTGAAATGTGAGTGTACTTATTGTTTTTAATACAATTTATGGGAATACTGCTTGAATGTAAATATAAGAGTTGGATTTATAATAGATTTAGAGTTAAACAACAAAAAAAGTATAATTGATAGATTTCTCATTATAGTATTTTTATTGATTTAATTGTATATTTGGTATGCTTAATTTATATTGGTATTTGTGCAGTCCATTAGTCATTGAAGTATTATCTAGTATGTAGTTTAATTGTTAGTTTAAAATATTACATTATAGGTTCGTTGCCTGTATAAACAGTGCAAAGTGGGCGGTATGTTGGCGAGTTGGCAAGCTTTCGGCCATCTCGTATGGTTTGGCGAGCTGGCGAGTTTTCCATCGCCTAACTGCAACCCTGGACTACTGGTGAATTGTACAAATAAGTCAGTTGTCGCATGGTTTCGAGTGAAGATTTCGAGTTCTTGGGAACCACTTATTCGAGTGTTTGAAAAATTGTATTTTATTGGTGAATTTTAATATAGTTGAATAAACTGTTGTGTTTTAAATTAAATTGTGTCGAGTTTTTAATCACCATCTCGAATTTAAACAATTAGAAACCCCCCCCCCCCATTCTTTGTTGTAGTATTTTGTGGATTGGTGTAATCTCAAAGCATCTAAATAGATATAATATTTTGCGAAAATGTAGGTCCGACAATGGAAGCATAATTTTTGCTGTGAAGTAGCATTAGTTTAGAAATTTTCTATATGAAATCTGAAATATAAAAAGCTCTTGAATAAATTAGGCCCCCTCTCTATTAGTAATATCTTGGGTATAGTTATAATCCGAACATAGAAATAAATGCAATTAATCCTGAAATTCGTGTAAGAGAAGTTCATGGAAGAACAACTGGGGCCATGAAGTAGCATTAGTCTCGTATTTTTCCAGATGAAATTTGAAATATAAACAATCTATTGACTAAATTAGGCCCCTCCGAATTTCTATTATTTTGTAGAATGATTTAATCAGAACTTCGAATTAAAAGTTTCTATCCAAAAATTATGTCAGACAATTAAAGGGAAACATAACTGGGGTTACGAAGACTAACATTAAAACATAATTAGAACAGGAATTAGACTACCAAAAAACACTAAATTGTCATATGGAAGAAGCCTATTAACAAAAACCAAAGTGACCAACAGTAAGAAAGTAACCAAGGGAGTGTCTAGGCAGTCCGATAAACCCTCCCCACAACCGAAATTTCGATTTTTGTTAACAAAATAATAAGGTTGAATTTGCGTTGTGAACTGATAAAAACGAACTTTTTATTTGTTAACGATAAGGTTCTTTTTCAAAAATAAAAAGTAATTTAGATGACAAATATTTTTGACGACACAAGCCAGCAATTTTGCCAGCTGTGTGCCAGGTCTTGTAATTTGACAATAGGAGTTCCCTATAGAGGAAGTTCTTTTTTCTTCCCTTCATTCGACAAGCTCATATATTTTCGCGTTGGCCTCATTCGGAGCGGTGGGAGAGATCGAATTCTGTTCGAGTAGAGAAACGTTAGAACCAAAAGAATTTAGCTTTATATTTTTTATTTATTTACTTTTAATTTTGCACAAGCGTGATATACCAAAGTGTTTTCCCGTGAAGTATTTACACCTGAAGGGAACAATTAAATGTTGGTTTAAAAAGCTTATAGTCATAGTTAACATGGCTTGAATCGCATACATTGTATTGAACAATATGTTACATTCTGTCAAAGAGTTCAAGGAATTGGTCAATGAAACACAAAATGTTTATTATTCATCCAAATTTATTTTATCGCCTTCAAAGTAGGCCTTTTCGAAATAATACACTTATGCCAACGAATAATTCAATCATCAAAACATTGCTTAAATGCATTTTTGGAATCGATTTCAGTTCTCGTGGCGATTTCTCTTTTATGTCTTCTATCAACTGAAAACGGGTGCCACGAAGTAGTAATTTAAGTTATCGAAAGAGAAAAAGTAGGCTGGAGCGATATCGGGTGAATAAGGTGTTTGTTCGATGGTATTTATTAAGTTTTTGGTCAGAAATTCGTTCACAATGATAGCCTTGTGAGATGGTGCGTTATCGTGGTGCAAAATCCAAGAGTTTTATTTCCACAAAACCGCCATTTTTCGACGAACTTTCTCTCTCAATCGCCGCATAACGCTCAGATAATCTTCTTTATCTGAGCGTTTACCGTCTGACCTTCTGGCAAGAATTATGAGTGCACATCACCGCGATAATCAAAGAAAACAGTCAACAATACCTTGACTTTTGATCGACTTTAACGGTTTCGGCTCAGCTGGAAGTCACCATTCCGAAGCTTGTTGACTGGTTTGCATGTCAAACTCGTTAACCCATGTCTCATCACCAGTTACAATGGGTTTTATGAAAGCAAAACTCGCAAAACACACTTGGAATGAACTGACAAAATTGAGCACTGTAAAAAAACTAAATAACGCTCAAACACCGCGTCAGTATAGAGGACAGTTGTGCCAACTTGGTGACAAAAAGAATTTTGACAATTTGTTTTGGCGGGCTTTTTAAATGACCAATTCTTGGAACCTTTTTGACAGAATGTATTGTTCTACATGGACAAAAAACTGAAAAAAAAAATATGAACTGAAAACGACGAAAGTCAAAAGATTGCGGTAAATATTTCTCATTCAAAAGTACTATTTTCTTGATTATTTTTAAGTAAAACTTCTTAGGCGAAACTAGGGAGTAACTCAGATTTTTTTCTGACGGAAGTAACGCTCAGTAAAGGAAGTGACGTATCTTTTTCCCTCTTGATTCCTTCATTTGCCGAACACTTCTCGGGCGTTCGTTCATGCGAACGTCGACTGGGCTCCCTACGCGTCGACATTACTCCGTACCTGTTTTGAAGCAAGATCTTGTATGATGACCAGGAAGGTAAATTTATAGGAGGAGACACTTCTCTTAGAAAGTTGGATAACGCCGTTGTTGCAAACAGATGGCGCTACGCACACTGAGTAACTGTGCATCTTCTGCTTCTGCGCATCTCAGGTCGTTTATATTTCCATCGAGACGAAGTAAATGGCGATCGTTGAATTATCAGAACTTCAAAAAATTAAATGCTTAGACTTATGAACGTGATATATAGTAATTACTGGCTTCAGATGTGTTTTAATAACATAATTGTTTTATAATACTATTTCGTAATTAATATAGGCAATAGTTTCGAAACTAAGTGATATTATGTATGCAATGTCTGTTATTATTTTGCCCAAAAGCTGTATTTTAAGAAATGTTAGTAAATTTAGAAGAATGTAGTTTGTGTGAATGTTTATTTATAATGACGATCACAGTCAAACAAGCAGTATTTCATGCTGCGACAAATTTTAACGCAGCTTTAAATTGCCGCTAAAACATCGTATTAAAATATTCATGTTACATGAAGAACTCAGTAATGGATTCTTAGCCATTTTCTAATGTAAATATATACCGTGGCAGACGAAAACTTCTTTTCTGTCAGCCACGATATACGCACTCGTTAACAGATATAAACTCAATATTTTGATAATCTTAAGACAGAACATCTTTTTTCTTTTTTTACTCATTTGTTACTAAGACAAACAGGTAAGTAAAAGTGAAAAAAAAATTAAAAATTAGTGCTCGCGTTCATAATCTCGTTCACATGCTAGGTTGGAAGATTAAAAACAAGTAAAATTAGTTATCATTCAGCAAGGAAAATTATTCTTTTACGGATAGGATCGCAGCACGTCACTAGATTTCCAATGTTTACATAATTGAAACTTATTTGGGGTACGAAAAATCCAGTGTGGCAGCTATATACCTATATATCTATAATATATCTCCTATATGGTCTGCTAATATATCTATAATATATCTCCGTTCTGATGATTCTGTTCACTGATTAAGTGGACCGGCTCTTGTCAGAGTCAGAGCCACTGTGGGAAGCCTTTCGCTGAACAGGCGGCGATCCTGCTGACTGTCTCTCACTGTTGTTACAGGCGGCGACCCAACCCGTCACCTCCGATAAACAAGGCCTACGCACCGAATACAGAAAGTGGCACAATGGTGCATTCCGCATTCCGCAATACTCACATGTTTTCAATGGCATTATTACAATATTTAATAGAATTATGAGTTAAAACTTGACATGATTGGTTGCCATGATGCATAAACATTGTTTGTCTGTACTTAAATAGTATGTAATCTTTTAATATTGCTCATGTGTTTTTGAGTTATTTATAATAATGAGCCAAATGTAAATTTTTAAACAGAACAATACTTCGAGCAAAACCAGCAGAGAAAAACAAAGGTATAAGAATACTCACTGCCATAGAAAAACGCAATAATAGACCCTACGTGCATTCGATACCAATCGACTGAAGAAAACATCAGTTTAGAAACATAGTTAAAGAAAAATACCACAACATTCTCTCGATTCAAACCCCACAGGAAACGTTTTAAGAAAACAGTGAAAGAATAACAGTTCAACACGGACACTTTCCTGGATGCTAACCCAACCTCCAGACGGAACTATGGTTTAAGAAAACAGTTAAAGGATAATGCTACAACATGCACACATCCTGGATTCTAAGTAATTATCATGAATTACCAATGATTCCTACTGGTGATTTTAATGTTAATTTTCGCTCTCAAGAATCTCAGACGTTAGTTAATTTTTTAAAAGAAAAATTTCATCTAACTATGAATACTTCTCGACTTCAATCAGCAACGCGTTTCGGTACAACGATAGATGCTGCATTTTCAAGAAAATTAGCAAATTTAGAGAGTACAATTTATGTTTCATATTATAATTACCACAAACCTATAATTGCATACTTAAAAAATTACGATGACATTCGAGTACCTATTTCCAATGAATAATATGAATATAACATTTATATAATCTTTGTAAAGTACATGAGTAATAAATATAATTAAATTATAATATGATATTTATTTTCAGTTAAAGCTTAACCATTTCAGTGATATGTGTCGTAAACGTCAAAGAAGTTTTACTTGAATCGCGCTTAAAGATTACACGCACACCCCTTTTTTTTAAAACATGGACGTTTTACTTATTCATCGAAATTTTTGCAGTTAAATATGTTTACCTAAGATATCGTACTAGAAAATAGCACCCACACAGAGAAAATGTCAAATAAATATATTGTCGCTGTCAAGCCAATATTTGGAAAGTAAAAAAGTTTATTTATTATTAGCAATTATTATTTGCCAATGTTTTGGCTGATGAACAGAACATATTTCTCTAGCGACCACGGTTCACCGTATAATTTTAGTCACATAGTAGTCTTTCTATATTAAAATTTGGTTAGTAAATTAATCAAAATGTCGAAAACTTCAAACAGTACGCACACCAGATATTGATTTGACAAAGACGAAATATATTATTTTCTTAAGTATAAAAAGATTGTGCTCCCTTAATTCTTTTATTAAACATTGATCTCTCAATCATGGAACATCGATATACCGTCGCATGCTTTATGCCGCATCCCTACGTTATGGAGCGACTTCAGAGAATCAAGGAATCGTGAACACGCTGTCTGAATACATGCTACTGCGTACGCAGTAGCGCAACTGGAACTTGTCTGTCTTTGTGTCTGTATTGAACCGCTACCGGGTGCAAATTTTTCTATTAAGAAATTCAATATTAAAGAATTCTGGTAAGTTTTAGAACTTGCAGCTGAGCATGTTTTTTAATAAATTGATTATACTATCTGACAGTAAATCTGGCTGGATTTCTGTTAATCTTCATTTCTATTTTCTGTTCAGATAATCTGAAGTCTTTTGATTCCACACGAGAGACATTTTCTTCCCCATTAGTGACTATTATCGTGTGTTTCGTTTTGATTAGGAAATATAGCATATAATCACTTAAATATTAGTATTTTTACAATTCAGGTATATAACCCGCAATGTGGTACAATAGTAAATAGATAAAGTATGGAGATCGGTTTATTGAGACTGGATCTCGAACAATAATAAAATACGTTCGGTGAAAGCGTAAGATACGCTAACTCGCTCCTACTCTAACGGTGGTATAAATGAAACTTTCTACCGGATGGTTACAGGCTGATCAACATGTAACCAGAGGATTTTACAAAAAATGGTGTTCACCACGCCAAATCGGCTGGTTACATCTCGCTTTTAACAGACGAATGTAACCGGCCGAATTTGGGAGATTACTAGGGATGGACTGCGAGACGAGACAGAGATTTGCAATTATTTTGCGAGACGAGACAGGCATATTTTACATTGTGATAACGGGAATTTTGCGAGCCGAGACAAAGTTTTTCGGCGATTTTGCGAGACGAGACAGCCGATTTTTCATCTCGCGTCCATCCCTAGAGATTACCGGTCGGTTACATTCAACGCATGCGCTGTGAAGCTCGAATCTGTTAGCAAACAAGGCGGACTACAGCAGTGTTGAAGACGGAAGATATTGAAATTTTAGAATTTATCCATAGATTTGCAAAATTTATGTGTGAGGAGAAAGTAAACGATTTAGAAGGCATGGGTGACTCGGATTTTCCAATACATTATCATCAAAGTAAAGTAAACGGTAGGAACACGAAAAGAATGTTTAAAATTTATCGTGCAAGCGCTCGTGAAATTTTGGCGTCGCGGTAAAGTGAGCGAATGGAAACTGTAGATCCAGGGTTTCGTACAATTGTACTGTTTTTGAATGTAAGATACATTAAAAAAATAAAAATAAAAACCTACGAATGCATTTTAAAACTATTATCTTTTAAAATCAATAACTTTTAAATTCATATGTATATAAGAATAAAATATCATTTACAAATTGCAAACGAGTCAACAGAAATCTCCGAAATAAATAATTGAAGCATTTCTGATTATAAAATAAATGAAAACACCTTACACCCCTGCTTATTTTAAACTATTTTGCTCAGATAATTTTTCCAAATCTCTTAAAGAAAGCATGTCGTGCTCGCGAATCCCTGAGGGGGTTAAGTCTCAGCGGTGAGCGGGAAAAACGCCGCCGGAAAAAGCGCCACCCGGAAAAAACATCACTTTTAATAGTACTCGACTTTTAATAGTTTTATTATGTAACATAGTCGTTATATGCTAGTCGATGAGGCAAGGAACGTAGCCAGAAAATTTTTTCGGGGAGTTGTATGAGATGTTATTTTGTATTGATAAACTTAATTTCTTATTGACGTTAAATATCTGAAAGCTCTTAATAACTAATTTTGAATGTTTAGCAGGAGGATATATCCCACTCCCTGGTTACGTTCTTACAGTAACGTAAAAAAGGGGGGGGGGGTCTTTGGGGCTCGAGCCCACCCCCATACCTTTGGAGGATGATAGAAAATAACCATATACCAGTGTCTCTTTCAGTGTCCAGAATCCATGAAAATATACTGAGCACCCCTCCCCCCCCCAAACCTACCGAATTTCTACGCTACTGCGCCCTATCGGATTGAGGGGAGACCTAGGGTTGAGCTATGGCTTATTATTACTGGTTCTCTTTTTATATGCGCAAGAGTTTATTCTGATTCATGGTAATTTATCTTGTTAATTCTTTGTTTTTAAATAATAAATTTTAGAATAAGGAAGATTTATAAGCATATATATTTATATATAAATTTTTTTATTTTTGAAAATATTCAACTTGAACATCGATACTCTTATTCTAAAGATGCCTTTTAAAAAATTAAATTATGGTATTAATCAGTCAAAAACAACTTTTAAAAAATCTTTAAATTAAATGTTAGTGTAATTGTAATATTTTTAAACAAATTTTTAAATGCTTGAAAAAACAGCAACACTTTTTAAAGGAAACTGGTTTAAAATGATTTAAAACTCATTTCTTAAAATGTAAAATATTGGCTATATATAACTGTGATTAAAATTAATAGTTAATTAGTTTTGTTAGAATAGTTTTAATAATTATATGTTTACTATTTTTGATATTGAAAAGCTTATTGCACCCCCACCCCTCCTTAGCGCCTACTGAAAAATGCCAAATTTAATTATTGAATTAGACATGTGCCTTCCCCCATTTTTTGAAAAGAAAGTACATTAAACCTTATAATTCAATTGCACACCCCATTCCACCCCATCCCCCATTTTCTGCAAAACAAAAGAAATTTATTTCAAGTATTTAATAAAATTATAACACAAATATCTTTTGAGGCAGCATTTTTACCGGTGGCGTTTTTTCCTCTGGTTTTTTTTTTTTTTACATTCAGTGTCAGCAATCAGATGGTTGGACAGCCAGTGCCCTAACCCAATCACAAACGCGCTTACATAGTAGTACGTGTCTTCTTGTGATCACATGTGGATCAGGAAATCAGTGGGTTTAAAAAGTTGGCGAATAACGTTTTGAGGAAATCGGCAAGTGATCAGCCTATAACAGCCAAAGGCTGATTTCATTTTCTACCTGTTACACGCCGTTTCATGAATACGGCTGTAAGAAATGAAAAGTTAACGGGAAACTTTTTTTCTTATTTTCTGGGATTCGATTTGCCAGAAATTACTGATTTCGAACATCAGTGTAGGAACATGCACATGATAAAATGGGAAGTGCCTCAACGCAATGCTGTTATAGCAGAGATAACGCAGCATTGAAAAGAAACAGCTGTGAACAATTAGTTAGGTCCTTGCAAAGGCGCTTTGTCTTTTACGTCGTCATTAGGCCAACATTGAAAGGATTTTATATATATATATATATTTATATATATATATAGTACGATAAGGAAATAGATCATAATGTATGATTTTGTATGATAAAAGTATTTTAATTTTCATGTTTAATTTATATTTTCTAATATTTGTACAAACCAGAAAGTTTTAATAGTTTTACATTATTAAAAAAAAATATTGAGTGTTAAATTTTAGCGTCTAAATTTGGTAACGTATAAGTGGTAAGGCTTTCTGTATCTAGGAGGCGTTGTCTTAGTTCATGCAATTTATTGACGGCTTGGAAAGGGTGTTCACACAAGTTGGAACTAGCATCGCAAGATGAAAAATTATAAAAAGGAGTGGTACTAATGACTTGTAACTTTTATAGGTCTAAACTCAATTCTTTGGCCTCTTTCTGCTCGTGTCACAGGACAATATTAGAGCAGTCATGGAAGCAGTACATTATCTACGACGATTAATTTTCCAGAAGAGGTCTGGCCGGGGCTGTAATTCGAGTCCCAATACAAAAAGCTGAGATGTGCACTGCATCAATGAATACAGGTGGTGGTTTGGATTAACAGAGTCGATTAGCTTTACTAATGGAAGTTCCTGAAGAAGGGACGTGCGCAGTTACCCAGAAAATCTAAACAAAAATACACAGGCTGCGAACAAGTGTGGAATATATTCAACTACTATTTGTAATGGTATTTTTTTTATGTTAAAAAATAGCAAATTCTTAAATCCGAACGTTCAACATGTGTTCCACATAAAGTAATAATCCGAAAAATCGTTAATCGTATTCCGTTCATGTTGGCAGCTGTGCAAAATATGTTCTGTTTTAGATGAAACCACCAAAGACATGAATGAAGAAAATGAAACTATTGATAAGAAAGCAATGGTTTTGGCAATATAAGGACGCATTTCTGGGTCTTTCTGCCATTTAACGGTTAAATATAGTTTAAAATTCATAATCTACGCGTCAAATGATCAAATTTTGCATTTTGTTGCATCAAAATTGGTTAACTAGAACGGGAAATATGGAGTTTTGGTTTTCCCCATTGCTTAACATAGGGTTTTCTCGAAATGTCGAGAAATATTTGTGATGGAGCTTAGCTGACCTAACTTTTGTTAACTTATTTTTGGTGCCAAATTTGGCAATATTTCGCCAAAAAGTCGCCAAGCTTGGCGGCATTTCTGACATTAGGCGCGATTTTTCAATGGAGTCTATAATGTTTGTTTTCCTGCAGTAGTATTACGCAACAGCCTTGTATTTCCCATTAACATTTCTATGACGTAATAAAAACGCGATTGTTCGGGGTCTCTTTAGAGATCCCGATTTTTCTGAAATGCACTACGAAGGGTATAAAAGGCAGAGAGGCCGGAGATCTCGAGTAAGTTTGCTGTTGACTGCTGTGACATACAGACATCCGTTCCGCTAGAGCATAAGGCTCTGGATTGGCGCCTATAGAAGCAATGTTTCGCTTGTTTTCAGAAGTTTATTTTTGCATGCTGTGTGTGAATTCTCCATTGCTTAACCATGAGAAACTGTTTATGATTGATTTCTCTCATTAATTGCCCCCTAAATTTTTTGGGTCCCTAAACCGTGGCTTAGTTTTCCCGTGTGGTGTTTTTGGCATCTCACCTATTTTCTAATGCCTGATTTCTCCGTGGAAGCTAGTATAAAAATGCTCGAAGCGCTATAAACACGCTTTTCTCATTCCATTTCATATATATTATCGTTTTTGTGAGCGCAGACGGGGTGCTGTATGAAAGTAGAGCACCTCTTTGTGACACCACAGTCTATACAAAATGAAGAACAAAATTCTTTTCGTTTCAGTATTGATTTCATCTATATCTGTAATTCTCATCACAACTATAAGTTATTTTGACCATCAAAATATCGTTATAGAGGGATTTCACTGTATTGACTATCAACTCTAGTAACAATAAGGTTTAAAATATCGAATCGCCTCTCCCCTCCCACCCCTTCTCCAAATGGAAAACCTGTATAAGCTACTGCAATTATATAATTACTAGCTGATTGCCCCGTTCATCGCACGAGAATGAATAGATTTTTCATGTTACGGTTTGTTGTAATTACTATTTATCACAATAAATAGATATAGAATAAAGGATATCTCATAAATATTATCTGTGTTCAATAATCATGCTTATAGAATTTCATGACGATCGTTTGAGCGGTGAAGAAGATGATTCGGCGCAGCGCCATCTACTTTCAAAGTTATTGCAAAATATTCTCCTGTTCAAATGTCTATGTGTACCAATTTTCATAGCAAACAATTTAACGGTCAAGATAGGCTTTAGCGCCATCTAGTGCCGAATTAAAATAATAATATGCTAGAGCGCCATCAATAGGCGAGTTATAGCAAAATGGATAATGCGAAAATATTCTCCGTGTTCAAATATGTATGTATACCAACTTTCAGAGCGGTCAGTTGGCCGATCAAGAAGTTGATTGCTTCAGTGCCATCTAGTGGCGAGTTAAAGTAATAATGAGCTGTAGTGCCATCTAGTGGTAAGCTACAGCCAAATGAATACGAAAAAAATATTCTCTCTGCTCATTTGTGTAAGTATACCAATTTTTAAGGTGATCAATTTTCAAGGTCCAACGGTTTCA
This sequence comes from Cheiracanthium punctorium, assembly GCA_038373885.1. Classification (NCBI taxonomy): domain Eukaryota; kingdom Metazoa; phylum Arthropoda; class Arachnida; order Araneae; family Cheiracanthiidae; genus Cheiracanthium; species Cheiracanthium punctorium. Next base: position 622,347 of record JAWZYV010013601.1, on the reverse strand, counting down.
AGTTGTTGCACTGCATCGCCATGTAGCGGCAAGTCATAGCAAAATGGATAACGTAAAAGTATTCTCTGTGCTCAAATATCCGTGTGTACCAATTTTCATCGAAATAAGTTAAATGGTATTTTCACAGAAAGCGGTTGAACGGTACAGCAAAATGGATGCGACGAAAATATTCTTCCAGTTCAAACATCTATATTTACGACTTTCCATGGCGATCAGTTGAATGGTCCTGAAGTTATTGGTTGTAGTAACATCCAATGGCAGCAAAATGGAGAACGCCAAAATATTCTCCGTATTCAGGTATCTATCTATACCAGTTTTCATGGCGATCAGTTGAACAGTCTTTATATGCTGCGAGTTACAGCAAAATGGATAACACGAAAATATTCTCCATGTTCAAGTATCTGTATATGAATTTTCATAGAGATCAATTGTGTGGTCAAGAAGTTGGTGCCTTGCATTGCCATCTAGTGGCGATTTAAAGTAATAATGCGCTGCAGTGCCATCTAGTAGTGAGTAACAACTAAATGAATAGTCAGAGTATATTCTCTATGCTCAAATGTGTAAGTATACATTTTTTATAGGGATCGGTCCAACGGTATAGAAGTTGATGCACTGCAGCGCCATCTAGCGGAAGGTCATAGAAAAGTGGATAGTGTAAAAATATTCTCCATTTTGAAATATCCATGTGTACCAATTTTCATCTAAATCGCTTGAACGGTATTTTCATAGAACGCGGTTAAACGGAATATAATTCGACGTTCTGCAGTGCCATCTAGCGTCACGTTACAGCAAAACGGATAATGTAGAAGTATTCTACGTCCTCAAATACCCATGTGTACTAATTTTCATCAAAAACGGTTGAACGGTATTTTCATAGCAAGCGGTCCAATGGAATAGAATTCGACGCTCTGCAGCGCCACCTTGCGGTAAGTTATGGCAAAATGGATTGTGTAAAAATATTCTCCGTGTTCAAATATCCATACGTACCAATTTTCGTCAAGATAGGTCAAACGGTATTTTCATAGCAAGCGGTTGAATAGAATTCGACGTTCTGCAGCGCCACCTAGCGGCGAGATAGAGGAAAATGGATAGTGTAAAAATATTCTCCGTCTTTAAATATCCATAAAGGGCAATTTTTATCAAAATTGGTTGAATGATACTTTCATAGCAAGCGGTCCAACGGAATAGAATTCGACGCTCTGCAGCGCCACCTAGCGGCAAGTTATAGCTAAATGGATTACGTAAAAATATTCTCCGTGTTCAAATATCCATACGTACTAATTTTTGTCAAGATAGGTCGAACGGTATTTTCATAGCAAGCGGTTGCATAGTATTCGACGTTCTTCAGCGCCACCTAACGGCGAGCTAATGGATTGCATAAAAACCTTCTTCGTGACAAAAGACTTAGGTGTACCAAATTTCACGGTGATCGGTCAAGCGGTTTTGGAGTTTTGCAACGTCATACACACATACATACACACCCACAAACATTCATTTTTATATATATAGATATGGCAAATGAATTTCGTCACCTTGAGAGTCTAATTTAAGAGTTTGTGCCTCTTGACTAAATTTCGAATTTTCTAACCTGCAAAATCATCCTGACATGCAACAGGCAGGGTGTGTGATACGGCTAAAACGTACATCTGGGGATCTACCACCATAGTATCGAAAAGCTATTGCTATAAATATAGCTCTTCTCGTTAATTGGGAAAATATAATTATCACCTGAAATTCCCTACTAACGCAGAGATTTCTTTAAATTAGGCATAAAACAACGTAATTTCATACCAGACTATCAAGAATTTTACAGGTAATTCCTCTTTGCCAATTCAGCACTGATATAAACTAAAGAATCGCTCGTAAAGGGATGCTGAAAGGGTGAACGTACCTTCCCCCTTTTAACTAATAGCTGAATATTCCCCTGCTCTGAGTAATCGAATTAAACTGTTAACGCATTCGTTTATTATGGGAGCAAAAGGCAGCGACAATGATGCTCTAACGACTTCGAAAACGTGAAATCTGGCGGACAGCGGCTGTGTGAAGATTTAAATTAAATTACTCAAATATAATTAATTCTAAAACAGCGTAATCTGAGAGTGCTGTAATGAGGGAAATACGGTCCGGTAAAATTTTAAAATCAATGATAATAATTTTTGACGCTTGCGTTGGTGGCGCGAAACATTCCGCTTTGGTGGTTTCACTAATTTCCGTTTAATAATTAAGCAATGCATATTAATAAATGGAAACCTACTGGTATAATGGTTATCACATTATTCTGATATGTCACAGGTACGGGGCTCGATACACGACTGGTCAAGGCTGACTCCACCTTTCATCCCTTACGTGGATCGATAAAATGAGGACTAAGCCTGCTATCTGCACCCAAGTCTCGAAACGCGGATGAGTAGTGCAGACCTTGGCCCAACGTAGGCTGTTGAGTCACCAAGTTTACTTCATGCCAATAAATGAGAAAGTAATATAATTTATGCACATTGACTCCCGGACTTGTCAAACAAAGTGCTTAATCTTTCAAAGGGAACCGTTTATACCGTATTCTCCAGTTTTTGTGTAGATGTATGAGAAAGCAAATAGACGTCCAAATAGATTTCTAACATTTATTTAATAAAAAACATCAGAATTTTGTACTAGCTTACTTGCCAATATCTACAGAATGCAATTTATCACTTTCCGTAAACGGCAATTTGTAAGTTATATAACACAATTTGTCCAGTTGAGAAACTTTAAGGAGCTTACAATAAAAATTTACTAGGGCTGGTCTAGGCTGACTCAGCCTTTGATCCCCTGAGCCGGTAGATGAAACGAAGACTAAGCTTGCATTGCACTAAAATGCGACTTTTGAGAGGAAGGCCTACTGGCTAGCAAAATATGTCATAGCTGTAAACTGAAAATTTCTACAGAAAACTAAAATTCTGGTTGCTAATCAATTGTCTGATTAGTCCGGATGAGGGACTAGAGGTGGAACTCAGCATCAACTTTCTTGTGCGATAAAATTTTTGTAGTGTATTATCAGTATCAGCTATAAAGCAAAGATCTGTGAACCTTAATCGGCGTCTTAATCTTTTTTAAATGTATTACAACAAGACTAAATCAAAATAATAACATATTTTTTTTAAAAAGTATATTTTCTGAATATTTCGATATGTCCAGCTCGATGCGTAACGCTTACAAATTTCGCATACGTTTTACTCATATTAATGTAGAACCTAAAACGATTCAGGAGCAAAGATTTCAGAGTGGGACGCAAACTTACCATCAATATTACCCCATACCTGCGAACATGCATGGAATATAATTAACCAATTTTTGTAATAAGTTTTCTGAATATATACCTTTTTAAAGTTTTGTAGCCCAACTTAAAGGGAAATTTGTAAACACTTACAGTCATGCTCAGTATATATTGGCGTTTATGTGTCCAATGTATTCGCAATGACATGGGTTTTACTTTATTCAGTTATAATTTTTGAAGTCTAATTAAAAGAAGTGTGCACACAATGTAAACTTTTATAACTTTTGTAAATAAATGGACAATAAAGAAAAAAAAAGAGATCGATACAAAGAATGTTTATCAGTTCACCTTTTTTTTGTGTGTGTCAAACTTATCAGTTCATTACTTCTTCTTTCAAACAATTTGTTTTCTTTAACTAAGCACTTCTGATACAAAGAGAAGTTTTTTTTAAACTTAGATTGCAAATTTTTAAGGACTTCTTGTTTTTTTTTTTTTTTTTTGTTAGAGGCCCTTTTTTTTGTTTGTTCGTCCACTGTAGTAAAGAAATCTTTAAAAGAGCATCAGCTGAAGCTCCGGAGTGCTGCGTTTTTCTGTACACTTGAACGTGACAAAATCGATCATTATGAAAATTTGCATTTCATAAACTCAAAACTTACCTTTCTTTATAACAATCAGATAAGTTAAAGTCCTACTCCAACATTACTGTGCTAAAAATATTAAAAAATAAATCAATTATTTTTAAGAAGAGTATTTTTGTTTTATTTTATATTATTATCGCCTCAAATGAAATGAACCCTAGATGTTTTACTATTTCTTTGTATGGAAGAATGCTTAATGAATGCTGAATTTCTTCCTCTGTCTTTCTTTTTTATTTACCATCATACATTGACAGATAAGCTCCGTATTTTATGAAACAGTTTAATGTATTATCAATTAAAAGTACTTATTTCATGTTTACAGGTGAACAATTGAACAAAAGCCATTATAAACATTAAAAGAAAGTCACATACACGAATCAGAATTTTTGTCTCGAAACATTACAATTTACCCCCTATAACACTAGTTTACAAGACAGATTCGTATAACACGAAACAAAAGATCAGATCGTATTCGTATAAGGCGCTAAAAGAGGCTCGTAGTACACGGTAAAAGAACGGTGATACTGATAATGCAATACTCATGTATGCTATAATCTAAGTGAATCGTACAACACGGATCCATATAACACGGAACGTATCTACCATCTTATGGGAAGTCTAGTGTAATACATATTGTCGGTAAAACATATATATAAAGGCCAACGCTGACTTCAAGCGCTTTCGGCCAGCCGAAAACAGTTGGGGCCAGAAGGGGAGCACTTTAATCGCCAATTCTCACTTAGTAATAAGGAAGTAAGCGATAAATTTTACCCACCGTCACTAAGGAAGTAAGCAATAAATTTTACCCACCGCAGAGAAAGAGGGAGATACTCCGGTATTACACGGACAAAATGTAATTGGAGACCGTGAATAATATTGCGATTTCACACCTCCCTCACATACTGTTCGGTGGAGGACAGTCCACTGTCGGCCGGCGTAAAACGTCGGCCGAAAATCCCCATTCAAATACACTGTACGACCAAAAGAAAAAAAAAAAAAACTCGAAGTCAGCGTTGGCCTTAACACTTTTGATTTTCTGGCAGATCGTTAGTCGTTAGGTTCAGTAATCGGGCGCTTTCTGGTAACACGTGAAACGCTGTATTCAATCCGTGACCACTAGCAGATGTAAATAAACATGAATGCCACTGCACAGCCCCCTGTCCTTTTCTCTATGCATAGTTTGGTTATGATAACTTGACACTCGATCTTTTATGGCTTCATTCCTAGCTCGCTATGGCTGGCTGAAAGATAAGCCGATAGACGATTGGCAATAGCCCTTTCCGCTAAACAGATAGAATTTTCGTGGTCCACACATGTCTGTGAACGGAAACTCCCTGTTCTCTTATCCCATTGCATTTTATGCATTAGGGCGGCAATTCTTGTTGCCGTGTTTTGACATTTTGAAGTTTGAGCCGCAGAATCTCTCGGGGTCAACTTTTAAGTCTCTGAGTTATAAATTGTGGCTGACGAGAGAAACAGGCTGTGGTGCTGTCATTTGGTCAGACCCCTTTCGCCCTCGAAGGGTCATGTGACTTAGGAGGTGTATCCATCTTGATCTGAGATAACCACAGTAAGATGGCCCCACCCCCTGACCTACCTTTAAAAGTTATACGAAAAGTTCGTATGAATGGCATGTGAAAATCGTGTATGAAAAAAAAAACAAAATTTATTTTCATAAGCACACACACACACACACACACATATCTCTCTATCTATCTATCTATCTATCTATCTATATATATATATATATATATATATACGAATGACTATGCATGTGTTCTTGCTTAAACTTTCATCACATTCCCTATATAAATGTGAATTATCTTATGAATTTATAAAATTATCTTATGAACTTCTTTATCCATCTATGGTCCACTTCTATAACAAAATAAGAACTATTGCAGCTACCAAAGAAGAAATATATGCTACAACATATGAATGCAATATAAGAAAATTTTTGAATCATTTTCTGATTCTGCATACATTGTATATTAAGTTCTTGCAAAGGGCTTTCTTATGCTAATGGCGAAAAGTAATTATAAAGGTCGACTCCAGAAAATATTTTTCACTGACTGTATTGTCATCAGAATTTCCAACTGTTTCGATTGAATCTGTACATGCCAACGCGAATTGCATTTAGTTTTTTGACAACGTTCAATTTTCTTCTTTAAAATTTAATAAACTCTTTCGACATTTTCGAATATAAGAAAAAAAAAATCATTTTTTATGCCACTCTAATCATTCGGAGAAACACAAATTATTAATTGATTTTCTTCACATATCACTGCCTGTTTTCAAAATTGCGTCTGCATGTTGTGAGAGATGAAAAGAGCGAATCCTGCACTTATATACTTTTTTATGAGAATATAACAGAGCTTTAATAATAAGCTTTTCATACGCTGAAAATTATTTTAAAAAGTGATATAGTATTTGAAATAAAGAGTACTCAATAGAAAAGTTGAATTAGCTCTTGACTAGAGTATTTCAATTCGTCTTTTCATTAAAGTAGATTGGAAGTAGGTCTTAATAACGGGAAAAAACACTCGAAATACTGGTGTTAAATGATAAAGTAAATAAGAAACTTTGTAAAAAACACACATAAGATGTTATAGGAAAGTAGATACGTACGTTTCGACCAAAAATTGTTTTGGTCTTCGTCAGTCAAAGAGCTTCGTCACTAGGAACACAGGGAACTCCCTGTGTTTCCTTTTCTTTTCTTTTTTTTTTCTTTTTTTTTGGGGGGGGGTGAGGGGCGCCGAAATAAGGAAAATGTTTTAAAAGTAAGTGGTAAAATTTGAATATTTATGTATCTTATGTATGTTTGAATGCAAATCCCTATTTGAATGAGTTTTTAGCTCAACAAATAAATTTTGCTTGTAGGTTCAGTAAAGAGACTAAGCATCAAGAAGCTTTTCGCTCCACTGTTTTGACTGAACTGAACAAATGTAGATACTGAGTCTTCTATCCTGTCTGTCGCGCCGGCTTGCAATGGCGACCGACCTGAAAGCTTTAGCGAATTCAGGGAAGGGGCTGGGAGGCTACAGCCCGCTCCCCCAAAAGTGATTGCTAAAGGGTAACATTCTGCTTCATTATGCACTTTGGATATGTAAAGTGATCTTTTTTAATCCCATAGGCCCTTCCAAAAGTTTTACATTGCTTTAGACTTAAATTTTGCTTCATTATATATTTTTTTTGGGTGAAATAAGCTTTTTTTTTTAATTTAGCCCCTCCCAAAAGAGAATATCTTTATCGGCCACTGCCTAAAGGCAGACCTCAGGTTACGTTTTTTCTAAACGTTACGTTACAAAATTTACTGGTGTCGCCACCATGACAACATATAAACTAAGAAATGTTCAATATTCTGTAATAAATTATACTGTACACCAATTTTGAAAGTCCACTTAAGTTCTCAAAACAAAATGTCCGTTTCAGGGCAGTTTTGGTAATCAGCAATTACTAGTAAATCTTTATATTGCTCTTAAAGTGTCAATTACTGCTGCATTTAACGAATATAAATCGTACATATTTTTCAGGTAAAATAAGGGTTTCTTTTTCACCAACGGCGTAAAAAATTTATAGAAAAGAGTAATAGATACACAGACACAAAAAAATCCAAATTTGAAATTTACTGCCCTAATCGTATTTTATGGTAGAAATACATAGCAACAATTCTTTACCTTGTTTGGATGCTCTATTTTCTAGGAATCCTGACGGTTTTTCTACTTCTGTTTTCCGCAAACCCTTTTCTATCGCTTTTACCTCCTCATTCTCTATCTAATCATCCTTACCAGCAAAAACTTTCTGCTGTTTACACTTATGTATTTCGTGCTATCAAAATTTGCTCTGATTCTCCATCTCTTAATAATGAGATTAGTTCATTAAAATCCTTAGCTGTTTCTAAATTTAATAAGCCTAATACTCCTACTAATACTATTAATTCTCACAACGAATTAATTGTACTACCTTTCTTTTCACCTTTATGGTACAAAGTTTCCAAACTTCTCAAAAATTTCGGTTTCAAAGTCATTTTTAAACCTGTTAATAAACTTAAATTTTCTTCCCTTAAAGATCCTATTCCTACTGAGAACCGTTGAGGTGTTTATTATATTCCTTGTGGATCTTGTGATTTGGGCTATATTGGTCAGAGCAGAAGAGCTCTCAAATGTAGGCTCAAAGAGCATGAGGATATGTTTCTAAGCACGAACTTTCCAAATCTTCTATTACCTCACATTGTTGGAATTCTAATTATCGTTTTCCGTTTTCTAAGACTAAGATATTGTGCACTCCTCAGTATTTATCCCATCTTGATATTTTGGAAGGTTTTTCCATTACCCAGCACTTATAACGTCTTGTGAACGATGGTTCTTCCGTTCCTTTCATTCATTCTGCTTGGAAGCTGCTGTTGTAAGGGTCTATTCACTTTCTTCCTCTACTCTCCCTTTCCCCCTTTTTTCTTTTTCTTTCTTACCCCACCCCTCTATTCTGCTATTTCGTTTGCCCTCCTTTTTTGTGTGTGTGTGTGTGATTCTGTCTTTCCTTTACGTTTTTATTCTTTATTCTTTATTTTTATTTACTAAAAAAAATTAATTTATATATTGTGTTGTCCTGTTCGTGTTTTATATATAAAAAAAATGTAAATAATAATTATATTATTTTTGTTTTTATGTTAATTTTGTTTGTTCTGTTTTCTTTTATTTGTCTTTTTTGTGTGTGTTTGTATTCGTGTGTTCTTTTAATTTTGTTATTATTATTTATTTTTGTATTTTTGTGCTTCTTTCCTTTCTTTTTATCCCTTCCCCCCCTTTTTTTCCTCTGTCCGTCGTTTTGTTCGGCTTTTCTCATTCCCTTGTGGCAACATGCTTGCTTGTTTATCGCTTTTCAGTTCCCTCTGTTCTTAGTGACGAAGGGCTTTGACTGAGGAAGACTAAAATTATTTTTAGTCGAAATGTACGTATCTACTTACCTGTTACATCTTATGTGTGTTTTTTACAAAGTTTTTTATGTACTTTATAATAGACTTATGATTTAATCAACAATTTTTGTATGAAAAAAATAAGGATATGAAATGAATTTTGATAAATATTATTTGCTAGAGAATAATATATCTTTCAAAAATCTAGAGTTCATTTTAATCACAGGCCTGCGAAATTGAAGTTTTTGAAAAATACAAAAGATGTGTTTGCTTATTTTTATATTATTTGGTGTGCTGATTTCGAAAATGACCTCAATTTTCTCCCATCACATCAGGATTTTTTGTTAAATCAGTATCTATATTTTTGTAAAATCCTATTTGAAAAAGAATTCTCACGAAAAATTTTGCATGTACTATATAGCAGTACTAGATTTTATCCATTTAAATCTATGTAAAATAATATATTCTTGGTGAGGCAAAATGATTATCCATCATTTCATGTTATTATTTGTTTTTTATTGGTTTAAATGGTTGAAAACCACTGTTGCCAGATCGCACGAGTTGACTCTGGTTGAGAGAACAGAAAGTTACCCTGATTTTAAACTTTTAAAATCAAATTATGGTACAGCTTCTAGAAAAAGAATCACCAGTATACTATTTTAATCTGTTTTTATTTAAATATCTTACTGTTAGTAAAATATTTTGACATAGAGGAGCAAATGTATGTATATCAATATTGCAATTTGAAGGTAATTTTAAGCTGAGCAAAGAACGAAACAAATAAAAAAATGTTTCTATTTAAGAACGTACTCTTTTTCCTTTGAAACTTCTTTTCGACGTTCTTCGTTTATGTTTAATATCAGGTCTATCTCGTGTTAACATCCAACAATAGTCAACGAGCATATTCCTGTTCCATCTTCCTTGATATTTATGCTCCATATCTTTGATGTCTTGGTGAAACCTCTCACCGTGTTCTTCCCTGAGTGATCCTAAATTTTCAGGAAAGAAGTCCACATGTGAGTGAAGGAAATGCATTTTGATACTCATGGAGCAACCCAATGCTTGAAATTTGTCCAGCATTTTCATTACAATTGTTTTGTAGTCAGGATGCTTATAATTACCCAGAAATTTACTAACGATATCTTTGAAGGCAACCCAAGCTTCGTTTTCTTTTGTTGACATGCCAGTCTCAAATTCTTTATCCTTCACAAGTTTGCGGATATCTGGACCAACAAAAATTCCCTTATTCAATTTGGCTTCGGATAAATATGGAAACTTTTTGCACAGGTATTTGAAACATTCGCCATCTTTTGGAATTGCTTTAACAAACTGCTTCATTACACCTAACTTAAAATGGAGAGGGGGTAACAATACTTTTTCTGGATCAACTAGGCTGTTTCTGATAACATTCTTCATGCCTGGTTCAAGTTTTTTTCTTTTGGGCCATTCTTTCTTGACCCAATGTTGACTCTTATCTCGGCTGTCCCACTCACAAATAAAACATGGGTACTTTGTATAACCGCCTTGTTGACCAAGTAGCATGGAGATAACTTTCAAATCCCCGAAAATGGTCCAACCATGGTCGGCATATTTTATTTTGGTGAGGACGAGAGATAGGTTTTCGTAGCATTCTTTTAAATGCACCGAGTGTCCAACTGGTACAGACGCATACTGGTTTCCGCGATGAAGAAGGACAGCTTTAAGGCTCCTTTTCGAGGAATCTATAAACAACCTCCATTCGTCTTTATTGTAAGTGATATTAAATTTGGTCATCAATCCAGGAACATCAGAACAATACACCAAATTTTCTTCTTCCTCAAAGTACTTAACAAATTCCTTTTCTCTATACCTGTACCAATAAAAAGAGGTTCCCTTGGCAAATAAGTTTTTTTCTTTTAATCTGGAGCCCAACAGTTCAGCGGCCTCTTTTGAAAGGCCCAGATCTCGAGTGAGATCATTAAGTTCAACCTGAGAAAAGAGCTGAGGGGAATCACCTACAGAGGGATTATATTCAGTATCAGAGCCAGTAACTTCTAGATGTTCTGGGTCTGAAGACCCTGAAGAGATAACTGGCAATTCAGTTGGAGGCAAAGGCACTGGTACACCGGGTCCATGAGGAACGGGTCGAATGGCCAATGGAATGTTATCAGGATAGGAAATTAGCTTGTAATTTTTCCTAAACCGAGGGACATGGCAGGAACAAAAGTAGCAATCATCGTAGTGATTTTTTGGTTCCCTCCATGTCATAGGGATTCCAAAGCGTAAAGCAGGCTTCTTCCCTTTCAACCAGTTTCGCAGATCGTTGAGACACTTCACACAAACTTTATGAGGAGCCCACGATTTGTCCTGGTCTCCGAGTTTCATGCCAAAATACGCAAGATAAAGTTGTCTAACATAATCTGTAATGCTCCTCATACGGTTTTTGATAACACTATATTCACTGCATATATAACAAAAGTCATCTGGCAAATTTTCACAACGTCTCGAACTCGAAGCCATGCTTCACGAAAATCACAGAGAAAAGCAAATGTTAAAACTATTTCTGTGATGTCTTCTTGTCACTATGTCAGAGAATGCGTGATACTATATAAGACTACAGCGAATCAACAGGGAGATCTGAGATAAGGATTTACGTGACGCTGTTGGTTATAGAGGTACCGCGACGTGAAGGGAAGGATGGCGAAGGGTGTGTGTGTGTGGGGGAGAATAACATAGGGTTATTCTGTAGGTTTCAGTTTCACCATGGTAGAATGATGGTCAATCACAAATAAATAAAATGTCCAATATAAATGTATGGTCAGGCAGGGAGCGAAGAAATTCAACCCGAAACATTTTTATGGTAAATGTTGGTAAAAATCCAAATGAAATCGTATTTTTAAAAAAAAAACGTGACCTGATAGAAAATTTTTATTACTACTTTTGAAATCAGCATAAAAAAATATAGGAAGTTCAGCGTTTAGTTCCCTTGTATTCTTTTCATCGCAGGCCTGTGTAATGCTTGTACAAAATACCGGAAGTTGAATTGACCTCATAAGTGAATTAAGTTTCCAAACAAAAGCGTTATTTAAATAAACAAAACCACCACAAAAACAATACAGAAAATTATTATTTGAAATTTAACATTTTCCATGGTGTAAGGGCGATAAATAAGCGGTGTCTGTTGCATTAAGACAGCCGCTCTATTTCAAATAGCGCTGGCTGTCGTGAAGCAATTGAAGATACGTTTACGCAGGAGGGGAATTCTCAGTCGCCCGCCGCACCGACCCTAAAGTACTTTTGGAGATTAGGCGAAAAATCGAACCATTTAATATTGCATTTTTACTGTTGTATTGACCAACTAAGAACATATTTCCTCTAAGCTAACTAATTTTTAATATTATTACCGGAAGATAATACCTTGGATTTAAAGAATTAACTAGCTGCTCCGTTGGTATACATTTTTAATAAAAAGTCAGTAACTTGTTTCTTTCTGAACAAATTTAATGCTGTGATGTGCTAATGTTCTTTATGCGCCCCTAATAAATAACAAAACCCCCCAAAACGTATCTTAGAAAATAGGAGATAATTTTCAAGATATTTTGAATGAATTTTTGAATCACGAAAATCGTTAATAAAACTATTAAATCCCATGTATTGTAGAGTTTCAACTTTTATAATCCGGTTTCAGTTCTTGCCTAAACCTGCCTATTCAAACGGTATTGACTATTAAAAGCAAGTAAACCTCCAACCTCTACGGAATATAATTAACCACTTTTCCTAAACAGTAAAATTTGTATTATAATACAGAGAAAGTTTAACACACAAAGAGACCCCCCCACCTCATGATAAAGTACCTCAAGAAGTATAACTACAAACTGGAGATAAAGCTCTATGCTAAGGTGCTCCGAAAAACCTAGAACTTCAGTTTAGTTCACACAAAGAGCAGTCTACTATGAAAATTAAAACAATTTTTAGAAATGTACTTAAAAATTTGCTGTTTTGAAAAAGTGGTTGATTATATTCTATAGAGGTTGGCGATTCTGTTATAAACCCTTTCAATTAAATCCCTCTGAAGTAGGTTTTACTGAAATGTCTAACCTCTCCATACACTCGCCCCAGTACTGCGCCGGTTACAGAAAATAAGGGTAGGGATAATGGTTAGCACAGGGGTTCTCGAAAACTTGTAAACATCACAAGTCGTTTCTTTTTTCTGTGCTGAAACGATGTCTATTACTCTAAAATTTATTATTTAAAAACAAAGAGCTAACAAGATAAATCACCACGAATCAGGATAAACTCTTGCACTTATAAAAGGAAAAGCAGTAATAATAAGTCATAGCTCAACGCCAGGTCTTCCCTCAATCCGATAGGGGCGCAGTAGCGTAGCAATTCAGTAGGTTTAGGGGGGGAGGGGTGTTCAGTATGTTTTCATGGATTCTGGACAATGATATATAGTTATTTTCTATCTTCCTCCAAAGGTATGGGGGGCCTCGAACCCCAAAGCCCCCCCCCTTCTTTCCTACGTTACTGTAGGTGCGTAAACAGGGAGTGGAATATATCCCCTTGCGAAACTTTCAAAATTAGTTATTATGAGCTTTTAGATTTTTGTCGTCAATAAGAAATTAAGTTTATCAATACAAAATTACGTCTCATACAGCCCCCTGAAAAAAATTTCTGGCTACGTTCCTTTCCTCATCGACTAGCATATAACGACCATGTTACATTATAAAACTATTAAAAGTAGAGTACTATTAAAAGTGGCGTTTATTCCGCTCACCGCTGAGACTTGACATGTATGTTTTCATGGATTCTGGACACTGAAAAAGACGCCGATATATGGTTATTTCCTATCATCCTCCAAAGATATGGGGGGCCTCGAGTCCAAACCCCCCCTTTCCTACCATAGAAATAATACACACAATAATAAATACCCCCCTTCTTATTCCTAACGTCACTGCAGGAGCGTAACCAGGGAGTGGGATATCGGGATATATCCCCTTGCGAAACTTTCAAAATTAGTTATTAAGAGCTTTCAGATTTTTGTCGTCAACAAGAAATTAAGTTTATCAATACAAAATTATACCTCATACAACCCCCCGAAAAAAAATTCTGGCTACTCCCCTTGCCTCATCGACTAGCATATAACGACTATGTTACATCATAAAATTATTAAAAGGAGAGTACTATTAAAAGTGGCACTTTTTCCGGGTGGCGTTTTTTCCCGCTCACCTTCATTAGCAGCGCCCACATTGGTTAAAAATTCTTTTCACTTTGTCAAATCTTGTTTAACTTTCTGCAAAACTTCACGGTTCTTGTTCACGGTTGTCTTTACGGTTCTACAAAACTTCACTTCCAGTTTCTCTTCTCGGCATATTTATGGGTAACATATCAGAATCGGAATACACTTTTTCTGGTGATCTTTTAGATGGAACTAAGAAACTAGAAATGCTCGTTTCATTAATTGCGCGATGTTTCACCCATATATTTTGGATTAAAGCGTTTATAATTCGTTTTTAGATTTTTTAAAATTATAGAAGCATTGCACTGAAAGCAACAGACTTTTTCTCGAGCAGATATATTTACCGTTCTATGCGTGTGTGTGGTGTGGTTCTTTTTTCGGGAACGTTGGGATATCGGAAGAGCACAGACAGTCAGACGCCTTTTCGATGATAACTTACTTTGAATAATTGTTCTCTCCGGTACCCCTCCTTTCCTCAATGTGATTGTTCTGCAGCGGATCTCTTAGTTCTGCGACATATGTCGTCGACTTGGGTATGGTGTATGCTGGGGTGCTCTGCGAGCAATTCTGTGTCAGCGAGGGGGGGGGGGGGTTAATGGATCTCCCCACATGGGTTTTCTATAGATAAGAAATTGTACTATTGAAAAAAAGAATTTTTCGGAAGCCACAAACGTGTTTTTCTTGGGCAATAATCACTTAAAGTAGGTTGTTTTCGTTTCTCCTTTCCAGTCCTTTTCCTCATCCGTGATTGTTCTGCAGGAGAGTTCTTTGCGCGCCCTTGACCGCTGCGCCCTAGGCCATGGCCTAGGTTGGCCTTATGGGAAATCCCGCCCTGCTAATAATGCAAAACTCATGTATGCTATAATATAAGTCTCTCATACAACGCGGATCCATACGTATCTACCGTGTTATAGGAGGTCTACTATAATACATATTGTCGGTAAAACATATGCATGAAGGTCAACGCTGAAATCGAGCGTTTTCGATCGGCCGAAAACAGTAGCGGGACAGTAGGGGAACACTTCAATGACCAATTCTCACTTGTAAGCAATTAAATTTTACCCACCGCAGAGAAAGAGGGAGAAACTCCGGGATTACACGGACAAAAGGTAATTGGAGACCGTGAATAATATTGCAATTTCACACCTACCTCACCTACTGTTCGGTGGAGGACAGTCCACTGTCGGCCGGCGTAAAACGTAGGCCGAAAATCCCCATTCAAATACACAGTACGACGAAGAAACACTCGAAGTCAGCGTTGTCCTTAACACTTTTGATTATCTGGCAGATCGTTAGGTGGTAGGTTCAGTAATCCGGCGCTTTCTGGTAACTCGTGAAACGCTGTCTTCAATCCCTGACCACTAGCAGATGTAAATAAAAATGAACGCCACTGCGCAGCCCCTGTCCTCTTCTCTATGTATAATTTGGTTATGATAACTTAACACTGGATCTCTTACGGCTTCATTCCTGGCTCGCTATGGCTGGTTGAAAGATAAGCCGAGAGACGACTGGCAATATCCCTTTCCGTGAAATAGATAGAATTTTCGTGGTCCATGTATGTCTGTGAACGGAAACTCCCTGTTCTCTTATCCCATTGCATTTCATGCAGTAGGGCAGTAATTCTTGGGGCCGCGCTTTGACATTCTGAGGTTTAAGCCGGAGCATCTCTCGGGGTCAACTTTTAACTCGCTGAGCTATAAATTGTGGCTGACGAGAGAAACAGGCTGTGGTGCTGTCATTTGGTTAGACCCCTTTCGCCCTCGAAGAGTCATGTGACTTAGGAGGTGTGGCCATCTTGATCTGAGATAACCGCAGTAGGAAGGCCACACTCCCTGACTTACCTTTAAAAGTAATACAAAATATTTCGTTTATATGGTAGTATATGAAAATCGTGTATGAAATAAACAAGATTTATTTTCATAAACACACACACACACACACATCTCTCTCTCTCTCTCTCTCTCTCTCTCTCTCTATATATATATATATATATATATATATATATATATACGGATGACTATGTAATTGTTCTTGCGTAAAGTTTCATCGCATCCCCTATATAAATATGAATTATCTTATGAACTTTTTTATCCATCTAAGTCCACTTCTATAACAAAATAAGAACTACTGCAGCTACCAAACAAGAAATATATACTATTACATATGAATGCAACATAAGAAATTTTTTTAATCATTTTCTTATTCTGCATACATTGTATATTAAGTTCTTGGAAAGGGCTTTCTTATGCTAATGGCGAAAAGTAATTCTAAAGGTCGACTCCAGAAAATATTTTTCACTGACTGTATTGTCATGAGAATTTCCAACTGTTTCGATTGAATCTGTACATGCCAACGCGAATTGCATTTAGTTTTTTGACAACGTTCAATTTTCTTCTTTAAAATTTAATAAACTCTTTCGAAATTTTCGAATATAAAAAAAAAAAAACATTTTTTATGCCACTCTAATCATTCGGAGAAACACCAGAAATTATTAATTTATTTTCTTTCCAGATCCTTGCGTTTTTTTCAGAATTGCATCTGCCTATTGCGACCGATAAAAAGAGCGGATCCTGCACTGATATACTCTTTTTATGAGAATGTCCCAGAGGTTTAATTATAGGCTTTTCATAGGCTGAAAATTATTTTTAAAAGTGATATAGCATTTGAAATAAAGAATACTCATCAGAAAAGTTGAATTAGCTCGACTGAAGTATTTCAATTCGTCTTTTGATTAAAGTAAATTTGAAGTAGGTCTTAATAAGTTTCAGCAAATTTTAAAAAAATCATCATCATTACTATTAGATGTTTTGTTCTCTGTTCCATGCTCCTGTGAAAGATATGCACAATATCTAAAAGCGAAAGGAATCGCATGTAAAGCCACATTCGATTAACATAAACGTGCACTATTCTCAAACAATGTATATTATTAAAGAGCTTTTCACTAACGTTTCTTATTATATTAACGCCATCTGCACAACCCTCTGTAGGGCAACAGTATAGAGTAGTGCTTTTCAGCTGTGGCTGACGAAAAAGACAAGGTGCGGTGCTGCTATTTTGGTCGCACCCTTTTCAGACTGAGTCATGTGACCTAGGGGAGTGGCCATCTTAGCCCGAGCTAGCCCGGAGCCCCCGGGAAGGGAGGGGGAGAGTAGACAATTCGCGATCTCAACGACCTAAAGGGGGCGCTGTAGGATATAAACAAATGTGCTCGGTGACGGGTAGCTTGTTCCGACAACAGTTGTGCCTGCATTAAGCAACGCGGTTTTTATGCCTATTTTCTCCTTTTAGAGGTGGAAAAAAGTTTTTTATGGAAAGAATGTCACATGATTTATTTCTTTTAGTTTTATATCAAGCAATCTTTTAATTTAAAGGTAACATTTGCTAATTTTTGGTGTTTTGCTCGTGTGTTCTGGGTGTTTATCCACATACAGATGAAATTAAAGTAAACTTTCTCCATCCACATAATCTATCGCCATCATTTTATTACCCATAAATTATATGATAAAGAATGCTATTTGCATCCAATAAATTTGAGAAAAAAATCACACAATGGTTTACTTCCTTTTTTATTTTACTTTCTGCATAATCTGCAAGTTGTAAGTTTTCCTTACTACATTGAAATTTAAAACTCAATTTTTAAAAAAATACACATCAATTAAAGGTAACACTTGAAATATTTACTTAATAGTTCAGAATATGCATGCAACATAAAAATAACATCTTACTGTAATTATTATTTTTTTTTTAACCTGAAAATGTTATTATTTAAAAATTGACAATTAAAGGAATAGTTGTAACTCATTGGAATAGTGGAAGCATTTTATGAAACATAATGATTTTTTAAAATTATTAATGAAAAAGAAAAATGGAATTTTGATAGACTAACTCTGAAAATTCCTATTAAAAGGGGGGAGGCACACCCCATTTCCTACTTTGAAAGCACCCTCATTAAAACCCCCAGCAAAAACAAATTTGGACTCAACTGCTCTTGAAATTTTAAAAACAAATAATTGTTTTAGTAAAATTCTATTTTTTTATTGAGGGGGGGGGGAGAGACATTGCCTACCCCCAATGAAAGTGTTGAAAAACATTATCAACATTATTTGTTCTTTCTCAAAATTCTTATATTAAGTTAAAAATGTAATTTTATTTTAAAATACAAAAATTTTCTTTTGTAGTTATTAAATCGAGATGGTAGCAATTTTCTTAAATTTATTACTGGAAAACCCATGGTAATCCCAGAATGAAACTTTCAGACATTGTTAACAATAAATAGAAGAATAACATATAATTTTTTTTAAAAAATTAAAAATATACTTTTTGAAATTTTAAAATGATGAACTTTAAATTAAAAATTTAATCATGTACATATGATAAGAAAGGGCAACCTGTTTATTTTCTATAGACACTTTAATGGAGTTTCTATGATAATTAGGAGAGAAATTGGAGCCAATTGTATAGTGCAAGAATTTCTAAAATTGCATTAATTTCACAAAATTTAAAATTAAATATTTCGAAAACTAAAAGTGATATGGACTAGAAATTTCACATTAATTTTTTTCTCTATAGATACAACTATCATACCAAATTTCATTGAATTCTGTGGGGGTCAGGTTGTGAGCCTCATTGATTTGACATGGAATGACCCATATGGCAATTTTGTCAGTACAGAATTTTCAGAGAAAAAAGTGATTTCCTCTTTATTCACAAAAAGCTGAAGAATCTCATCTTTGAACTATATCATGAAAAATTAGAAAGATGTTGGAGACTTACAGCCAGAATTTTGTCAATCTTTTAAAAATGCAGAATGATAGATATTTTTCACATTACAACATTTTTCATCCAAAATCATAAACAGCTAAAATTTAAACCAAAATTATGATGGTTATTTAGACATTTCTGAGTTTTTGTTTTTCTGTGATGCTAAATTTTTTACTGAAATTAGTTCAGACAAATGGAAAGAGAACAACACTAACACACAATTACTTTCTGATTTTAACAGAAAGGGGGCTCTCAATAATTTTAAGGGGAGAAGAGAAACAATTATATGCATCCAAGATAAAAAATATCTTAGTACTTTTATCACATATTATATAGTAACTATATCAATGTTAACACATTCAACAAAGAGTACTACCCCTATATCTATACATTTTAAAACAGCACTGGATAGAATTTTAACACAACACTAAAGATATCAATGCAAAGCCTCAATTCTCAATTGGGAGTGACATTTAGGTATAAGAGGGGCTCACAACAGTGCGATAAAATTATCTTTCAATCAGGTTATTTCTGAGTAAATATTGTGAAGCTGTTTAGAAAAGTTCTTAACATTTAACATTAATATATTGATCTATTAGCTTCAAATTAAGTACATAAATCCTAGAAAACGTTTAATATGTAACATTAGATTGGTATTTTGTTAAATCTAACACGGAGGTTTTTACTTTTTTAACACCACAAGTCAAAAACCTGTCGATTTACAGGATAGTATAGAACCTTTAAACGTACATATTAAAGTATACATATAAATAATATAGAAATCAATATAAATAGCATAGAAATCATTTAGGACATGCATTTGGAATTGTGTTCATAAAATTAATTCAAGCATTTATGACTAGATCTTTCAAAGATTAAAGAAAAAACGGCTAAGTATATTTTACATACTTCTTGGTATAAAATCACTCTCAAGAAAATGTTTCCCACAAACAACCATTCTGTCCGATACGTTTTTGCCAATTTTCAGAGCGCTAATCCATTGTTTCCTAAGCTTCCGCATGGTCGCTTCGGATGAATTGTTTTGATTTCTTTTAATTGACGGAAATCTGTGGAAACTGGGTCGAGGAATATTTCTCCCCTTAGAATCACACTGAGGAACACAGCAATTAACTTTGTCGTTACCCATAATATATTTTGGCAAAAAAAAAAAAAAACAATAATTACACACGTTTGAAATAAGCGCGTCTCAAAACAGTAATATGTAAGTACGTAAGCTGAGCTGAGCTGGCCAAGCAAGCCTGCCACATAGTAGTTCTAGTTAGGCCGCTAGATGGCGTATTCAAGTCCTGAGATCGCGAATTACAAGGCGAGCCTGGGTACTGAACGCGTGGAGGTGTTGTGACGTCACAAAAGAGGATGGACTTTTCTCCGTTAGAAGCATTAGAATCATACGGAAAAGTAGAAGAAACTAAGATGTTTTGTGCCTTTTTTGGATACTAATGGTAAGTCAGCAATCTCTATTCTTAATACGACATACTTTATAATAGTTATTAAGCTATAGAGTACATAAAAATATAAAATTGGCGTATTTTGCAGTAGTTTTATTGATTTCTGTTCTTTTGTTCTAGCAATCACTATGCTTCCGTTTGCTGCGTCCCAGGCTGTAAATAAAGCTAATTACAAAAGAGGAGAAAATGTAAAAGTTTTCACTTTTCCCAAAAAACGAAGAAAAGCGGGCCTGATGGACTAAAAATACTCCAAGAAAAAATTGGTCCCCAGGGAAAAATACGTATGTTTGCATTGAGCATTTTCGAGATGAAGATCTTTTAAAAGACGATGCTATTTTAAAATCAGATGGGGCACTTTTAACTGTAAAAAGAAAGCATTATAAATTAGAACCGAATGCTATCCCGTGCATTTTTTCGAGCTTACCAGCCTATATATCCGATATTACCAAAAAACAAGAAAGAACTGATCCTACTAAAAGAAGAGAAAACTTTTAGGAAAAAGATATTGAGGAAACCCCAAAAAAATAATGCAAAGGAAAATATAAATTCTTTTCAAATTAAGAAATGTATCAAGAGTTTCATGGCAATTCTATGTTAAGAAAATTTCACCATTAATCATAAATTAAACGCAGATCCCCTTCCACTGCACATACCAAGTAGCTTAAGGTTTAATGCGGATCTCATGGTTGATTTATTTATTTAAAAAAAAAAAAGAGAGAGAGAGAGAGAGAAATCTATTTGCTGGATACTTAGAAAAACAAAAATATGGAAGGTATTTATTAAAGAAATATTTCTAATTAAACGGTTTATCGGAATTTGTTGAAAATTCTGAAATTAAGTATGAACACAGATTCGGAAATTAACTCAAAAGAGAAAATGTATTACTGCAATGCTAACAACAATAACAAAAAAGTATATGTATTACTGCAATATATTTTACATGAAAACCCCCTGAGAGCATTTACGCAGTTTTACATATTCAAGAGTTATACTCACTAATTTTTAAAAATATTTAATTATGTATATTTCAAATGTCTCAATGTGATATTTGAAAGTCTTATATAGATAAAACTAAAGCAAACACTTGTAGTGCTTTCATGAAAAACTTTATAGTATTTGTAAGGTTTGGGTAATAAAAGCTTTTACTTTTTATTTTCTTGTTTTTTGTGCTTTAATTGCTTCTAATAAAATTTGACATTAGGAGTCTGTATAACATAATTATATATAGTATGTATTGTACAAGTTTTTAAAATATTAATTGTGGAAATTTCTGATTATATTCCTCGTGCTACTAGTGTTTATTGACATTATTGATCATATTGACATTATTGATCACATTTTTTCCATAGAATTCAATACAAACTCTTTGAAATCCCATCCTCTCTTGTGACGTCACGAAATGCCTTAAGATGACTATTTATGAATCTGGATATTTTTAACATCAATTCTCAAAAAGCTTATTAAAACGAAGCAAAACTAAATAGTGTATTTCAGTTTTTAAGTAAAATTAATAAAAATTGTTATTTTTACTTAAAAATATATTTACTTACTTAAAAATATGACTTTATGCTTATACAACGTATAAATTTAATCCATATACATATTATTTTAGATAAATGATAACATTGATTAACCATTATATTATTTAGAATGTATTTGCTAGCCCAAAATGCAAAACATACTGCATACAATGCTGAAACTGCTTTAAATTCAGTACCAATTTATTTCATTAATTTCTGACAAAAAATATCGTTGATTCACGATTATTTAAGAACAAAGTGTTGTAAAACGAAAATGCTATTTCAATGCGTCATAAAAAATTAAGCTACTCGTATTTATTGGCATTATTAATTCCATTTCTTCCATTGAACTCAATGCAAACTGTTCCAAATCCCATCCTTTCTTGTGACGTCACGAAAACCAGTACCCAGACCCCCTCTTGCTTTCTCCTCTCTTTCTTCGCGGCGACCCCGGCTAGCCACAGTGAGATGGCCACACTCCCACGCTCTCTTCTCCCACGTCACATAGCTCTTAGTCTGCAAAAGTGTGAGACCAAAGTGTTAGTACCGCAGCTTGTCTTTCTCATCAGCCACGATTTCGACGTGACGATCGTCAGAGGCGGATCTACGGGGGGGGCTATAGCCCCCCCCCCCTCCATTGAAACTGAACTTACACTAGATATAATAGGGTTTTGACGCTTAGTTAAAAACTGCGTGTCTAAAATCGGTTATTTTGAAATTTTAATTTACTATTTTGATTTACTACTTTGATTTTTAGACTTGACCTCAATCAATGGTTTTCAAGCCTTTCGTTCCCAGACGACCTGTTTTTTTCAAAACCCGGGAGTCCCAAGGAATCGCCCGAAATTTAGTCTCTCCCTTGAAACATTTCAGTTTCTTTTAAGGATGATCAGTAACCAAGTTGTTCTCGCCTTTAACATACATACGTGAATTTCAAAGTATAGCTCATTGTTAGAACGGGTTATAGTAAGTGCAAAGAACACTGTTTGAGCGATGATGTCCATTCACCCCCTGTAAAGTCGTATAAAGGGGAGCTAACAATATACACTCACTTCCAGATGTTAAGCATGGAGAGGAAAATGTTAGTTTACGTAAGCCAATCTGGATTTAAAAAGCTGTAATTTGCTGTGAAGGTAGAAGGCAATATGCAAATATGTCAAATAACAGCTAATCACGGTTTCGCCGAGAAAAAAATGCATAACAGGCAGTCGTATAAGAAGCCTGTATTCTGAAGGGTTACAAGAGTTGCATATAAGTGCTGATGAAAGGTGACAAGATCATTCGTATGATTTGTTTGCAAGCTAGACGTGTTTATATGCCTTCTATAACAGGAATGGAAGATACTGAACGGATTCAAAGGTCGGACGCATTGAAGCAGGACAGTTTATCACACATGTTGCTCTTTTCTTCGGCGTTCATCATTCCGTGATTTCACGATTATGGAAACACTTCCAAACCAACCTAACATGTGTCCGAAGACCTGTAGCCGGTCGTCGAAGGGTTACGACTCCCCCGGCAGATCAAATACTGCTGCTGTGGCCAAGCGAAATCGAAGATCGACTTCCACACGTGTAGCATCTATTGTTGCAGAGGCCATTCTTAAAGCGATAGCTGCCACTACTGTTCGTCGAAGGCTGCACATGAATGGTATGTACACCCGGGTACCACCAGTTTGGTTTCTTTTTTCCGTCCAGTTTAGAGGGGCGTGATTAAAACTCTGCCGCCAGCGTGTGAATTGGAATGTGTCTGATTAGGGCAACATTATGTTCACAGATGAGTCCAGATTTTCCCTAAATCCCGATAATAAGAGTGTAAGAGTCTGGAAGGAACAAGTCATATGCAATCGTCCCGGGAACATCACCGAACATCATGCATTCCGCGGTGGAAGCATCATGGTCTGGGCAAGGATTTCA
Organism: Cheiracanthium punctorium; assembly: GCA_038373885.1. NCBI lineage: Eukaryota > Metazoa > Arthropoda > Arachnida > Araneae > Cheiracanthiidae > Cheiracanthium > Cheiracanthium punctorium. The sequence continues at coordinate 598,666 of JAWZYV010013601.1, read as the reverse complement.
TTGGGATATCGGACACACCTGAACATTTACATGCGATGTTCTGTAACGGCTGTACCTTATCGAGGGAAGTCCTAGATCCCATTGTGAAACTGGGCGCTACAGCAGTTGGTCCTTCTTTTGTTTTAATGGCCCGATAATGCCCGTCCCCTTAGAGCTGCCCTCGTTGACGACTTTCTGAAGAGTGGGGGGATTGCACGTACTCAGTGGCCGTCTTACTTGCCGGACCTTAATATAACTGAAAATCTTTGGGATGCCCTAGGCCGTGTTGTATGTAGACTTTTACACTTTCAGTCACTCTCAAAGATTTAGAAACTGCCCTACAGGAGGAATGACAAAAACTGGAGTCTGCGGTGATTGATCACCTCGTAACAAGCATTATCAGAGGCTGTACACTTTGTATGAAGGTGAGGGGATTATCAAATGCCCTACCAATATCGGTTTTGTTGTTTGTTTTCATTTTAACATCATTTTGTTAATGATTTAAATGTGACGAAATCTTATAATTTATGAAAATTCAATATATCTTTTATCTCCGTATGTAATTATTCGTTTTGTTCCATGAATAAGTATAGAACCACTTACTTGCAGCACTTCGTGCCAATAGAAACAGTACTTGTCCACTTTTTCACATTTTACCGCTCTGTGCTTAACTTTTGGAAGTGAGTATATAAACTGTTTAACATAAACAGTCTTTGCGCGCGCCTTGTGCGGTGCGCATCTCGGATTCTTTACTGATGTGTACCTGATGAGGGATGCCTTATTTTAAATGTACATAGTGTGGGGATGCCTTCTGATAAATGTACATAGTGTGGGGATCAGGGAATGTAGCCAAGGGCCGGCTACCAGTCGTGGTCATTTTTCGATTATGGGACGTCACGGTCGTCAACCGGTTTCGGTCATCCTCACCATATCTGATGCCAATCCAAGAAAGCATAAATAAATAATGGCAACACTTTTCTAATAACCGAAATAACCCACCTCGCTAGCAGGGTCATTCTGATTGCGCTCTGATCATGCTGAGCAGACAACCGATACATGACCGGACCGAGAAACGTTTTAAAACGTTATTTTTAGAGCTTCGCCCAACGCCCCGCCTTTTCGAACGCTCTGGTCATGCACCGGTGTAACCAGTGCACAACCGGTGAATTATCGAACGCGCCCATAGACATCAAGTGACTAGGAATCCCAAGTGGCTATGTCCTGTACCATTGTAAAATGTTCTTTTGTTCCGCCGCGCCGTTTGGATTTTCAGGGGTATGTTGTGTTGTGTGTGTTAAGGCAAACCTGCACGCGGGGTATCTGCCTGGGATGGGGGGTGCCTTCGTAGGAGGGCTTTCTAAGGGGGTTCTAACGCGTATTCAATTTACATCTGGAGAAAACCTACCAAAACTCCAGACCTTTCAGGGGTATTATGAAAGAATACTATTAATGCCACTGCCCACATCGAGCGGTTCCCGCTAACCGCTACCACTTTAATGGCCAATTCGCACTTGTAAGCAATAAATTTTTCCCACCGCAGAGAAAGAGGGAGATACTCCGGTATTAAACAGACAAAATGTAATCGGAGTCCGTGAATAATATTGCGGTTTCATACCTCCCCCATCTGTTGTTCGGTGGAGGACAATCCACTGTCGCTCGGTGTAAAGCGCGTCAGAATATCCCCATTCAAATACATTGCAACGGCGGGAACCGCTCGATGTGGACAGTGGCCTTTACTATGGCTAGCTTTCCTTATCTGGTTTTCGGACATTTCCTGTTTATACAAAAGTATACCCGTTGTGAATGTTTAGGAACGGTGGAAGAATTTCTTGGAAGTACTGTAGTCTTTTCTAAGCAGGGTTCAAAATCTTAACCCATTGAAATTGCTTTCGCGGCTTGGTCGATTTGTTCTCTATTTAACTCCGTTCGTGAATTTAATTTAAATGCAAATACTATGGCCTCAAGAAAGCGGTCATTGAATGGTAATATAGGTGATTATTTTATGAAAATTCCGAAAAATGATAATTTGTTTAGTGAGAATGAAACCGCAAATTATCAGGAAGAAATGATAAATGCACAGCCCCAGAACAAGCTATTTCAAGAGAAACAGCTCTCACAAAATATACATATACCACTCTCAGGCAGTTTGTAAAGGGGTGCATAATTAGAAGGAGTACAATGATATCACTGTGGAAGAACGAGGTATGATTTAAATTAATTGTTTTAGACATCGTTTTTCCTATGAAGTGTAAGTCCTAGCAGGTTCGAGTATTTTATTGTATCGGAAATTGACACACCTTTCTCGAAATTCGATAACATAATATACTATATGTAGGCAGAAAAATAAAATTACAGGCGACATGTAAAAAATCGTGCGAAATGTCGCCAAGCTTGGATAACTAGGGCCTCGGAGAGAAATTTTATAAGGCGGGGCAAAAATATTTTTACCCCTTTCGTAAAGCACAAAAGTTTCGAAAAAACGAGGGATGGAAGGAATTTTTTGTTTTTGTTTTTGTAAAACTGCTCTTTAGAATTAATATTTATACCATCTAAATCATTCTAGAATTGTGTATTCAAAATTTAGTCTAGGTAAAAAAATGATTTTAATTGCAGATCTATAAATGAAATTCGTAACACATTCTGAAAAATTTACGGAAGCACTTTAGCTGAACACGGACCCAGGGAGGACACCCCGTCTGGCCCGCCTCTGTTAGGGCCTCTGGATAACTGTACTCAAATTATTGAATACCCAGTAAGTTAGCCCCCCCCCCTTTACCCAATTCTAGATCCGCCACTGACGATCGTGATACTTTATATAAATATTTGTCTAAATAATTCAATGAAATGATACACAAATATAATTTTTAATTTTTACAACATTTGCCGCTGTTTCTTTTTTTAATAAATCTGACTTTTCCGAGGTCCATCGCTAGTCTACGAACCAGTGTTTGGTAACACTTGTGTATAGGAAAAATATTTTATACTTACTCTATTTGTGTTAATTTTTGCCTTGATCTCCGAATCAGAGTTGCAATGTCAAAATTCCTGAAAATAGTCAGACTGCTTCTTAAAATTAGCCAGAAAACTAAAAGGCTGCATTGGCGACAGTAGCGCCATCTTTTGGATTTTCAATAAAGCTTTGCAGAATTTGGAGCAGAGCATCAATGCTTTTTTTTCCCCTCAATTTTTCATCCTTTTTGTGAGCTTCTGTGGGGGAAAAAAATTCTCTAAAATGATGAATTAGCTATTAATTTGAAATGTCTTTAAGTATTTGATTACGAAACTGCACATTATGTCGAACACGGACGTTAGGGGATCTTTGCACCCCCCCCCCCCCGCTCGACATTAGTCTACGCCACAAACATTGATTATATTCAAATATTCCCTTTTTGAATGCATCGCTCAAAATGGCATACGGTAAAATAGATTTAAATTCTATATGCATTTTGAGGACTACATTCAAGTATTAAAAAATTATATTAATTTTATAAACCATGTGTAACGAGCACAATTTACTATAAAGAATTTAAACATGCTTAGTGCTATTGAAAATTTCACCAGTTATATATAGTAGGACATTTATTGAATAAAATATTATAGGTTGATTGTCTTTACTGAGTTCCTCGTATGAAATAGCCATAGCTGCTTTCCTGACGTCGAAGCATAGTTGGGACAAATGACCAAAAACATACTTCATGGGCACTGCGGTTTTTTTCTTTTGTCGGCAGCTTCAGAGTGTAGCCAGAAACTGAGTGGCTAAGATATTTTTTTTCTTAATAGTCAGACTTCTGAAAATACCTAAAATTAGCTGCATTTAGCAACCCTGCTACAAATTCCATCTAAAATACGCCCTTCGCGAAATTGTAACATTATATTCTCAAATTCACTAGAAGTATGCCGTTAAAATAGTAAAAAACATAGAAAAATAATAATTTAAAGAACTTTGTTATCACTTTTCTTGACAATGTGTAGGTTGAAGATTTTACTTAGTAAAGAGGAGTGGACCCATTGCGCCGTCCGAAACGGGCGTACAGTTCTTATTTTTGTTCATGTATTTTAAGACTAATTTATTTATTTTTATTTTGTACTCAATGTTTGTTTTCCGAGTGTTTTTAAGAACCCTTCTGTTGTTTTAAGCAGAGTTGTTTATTTTTATGGTACGTGACAAGTCATCGTGTGTTTGATTGATGCAAAAAGGCAATCCTCAACAAACTAAATCCTGCTACAAATAAAACACTTCTCAGTAATTTTGGGAAAACATAATTCTCAAATTAAATTCGTAATGGAGGCGGAAATTTCTTTAAATTAGTCATAGGACAACGTAATTTCAAACCATACTATCAGACATTTTACAGGCAATTCCTCTCTGCCAACTCAACACTAATGTAAACTAAAGAATCGGTCGTAAAGGATGCTGAATACGTTGACGTACTTTCCACCCTTTAACTAATAACTGAATATTCCCCTGCTCTGAGTAATCGCATTAAACTATTGACGCATTCGTTTATTATGGGAGCATAAGTCAGCGACAACGCTCTAACGACTTCGAACACGTGAAATCTAGCGGACAGCGACTGTGAAGATTTAAATTAAATTACTCAAATATAATTAATTCTAAAGCAGCGTAGTCGGAGAGTGCTGTAATGATGGGAAACACGGTCCGGGGAAATTTTAAAATCAATGTTAATAATTTTTGGCGCTTATGTTGGTGGCGCGAAGCATTTGGTTTTAGTGGCTTCACTAATTTCCGTTTAATAATTAAGTAATGCATATTAATAAATGGAAACAATTGGTGTAATGGTTATCACATTAATCTTCTATGTCACAGGTACGGGGCTCGATACCCGGGATGGTCGAGGCTGATTCCACCTTTCATTCCTTATGTGGATCGATAAAATGAGGACTAAGCGTGTTATCTGCCGCCTAAGTCTCGAAACGTGAATGAGTAGCACAGACCTTGGCCCAACGTAGGCTGTTGAGTCACTTACAAGGATACCTTCCCAAAGCTCACTCACGAAATGGAACGAATTTCACACCATCACAAGTACACACTAAAAGGAACCTACAGTGTGAAAATTAGCTGCTATCTCCTTATAGAATTTGAGAAATTTAAGGTTAAAAATTAGTTAAAATCGCGCCAATTGTAACCCTTTAAGTACTTGGCGACAGAGCTATCTGGTAGAAAAGTGCCGATTATAACGATATAAGCGGTAGATTGTTATCACCATTTACTTATTGTACATTCCTAAAAAAAGTGGACAATTCGGTATAAATGTCAAGAATAAAATATTTCAATCAAGTAACATTTATACCATGGGTTCTAAATCTGGAAAGATGGGTAAAAAGGAATTCGTCGAATGGTTCTCTGAAGTATATTTAAAAGAAACACCTTACGAAACACTTCTCGACTCATGGGAAACGCAGAAGAATTCAGAAGTAATAGAAGCAATTACTCCTCCAGATAAAAATGTTCGTATACTTTGAATGCCACCAAATACTACCACTTTTACCCAACCTTTAGATAGATACGGTTTCCGCGTATGGAAAAATTACGTGCGACAGTATTCTGACATTGTGTTAATGAAATAATTTGTAATAAATTTATTTAAGCGCGATAATATTTTAAAATTGCAAGCTATCATGCATGACCAGTTAAGTTTGCCCCGTTATAGAAATATGTGGAAATATTCATGGCATGCTTTTTCCTCACTCACTTGCATCCAGGACATTTTGACAATCCAGTACAGTTTGCTTTTCGTACAAAAGGGCCAGAAACTTGCGCGTCTGATCCATTTGTTGTTTGTAGTTGATGCAAATCTCAGATTTGTTTTTTTTTTTACATTTTTTCATAATCCCTCATTTATGTTATGCATGTATATCTTAAAAAACAGCAATTCATATGACAATTTTTGTAAAACGTCGCAAATCTACTTGCTTTAAAATAAATAAAATAAGTAATTTATGTCACATTTTATTCTAGCGATTTTTAGTTTTTATAATCATGTATTTAATATTGTATTTCTTTCAGGGTCGAATCATAGGGGTGATTACAGGGTGAACCTCCTCCCCCCCTCAAAAAAAAAAAACAATTACCGTACAATTCGCTAAAATTATTTTTTAATGCCATTGTTTATCTCAACTCTGCTGTCGCTAAATGGTTACGCTTCTTCTAAAAATCTACGTTTAACCTCTTATGCATGCATAGAATTTATGCTTAAAAATGTTTTTGGCCAACTTCCTCCATCCTCCCTCCCCAAAACGGAACTAGTTACGAGGCTGATTTTTTTTCCCACCATATGTTCTGCGGGATATCCAGTGAATCATTGTTGTGTATGAATCAAGACAGTGCTTATTTAAAATGCTTATTAAATAAGCATCTTTCTGTAAAAGGTATCTATAAAAGAAAATAAAAAGCGCCAAGTGGCGATAAAGGCTGTATTCTGCCAGCTCATGCTCATTTTTTATTAATTAATTTTAGCTTTAATTTGAGGAGATAGCATCTAATTTTTACACATGAGGTTTCTTTTAGTGTGTACTTATGCCTGGATTAAATTCGTTACATTTGGTGAGTGAGCTTCGGGGAGGTTTCCTTGTTAGTTTACTTCATATCAATAAATGAGAAAGTAATATAATTTATGAACATTGACGCCCGGACATGTCAAACAAAGTGCTTAATCTTTTGAAGGGAACCATTCACACCGTATTCTCCAGCAGGGCCGGCTTAAGGCGTCTGCGACGTGGGCGACCGCACACGTTTTCTTTTCTTTTTTTTTTTTTTTTTTTTTTTTTTTTTTGAGAGGGGCGACGAAATGAGAAAAATGTATAAAAACTAAGTGGTAAAATTTGAATATTTATGAATCTTATGTATTGCTTGAATGCAAATCACTATTTGAATGAGGTTTTTAGCTCAAGAAATGAATTTTGCTTGCAGATTCACTAAAGAGAGTAGCATCAAGAAGCGTTTCGCTCCATTATTTTGACGGAACTGAACAAATGTAAATACTGAGTCTTCTATCCTGTCTGTCGCGCCGGCTTGCAATGGCGACCTACCTGAAAGCTTTAGCGAATTCAGGGAAGCGTCTGGGAGGCTTCCGCCCGCTCCCCCAAAAGAGATTGCTAAAGGGTAACATTCTGCTTCATTACGCACTTTGAATATGTAAAGTGATCTTTTTTTAATCCCTTAGGCCCTTCCAAAAGTTTTTACATAGCTTTAGACTTAAATTTTGCTTCATTATATATTTTTTTGGGTGAAATAAGCTTTTTTTTTTTAATTTAGCCCCTCCCAGAAGAGAATCTCTGGAGCGGCCACTGCCTAAAGGCAGACCTGAGGTTACCTTTTTTCTAAACGTTACGTTACAAAATTTACTGGTGTCGCCAGCATGACAACATATAAACTAAGAAATTTTCAATACTCTGTAATAAATTATACTGTACACCAATTTTGAAAGTCCACTTAAGTTCTCAAAACAAAATGTCCGTTTCAGAGCAGTTTTGGTAATCAGCAATTACTAGTAAATCTTTATATTGCTCTTAAAGTGTCAATTACTGCTGCAGTTAGCGTATATAAATAGTACATATTTTTCAGGTAAAATAAGGGTTTATTTTTCACCAACGGCGTAAAAAATTTATAGAAAAGAGTAATAGATACACAGACACAAAAAAATCCAAATTTGAAATTTACTGCCCTAATTGTATTTTAAGGTAGAAATACATAGCAACAATTCTTTACCTTTTTTCGGATGTTCTATTTTCTAGGAATCCTGACGGTTTTTCTACTTCTGTTTTCCGCAAACCCTTTTCTATCTCTTTACCTCCTCATGCCCTATCTAATCATCCTCACCAGCAAAAACTTTCTGCTTTTTACACTTATGTGTTTCGTGCTATCAAAATTTGCTCAGACTGTTGGTCAGACCAAAAGAGCTCTCAAATGTAGGCTCAGAGCATGAGGATATGTGTCTAAGCAAGAACTTTCCAAATCTTCTATTGCCTCACATTGTTGGAATTCTAATCATCGTTTTCCGTCTTCTAAGACTAAGATATTGTGCACTCCTCTGTATTTATCCCATCTTGATATTTTGGAAGGTTTTTCCATTACCCCGCACTTATAACGTCTTGTGAACGATGGTTCTTCCGTTCCTTTCATTTATTCTGCTTGGAAGCTGCGGTTGTAAGGGTCTATTCACTTTCCTCCTCTACTTCCCCTTTTTTCTTTCTTTCCCTCCCCCCCTCTATTCTTTTATTTCGTTTGCCCCCCCTTTTTTGTTTGGTTTTGGAGTTTTTTTGTGTGTCAGTGTGTGTGATTCTGTCTTTCCTTTACGTTTTTATTCTTTATTTTTATTTATTAAAAAAAATTTATTTATATATTGTGCTGTCCTGTTCGTGTTTTATATATTAAAAAAAATGTTAATAATAATTATATTATTTTTGTTTTTATGTTAATTTTGTTTGTTCTGTTTTCTTTTATTTCTCTTTTTTGTGTGTGTTTGTATTCATGTGTTCTTTTATTTTTGTTATTATTATTTATTTTTGTATTTTTGTGCTCCTTTCCTTTCTTTTTATCCCCCCCCCCCTTTTTCCTCTGTCCGTCGTTTTGTTCGGCTTTTCTCATTCCCTTGTGGCAACATGCTTGCTTGTTTATCGTTTTCAGTTCCTCGTCTTGTGACGAGGCTTTGACTGAGGAAGACTAAAATTATTTTTAGTAGAAACGTACGTATCTACTTACCGGCTACATCTTATGTGTGTTTTTTACAAGTCTTTTATTTACTTTATAATAGATTTATGAATGATTTAATCAACATTTTTTTTGTATGAAAAAAAATAAGGATATAAAATGAATTTTGATAAATATTATTTGCTAGAGAATAATAAATCTTTCAAAAATCTAGAGTTCATTTTAATAATGCTTGTGCAAAACACCAGTAGTTGAATTGACCTCATACGTGAATTAAGTTTAGGAACAAAAGCGTTATTTAAATTTAAAAAAAATACCACAAAAATAATATAGAAAATTTTTATTTGTAATTTAACATTTTTCCGCAGCGGATTGTGATCGCCAGTCCATTTTTTTGATGTATCAAGTCAGCCGCGCTATTTCAAATATTGCTGGCTGTCGTGAAGCAATTGCAGATACCTTTACGAGGGAGGGGAATTCTCAGTCGCCCACCGCACCGACCCTAAAGTACTTTTGGACATTAGGCGAAAAATCAAACCATTTAATATTGCATTTTTACTGTTGTATTGACAAACTAAGAACATATTTCCACTAAACTAACTAATTTTTAATATTATTACCGTAAGATAATACCTTGAATTTAAAGAATTAACTAGCTGCTCCGTTGGTAGACATTTTTAATAAAAAGTCAGTAACTTGTTTATTTCTGAACAAATTTAATGCTGTGATGTGCTAATGTTTTTTATGCGCCCCTAATAAATAACAAAAAACCCCCAACAACGTAAAGAGTTCATTAAAGAGACTAGCTTCAAGAAACGTTTCGCTCCATTGTTTGACTGAACTGAACAAATGTAGATACTGAGTCTTCTATCCTGTCTGTCGCGTCGGCCTGCAATGGCGACCGACCTGAAGGCAGTAGCGAATTCAGGGAAGGGGCTAGGAAGCTTCAGCACGCTCTCCTAAAAGGACTGCCAAAGGGTAACAAAGGGGGGGGGTCTGCTTCATTATGCATTTTGAATATGTAAACTGATATTTTTTAATCACTTAGGCCCTTCCAAAAGTTTTTACATTGGTTTCTCCTAAGTCTCCGGCTTTTTCCGGGTGATTTCCCACCACAAATTTCAGACAGCTATATTTTGGATTCAATATTTGGACTTATTTTAACTGTAAATATGCAAGTAAAAATTAGTGGTGGGAAATATCCCGAAAAAAGCCGGAGACTTGGTAGTTTTGCAACTGTCACTGGAAGCATAGAATCGTCATGAAACATCTTCTACTAACCTAAAATGTTATGAAAAATGGGTAAAGGCGGAAAACAGACTGAGCACAGGTAAAACAATCGACGATGAAAACCGAAAAATAATTGCCCGAAAAAAAGAACGATGGCAAAATGTTCTTAAACGACTTCTTATCATAACACAATTTCTTGCCCAGAAGCAAATGACTTTCCGGGAGATGAATGAAACTTTGTACATTAAAAAACCAATGGAAATTATTTAGGACTTGTTGAACTAATTGCTCAATTTGATCCTGTAATGAAAGAACATGTATCTAGAGTATTGGAATATGAAAAACAAAGGTGTCTGTCATACTTAGGAAAAAACATACAAAACGAATTATTGACTCTAATGGGAGATAAAGTAAGAGAAGAATAGTAAATAGAATTAAAACAGCCAGATACTATGCATTAATTCACTACTGCACACACGATTTGAGTAAGAAAGAACAGCTTTCTGTTGTTTTGAGGTATATTTATGAAAGAAAAAAGAAAAAAGTTGAAATTTGCGAAAGTTTCCTAGATTTCATTGAAATAACAGATACTTCAGGAAAAGGAATGTCGGAAACCGTCTTTCCGACATTGTTGGGAAAACGGTTTCCGACGAGCTGGTTATCGAACGAGATAGATGATATCGAACGAGTTGGATATTTCTAATTGCAGAGCCCAAGGGTATGATAATGGGCAAATATGAAAGGTAAACACTAAGGACTGAAAAAAAAAAATAGAAAAAAATAAGAGAGCCGTTTTGTACCATGCACCTGTCATAGCCTAGACTCGGCACTCAGCGATGACGCAAAATCCTCAGTACCAACAGTTATTCTATCTGGAACAATTCAGCGATTGTTTGTGTGTTTTAGCTCATCGGCAAAAAGTTGGAGAGACTGTCGCAGTCAGATGAGGCATCATCATTATTTGGGCTTTCTCTTACATTAAAAGAACTTTGTGTAACTCGCTGGGAAGCACGAATTGAATCGCTGAAAACCATAAGATATCAGATTGTGCGAATACGGCAAGAGCACTTTGGGGCCTGCGTGAGGACGCATCATTTGAAGCTGAAATTAGAAGTGAAGCAAATTCCTTATCCGAAGCTGTAGAGTATTTTGTCTGCTTAGTGTCACTGATTGCATGGTATGATGTCCTGTTTGAAATAAACATCGCTAGCACAATATTGCAAAGAACGTGAATATACTTCAAGCTGTATCTATTTTAAAGTCCTTCGGGGACTTTTTGGCGGGTTTCCGCGAAAACGGATTTTTTAGTATTTTAGTGAAAGCGAAAGAGTTGGATGAAGATTTCACCCCCCAAAAGTGGTGGGTCACCCCCCATCAGAAAGTGGAAGGAAAATTCAAAACACAGCGGGTTAGAAGGAAGAAGCAGTTTGATTATGAAGCCGATGACGAAGCACCGATTGATCCCAAAGAGCGAGTTGATTTATTTATTTATTTATTTTTTTAACCACTTGTTGAAACTGCTCAAATGGCTGTTCAAGAGAGATTCGAACAACTTAAGGACAAGATGTCAAATTTTAATTTCCTTTTTAAACTTGATGAATTACCCAACTGAGATGACTTGTTATTTAAATGCAAAGACTTAGAAGATCTCCTTTCGGATGGGGATGGCAGCGACATCAAAGGAGTTGAGTTACGCGAAGAGCTGATCTGTATCAAGAACCTCATGCGAAATAAAGATACGTAACACTTTTACGATTTAGGTATTCAGATTTTAACAGCTTGATTTATTGTTCAGTTGATTCATAATGATTTTAGGCTCCAACAGTTTTTCTTTTTTCAGAATTAAAAACAGTTTTTTAATTTCTATTTGTTTGATTTTAGGCGAGAAAACGCCTCTGAACGTGCTGAACTTTTTGTTTGAAACTGGATATGCAGACGCTTATGTAAATGTGGAGGTTCCTTTACGAATACTTCCGACAATGCCGTTGTCGGTAGCGTCTGCTGAGCCGTCACGGCTAGGCGAAGTTTTTCTAAATTAAGAATAATAAAAACTTACATAAGGTCTACTCTTTCTGAGGAAAGACTGAACAATCTTTCAATTTTGTCCATTGAAAATGATATTTCATCGTCATTAGATTATGACACTTTAATAAAAGTATTTTCGGCTGCTAAAGCTAGGAAGGCTCATTGCTAAGAGTATAATAGATTATTTTAATCCATTTTCGGTAATACTTTTTTTGATTTTTCACACTACTACTACGATTTATAGTACTTTTTCTATGTACTTTTTCTAGATGTACTTTTTCTAGAAAAGTGAAAGCCAAAGTTTATATATCTGAATGTTTTCGTACTTTATTTAAGGTGCCGATTGTATTAAATCAAATAACTATAGCTAAAAATGCTATAGTTAAAAAGTTAAAAATGCAATAGTTAAAAATGTGTCTGCTATTCTTAAAGAATGAGAGACACATTAACGAACTGGTATTGTTTTTTCTACCAGAAAAAACAATACGACTAAACTGAATAAAAGTATTTGTTGGGAGTTCGCTCATTAAGCATTTACAGTACAGCACGCTAACTGAAGTTTGAAAAAGTAAGTAAAAATAATTAATTCTGGAAGAAGTTCTAAAAATGAAATAATGAAATACTCTACTTCAGTGTTTACTATCTAGTGTATTGGTTTTAACTTTTGAGTTTTAGTCTCTACAAAATGTCATTTTTAGGTATGACGTTCCTACTACTTTTCAGTTATAGAGCACACATTTCTTATGGGGTTTCTTGTATAAATTTTTACTGTAAGGGGTGACAAAACTCATTCTTCCACACACAGAATTTTGCTCTTAGGCCGGCCCTGTTCTCCAGTTTTTGTAGATCCCTGAAAATATGGATGGCCAAATAGATTTCCAACATTTATTTGAAAAAAAAAAAATCATAATTCCCTATCAGCTTATTTGCCAATATGTATAGAATATAATCAACCACTTTCCGTAAACGGTAATTTTTTAGTTTTACGACACTGTTTGCCTAGTTTAAAGCTTGCAAAAAATTTATAATCAAAATTTACTGCCTATAAAAAGTGGGTTGTTATATTTTATACATGTTGCAGTTGCGCCTCTGATATATTCAAATATTATTTTCTAAGATTTAGTATTTTATGTAAGATTTAGTAGATCTATTAAGTAAAACAAGAAGAAGAAAATATGAAGGGAATCTATTTCGTCCTTTCGCAATAGCAAATGAAAGTTTTTGGCGCATCGCAGTAATTATTCAAATTCCCTGTCTAAGGCGTAATCCAATAAACAAACCACAATGAACGGGACTTGCACGTGTATTTAAGTATAACGCATCTGTGCAATACAAATAATGAAAATCGGTTCCTGATCTTATTTTTTCATCATCGACTGTACTTAAAATTTATTTAATTGAACATATGTAATTTCTATTTTATGAAACATCTAAATAACTATGCATTTTCGTTATAATTTTTCTTCAACTTTTGTACACGTCACCTAAAACGGACATATTACGACCGTTTTCGTAGCGAGGTCTTTCCACACTCCCGCACTTATAATGGTTTACGTCTATCGACGAACACTTGCTTCAGCTTGGAAGAGGGAGGCCTTAAAATTGCCTACTAAAAATGTTTTACAATTTTCGCCAAGCATATTCCAATTGTTTAAGAGTATTTGAAATGCGTATCATAATTCATGTGTGTGCCGTGTCTGTATTTCTCGGGTTATTTTCTAATGCCCCGATACCCGCGAAGGTGACGATAATTAAACATATGCAGTTACTAAGACGATTTTTTGTATTAGGCAACCTTAATTTAGAATTGAACTGACGATTTGAAACAGCATTGCATTATTTACTTATTTATTTTATGTTGCCAATTAAAGTTGTTTTCTAATTAAGGGTATTCAAATTACTTAACTGAGTTTATCGCTATTTTGTTCACTTTAGTTTTCATTTAGTTCTTTTGAGGAGCCTTGAAACTTGCGCATAACTCCTAGAGAGCCATGACTGCAGAGCTTGCCTAAGTGCGGAGATTTTTAGGTTGACGAGAGTGAGAACGTTAAAATAGAAATCGAATCTTTCTTGTTCCATAAAAGTCATCTTTGGCATCTAAATCTATCTTAAAATTGCCTACTGAAGCTGTTTTACAATCTTTGCTAAGCATATTCCAACTACACCATTTGAGATACTTTTTGGAATGGACATCATAATCCACCAGTGACCCGTGTTTCTCTTTCTAGTTCCATAAAACACATATTTGGAAATCTCTATTAAAATCCCCTACTAACACTATTTTACAATCATCGCCGGGCATATTTTAACCATACTTTCCTAGTTTCTAGCCAAATTCGGAAGATGTCGCCAAGCTTGGTGCGGTTTTGAAGTTATTTTAAGGCAGCAAACTTGGCAATCAATTATCGAAAATTGCAAACCTTGTGCGACTTTCAAGATTTTAATCTCCCCCCCCCCCCACTGCGTATCTGGAAAACACATATGAAAATATCTTCACCGTGGCAGTTCATGCCTACTAAACCTGTCTACAAATCGTGTCTACGAAGTCGCGTAGACAAAATCTGGGCGTGAACGAAATACCACTCTAGTGCTAAAAAAACAATCAAACCGGAAGACCTGCAGCTTTCCAAGTGTGTTTCTGCTTTTCTGTGACGAACTATCTCTCAATAAATGAGTAAGGCATTTGAACTTACGAAATATTACTGTGTTTTATCTTGGCAAAATCTTTTCAATTAAAATATACCGTCTAGGATAATTTGCTTAATGACATTTACATTTAAAGATCCCGTCATGCATTGTACTGGAGATGAAGTTTTGTTGCTGAAGTGCTCTTTTAAGGCTCTCGTGTTTTCTCTCCGGAAAGTCCAGTGCAGAAATGTTATTCTATGGAGAAAAAAAACCACAAAAGCTCTTCAAAACAAACTATTCTAAAATTTTCATCAATGCTTACATCTAAATTGTAAACATTGACCCATATTAATTTTAATGCAGAATATGTCTAACGCAATTAAAAGTGGGATGATCCCATAACAACATGAATATATCGGACGGCTATTTTCAGAATTACTAGACGGTTGTAAAAACAAGAAGACAGGTAATTATGAAATATTTTTAAACGAGTATTTGGTTTTTATTCTATTTATAAATTAAAAGTATGTTGAGCATAGTAGGAATACATTCCAACCTCTGGCACAATCGCTTCAGCATCAGTGTAACCAGATTGAGTAGATTTTAAGTGAAATTTTGAGTTCCAGTAGAAAATGTAGTAGATTGTATATTTCTACCTTTAGAGTAGATTTTAAGAGTAATTTACTGGAACCTAAAATGTACTCAAACAGTAGAAAGCTACTCAATCTGGTCACACTGCTGAGCCTCGAACTACGATGCCGACAGATTTTTGGCTGGGTCAAGACGAAATAGTCTGACGCATGACGCAAAACGTTTGCATATAAGCTCAGAAGTTTATTTTAAACTAAGTATTTTTGCTGATGACGAATGATGGAAGTTTACCGTCTTAGTGTTGCGCTTTGTTGCGGGTCTGTCACAGTCAGTGTTTCTAGAAGGCAGTGGCTTAGTTTGCTTTTGCTTAATATGGTACACGGAAATGGTGTCGCTTTCTGGAATACAGGGAATAATAAATGTATGTCGTTCACGTCTTTCGTATAATGTTGCTTCCAGGGGTTAATTATGTACGACACAAAACAGGAAATGCACACGGGCGCAGTAGTATATTAGCCTCAGCCCTTTCAGTGATTTTTAAAATTAGCCAAAATATTAAACTGTGTTCACTTTACACAAGTGTTTGTCAACCAATATTTCCTAAACTTTGACAAAAAAAAAAATTAATTCAAAATAAATAAATAAATGAATAAATAAATAAACAGCGACAAATGTTGTGCTACATAAATAAAAATTGTATTTATTAATAAGATTTAAACAAATGGGACGCCTAATTGCATAATTATGTTTATTTTGGGCTGAGAAGTATTTTTCGTATTTTAATCAGCCTGCAGTTGCAGGAATATTGTGAAACACTGCTGCACACACTACTACAGATTTTGAGGTATACATAGAAATTTCGGTAGAAAACACATATTCCCTCCCCAACGTAACTTATTCACTGTGTTCTTTACTGCACTGAGACACAGCAACATTTAATATTTAACACTTTAAAGTACGGAGGGATATACATTACACAGCTGCCAACTTTTAATAATAATAAAAAAATACTAAGGTGCTATTTCGCTCAGTCCCAGAATTTTGTCTACGAATTATTATCTACGCGATCTTGTAGACAGGTTTTGTATATATGAGCTGTCACGGTGAAGACCTTTTCAAATGTGTTTGGCAGATAATGTGGAAGGAGGGGGGGGGTGTAATAAAATGTTGAAAGTCGCTCAAGGTTTGCAATTTTTGATAATTGATCGCTAAGTTTGGTGCCAAAACGAGACAATTTATTATAAATACATTACGATTACAGTTAGAAAATGCCTGGCAAAGATTGTAAAACAGTTTTAGTAGCTGATATATTACAGATTTCAATTCCAAAGATCTGTTTTATGGTACAAGAAAGAGTTGATTCCTATTTTAACGCCTCCCACTCTCGCCAACCTCAAAAATCGCTGTACTTTGCAGTCATGGGTCTTAAGGAATTACGAACAAGCTTCAACGCTCCCAAAAGAACTAGACGAATACAAAAGTGAACAAATTAGAGATAAACGCACCAGTTCAGAAATTTGAAAACACTTAATCATTAAAGCTACATTAATTGCCAGCCCAAAATTAATAAATAAATAACGGAATGCTCTATTTACATGTTGTTCCAAATCGCCATTTTAATTCTCAATTACGGTTACCACATAAATACAAAAAATCGTGATGGCAGCTGCATATGTTCAATTATCGCCAGCTAGCGCAACTCCGGTCGTTAATGTAGGAATCAACACAAGAAAGACAAAAACAGTATACTCGTGGATTATGATGTACATTCGAAACAATATTTAAAACGGTTAAGTATAGTTGGTGTATACTAGGCGAAGATTGTAAAATAGTTTTAGTAGACGATTTTTATATGGATTTCGATCCCAAAGATGTGTTTTATGGAACAAGGTAGAAAAATACGGTACACACATGAGTAATGATACACTTTCCAACTTAATGGAATAAGGAAGAAAAATAGGGACGACGTATAAATTCTGATACGCTTTCAATACAAAGCACTTAAGTGCAGATCTAAAACATGAAAGCGTTTCAGATAGTCTTACTTTTTTTTTAAAGAATCTGAACTAGAACTTTCAAACAGTTTTGCAGCTTATAGACAACTCCTATATTAATAATAATTTTAGTGATATTCAAATCTTAAAATAATTGTGGTAGGTAATTTTCGAAAATGAAAAAAAAAAAAAAATCCTTGATATTATAAAACCTAAATTTAGCATGCTCGCTGACGTAGAAAAATACATAAGCACTAATTGATTTTCTTATTTTTGTTTCATGATTAAATTAGGCACTAAAAATTGGACAAAATACTAAAGTTTGGTAAATAATTGAGGCCTTTAGCTTCTTTAGTGGATATTTATTAGAAATTCAATATTTCTTCGTGAGATGAATGCCAGAAATATATTTTTTTTTTTTGAGGACATCTACAAATACTAGAGAATACGATGAATACTGTTGCGCTTTAAAGGGTTAAGCTGATATTGTCAGCGTAGGAATAAATATTCAGGAAAATTCCTAAAAATATGTTTTGTTTGTGAATAACGGACGTTTGTGTAATTAATTTTATAATTAATTTTATGTAACAATACTTGTGTGACAAATAATGTGACATGATTTCTTTCGCTTTTAGATATTGTGCTTATCTTATATAGAGACGTGTTACGATGAGAGAATAAAGCATAACAATAATAAATTTAAGAAAAAATCTGTTGAAACTTATTAAAATATACTACAAACCCATTTAAGTAAAAACGAATTGAAAAAGTTCAATCAAGAGCTATAAGATTTAACGTTTCTATTGAATACTCTTTATTAAAAATATATTTCTTTCTAAAATAATTTAGAATGTATAAAAAGCTCATTATTAAGGCTCTAAAAATTATTTCAGGAAAAGAATATAATCTTGCAGGACTTGTTCCTTTCATCAGTCACAATATGAAGAAGCAATTTTTAAGAACTTCAGCCTTTGGAAGAAAGAAAAATAATTTCTGGTGTTTCTGAATAATCACAATTGAATGGGACTTTTTCTCTCCTAAATCCCAGAATTTCCAAAGCCTTTTATTGAATTTTAAGAATGAAAATTGAACGTTTTCGAAACACTGAGTGCAAATGAGATTCGATTTAAAAAATAATTAGTGTTGGTATGTTCTACTTCAATCAAAACTGTTGAAGCTCTGAAGACAATACAAACTATAAAGAATATTCTCGGGGATGAACTTTAAAATTACTTTTTTCATTTAACATATAATGTTTCAAATAATTTCTTATATCGCATTCATGTGTAATAAATAAATTAACTATTCTTTCAAGTGAAAGTTTATATATTTATATTTAAAGGATTAATAACATGCAAGATTAATCATTGTGTGTATGTTATATTAAGGGGTCAGGTACCTTTGAGCGTTGAAAATCTCCACGAAAATTGACCATAACTGCATTCGCAATAACTCTACAAGTAACAATACTGTAAACTTGCATTTTTTACCAGTTGTTTAGAAAGCTTTTATGAACCTTTTACAGCTCTTGGAATAGTTCTACTTATTAAATTAAATTTTGTATAACTAAAAGTATTCGAGCCCGTTTTTTGCTTATTTGCAGTCTTGCGCGCAGAATTTCATAAAATATATATACCACAGTTACTTAAAAATTTCAATACATAAAGAAAAATACCCTTAAATTAAAATGACGAAAAAGAATTTTGTTGGTATGCGTGTAACGTTATAATTTTTGCATTTATTTGCATAATTATGCAAATGATAGTTATAAAAATTGCAATTATTCTTTTTTTAAAAGGAAACAAGAGTCCCAGCAAAATTATTTTTCGTCATTTTAATAAAAAGCTATTTTTCTATATCTATAACATTTTTTAAGTTACTGTGATGCATATATTTTATGAAATGCTGCGCGCAAGACTGTAAATAAGCAAAAAGTAAGCTCGAATATTTTTAGTTATACAAAATTTAATTTAGTATGTAGAACTATTCCAAGAGCTGTAAAAGGTTCATAAAAGCTTTCTAAATAACTGGCAAAAATTGCAAGTGTACAGAATTGTTACTTCTAGAGCTATGGCAAATTGAGTTATGGTCAATTTTCGTGGTGATTTTTGACACTCAAAAGTACCTGACCCCTTAAATCAAATCTGCATGTGGGGTTATCTGCCTAGGGCAGTGGCCTTGAGAGGGATATTTTCTAAGGGATTGTAACGTTCATTAAAGTTACAGCAAGAGAAAACCATTACTTGTCACAAAACTCCATTAAATCACCATCCGCGAGGTAGGCCAGAACCTTGCATCTGATCACTTCATCTACGAATGGTTCAGTGTCTCATTCACTTCACCATTATTGAGCTAATCATTGAAATGTGACACGCTGAATTTTATTGTAATGCAATAAATAATACTGAAATAAATTATTTAATTATGTGGTAAAACAAAAGCAAATAAAAAAGCTGAGATCTTAAACTAAAAGCGCATTTCACCTCAAAGAAAAGAAAAAGGAAGGAAATGAATATAATTTGTAGCATCTATTATCAATGCAGAAAAATTAATCACGGAGATTTTCAAACTCAGATTAATTAGTGTAAATATTATTCAATTTAAAATCTCGTGAAGAGTAAACAGTTACATATCTTTAAATTAAGTGAAGAGTATAATCAGTGCCGTAGCTAGAGGGCTTTCCAGTTAGACAGCTGCTAAGGGCACAAGCCCCAGAAGGGCAAAATTTGCAGACTACCGATATTATAGTTGGGCAAAAAAAAAAGTCCTAGAGAGAAAAATTCAAATCCGACTCTATATGTAATACGCATAAATATGTTCATAACCTTTCATACTTTAACTATGTTATTTTGAACTTTAATTTAATACGTAATAAGCGTTACTGCGACAAGTTACGCATACTTCGTGGCATATGTTCTTTATTTAAGAAGGTCATGACTAATTGCAGAATAGATCATGAATCATTTGATGCGAAACTGTTATACATTTTGAAGTTTATTTTTTCATAAAAAAATAATAAATTGGATGAAAATTGATAATGAAGGAAAACTTATTTTGTATAAAAAATGAACGATCTATGTTTGTATGAACAATTCTGATATTAGTTAACTTTTAAGTTCGTTAGAAAATTTTCTCTTACAAGTTAGATGACACGCTAGTATAAGTCGCCGAAACTTAACCCATGCAATCAAAATGCATATTGAAAATTTTATACAAGCATGAAAAGCTTTTAAGACATTGGAGCTCACATTTAAAATAATAATATTAATAAAGAGAGGAGAAGTTATCATATACGTATGAAAAGGATTATGTTCTTTTATTCATATGTAAGAAAGCAGTCGTGAATTGCGTAGTATAATTCTGTGCTCATGCAACGCTTCCATGGTATAGAAAGCTTTGTAACTTCTACGTCAGCAAACTTTTGCGCCATCACTATGTACGCAGTTATCCCATCATAGTTTAAATTTGCCAAAGTAAAGCTATTTAAAATTTTTGGTGAGCGCTACGAATATTAGAAAAAATTTTAAATCAAGTATTAAAATGAAAATACTTTTCTGATACAAAAATTATTCATTATGATATGTTTCCTCATCATATTATATAGTTAGTCATGGTTAAAACTACCATTTGTCTTAAAATTATATTTTTATGTTAAATTATTAAAATAATACTAAACATGGGTAAATCTACCAGAAATTTTTAATAGTTTTATTTTATGAAATTGAAACTCCTATAATACTGAAAGGATGCTGTCTGATCTTGAAATCGTAAAAGTTGTAAAGCTTTTCTGGTAGTCGTTGGCTCATGTCAGGAAGAATATCTCAAATCTTACATTAGCAGTGAAGCTTCTATGAGTAACCACCTCTTTGAAGCGATCCTATCCTCTAACAGCCAATTTTTTAGGCACAGATTTTTTTCCCCAATCTACTTTATGTTAAAAAATTCTCTAGAAGAGACTACACAAGAATCTAGAAGCGACCGGTCCCGGCTCCATAGCTTCCAACTCTCCCGAATATTTTTGCAGATTACCCATTAAAATAAATAAACACTTTGTGTAAAAAAACACACATAAAATGATACTTTTTCAAGATACGATCGTTTCGACTGAAAATTTATTCAGTCTTCCTCAGTCAAAGCCCTACGTCTCACAAACAGTGAGAACTGAAAAAGATGTACAAAAAGTCAGTATTTTGAGTGTTTTTTTCGTAGACTTTTTATTACTAATTTTCCTTTAGGAATTTAAGCGACAAACTGTCCAAACTTTTAATTTAAAATGGAGCTCATTAAAAATTATGGTGGGAAAATTCCCCCCCCCCCAAAATTGGGAAGGTTAGTAGCTATGTGCCAGTTCAAAAATTCTCTTGCATTTTTTCGGAATGACGTGAATGAACGCCGAACTGACAATGACAGTCCAGAAGACTAATAGATTTTATTATGTCGAATTTGGAATGTATGAAGAATATCTGGATAAAAGCTGTTTCGTCAGATGTAAAAAGGCTGATAGAGAACTACTATCGCAGAAAGGGGGAAAAACGATCATATATGCGTTGCAACAATATCACTTGTTTGATCGTGACTGACGAGAAAGACAGGCTGCGGTGCTGACACTTTGGTCACACCCTTTTGCTTTCGAAGTGACCTAGGAGGTGTGGCCATCTTACTGTGTCTATATACTGTGGATTAAAATGGCAACACTCCCTAGGTCACACGACTCTTCGAGGGCAAAAGGGTGTAACCTAAATGTCACCACCGCAGTTTTTCTCGTCAGCCACGTCATTTCAGCAACGTGATAGCTCAAAATTCATGATTTTTGAGTTGATACCGTAGATACAATTTCATTGATTTGAAGTTTTAACTGACAGATTGTCAATTCTGAGCTTTTTAAAAATTCACCCTCGGAATGGTGGTAGTATCGTTTTGGAGAATATAACATAACCCCAAACATAGAACGCATTTTGGAGCACCTGAGGCGAAGCCTCTTTTCTCCGGTAGACAGTAAGAGGAAAACAGAATTGTCACCTCATAGAAATTATTAAAGTAGGATTACAGGTAAGTACAGTTATAAAAAGGGAAAACATTAAAAAGAGAAGGGGTGAAGGGGGAAAAAGTGGGGGAGGAGGAAGCATCCTGACAGCGCCACGGAACGTGCACATGGTTAAATAAATAAAAAGAGCTATAGTAAAGCGCGGGAAAAGATTATCGATAGTGGCATGCATCAGGAAGATGAGTAATAGCACGGGGTCTTTTATGATACATTCTACTGTCGTAGTCGGGTAGATAAAAGAGTAATTCGTTGGGAATCCTATATATATTTCTGAATAGGTTATCGGAATTTCTCTTAATAATTTTTCCTATAGTCTCCATTCGGAGATCGGGATGGATAAATGTATTTTTGAAATACCATGGAGCTCTGTAGATAGATCGAGCATATTTGTTCTGCACGGTTTGCAGTTTTTGTAGGTTCGACTTCGCCGTACTTCCCAAACAGATAAGGCTGGTAGGAAAACTGGTCGAAGGTTTTATGAGAAGATATAATTTTTTCATTTTGAAAGAAATCGCATTTCTTGAAAAGTGGTGATTTTTGTATTAAGATGTGTTTCAGAAAATAAGCGATGTGTATTAACATACAATTTCATATATAACAGCATAAACAATTTTATTTTCTATCAAATGTTTGCACTTCTCTGAGCGACCACCTCTCTTAACGACCGATTTTTTTACGAAATGCAGGATAATCGCTCCCGAGAAGTCTCACTTTACATGTCTTATGAATTTTAAACATTAAATATTATCTTTACACACTGTCCTATGCTATATTTTATGTTGTATA
This sequence comes from Cheiracanthium punctorium, assembly GCA_038373885.1. Lineage (NCBI taxonomy): Eukaryota > Metazoa > Arthropoda > Arachnida > Araneae > Cheiracanthiidae > Cheiracanthium > Cheiracanthium punctorium. The sequence goes on along the minus strand of JAWZYV010013601.1, from coordinate 575,718 downwards.
TAATATTTCAATGTGCTACAAAGCTGGAACACGAGTTGTAATGCTTTATTATACCAAAGCAAGTGAAATAAAATTGTACTTTAACGGAGAAACAGCGCATTCGAAAAGAAAGTATCACAAAAGTTTGTTATTCGAAAATTATTGAGGGGAAACTCTCACCTTTTAAAATTTTTCACCATAAATTTTCCATTTTAAAATGAAAAATCCAAAACACAAAACTAACTTTATTCTTTATTTGTCAGTAAAAGTGTTTTATTCCAAACAACTTCCGAACGCAATGCATTTTGGAATGGGAAAAATTCTAGTTAGTGCTTGGGGCACTACAAAAAGCTTCTTGACCAATGAGGGATGACTTGTCGTTGTCATCGCTCTGCCAGTATAGAAGCACACTACGATTTATAATCTAACTTTTAGATATCATAAAGGAAAAAAATCACAACCGGAAAGTACAAAAAGTATAATTAAATATAAATATGTTTTTTTTTAATTAAATTATATAGATACGTAATACAATACTGTTAAGGAAAAGCTGTCGTCTGACAGCTGAATCAAGTGGACGTTCAGACCCCATTCCACTCCTCCCAAGATGTCAGGCAATTTTAAAGATTTGTTTTTCTTTTAACTACGTTGATAAGTTTGTACTTAAATGTAATTTTCCCTATTAAAAATTTCTTAAAAAATAGTGGTGTTGTAATATAAAAAAAATGAACTTCATAAATAAATTGATTTCACACTTTTCTTGATTGTGTGTACTACTAAAGTTCCTTTGTACAGTCACAGTCCAAAACAATCTCAGTGCTCTTATTTTAGTTTATGTATTTTAAAACAAACTTACCGTAAATGCCGGCGTATAACGCGCACCTATAATTGTAAACTTCATTTTTTAATTTTTATGCATATCCTCCGTATAACGCGCACCCATTACTTTGCAATCACAGACTTGCCCTATGGAATCCAGAAAGTCTTTTACTTTGGGATATGTGCAGATCGCATTTAACGGATAATACAAAGAAATTAATGAAAGAGTGTAACACAGACATGGCAGTTATTCCAGGCGGATTAACGCCATTAGTTCAACCTTTAAATGTGCGTATTAATAAATCATTCAAATTAAATTTAGTGTGTGAGTGGATAATATAAGCATGGGATGAAATTAAGCCTGACATAATTAAAAACTCATTTAAAAAAGTAGTATATCGAACAATCTAGATGGAACGCATGATAACTATTTATTTATGGATCAGAGTAACTGTGATAGTGAAGATAAAACTGAATTTGATCATGTGCCTGAACATATAACGGAAGATGAATATGATGAACTTTTTATGCTGTCCGATAATGAAAATTGAAGTTCATAAGGTATGTCATTTCTTTTAAATAAACAGCATTCAGGTACATGTAGAAATCTCATTTTTTTATGCTCATCTTTTCCTTATTTTTAAATTTATCATTTTTATAACCAGCGTATAGCACGCACCCTTAAATTTCGATCGTATTTTTTGTATGAAAAGTGAGCGTTATACGCCGGAATTAACGGTATTTGTTTTTAGTCTGTATTAAACATCTGTGTTTCGAATGTTCCTTATAGTTTGTGTTTTCGATACCGTTGTTTTAAGCAAAGCTATTAATTTTTATAATTAGCTACAAATCATCATGTATTTCAGTAGTGAAATGAAGCAAGTCCTCACAAATTAAATCCTTATAATAAGTGCAATTGTATCTACACGAGCAAACACAATTCCATCCACTCTTATTCGTCCCAATCAGAATAAAATTTCTCACGGACCTAATAAGACTCTATAATGTAGAATCGTGACAAGAATACTACACAAGGGAATTAGGTACGATGGTTTAATTTGCCAGGAAATTAGCCCATCAGTTGTAACTTCTATTTTAACCTTCGGAGAAGAAAGGGATTCGGGAGAAACACGAGAATTGCTGTCTGAACATAAAAAATGGACACAGGGATTCTCTTAGCTTTTACGCTCAGAAGAATTGCATCAGCCGATAATGTTGGATGATTTCTATTGAAATGGTACATACTAGAACATTCATCGAAGGTTACTGATAATTTTATTAACATTTTCCCATTACAAAGAAGAATGTCACACAAAATGGAACGAAACCTTAATAATGGATTTATTAAATAATTCTCTTCATTTTACATTTAATTAGTACTATATTAGCTTATTAAACTGATCACAAACTTTGTAAAAGGATACACAGGCATAACTGCAAACCATTATGGAATATTACGAAACACGATTGACTACTTTTTGCAAAGACCAAATTTTTATGATATCTTTGCTAATTGCAATTATGATCACAAACCCAACAGGAAAAATTACAGTATAGAAAAATCTGCAGTGACTCCACTCGACTTTCCGAACACTTATGATTAAGATCATTACCAAGAATTTAAATAAATTTTAATCGATGAATAATTCAGCAAAACTTTTTAAAATTTTTCAATATGAACTCAATCGAATGTACCGTTTAAACGCTAGCGCACTTCAAGAATTCCCCCCCATAGGCCATAATGTTAAAGAAATCTTTGTAGCCCTGTAGAAAAACTATAAGTCCTATACACACCAGAATCAATACCGGTCTTACGAGGGTGGTTTATAACATATATACCCAATTTGAGGTCAATCGAATGCCCTGTTTAGGAGCTATCATGTTCACTCACATACACACAACGCACATACATACATACATACATACAACTCGTAAAAATAGCATAAATGAATTCAGAACACCTCGAAACGTCTAAATACACGGAAGTCGAATTTTTTCATGATTACAATACTTTCCTTACATGGTACAGGTTCGGAAAGTAAAAAGTGGCTGTAAATAGTATACAATACAGTATAGAAAAATTAGTAGTTATGTATGCAGGTAAAAACCCCGAAAGCGGCTCACCTTTTTTGAGTTAAGTTTTTGTGCTATGGCAATCCTACACGGGAGGTATGAGCCTGCGGGAAAAGGTCTTTTTAGAAGGGGGGCGTGCCAGATCGGAGGACTTTTAAAGGGAATTCTAACGCGTATTTACATTACATCTGGATAAAACCAACCAAAACTCCAAACCGTTAGATTGACAGCCGCGCGGTGGGCTCTAACGTTGGACCTTTCCATTTAAACTGTCTACAATTATTCGCTGTTTTATCATAGGTCATGGTGGGGCCACCTCTTTGATTTGAATTCGAGGTATGAGAAAGAACGGATGGTGAGCATTAATTATACCTTCGACTTGGATTACTGTCACATAACTACCAACTAATTTGATTTTATTGGAAGATTTTTACCATAAATTCTAAACAGCTTTATTTTATATTAAAAAATTGGATTTAATTAGGAAAATTTTGTGTAAACGAATATTAAAAAATGTTCCGATGAAATCGCAAAACTTGGCGGATATGGTATTATCATTTAGTAAAGTACTCTTGTGTGTTTAAGGTAGCTAGTCCGTCCCGCAGTTCATTACTTGCAATCATGGGATGTGCTTAAATCAATCTCAAACTTTTTTAGGTAGTGTCCCCAGTCTATGAAGTACATGCGATGCTATCTTATATGTAGTTAGGTGGGTTTGTGATAACAAAATACTAATGTTGACTGTCTGAGAGAATTGAACGTGGATTATATGAAGAATTTTTAAACCAGTCTGTTGCTTTTGATGTTAAAAGAAGTTTTGACTAAAATAGAAAGTTAGTTGTGCTTATTCAATTTTTCTTTGATGCGAAAATTATTAGAAAACCCAAAATGTCGCGGTGCAGCCTTCTACTGATTTTGAACTGTCTGTGAAAAAATTTTACTGTGCAATGTCGGTTTTTCGGTTTTCGCAATAATCATTTTCCCTCTATTTTTTCTCAAGATCGTGATTGACCGAGGTTTCGTTAACTTTGCTATTGTTGAATCGATTATGTTAAAAACCGATTTCCAAATTTTTTTTTTCGATTTTTCGAAAATTACTCGAAATTTGACTTCAATAGCTATGCAAAAAGAAACATTCAAAAACTATGCGATTTCTCGAAAGAATGGCTTATATATTTAAAATATTTTTAAATATAGGCCATCTTCCCGTGTGAAGAACGAGAGCACACAGCTAGCATTTATATGAATATAAACATTTTTAATTTTTTTGGAACGTTAAAAACAAATAAAAGATAAATAAATAAAAAGTAAATTGCAGTAGAATACGTTAAAAGTTTGCCAGCAAGTTATTGAAGAGACTTCAATGCATAACTACCAACTCATTCGATTTTATCAGAAGATTTCGCACCACAATTTTAAAAAAGTTTTATTTTAAATTGTAATTTTGATTTTTGTTATCTGCCTTCGACGCGTAAAGGTTATTAGTAAAGTATCTTCCGATAAAATCGGAAGATTTGGCAGCCATGAAGTAAGCGTATCACCTCTTTTACCAGCGAAGCTGTTGAACCGTTACTTAACGAGAACAAATCTTTAGAAAAGGAGTAGCGAGATCGTGACGACACTTGGAGGAGTCGTTGGAATAACGCATAATTTTCGGGAAAATTGTTCCTTGGCAGACGGGAAAATTCAGGAGAGTCTTTACAGCCTAAGTACGTACAAACTTTGTTGTTGTCATTTGGAAGGAGAACAAGATAGAGTTAAAGGAATTGGAGAGAGGTGAGTAGACTTTAATTTTATGTTATCGCTTGTGTTAATGTTAACAGGCCTATACGGCTCCACATTTCTGTTACCACAATATTTAAATTAAATTTTTTTAATTGTAAAAATATTCTGATGTGTTATTTTTATCATGAAAAAAATTTACTATAAATCATGGGTTGAACCGCACTGTAATATGAATAGGAATTCGTTTTTAAAAAATGAATTAATAAAAATCTCATGTTTCAGGTGTTCATGTTCCGTGCAGCGATTATGAGTATAAAAGGATAACCAGGGAGTATTCGCCGCATCATTCTGAGGCCAGAAGATTTTTGTAGACTCTTGTATTATGGGTGGAACGAGAATGCCAATGATGCACGGGGCGAATTTCGGGAGTTGAATTTGTGAAAAGGACCGATTAACATTACCAACACTCATAACTGCCAAGGATTCCGGAATATAAACAGCCACATTTTATTAACAGTATTTTTTGTTTTAGAATATAGCAAATTTTTCGCGAGATATATGTGTTAGTTACTGATTACAAATTTTTTTTACAAATCTACTGTTCACAAACAATGGTTCATTATAATTCAGAGTTGTCGGCAGCTATGCAAACTTGCAAAACACGATTCAACGGTCTGGAACTGCAGGAACTGTATCACAGCAACCATGCGAGAAGCGCAAAGTGGTTAGTCAGCAAAAGGCACTAGTTGCTATTTTTGAACAGGAGATGGCTAATGTTAACGATACCAGGCGTGCTCCTTGCTGTATTTCAACACATGCAGTTCCTTTGCTCAACAGTGCAGTATATCCTGCATCACACCATGATTCCACAACTTCAACAAAGATGTTTCTTTGATTCGACAATATTTATGCAGGATGGTACAACACCCCACGCAGAACTTAAAGTGCAGCGTAGTTGCGGCAGCATTTCTCGAATAGCCAGCCACTCGTGCATTTCTACGTTGTGGCCACGGACATCATATAATATCAGTTTTTGTGACTTCTAGTTGTGGGAATTTTTTATAGATGTTGTGTAGCAAGGACTGTCCCTCATATTTAATCTTTGGAGATCGAAAAACGTTACAAGTGAAACAAATTAATTCTGTTGAGTTGCGAGTTCACGCAAAAAATGTTGTACAGCATGTGCAGTTCTTGGATCGATGATCATCACGATGATCCTTATTTCACACCTGATTTGTATGTAATTATCGTTTATTGTTAATAAAACTGATGTGTGCTTTGTGCACTGGCGTTTAATCATTCATTATTCACATTAAATTTGCAGTGCTAACTTTTCCCTTACTGGCGGTTTTTAGTGCTACATTTTTTATATAGAAATCGAAATCAAAAAGTTGGTTCTGCGTCTTCCTATACTTTAGTCACTAGAGGCTTTGAATAGCTCACGGCTATTATATAACCATCCTATAATTGAACTAAGTGAGATTCTTAAGAATGAGCTCCATTGAAATATACAAGGAATCGAAATTCATCATTCTTTAGATGCTGGTATAGGGAAAACATTTACATTTTACTCTTTTCACTTTATTAATATATATATATTATAACTACCAACCTTCCGGATTTTTTCGGGACATTCCCCACCACAATTTTTGAAAAGTTTTATTTTAAATATGAATTGCTAGGTATAAATTAGTGGTGGAAAATCTCCCGAAAGTTGGCAGGTGTAAATGAAAATTATCCTATAAAATGTCAAGATATTCTCTTTCACTGGCCCATGGAATACTAGCTCACTATTAAGGTAACTTGGTTATAACGTCATAAATGATATCGGGTCTTTTCATTGACATTATAATCGAGTTCAACTGTATATAATGTACTATTTGTGCGTAATAATTTAATTTGCCAACTATTTTATAAAAATACTTTCAAAATATTTGTAAGAAGATTTTTAAAATAAAATATTTTAATTGATTAAGTGACAAATCTGTATGCTTAAGAGATTTTCATTTGGATTTCTTAACCTTTAGGGGGCTTTAACCCTTATAGCCCTTCCGTGGGTGCGCCTATATATATATATATAAACTAATTTTTTAATGATAAAAAGTACCAACACATTAAAATACACAAAAAATAATAAGATATTTTTAAATGACTTCCATGCATCTATAATAAAAAGTACTCTTCTTTTGTAATATGGAATCTTATACTAGACTAAATAATTCCACCTTCTTAACCCTCCTTTACAGCAACTCAAACTAGAGCCAACGGTTTCTTGAATTAAATTTCCTGCAGAAATCCGAACTTTATTAATGTGAATGCAGCCGTTTCCTTCCCCTGAATCGTAACCTACAAAATAATTCTGGCGGCTTAGATCCTTTGCTTCCTACTAGAATAGATACCGCAAGCAAACTACGGCAAACTCAAGGACGGAAATAGCCCATGGCAGTCTCGGCACCCAATGTACACTTTATTCTGATAAGATGTTAAATATTATTGGCAAAATCTGTCTATGCTATAACCAACAAGATGAGCCTGGGTATATGAACTAAAACGGTTCATAAGAATGACAGTTATGAATGCTCAAAACATAAGTTGAATAATGAAGTTATATGAATATTCTTCAGATTATTAATATTTTTAGAATTAAAATACTTTTCAAGATTATAGAATTATTAATTTTTTAGAAATTCCGCTCTCTTGATTCGAACTCTCGATAAGAATGTGCATTAATGCTATCAGAAATTCCGAACTGCAGTCGAACCCTTTTCGTAAATAGTAATTTTTCTTTTAGAATAGGACAATATGCAATGATCTCTAATGGTTCAATTATAACTTAAAAAACCGCTTTTAAAATATGATGTTTAGAAAAAGCGGTTCATTATATTCCAGAATTGCTGGCAGCTATGTTCTTCAGATCACTAGTATTGTAACAAGTAAAATACTCTTCATGATTACAGAATGGTACTGTGATTCAAACATAGTGTGATTAATTTAGTTTGATTTTCGTTTAATCTTTTTGCTTGAATTCCTGCAAAATTTATGTTTTCAAAAATATGTTCTTTCACAGAAGAGAAAAAAGAAGTGATTAACAATAGATTCTTCTTGAAATATCGATAGTAACGATGTTATCTAAACCTCTAGTAGATTCTTCTTAAAGTGTAATCAATAAGAATAACCTCAATTCTCTGAAAAAATATAAAATTGTTTTGTATAATATTCCTGACAATTTTAATATCAATTGCTCTAGATTTATCCATTTAGTGTGATTCAAACATGGGGTTTCACTTATTTTGATTTTAAATTGATCCTTTAGTTTGATTTCGAATGAAATTTTGTTTCTTAAATTTATGTTCTTTCACAGAAGACAGAAAAAAGGCGATTAAAAGTAGATTTCTTTTAAAATATAAGCAGTATAACGATATATCCAGAACTCCAATAATTTAGAAAAGTTAATATTAAATGGCATAATATGCCTGGTAATTTTCGCTGTACAGCTATCTCTATAATGCAATTCAAACACGGATGTTAATTCATTTCGATTTTAGATCATTAATTTTGGTTCGATCCCCATAAAATTTCGGTTTCCAGTTTTTTTATTTATGAAAAATAAATTATTTATTAAAAGAATCTTTATGATATAACGGGGGATATTTTGGAAATGTGAGATCTGTAAATTTTACACAAAATTACAAAGCTGCCAGAAGTCAACTACCTTTTGAGCACAGTAAGTTTTGTTCTATAATAGAACAAAGTACGTTTCACCTTGGTCGTATGTAGGTAAAAATATTTTGTAGAGCATGCTGTTTACGAAAAAGTGGTTAATTATGCCACGGAGTTGTCAGCAACTATGAAATTTAATAGTTGATAAAATTAATCACGAAGATCATAACTTCATTTGCTGAAATCCTGTTTCTATTAGAAGGAGAAAAAAAAAATTTAGTCTTGTCATTTTAGAGTCAAATAGGAAGCATCCCAAAATAATTCTTTTAATCTAAATGAAGTTCTGTTTAATTATAACATTGCCGAACCGCAAATGGAAAGCGTAATTTGGATCCGCACCACATACATGCTGGACGTTTAACGCCTTGTTTTGCTGCCGAAAATGGAAAAAATTAAAAATATAAGCAATGTGATTTCTGAGTCTGTTAATGGAATTTGCTTCTGTACGTGTTTGCACAATTACTTTGAGTAATTAAGGAAGTTAATTATTTTATTGCGCAACCATTAAAAAATGTGCTGTACACAAACAAAGTAGTTCTGAAGTGAAATCTGTCGGAATTCAAACTTTTGAATGATAGGACGTCGGATTCAGACATATTAAAATACAACAAAATTGCGATTTTTCTTAATCATTTTACTATAGTATTGGCCAAATACAGGGTGTCCATAATTAAACTTGAAATGTGCGAGCTGTCTATAGCGAAAACTATGCAGCAAAATGGCGTGAAAATGGGGTAATGGCATATAGAAATGCTGGGAATTTTATCGCGAAAAAAAACCAAAAGCAGTGAGTTTCAAAACCCATCCCTAGGTGGCGTATCATAGCTTTATTGAGACCATATAAATAATCTACAAAAATTTTCAAAGCACGCTCAATTATGATGTCTACCATTGTCTGCTACTGTTGACACGACAGGAAATAAACTTCAAGAAATATTTTAAAGGGAGAGTATTTTAATGTCTAAGCGATCTCAAGATAGATTCTAATCTCAAGATAGAGTAAACAATTTATCACATTCATGAGCAATCAAGCAAGCAAGTGGAAAATAAACTAATTCGAACATCTATACACAGCAGAGCGAAGGACCTAACCAATTGCTGCAGGGGGTGGAAGGAACAAGAGTTTAAACAGCTACCATCTGGAAGTGTAAAATCGCATGCTCTACTGTTAAAAGTAGCATGAACTGGGGAATGTTCTGCACATGGCGTTTCAATGCTTCCTTTAAAGTCGGAGAGAGATGGGATGGGATCACGGTAGACCAAGGCCTTTAGGTATTTCCACAGCCAAAAGTCGCAAGGATTCAAGTCGGGGGATCTAGGAAGCCAAATTTTAGAAATTGCCGGCTGATGATTATGCCGTCACCGAAATGGCGGCAGAGCACTTGTTTTACACAACGGCCGATGTGTGGAGGAACACAGTGGAACAAGCGATTTTACGCTTCCAGATGGTAGCAGACAATGGTGGACATCATATCGAGCATGTTCTGTAAACTTTTGTTGGTTATTTATAAGTTCTCAATAAAGCTATTATACGCCACCTAGGGATGGTTTTTGAAACTTTTTTCTTTTTTCCTCGATAAAATTCCCATAATTTCATTCGGTCATTACCCAATTTTCATGTTATTCCGCTGCATAGTTTTTGCTACAAACTGCTCGCAAATTTCAAGTTCAATTATGGACACCCTGTACTTCTAATAATGTTTTTTTCCCCACAGCTATTTAACAATGTAAAGACAAGAAACATGTTTAATCAACTTTTCTCTCATAGGGCCACTTTTGCGTTTGGTAAGACTTAGGGAAAAGTTGAAAATGCTTTCTTTCATGGCTGCCAACTTTTACGCTTTTTCGGAAGATTTCCCCCCACAACTTATTCGGGTAAATTTTTTCAACGGGAAAGTAAACTGCGTCGAATTCTTTTATCGATCTCGATAATGTTCCAAACGAACTGACAGCCGAACTGCCAGTCTACGATTTCCGAGAAGTAAGCTGTAAAAGGCCCAAGGCGAATTACTTTTGGATATGCTTTACATCAATATTTTTACTTTCTGTTCTTGCGTAATTTGTTCCCAAAACTTGTTCATATGTATTTATTTATATTGTTATGGCATCTTTATATTTATACTTATTACTCATTTCTTATTCATACTGTATATAAAAATGTTTATTTGACTTGCCCATGCCTCACTGGCAGGCCCCATTTATTTAATGTTCAAAGAAGGTTTGCAAATTATATGGATTGGAAATATAGACTTAAAAGGCATAGATGTTGCATTTAATAAAAGTTTTGTAATTTCATGTAAACTGTTTAAAAACTGTAGTGAAATCTGGAAACAGCGTAAAATTTTGCATCTATGCATATCACATCCCGAAATATAGAATTTACATTCAGCTCTCACGAAACCTAGATTTTGTCGTAGTCTTAACAAAATTTTTCTCATATAACAACATAGGTACAACTTTAAATTTGTTTGTTTGTTTGTGGATTAAGGCCCATTGACTGCACTAACGCTCTAGGCCTCAGGGTGAGTGCCCTCTGCGGAGGACTTTCTAGGGCATCCTAGCCCATACTTACGGGAGTTCTCTCCGAAACATCCCTTAACGGCTCCGAAAAACGGAAAACTCCGAACGGCTAGGTCGACAGGCCCGACCGGATTTTGAACTTGGCACCTCCCGCCTTCCAGTTTCGATAGCAGAACCTCTCAGCCACTGGTCGGCGGTACAAATTTTAAAATTGTTAGGGACAAAGAATTAGATTTTTTTTCTGTCTCCTTTTCTAGCTAGTAAACAAAATGTATTAGAACACTTATCAGAGCGCCGTGAAAGAAAAAGTAATGCTGCGTACACCATTTTCAATTATGGCGCTGGATTTAACAATTGCATTTTTAAATTTCGTCTTAATTAATACATATTTACGGAAGTTCTAGCACAGACAGAAAAACCAAAATCATAGACACTTTTCTGCTGGAAAGTGTACAAATGATTTGTATGTAGCTTTTTTTTTATTATTTTTTTTTCCTTTTCAATTATTTTTAAAAATTGGATGTGTATCCCAATTTTTATAGTTAAAAAAATCTGATGAGGACAACACATGACTTCCTTGCACGTCTATTAAATCAAATATATTTTCGGCGCACTTCACCTAAACTTATTTTGTTTGAAATACATAAAATACTCCAGTAATAGTAAGGTTTAGCGGTTTTTCGGCAAAACTCGCCAAGGTCGACGACAAATAGCGAGATTTTGGGCATGGACCAAACAATGTCTGACTATCGCCAAATTTGGCGATATTTCGACAAAACTCGCCAAGGACGATTACAAATGACGAAATTTTGACCATAGACCAAATAACTGCCAATCGCCAAATTTGATGATATTTCGGCAAAACTCGCCATTGTCGAAGATAAATGGAGAGATTTTGGCCATGGGCCAAACAATGACTGCAGATGTAATATATTGAAGATGTCTATAGCCGTTAATGCATTAAAATTCTTTTAGGTGGTCCTGTAAATAAACTCTCCAGTAGAATGGAGCCAAAAATCGACATGCACACCTAGATGTTACAGACGAAATTTCATGAAATTTATGATTATATATGAAATTTATATGAATTATATATGAAAGTTCAACATTCAACGACTAAAAGGTTTTGAGATTTGAGAGTTAAATACATACACACGTACACCAAAAGTCGCCAGGCTTGGATAGTTTTGGCGTAATTCTTGAGGGATGCACGTGACCGTGGTCTGACCATTACCTATTCACTATATGGTAGGACGATAATGTGCATGAAATGGATGAATGTCCCTAAAATTGCCATTGACCGTAATGTATTGGAAATCTTTTGAGTATTCCTGTAGTAGAACTGTAAATGATAAAGACACTTTTATCGATGGAGAAATCCATTTTGTAACCCTTAACAGCATATGCCACTTGAGTCGTTTGTAGTAGCCTAATACCTCTGAAATATGCTTTTATGAATTTCTGTGCATAGAGGGTAATGCATTTAAAATCTTTTGGGCGGCCTTATAGATAAACTATGTAATCGAATGGAACGGAAAGGAGTGGTGCACAACTAGATGCTACAAAAATCCTAAATATAAAGTTTCAACATTCTACGACAAATAGTTTTTGAGATATGCGAGTTTAATAAATTTCGGCCCAATAGTGTAAGGTAATTCAAATCTTTTGGAGGGCCCTGTAGATAAACTATCCAGTCGATGGGATCAAAAGGGGAGGTGCACAACTACATGTTACAACAATCTTAAATATAAAATTTGAACATTCTACGACCAACAGTTTTTGAGATATGCGAGTTTCATACATATGTACGCACGAACGCACGTACGTACAGCGGCATGGAAGAACTTGCCAAAATAGACTCACCATTGGTGAAAATGGGTTGCAGAGGCATTTATATGATCGTGCATGCTAGCGTACGATGAGATGTGTCGAAAAAATTCTTTAAATTTAGAGGTAGTCAAAATCGGGTTTTTCGTCGGAATTTGGCCCCCGAAATTTTTCGGGATCACACACATTACTTCCTTATACTCTGTCCAAGGAAGTAAAAAGGAAGAAAATCTGAACCACTTTCAGTTTTCAAATACGCTCTAAAGTGCTATATATTAAAAGCGCATCATAATTTATGCGTCGCCGCTATTTTTCTTCCTTAACCCATTAAGTTGGAAAGTGTATCATTATTCATGAATGTGCGGTATTTTTCTTCCTTGTTTCATAAAACCCATCTTTTGAATCGAAATCTATCTTAAAATCGCCTACTAAAACTATTTTACAATATTCGCCAAGTATATTACAGCTATACTTCACCGTTTTAATATTGTTTCGAATGTGCATCATAATCCATGAGTGTGCCGTGTTTGTATTTCTTGAGTTGATTCCTACTTTAACGGTCCAACTCTCGCCAAGGTGGCGATCATTAAATATAGGCAGTTTCCATGACGATTTTTTGTATTTATGTCAGGCGACCATATTTTTAAACAGTGTTTTGGGGACAAATAAAGCATTGTTCTCGAATCCCAGGAAAACTTAGGTACTCTAGAAAATATTTTTGGGGACTTATTCGAGGACACAACATATTACCTTGTACACCCTCCAAAAAATTATTCGAGTATGCCAGTATACCCATACTTTAAATCTTGACTGACTTTGATACTTAAAAATGAATAATAGCTTTTTATATCAATTGTCTATTCTTATTTCTAATAAATTAATGAAAGTATTTCATTCATTTTTAAATATTTATTCAAACCAGAAATGTGAAAGGAACATCACGTTGAAATATTTCAATTTGTCCAACGTATCTCTTGGCATAGTATTTGTATTTTTCAGAATACATTGCTTTTACATTGGCTCATACATAGTAATAATTTTTCATGAAACTGTACTTCCCTTAAAAAAATGTATTCCAGTGCAAGAAAAATTTCGAACGTCAATTTCATATTTAAAGCGTGATTCTTCATGAAAAGTGATTAATCATTAACAAAACTGAAATGGGAAATTTGACTCGTGGTCGAATCGTAGTATCTAGTTCTTTTGGGAGAGTTGAAACTTGTGCATAACTCCTAGAGACCCATGACTGGCAAAGCTCGCCAAAGTGCGAGGATTTTTTAAGTTGACGAGTGTGGGTGGCATTAAAATACGAATCAACTCTTTCTTGTGCCATAAAACACATCTTTGTAATCGATCTTAAAATCGCCTACTGAAACAGTTTTACAATCTTCGCCAGGTATATTCGAACTGTAGGCATATTCCAACTATATTGCGTAGACATTTTAAATGCTGTTTCGAATGGGCATAAAAATCCATGAATGTACCGTGTTTGCCTTCCTTGTTCCATAAGCACTTCTTCGGAATACATATCTAAATTACAATCGCCTACTAAAACTATTTTGCAATATTTGCCAGGCGTTTTCTATGTATACTCTAAATGTATTTATAATTAATTGTCGCGTTTTTGTTTTTAAATTTAGCGATCAATTATAAAAAATTGCAAACCTTGTGCGACTTTCAGTACTTTATGAACGACCCCCCCCCCTCTCCTCGTTATTTGGAAAACACATTTAAAAATATCTTCAGCTTGACACTTCATGTCTGTAAAACTTGTCGGCAAGATAGAGTAGACAAAATTCTCGTACTGAGCGAAATAGCACTTTCTCTCAGCAATAGTTCTCAGCTTAGAATATAGCAGAATTTTGCAGTTAAGTGTGTCATTTAATTACTACGTTGAAAAATCATTTAAAAAAAAATACTGCTTATAAAAAGGGTCAATTATATTCTGTAAAATTTGGCTTTTAAGGTAGGTACATTCAAAGATGAGGGTAATTTAGACCTGATGACCTATCTACCGGTTTCCCGACTCACCGTCTATTTCAAATGCACCTGACCTTGTCAGCCAGGTTCTCATGATTATAGATTGCTTCTTTACGGCGATGCATTCCACTGGTAAACAATCTTTTTGTATTTAAAATTTCTAATTTTAATTTGTGGTTGCTAACTTTTGTAGTATTTTTCTGTTTTTTAAGTGATGCGATCTAAACTGCTTAATTGGGCATAAGTTTTTACGGAAGATTTTGATTTTACATGAAATGTGAAACACGAGGACAATACAGATACTATACTGCTATTGCATACATAGTAGCCTAAGGGAAAAGTAAGTAAAATACAGAGTGAAGAAGAACAAATTTGTAAGTATTGGAACTTTTCTAAGAAGAATATTTCAAAATAATTTTAATACATCCTGTCATGCTTAAGAAGATGAACTGATCATTAATTAAATACACTCATGTCCATAAATTAAGCATAATTCAGAATCACACAGAAATTGATCTCTAAAATAAAAATTTCACCTGTGGAATGATCACACACATCTTGAAGAAGAATATGCAAATTACAGGAAACCACCAGATGGCGTGGATGGTACGTCACAATGACGAGAGTGTAAGAGAGGGGTATATAAGGAATGGTGGCAAAGAAGTAAAATTGTTCACAAGCGCTGTGAGAGCCTTTCAGTGCAAAAACCGCATAGTTATGGCACAAAGGAGGCATTTGGATGATGTTTTACGTGGCAGAATTATCGGACGACTGGAATGTGGACCTACCCAGCTGGAAGTATCCGAGGAACTTGGAATCGCCCAGAGTGTCATCTGCAGGCTTTGGCAACGATTCCAAGATGATGGTAATGTGAGTAGACGTTACAGCACAGGTCGCCCGCGAGTTACAACGCCGAATGAGGACCGCTATTTGGCAGTTACTGCCAATAGAAACAGACGGAGTACAGCATCAGACCTGTCTCGTCAGCTCTCTTCAGCTACCGGTACGACAGTTTCAAGGCAGACAGTGTACAGACGCTTAGGGCACATTGGTCTATATGCTCGTAGGCCTGTCAGATGTGTTCCACTTACCGCAACTCACTGTCGCTTGCGATTAACCTGGAGTAGAGAGCATGCATTGTGGACACCGCAACAGTGGTCTTGTGTGATGTTTTCCAACGAGTCCAGGTTTAGTTTGGAGTCTGATTCTCGCCGGACATTCATCTGGAGAGCGCCAGGTACCCGTTACCACCAAGAGAACACCATTGAAAGACACCATTACGGTGGTGCAGGATGGCTCGTTTTGGGAGGAATTATTCTTGGTTCCAGAACTGACCTGCATGTTCAGAGTGTAACGATGACAGGCCACATCTATCGGGATGTCAATCTGGAACAACATGTACGTTTGTTTCGGGGCGCCATGGGTGCTGAATTTGTGTTTATGGATGACAACGCTCGTCCTCACCGTGCAAACATTGTAGACGAATGCCTTCAATCGGAGGATATCACCCGTATGCATTGGCCAGCATACTCACCGGACTTGAATCCAATAGAGCATGTGTGGGATATGCTTGGCCGACGAATTTCAGCCCGTCAACCCCCTCCCACCTGTCTACCGGAACTTCGGAGTGCATTGCTTGATGAGTGGTGTAATATTCCCCAAGATCAGATTGATCATTTGATACTCAGCATGCCTAGGCGTTGTCAGGCCTGTATTGCATCGTCCGGGAGACATACTCCGTATTGACCATCCTACTAACCATGTTATACTGTTTTTTGTAAATTGGTTCTTTTTTTGAAATTTGGTCAAGGGAGTAAAACTTGCAATTTTTATTAATTATGTCAAACATATAGCATCTTTTTTGCTCTTTACTTTCTGTTTAATAAATAGACTTTACAAATAAGTCAAATTTGTTTTCCTTCTTTCTCTTTCTTTGCCTGAACTTCATTATCCTTAATTTATGGACATGAGTGTATAACAATAGAGTACTGTTGTTGCTGTTTCTAATGGTTATTCGAAAGTCAGTCACTTTACATCAGGGCACTTGCCAAAGGATAGTGCAGCATTAACTAGTATTCAAGATTAGATGAAACTAAAATATTAAAATTACATAAAAAATTACGACTTTAAAATTTTCACTAGCTCAATTATATGCATTCCCATTTTCATCACTTTATTTGAAACATGGAATCATTAAGTTTGAGGAGCGGATACGACTATTGCTAATGTTTAATATGCTCTCTTCCATCCTGAACCATCCCAATGTAAAGTTATGCAGCCAGGAATTCCCTCCAAAGTTACTATGAAGAGAAAAATAATCCAAGACCAAGTCGGGAATCAAACTGGGGCCCAAGGTGCCGTAGAATGGTTCGTTAGTCACTAGACCTCCTACCAAAACAACTTTCGAAATACAATAAACAAACTATTTGAGACTAAAACTACATAATTATCAATTCAGATCAGTGGCGTAGCCAAGGGAGGCGATAGGGGGGCACAACCCCCCCACGATGAATTTTTTGCCATACAAAATGTATATTTTTTACTCCCTTATCACACACACGTATACACATGTGAGTTGCAGTAGTCGTACCCCCCCCCTCCCCATGAAAAATTTCTGGCTACGCCACTGATTAAGATTAATTATGTAAACCCGTATTCAATTTCAATATGAATACAATGTCAAAAATTTTTAGAAGATAAGCGAGGGATGGTAAAATAAAACAATGTTATAAATAACATAATCTATCCATTATGTATACACAGTATGACACGTTCTTGTACAATGCATAACTTTAATGCAAACTTTTGTTTATTTATTTATTTGGCAAGAATATTATGAAAGAAAATGTGTTTTTACTGAAGAATGCAGTGTCAAAGAGAAAATATATACGAAAACTATTTAAACGTTGGTTCGTAATAAACATTCCTCTGTGATAAAAGTGTAGCGAATTACAGTTAGTACGGCATATACATCATGGGCATTTCTGTATGCATATTGCTAAGTGGAAGCTGCAAATTGTACACTTTGCTTAGACGCGAATGTTAGAATTTAACTCCTTTTTCGGAGGTATTAATTTTGATTTCACAATAGATTAATTCGTAATTAATGCACGACGCAGTTAGTAAAGGGATACCAAAATATCACCATCGTTTTACCTCAAAAATTTAACTGCCCATTTTTAAATATAGAATAGAATATTTAAAATTGTGGGTTAAAAGGGTACATTTCATTTGAATTTATGTGTTTCACTGTTAATAAAAGAAAAATCTACTGATAGTATACATACAAATTCTTTTTGTGTAATCTGCGAGTTTGTTAGTAATTATTTTCTTTTGGTAGACTTAACACACAGAAAGTAGGGAACAAAATCAGCTCAGTACAAAAGGTGTCAAACATAACACGCATAACGCATTCTTTCTAACGCACTAGTTCTGCCAGCTGTTGCTTTAGGAATAAATTAAAACATATACGGCATCGGAAAATGATTAACAATTGTATTATTTTATAATATAGGGGTTAGTTTAGACATTTCAACTTTGCTTAGCGTAGATTCAGATATTAAAATCAATTGGTGAAAATTTTACGCATTTCCTCCTAAATATTAGAAAAATAGTTCAAGTGCGGTAGAGCAATCTATTCATTTTTATGATTATTTATGTATCACCCAAATTTATGAACAGCCTGTATATATGCATATATACACATACAGACCTTCGACATTTACTTTAAAAGAATTCAGTAAATGCTAATCTTAAGAGACATTTATAATAAGTCAAAATGACGGCGATGTTTATACAGAATATATGATTTAATTATCCCTATCTTTACAATAATGTTTGCTTTGTATACAAAAATAGTAACAGAGAAATCAATTAGCCTGAAAGCCAGAACAAACAAAGAAATAGAATAGCTAATGGACTTCTTTTCAAAAGAATCAATTGAGCGTCATTAAGGCAGCCCCGCGTTGCTGCTAACTAAAATTGTAATTACTAACCCCCCCCCCCACCTCCCGAGTTTGTTTTTAATCTTTGTTCACTTGTTATGTCGAAGATCGTTTTCAGTATTCAATAATATTTACTAAACGTGTGGTCATCAATTTGCATAAATTATTGAATGTTAAAGCATCGTTAATAGTTTTCACTGTTTTCATATTAAGCTTAAGCTTTTTTCATGAGATGAATCTTAACATTTAGCGGACCGAGAGCGCTACAGTGATCTGTCACTACCTCCTAGATATAGCAGGCCTGAGAACAGAAACTTTTACGTCATCACTAGGTCCACTAAAATGACGTCATCACACATTTATTTTCACAAACTAAAACTATTTATAGTGTGTGGTGAATTTACTCCCGCATAAAGGAATTTATTGATTTAAGATAGAAATTTTAATTTTACGACAAATAGGAAATTTTAACTATCGCTAATTATATAATATGATATAGAAATAGATCATAATAAATAATTTTTTTTCAGAAATGTATTTTAATTTTTATCTTTAACTTAAGATATTTTCTAAAATTCGTATTATTAACCAGAAATTTTAAATAGTTGTAGTTTCAGAAATGAAACTGCAATGCCGAAATCATAGCAGATCCATTAACAACGTAAAAGACCTGTTCTCAGGCATTTTCTATCTAGGCGGTTGTGGATCTATACGATTTCCACCATGCATTTTTTCTAACGCGAATGGCACACTACACGGCTGCCAACTTTTGCACTTTTTCTTTAATATTACTTACCACAATTTTAAAAAAGATTTTTGTTTAAAAAATTATAATTTCAGACATACCGTACGCAGACCGCATAGAAAGTAATTCTTGCTGAGTAATCTTTCGATAGAAACGCAAAGTCAATGTGGGAGATTTCCCCGATCGGTCGCTGAATGTAAACTGAATATGTGCAACAAAACAATAATTTTCGAAGGCTATGTATCAACAGAGTTCGCAGTCTGTAACCCATTGCGAATACTATTAATCCATAATTTTCCGTTTTACACTTCTTTTTTGTGAAATACTTCCTTCTTTTCTTTTTGGATAATCCCTTAATTTTACTCCTCAAATAACTTTATTAGTTAATACAGTAGTCTCGACTGTTCGAGTTTACCATAAATCCGAGTTAGCGAAAAAATCCGTCCAGCTCCCAATTAATGACCAACACAAACAAAACACGGGAGAAAAATTGTTCACGCCGCAAAATTCAACTACCTGGCGCACCTGGAAGCCACATCAGAAATCCTCCTCCCAAAGAAAATTGGGTGTATTCTTCCTATAGATGTCCTTACCGACATTTTTGTGCAATGTTGATATTCTGCTTCGGCGATAGCGCGATATTGGTGCACGGAAACGGGTCAACGTATTAATACAAAAACAATTTACTATTCTTTTGCGATATAATTAACTTGTTCTAATCATCACAAATGTGGTAATATGTAAGTAGGGGAAATTGGGGTTCAATGAAACAAAATTTACTAATGTTTTTTTTTTCCTGTTCACAAATTTGCATGTACAAAAATAAAATTAATGGACACTTTTAACCTACTCTTTTCACCATCTATTTGAATTTTAATGAGTATGTAAATAGCCTTTTAATGTTTAAAAAATTACAAAAGTTAAATGTCTGTCAGTGTTTCACTGTACCCCAAATATCAGGGTGCAATGAAACACTTAATAACACTTTAAAAACATTTAAATAATATGAGTCAAAATTCAAATTTCAGCATATATGTTTTGTGTACATTTATAATAAACATTAGTGAAACATAAATATGAAATTTAAGTAGAAAAAGAAAATTTAATTAAACTGCTATAGCTTAGGATGAAAACATAATACTTTTATTAGAGGTGAGCCGAAATTTTTTTTCATTTTATATTAAATTTACTTAAATCGAATTCAAAAATTAGCATATCTGTTTTTCTTCTTGTAGCATCTGAAGGAAGAAGAGGTGGTAGTTTTTATACAATTTGAGTTTTTCAAAAATGTGTTTTTCCGAAAAACGCACAAATTTGAAGCTTAGTCGTTTGACGTACAGAACTTCGCATTCGGTTTATTATAGCTGCCAACTCTACCAATTTTTTCGGGAGATTTCCCACCACTAATTTTTACCTAGTAATTTATAATTGAAATAAGTCAAAAATTTTAATACAAAGCAAAACTGTTTAAAAGTTGCAGTGGGAAATCTTCCCCCAAAAAACGGGAGAGTTGGCAGCTGGAGAGTACATTTCTTTAAGTTCACTTTCCTTCATTGAAACACAATCATTCAGACTTACAGCGATACTGCTTGTGTCATGCATGTTATTTGAAAATAGCTCATAATCTGTACCGTTTAGATTGTTAATTGAGAGACAATTTGGATTGTCACCATCTTCAGAGTCTGAAGAAGATAGATTACGATTTAAGAACAATTCCTTGTTAACTTCATGTGTTCTACGGAGATCTCAGTCTAAATATTTTGTTATTATAAGTGATGCATTCATACGGGGTACAGCGAAGCATGTTTCATTGTACCCCATCTACAAGTCTTTCGTTGTACCACGAATTGAGGGCACGAACTAAATGAATTTTTACTAATTCCTGATATTTATTTTTTAAATTCTGGCTTAAGTATGAAGACCACACCATAGTGATCACAATATTTAAAATATAAATAATTATACATGTAAAAACAAGTAGGTAAAGCAGCATTACTCTTAGTAACGAAATTTACTTTCAATGGTGAAAATCCAATCATTTTCTATATCTCTTGTTGTAAAAATGCGATTGTCTCTAAATCACATCAATCACTGGAACATATATTTGTATAATAGGTGTTTTAGTTTCAAGTTTCTGTGAAATATCCTATAGATTTTAGATAGCATATTTCATTGTTCCCCAACTTCTAAATTTTTCAGTTTAATATGCTTTCACATCACAAAAATTGCTTTATTTCCATTTATTTGCTTACTTATTTTATTTTCCCGATAATTCGAGTTTTCGATAGCACGAGGCGAGCCCGGTCCCGTCACCTCCAATTATCCAGACTCTACTGTAATTGTCACGCCAACATTGTACCATACAGTTCAGAAAGGATTGACCTGAACGGTTTGTGTTTATGACATCAATGTACAAGTAGTAATTATTTATAAGAAATTAATATATAAAAATATTGCAGAATGTTACTAGGAGTTAAAGTTGATTAACTATTTGTATGTTTTTTTAATACAAACTTAGTTAATAATTTTTATAGACTTCCCTAAACCTAATAAAGTAAATTGACATTAATGCCGTTATCATTGATTATATGTGAAAATCTTAGCATTAGTCCTACATAACAAAAGATGGCGCTATTTAGCAGAGATTTAGAAAGTAAATTAAAGCTTTAGAAGTATAGATAAATATATTTATTTATTAAGTATTATTTTTTTTGAGAGAGTTTTCTTGTAAATAAACTAAAACACTAAAAAAGTTCAGTTCTTGAAGATTTTACAAATTGCATAGAAAAAATATGTGAATAATAATTAAAAAAATAGTCTTCCTATACAGGCGTCTTTGGTCTAACACCTTTGCCCTGAGATACAGACGTAATAAACATATATCAGTATATACTCCTCTTTTCAGCAACTCACCACTGTTTGAGAAAAAACAGAAGATCTAGATCCATGTATGCCACAGGTGACTTTCAAAGTGGATATGAAGACAAATAAAATCAAATCTTTAATAGAAATAGTATAAAGTATTACTGGTGGTTTTAAATGCATGTCAATGACAAAATTTTATTGGAAAAATTTGCTGCTATAATGAAATAAATTCCGAACGGTGCTGCTCTCTGAGTAATCCGAAATAATTGCACAAGGGAGGTGTTCGAAAAAATATTATAGATGAAAAATAAAACTGTTTCAACACAGCAAAATATTATTCCTAAATACTCAAAACGTTGCAATTAAGAGAGTAAGCATATAAAGAGAGGAAAATATGCACACATTCGTGCTATTCAGTTATAAAAAACGAGCAAGTGAATAACTTCAAAAATAACCGAATGATCACTGGACTCTTTAAAATTATTCGCATGTCCCCTTGCTAGATCTGATGTTTTACAGTTTTTTGTTTTTAAGGGATTGGAAGGATTCCCGAAACAATAGTGAAGCTTTATGTAAGTAAGAAGTATTTCCTGTTTTTCCAGCTGGGATTAATGGGTTGCTGTAAATACCGGAGTTCGGATTATTCAAAAAGCTCTGTGTTATATAAAGCTAAAAGATTACAAAACTTAAAAATATTCAGTTTTATTTTATTCTTAAGAATGCCTTTTCACAAAATTATTTAACTTAATTTATGCGTTTAAATTGTAACCTAAATAAATTTGATAATCAGTACTAACAGGGGCGTAGCCAGACATTTTTCATGGGTGGGGTTACGAGTACTGCAACTCACATATATGCATACTTTTATGTCATAAAGGAGTGAAGAATACACATTTTCTATGGACAAAATTTCTCATGAGGGGGGGGGGGGAATGACCCCCTAACCCACCCTTGGCTACGCCCCTGAGTACTAATATTTTTATATATGGTTCCTAGTGTACAATATTACGATGAACATTGCGATTACGAAACTGTGACGTTTCTTAAACTTTTTTTTCCTCAATGGCGGGCCTCTGCCCCTGGAGGTATTGGCCACTTCTAAGGCCGGAGTTGTTGGTCACTTGATTGCGGGGGCACCTAGTAGGTGGACCAGTGTGTCCCCCCTATGAGGGGACGGACCAAAGGCATCCACGGCCAGTCGGGAATCGAACCCCAACCGCCAGGAGTTAAACCCGAAACCGTAGTACGGTGCTTTATCCACCATACAATCTAGTCGGTCGTTACACAAACGATGATAGCCAGTTTAGGTCTCAATGAACGCTTTTAACCCTTTAACGCGCAGTGTTCCCGCTCTGGGATCACCAAATTCTGACTTTTTTACTGTTGCCAGTCACGAAGAATAAATTTGATTTCTATAAAAATAATTGCGGATGAGATAGCTCCACGAGAATCCTTTACTTTTTAACACGTTATTTCCCGTAAAAAAATTGTCATTTATTTTTAACAGCACCTGCTGGAAAATGGAAGAATGCGAGAACAGCTGGATCGATTGCCCAATGCTTAAAATAGGGCAGCCGTTGCCATCGCTCAACTTAACTACAAGCAAGATGGCGGACAATCTAAACGTTCATCGCGTGCCACAGATCTAGAGACCCTTTTTTGACGACAGCTGCCTGTGCGGCACAGCCAGCTGCGTCAAAAAAGGGTCTCTAGATCTGTTAGCATTGGGAAAGTTTTTAGCATTGGGAAAGGGTTGTGCCTCAAAGGTATAAAGTACTGATAAGCCTCTCTCTCTCGCTCTTTCTCAAGTACCAGAAAAATAAGTAAAATTGTAAAACTGAATTTAGAAGTGAAACAATTACATCATTGATACTCATTTGATTCTGTCTGACACTAATTTTGTTCTCAAGTTTTAACAAGTAGGAATTATTTAATGATAAAAGTCGACGATTTTAAGTACACGCCATTTTCACTACTATATAGTTTCAAGATAATAATAAATAACAGTTTCGTGAATTTCGTGCCAATTTTTTATTTTAGACCTTTGTCTGTGCCCCCCCCCTTGTATAACCACGAAAAGTTATTAAATTAAATAAAAGAAGAAATATTGCTTTAAAGTGCTACTCAAACAAAATACCTCTAAAAAGCGTTATTAACATAATATCGTTAACATTTGTTAGACCCAATGTCATTCTAAACAACCTCGCACCGTTAGAAACTTTTTAAAATTATCTTTAGAGCATTTAATTGACAGTTAATTAAAAAATCACAGTGATTTAATAAAAGACTCATTTCATCGTGCTGAAAAGAAAAGAAAAAGGCAAAGAAGAATGTTTCAAATTTTCTTTGACTTTTCCTGTCCCCTTTTCAACTCAGCCGTCGAAGAAAATATCTTAATTAGAAAGTTAGAAATTAAGAGAAAGTAAAAGTGAAAATTAAATTGTGCTTATGAATGAGTGCCTCTCGAACAGTCATACCAGTGTATTACTTCTTTAATTGCCTATTCATAGAATATAGCTGCTAACCTTTAAGGAATATAAATATCCAACTATTGTCAATAGAAAATGTTTTAAATTTTTTCTTTAAACTGAAATTAAGTTATACATTAAATTTAAAAACTTTGCTATATTCTAAGCTTACTGTTTAAATTTTCTGTTTTAGAGAAGTAGGCAGCTATATTCCGTAAAAGCTGTCGGCTATGCATATTTCTTTATCAGAAGTACGTAAAGAAAATAAATAAAATACCTATCAGCGTAAAAAAAATTCCATTTTTTTCCGGGGGGGGGGGGGGAAGCTAATGTAATAAAACTAATCGCGTTTTCTCTCTATATAGCGTGCCCCTAAAAGGTGGTAACGGGGTTTAACCCTTTGAGGCGCAACCATTTCCCAATGCTGAAAAAAGGGCAGCCGTTGTCATCGCTCGACTTAACTACCAGCAAGATGGCGGACGATCGAAACGTTCATCGCGTGCCACAGATCTAGAGACCCTTTTTTGACGACAGCTTGCTGTGCGGCACAGCCAGTTGCGGGGACTATACATGATTTTGAACGTAAGCGTTTATTGATAGAGTGAAAAAAAAATTCTTTCGTAATTTCTGTACGACTCCTGAAATGCGATCATTCGACGTCATTTCTTCCATTCTAGAGCCATGAAAACGTGGTTTAAGTTAGCGTTATATTTATCTTCATATCTCTGATACCTTTTAAGGTATAACTGTCAAATTTTTTATGTCACCTCATGGGTGTATGGGGCACATTTTGGTTAGCGGGGGAAATTTTTGTACGGGGACGTATACAAATTTAGAAAGGGTAACTTTTTGAAAATTAGCTAGAGGAATTATTTCTTAACGGAGTCTTATATCCGCCCTTATTTTAAATATTTTTTCAATTAACACTGCCCACTTATCTCTAATAGAGGAAGAATTAAAGCACATTACAGCCTTTTTGAGACACCCTGCATTTAAAAATTGAAAGTAGAATCATAATTTGTCGACAAATTTCGTTTCAAATACGTTTAATCCGTTATTTTTTTGTTTTGTTTCAATAACGTTTAACTGTAGCTTTTATATTTAAATTTAATCAATAATAAACTACTTATCGCCAATTTATATGGCCCCCAGCAACCAGAATCTTAATATTTCCAAATTTGACTGTTGGGACTGTAGGCTGAATTTTGGAAGTCATTAAAGGAAAAACAAACTCCACATTCGCCCGACTTCGCAGTCAGGGTCCTTGAATGGTTTATGAATTTTATTACCAGCAGTGATAGAGCAGAATTTTTTTTTTCTAATTATATAGTACTAATTTAAATTTCTGGTTGTTAAAACTTTTGTTAATTCTATTGATATCACAGATCAGTCAAGTAATGTTTTTTTTTTTTTTTTTTCATTTACTTAAATCCAAACAAATGAATTTTTTTAAGAAGTTTTTAATGACGAAACAGTTGTGGCTAAACGGTAAATTACTATATTTTACAGTTTAAAGCAAGGATTTTATATATCACTCCTTTTTTTCTTAGAAGAAATTCGTGTAAAAGAAGAGGGAGTGTGGACGCCACCTTCCTAGGACTGCAAATTTCAAAATATCCCAAAAATGCTTTTTAGGCATTCTCGTGTCTCCCATTTTACAGCAAGAATTTTATAGATCTGTCATTTTTCTTTGAGATAGAGAGGAATATACGAAAAGGACCTTTTAATCATCTACCCCACACGATTACGCATTTTGGAAAATACACACTTATCCAGAACTTACATTTCTGAGCTCACATATATGTTAAATTTCGAGTTACTTTTTAATATAGCTTCGGGTAAAAAACAACGTTACTTTTGTTTCCCTAATACTAAGAGATATTTTTCATGTTTAAAAGCTTGAATTATATTTTAAAGTAATCTGCCATCTAAAACATACATTAAAATTTAAAGAGTATATTGAAAGTCCATGTTGTGATTTAAAATGAAACTATTAAAATTCGATAGCTAGAAAAAATATCTCACAGCGTACATACATTGAAAAGTTTATTTCTATCGTATAAAGACCGCGAAGTTAGTTGAGGAAAATATTATGTAGGCAGATTTTTTTTCCAAGTTTATTTTCTTCATTCTTTTTTCACTTTATTTTATTTTTTCTTCAGATCTGGAAACTGGTTTTCCCTAATCCTTCTATGTATATATAAAAGAATCAAGATCCTTTGGATTGGGAAAAGATTAAAAAAAAGTTGAAAGTGCATTCTTTTTTATCAATGAACGTTGAAAGCAAATAATATATCTGAAGTTCTCGTATTCAGGATCAGTTTACTGAGATTGGAATAAAAAAAAGGGTGGGTTTGTTAGCTACTCTCTATAAAATACCAGATGTAAATTTAGAATGAGAAATTCTTTAAAAATACCTACTCCTTATTTTATAATTATCATATCATACTTTAAAGCAGTAGTCCTCAGCGGCCGGTCCATAGATCGAACAGTACCGGCCTTCCCAAGAATAATTACATTATTTCCATTTTATTTCTTGTGGTGTATTGCTGTCGGATTTGTGCTAATTTAAACTTTTGTAACAGACGAAATTTTGTAACTGTTTTAAATTAATTTATTGTTTATTAAACATTTTAAGACTATGAATTGAAATGGCAGTCACTTAAATCTCTATTTCCATTTCCAACAACCTATCTGTGTGAATTGGGGTTTTCTGCAGTGACAACAACTTAAACAAAATAACGGAATAAACTGGACATAAGCAACACACTTTGGGTGTCATTGTTTCTTTTTACCACAAGATGGAACCCACTCGTTTCAAAGAAACAAGCTTAGGGTTCTCACTGATTTAGTGAGATAAAACGTTAAATCACTTTAGATTCGTTTTCTGTGTCTGTGTAACTATTGTATTTTATTTTGTAGGTGTGTTTAAATGCAATTAGAAAAAAAACAATTAAATCAAATTAATATAAAATATAAGAAATTTCCTGTGAGTTTGCTCGTACTTAATACCATTTTAATGGTTTGAGATAGAAAATTTAATTTTGCGACAAAGACAATTTTTTAACTGTAACTAATCATGTAACGTGATAGGGAAAGAGATAATAATGAATTGTTTTATAACACAACGGTATTTAAATTTTTATGTTTAACATCTTTTCAAATATTTGTAATAATCACCAGAAAATTTAAATAGCATTTGACCTATTTAACTATTATGCTGTAAAATTTTAGAGCTCTCCTGGTATGGTCACAAAACTAAACTCGGGATTGTATGCAGTGAAGCCGTCATTTTTGCAGGATACGTCATCACATCGGCTGACGGTCGGTTCGCAGGTGGCAGCTGACTTACGGTGTGCCGTTCTTCCTGAAGCGGTTGGTATCTTTGTTAAATAAGAGCTACAATCAGAGAGCGTTAGGCCGTAGCTATGGATTGCTATTGTCGACGATCGAGCGCTGCTTTGCGGATGTAGCACCCTCTATGGGCGACGTAAGGCATCAGCCTCAATTGTTTGGCATGGCATCGTCTGGAAGAATGATCGCCTCGCTTCAGTCACTCCTGATATTGTATTGGACCTTTTTTCTATTTTTTCCTCGTCATACTCTGTCATCATGTGCTTCTTTGCTTGTCATACTGCCTCTCTCGACTCGTGGTTGACCTGCATAGTTCTATGTCAAGTTTTTGGACTCTTGCTCTTCAACGCTCGTGTTAGGCCTTATGTCAACCGCGCTTACACTGCGCCATGTTTCGGAACCCTGCTGCTCTTCGTATATTCGTATACTGCACAGATCTGAACAAATGCCCTGTCATGCTTTTGGGCTCTCTAACTCAAGATTTTAGAATTCAAAGATTAAATGCATGCTGGAGATTAGCACTTCGTGTACAGGCGCTCATGAAATATCCCTCAGTCAGTCAGTGTTCAAAGGCTTAATGTCAAAGCTTCAGTCGGGCGTTCTATAAGTAGTGTAGGTGTTGGCCATAGTTGCCAATCTTAACATATCACCAAACGGCACCTTTTTTTAAAAGTAATTTTTGCTTCTAGCACAGTGTAATATCTGTGTTAAGTAATCCAAATATTACTTACAAAAATTTTTGCTATTTAGAAAATATTGGTGTGAAAATTTTGCTGTACAAGAAGGATTATATATAGAGAGAGAAAAATAGGGAAAGCTGTCACACCAGATACATACATAAGATATTCTCAAGGAAATTCGAAAAAAATTGTTCCAAATAACATTCACTAGGTGAATCTTTTTACGGAAAAAAAGCAAATTTAAAAATGGAAATGACTACCTCATAATGTACAAACAATTTCAGCATGTTTTCAATAGTTTTCGAACATTTATTAACCAATTTGAGCCACTTCTTGAGCTGACTCTTCTCATGCAAAGCACCACCTAGAAAACACGTTTGGAACTACACTTCTTTGAAACTCTCTTCAACTCGCGTAACATGGAGTACTATGTCATCAACTCTATCATTACTAACCTCTTAAGAGCAGGTTAGGATTATCTTGATTTCGTCATACCATTATTCGAAAGTCGAGCCAAATACTACGCACTAAATGAAAGCTTATATAGCAAAACTAAGATTCCGGTGGCCTGTCAAGATTCCATCAAAATTTCGTATCTTTTATCATCAATATCTCGTACATAGTCCATATGTCAATTTAATTGTCAACTTGCTCACTCTTGTTAGCAACAGAACGCTGCTTAAAGGGGAACCACTCAGTCATGACATTCGACCATGTCAATCGTAACTTTCGAAATCATTGCTTAAATTTATCCTTAAAACTGCAGCTAAACTTTTTTTTTAAATTGATGCTGCAATCATAATTACTACACAAATTTTTAGTATAACAGTTAATCAGTAATAAATGATAAATCAAGATAAATTGAAGCAAATAAAATTTTGATGGAATCTGGACAGGCCACTGGAATCTTAGTTTTGCTATATAAACTCTGATTTTGCGCGTAGTATTTTGCTTAATTTTTGAATTAAGATGAGTAGAAATAAAGAAAATCCTAACCTGCCCTTAGGAGGTTAGTAATGGTAGAGTTGATGATATAGGACTCCATGTTGCCCTAGGTAAAATCTTTCGTAGGAATAACATGAACCGAAAGAGAACAGGTTTTCTTTTCCCTTTTTTTCCCCCCCTTAAATTATAAATTATCAATTCCTTTATGTGAAGCTATCGTAGAACCCATTCGATTCCCTGATATTGCTTTGCGGAAGAAACAAAAGTTCACATACGAACGATGGAATAGCAGTGTCAAATTACTTAAGAAATCAAGCTTTCGATTATAACTTGAAACTACGGCACATCATGTTAAATTGACACTAATACTGACAATGGATGACCTAGAGGTTTTTTTTTAAATTAATTTTTAAGGTCTTAATAATGACATTGATAGCATTGATCCCCCAAAATGGGCATTTAATGTATATACTAGGTCTCCCAAAAAGTTGATATCAGGCTTTGATTATATTTATTTATAACGGAAAAAGTTGGCAATGTAAACTGAAAAAAAGTTCAAAATAAGGTAAGACTATGTTTCGAAAAATTCCCTTTCGTTGGTTTTCAAAATGTTACACTTTTTAAAATTGTATAGATCTCCGCACACACACACACAAAAAAATCTCTTTGTAAAACGCGCCTCGTGCACTAATGAGTTGATGTTCAAATTTTGATATTTATATCCTAAAAAGTGACAGATATGCGAAGATAAATACATGGGGACTCAAACCACTTTTCAATGGCTCTCGAAATGATCAGATGATCACGCTTCAGTGTTCGTACAGAAATTACGAAAGAAAATACTTTTTCGCTGTCTAGCAAGAAACGTTTAGATTGAAATCCATGTAGAGCCACTGCTTAGCTTTGTCTTAAAATATCACTGAGACTCTTATGGTAAAAGGCTGAAAATTCATACATCATCTAATTAGTGCATAGGGCACTTTTTACTAATTAGTCATTTTTTTGCACGGGTGTTGTATACAAATTTAACAATTGTAACTTTTTGAAATTTAGGCAGAGGATTTTTTCTCAAAGTAGCCTCTTTTCGTGCCTGTTTTGAACATTTTTTCAATTTACATCGCATACTTATCTCTAATAGCTAAAGAATCGGACATCCTGTATACATATATGCATGTATGTATGAGCACACAATCTTTTATTAATAAAACATAAGTATTTTAGTTCACTATGTATATTAATCTTGAATTTACTGCTTCAGCCTTTTCCTTTTTTATTGTATCATGTATTTATCGTGGTTTATTCCAGATTTCATTATGAACACAACAAAATATTTTTATTCAAAGTAAACGGATTACAAACATTAAATAAATTAGAGACACGCTAAGCTAAGCAACGAAATGAAATCTAACAACTGAAGTTGGTTATAAATTAGACATGCATCTCGCTGTATATATTCTCATTTTAATTCGAAATTAAAAGATTATCTTGAAAGGAGAAATCATACTTCTACCACACAATATTCCCACAAGTTTACTGAATTGCACCTTAAACATTTTTATGCTTTTTCACTCATGCAACTTTTAAGACGAGGTTGAGAAAAACACATTAATCAAGTGCATACACGTCACTTTTCTCCACTTTCTTAAAAACAGCTAGTATTAAATTACACTATAAAAATGTTTACATCCTAAAAGTCCCAACGCGTGGCTTTATCCATAGAGTTTAATTAGCAGAGCAGAATTAGGTCAGTGGTAGCGGATAGTTTTGTTTACTTTTGCATTTGTAATCTACCTCTTTCTTTCTTTTCTTTTCTTTTTTTTTGAAACATTTATGAAATGTTTTATATAAATCAAATAGTGTTGTAACTTTGTTTCCAAAAAGAATACTTAATGTAATAATAATTAAAAAAGAGGCATACAATGTAAGGTTTCTTTAAATGAATAACTTGGAGTTTGCACATGCACAAGTTGTGTAAAAATTAGCTTCAAAATCAAAATATGCATTAGCTTATTTTGAAACTTAAAAATGGCCCAAAATATTTTAAGAGGAATTCAGTTTTTGAAAAAGAAAGAAACTTTAGTGTGTTGATATATTTGTTTTTGTACTCTGTAGTCGGCTGAAATTGCAATATTTTATCTGATATATCTCCTCCGAAAGTCGTGTACACATTTTATTAGTCTTTCAGCCTTTTTTAAAAATATTTTTATTGTTATTTGGTGAATATAATTGTAATGTTGAGAGGAAATTTTATAAAGGACGCTAAACTTCCGCTAGATGCATTTGTTTTTTCAGTAAACCCCCAATTTTTCGGCAAGAAAATAAAAATGATAGAGAATCTGTTAAAGTGCCCACATTCTTAAAGAGATCACCTGTCTATAGCAAGCACTTTTGTATAGTTTCACTTTACAACCACTACATTTTACCACCTTTATAAGGCTACTAGTCTTGGCTTTCCCCTGCGGTAGGCTTTGTCAGTATCATATATATTATTTATCGCATTACACATCTACTGTATAAGATGCGGAAGCCATAATTGCGAACATTTCCTGAATATGAGTAAACACTTTTCGTGAACAGTAGTTTTTTTTGTATAGATTTAAAAGCATTAAACAACACATACCTGTACAGCAGGCTGGAGCGAAAAAATCTTTATTTCAAAATTCACATCGCCTGAGTCATTAAATGGTGTGAAACTAATAAGAACAAATTGTTTCCAAATTTCAGCACAAAATATCGTCATTTTCAGGTTCCACAGTTCAAGCGAATATATTTCTAGCTTATTTTTAATAAAATAATAATGTTTAATTCATTAATTGAATAATTATTTATGTTTTCATTATTAAATTGCTTTATTAATACGTTATTATCACATGTCAGTGCTGGAAATCGTAGATTTAGAAGCAAATGTCGACTTAGGAACTGATTCAGAAATGGAATATACCTCAGAAAATGATCACAATTTCGTTAGTCAGGAAGCCAAATATCGGAAAACGACTGACGATGAGATTCCCTAAATCTCAAGACAGACCCAATGCCGGAATTAGCCATTATTCTTGATCGAGCAGGTGTGTCGGAGTATTAATTATTCAATTAATTAATTAAACGCAATTATTTCAATAGAAATTCATAAAAGACTAAAAAAGACATTG
Organism: Cheiracanthium punctorium; assembly: GCA_038373885.1. Taxonomy (NCBI): domain Eukaryota; kingdom Metazoa; phylum Arthropoda; class Arachnida; order Araneae; family Cheiracanthiidae; genus Cheiracanthium; species Cheiracanthium punctorium. Next base: position 542,925 of record JAWZYV010013601.1, on the reverse strand, counting down.
GGAATATATTCGCTTGAGATGTGGAACCTGAAGATGGCAATATTTTGAGCTGGAATTTGGAGACAGTTTGTTCTTATCAGTTTTGAATCATCTAATGCGTCAGGCAATTTAAACTGCGAGGAAGAGAGTTTTTTGCTTCATTTTTCCGTACACTACGACTCTGACTGACTGACTGAAAAAGTTTAATTATTGGAGTTCCTGACTGGTAAAGTCTTACCTCCAGTTTGTCACAGGTAACATTGTGCGAGACCTATCTGAGGTGTTCAAGGGAAAAAGTGTGGGGAGCCCACATTAGTTAGAGTGAGAACAAAAACTGTTGCTCGTGAAGAAAAAAGAAAATTTTCAGTCAAGTCAATAGGCCGTGCAGGAGCATGACTTGATGAGGGGGGGCGATCTCGATGGTCTACCCAGCTTTCCCTCACCGTCTAGCGGTGATCTTCAGCTGGGTTGCTAGACTGAGATCAGGCCAAGGGGACGAGGAGAGAAAGGGCGGCCTTAGGCCGTTTTCTGTAGTGGGGATCATGGTAATCATAATCAGGCAGCTCTGCGATGATTTCGTTTGGGATCATTCCAATTTTGTTGTGGAACCGCTTCGCACGCTTGTGGAGTTGCTTAGTCAAGGTGTTTATTTGTAAGACTTTTTTAATGATGCGGCTAAGCAGGAAATCAGGACCGTGTCGGATGATACGTAAATATCTTGCTTCGGTGGCAGTTAGTCTAGCGATATGACTCTTTGCTGCATAGGCCCACACTGGAGCGGCGTAAAGAGCGATAGGTCTAATAAGTGCCTTGTAAATGATGGCTTTGTTATTGGTTTTGTGCTTGCGGGTGTAAATGAGGCTGCTAACTCTGTCGAAGGCTGCCTTCATCTTGCCCCTAGTGCGGGTGATGTGTTTCTTCCATGAGAGATTTTTGTCTAGGGTGACTCCAAGGTAGGTAGCCGAGTTCACCCATTCGATATTCCTGTTATCTATGATAAGTCGGGATCACGAAGGTAAATGTATACGAGGGGACACTTCTCTTAGAAAGTTGGATAACGCTGTTGTTGCAAACAGATGGCGCTACGCACACTGGGTAACTGCGCATCTCCTGCTTCTGCGCATCCAGGTTGTTTATATTTCCATCGAGGCGAAGTCAATGGAGATCGTTGAATTAGCGGAACTTCAAAAAAATATGAAATACATAGTCTTATGAACGTGATATATAGTAATTTCTGTCTTCAGGTGTGTTTTAATTACCTAATTGTCTTAGAATATTATTTCGTAATGAATATAGGCAATAATTTCGAAGCGAAGTAATATTAGGTATGTAATGTCGTGTTATTATTTTGCCCAAAAGCTGTATTTTAAGAAATAGTAGTAAATTTAGAAGAATGTTGTATGTGTGAATGCAATATTTAAAAAGTGTTCATTTATAATGACGATCACACTCAAAAAAGCAGTATTTACATTTATTTCATGCTGTGACACATTTTAACACAGCTTTAAATGGCCGCTAAAAAACTCATGTTAAAATGTTAAATTCATGTTACATTAAGAACTCGCTCCATTTTCTAATGTAAATATAGACCGCGGCAGACGAAAACTTCTTTACTGTGAGCCACGATATGCACACTCGTTCACAAATATAAACTCAATATTTTAATAATCTTAAGATAGAACATTTTTTAAATCTTTTTTTATACATTTGTTACTAAGGCAACCATGTAAGCAAAAGCGAAAGAAATATTTTAAATTGAGTGCTCGCGTTCATAATCTCGTTCACATGCTAGGTCGGAAAATTAAAAACAAGAAAAATGAGTTATTAATCAGCACGGGAAATGCTTTATTCTTTTGCCGCTAGGATCGCTGCACGTCACTCGATTTCCAATGTTTACATAATTGAAACTTAGAGTACCAAAAGTTTAACATTACAGCTATGGAGAGTGTCCACTCCTATAGTATATCTCCGTGGTCGGGATGGAGGCGACTTGTTCCCCATGTGGAGTGCCGTACATTTTTGGGCATTTAGCTTTATTTTCCAATTGCGCATCCAAAGTTCGATAGCATCAAGATGTGCCTGAAGGGCACACCTTAAACATCTACTATTTGGATGCCTTGCAATGAAGGCCGTGACGTCTGCGTACATGGCTAAGCTGGTTCGGTCGTGTCTTGGTATGTCGTTGACATACAGGTTGTAGAGCATTGGGCCCAGTATTGAGCCTTGGGGTACTCCGCTTTGTATTCTGTGTTTTTCAGAGTGAATGCTGCCTAGCCGGACGGTGTATGAGCGCTCTGGTAAGTAGCTACGTAGCAGGTGTATGAGTCGATCTGGGATGCCAAGGTTGATGAGTTTGTAGAGGAGACCCTCATGCCAAACGCTTTGCTTATGTCGAGTAGTACGATTGCAGTGTGTTCTTTCATCTGGATTCCTTCAAAGAGTTGTTTTACTACCCGAAAAGTTCGTTACTACGGCTCTACACATTTTGTTGTCTAAAAATTAAAAATTACTGTTTAAGAAAAGTGGTGTTGTACATTTCGTAATATAATTATGGAAATTTTTAGCCCATGTTTGACTAGTCAGTCTTGAAAAACTCATCCACAAACTTGCAAAATCTGTGTCGTAGCAGTGTAATAACCTTTAGCAAAGCCAGAGGAGACTCAATTCATTATGAAATTGTTATACCTGATTAAGTTACACTTCAGTGTATTTATTTTACTAATTACTTTATTAGTATTAGAAAAGCTTACTGTTGCTATGCGGCACTAAAGAGGTGAGGAAAAAATCACTATAATGATCGTATCGCAAGCACTTGATACCTTAAATTAGAATAGAACGACGAAAAACACAAATTAATTAAATGTTTTTATGTGAATTTAAAGTTAAACGCAGACTGCGTGCACTTTCTCAAGAATAATTCAAAATCATTAAATATTGTGCATTAGAAACAAAAGAAGGCATTTTTATGTGTTTCTTGATATATTTATTTAACAAACTCAAAATCACTTTCACGAATTTGTTTTTAAATTTCTAAAGATTTACTTTGAGCTTGGAAACTCACAAGAAAATTTTTTGATTCCTCCAAGAGAGCTATCAAATGCATGTAACAAAACAAAAATATGTGTAATTTGATTTGAAGTAGATTTCTCGGAGGCTCTTGGGAGGTGTACGGCTCTTTTCAGCCTCTTACCCCTCACATATAGCTGCAACCTTTTACTATTTTACCGAAGTTTATCTGCCACAATTTTCAAACAGTTTTAATTTAGCTTTTAAAAATTTTAAAGCTAAATTAGTACTTATGGTCTCGTGTTCCGGTTTCATCAGATACACATAAGATTATATAGACGTGCGACAGTAAAGCGCACAGAAATGTACAGCACGAGGAAAACATAAAAAGTGGAGGAACAGGAAGAGGAAGAAGGAAATACAGAAAAAATAGGGGGAGAAGAAAATTCTAAAAATTAAAAATAATTCCAGGCATGTAATTAACCACTTTTTGTAAACAGTATATTTTAAATAATGTTCTTTTTTTGAAGCAACCTAATCATGTTCAATTGTTTATGAGAAAAATTGCTGCTTACAAAAAGTGGTAGATTACATGCCCGGAGTTGTTTCAGCTATGCAAGTGCAAAGAGCAACGTGGCGGGCATCCCCTTTCCTGCCGATAGAAAATACGCACATTTCCAAAAGTTTCCACTTAAAAGAAAAATAAATGAAAAGATTGCTGAATTGTATTTAAAAATGTCTGCCGTAGCATTAACATTTAATACATTAGAATGTTACTTAAAATAATGATATATACTATACCTACGCATATAAATTTCATATGTTTAAAATTTTAAAACATTAGTCTATCATAATTTTGTATATATTTTAAATTTTTGAGATCAGGGTTATCCCTACAATTGATTTGAATTTCATATCAGTTTTTCACATGAAATGGGAAATAAACTTGACCTAAGAGTAAACCATGATAAAAACATCTCTCTGGAGCTGAATTCTTGAACAACAACAACAAAAAAAAAAAAAAAAAAAAAAAAAAAAAAGAGAAAGAAAGAAAAGAAAAGAAAAGAAAAAAAGAGGGGGGAAATATAAAAAGCTAATTTTCTTGAAGGTAACTATCATTTTATTACCTACGTCAATTTACAACGCTGTGGTAAAGAAATAAGGTAAACAATTTTTGCTATTATGAATACTCAAAATCCTAATATGTTTGACACTGGTAGAGAGGGTTTCTCAAAATTTTTAAGCCGGAGCTACGCAAGTTCTCTGGAAATATCGTTAAACGGAGCACTGAAGCGTGAAATGTACCGCTGAATAAAACATCAAATGCTAAGGGAATTTTTTTTAAACGTATCTGCTACTAGATTTTACTTTTAGTGAAAAAGTTATGCATCAAATTGCTTCTCGTTAGGAGGTATACTGAATAAGTCCAAAACAATCTCACAAGGCTTATAATGAAAACGTGTTTTCGAAGTTCTGTGCAGTTTTTTCCTGAAGTTAACTTATCTTTAAAACTATTTTGGTTGATTAAGTGTGTACAGGTTGGTTGTCATAAAAGTTTCCCTGTGAATCGATATCTGAATACGAAGAATATTTTCGCCGTATCCGTTTTGCTAAAACTCGCCACTAGATTGCGCTACGCCCCATCGCCTTCTGCACCGTACAAACGATTGCCTTGCAATTCGGTATACATGATTATTGAACATAATATAAAGCGATATCCATTTACTATATCTCTTTATTACAATAAATAGTAATCACAACAAACCGTAATATCAAAAAGTCCATTCATTCCCGTGCAAAAAACGGGTACTTCAGGTAGTATATATATGTTATATATATATATATATATATATATGTATATAACTTAAAGCATCAAACAGAAACACTGTCTTATCACTTCAAGATGAACGAAAGCCCTAGAATCCCTTTCATGGATACTACTCCAAATTCCAATATGCTTAGAACTAGTAGAGAGAGTTTCACAAAATCCATGTCGAAGATCCATAAGTTTTCTCTCTATATGGTTAAACGGAGCACTCAAGCTTGAAATGTACCGCTGAGCAACATATCATGTGTTAAGGTTAGAGAAAAGTTTTCGAAACTACTTTGCTTCCAGATTTAATTTCTCGCGAAAGTTATAAATGAAAAATGTAGTTAAGCAAGCAGCGTTATGAAATTGGATGGGAACTCGGCAGAGCAAAAGAGAAAGATGGAAAACATCGTTTGTAACTTATATATTTTTTTTTTAACGTCTGGAGTGTATGATGTTCTGGTTTAGTTCTGTAGTTTTAGGTATGTATAACGATTGCTACTGAAAATGAAAAGAACATGAATTTTTTAATACATTGCAATCTCGAGTCGATCAGTATGTGGAAGTTTTGGCGAATATTCTGTGTTAATATTCAGTTAAAGTTCATTATTAAAAAAAACTGTTTTAAAATATAGCTTTTAAAATTTTTCTTTTCTGCATATATTAACGAAATAGTCGTCACTATGGTGACAGTCATGTCCCAGTCGTAATGTTTGTTAAAGTAAACAAGATATTTCCCGAGTTTCCTTTTAATTCGAATTCTTGAAATCGCACCACGAGCAAATCGCGGATAAAATGTACTCAAATTACATATTTATTTCCTGGGCGATATAAGTTCTTCATTAGAACCTGTGAAACTATCAAATCTCTTTGGCATTTTTAAACTCGTGATATCATAATGACATTTTTTTTTTTTGGGGGGGGGGGGGGCAAAATGGTACCATTTCGCTGTAATGATGAGATATCTTTTATAATAAAATCCGAGGGTAAACAATGTTTGTAGTTGGCTGGCTGATTATGTAGGTTTGAAAAACCTCAAAATAAAAATTTTCGCTATTTATTGCAGAACGAAATCGCTTGATAGCACGTGACAGGTCAAAAAATCTGCAAAAATTGACGTCGTGGCTCCTTTATAAAAGGAACAAAATTAGGAATGTTCTGCACAAAATCACTCTCAGTCTAATTTTGCAGTTCCAGCATTCCAAGCAGAGAAAATCGGCCGTTTAGCCTAAACTTCGTCATATTATATGTCTCCATGTCTCCGAGGATTGTTATAAGGAATGTTTTCTTCTTATAAAATTAATTTTACTTATTAGATAGTACCTGCGGATAGTCTACCAAGGCGTTATATACATCAGAATTTTTAGTATTATTACTATTATATCTGACTACATTTTATAAAAAAATTTGAAATTATATATTTTGCCATATCTATTTTTTAAAAAGCTAATATTTGATGCTTTCCAATTTATGATTGTAAATTTGACTGAGATATATTAAAAAAAACAGAAACTTATTGAAAGTTTATGAAATTTAAAATGCTGCTATTTCTTGTCATACATCCCTAATAATAGTAAGTCTTTCTTTCTGCCAACTTTAACGTTACATTTTAACATCGCATCACAAATTAGTAATTTGAATCTACCTTGCAGTAAAAGAAATTGGAAGGCTAACTAGTTTGACTTTTTTTTGAAAATATTCGCATAAGTTCCGAATCGTGCCTGAGAGCTCCTGTCTGGAATTAACTAATGATTCATGACTGGAAGGCCTGGATATTTTCTTTGAAAAATATTTACATCCATATTTGTTCAAGATAAGAAAGAAAGGATTCATAAGTAATGACTGCCTCAGGATTTTGTAAGGTAATTTCAGGCTGAACACGATTCACCATAAACGGTTCAATTATTCATTACACCTTGATTCTTAATGTATTGGAGCTTTCAACCAAGCTATTTGTCGGCCGAATATCACTAATGGATGCTTTAGAATGAATAATGACAGTGTAAAATCGTCTCTAAAAACACAGCTTTAGATAGAGATTACCCAGTTCCATTAGGGCGATTGACGAAAGAGTACGTCAGAAAACATTTTGACTCTTTCATAACTAAGTTCAAAGATTTGTTCTGGCAGAAGCAAATAGCTGGTGATTAATTTTAAAAGCCATTAAAATGAATATGAGCCAAAGGGCAATGCAATTTGTAAAATTTGAGAAATAGTTTTTTTTTTAAAGCAAATGCGTAAATTAAATAGTAATTCTTCTGACGCAGTGTGGTGTGATTGCCTGCAGTTGAGGAAACGTTATTTTTTCCTGTTTTGAGTGAATCAACATATTACTGTTCAGTTTTCATGATTACATAGCTGCAAACATGTACCAAACCACTTTTTGAAACAGTAATTTTAATTTAAAGAGTTTAAAACTTTCTAACCAATTACTGCATGTGTGTCACAAGTAATTACCATAATTACTGTTTACAAAAAGTGGTAGTTGTATTCCGTACATATTGGTAGCGATATTACTAACGAAAAATACTACTTTATGAAACTTGTTAAACAATTCCTAGGGTAAAGGAAGCTGCAAAGCGAAGGTATATTTTATAAAAATATGAGTGCAACTGTAAATAACATTATGCAATAAATAATGACCCAATTCTGTTAACAGCCGAAGATGATGAAAGAAAGATTGGAATAAAACTAATGTATACTATTATTTTGATGTAAAGCCATCATGAAAGTAAATATTCCTGTATCACGTTTTAATAAAAGTGGAAATAGTTTAATAGCAAACTCGTAAAATTTCCTAACATTTTCGTAGCTGATATATTCACTCACTACTCTACTATTTAAAGCCTGACTTCCCAATATACGTCATATTAACACCAAAGTAAGAGCTTAAACTAAGCTTCTTAAAATAAATAAAATAAAATAAAATAAAAAGAGAGAAAGAAGAGGAAAATATTTGGTAATATCGGAATTTCAGAGATTTTCTAAAAATATTTTTTACTAATGAAAAATGAGACTGGAGCAGACATTTTCCCGTCAAGAAACGGGGCGGGGGGAAGAGAAAATGAGAAACTTTAGTTTCACGCGCTAGACAGCACTTTCTTTTTTATATATTTTAATCAGCTTAAAATTAATAGCTATGTTAGTATTTCTTCTTTTTATCTTTACTTCATTTAATTATGTCGGGAAATTGCACTTTTTACTATCTCCATTTGAAATGCTGGGGGAAAATAAAAAACATTTTTATGACGGAAAACTGAGAACTCGCTGAGCAAACTTAAATAGTTAGCATAGTTTGCATACGCCATCAATAAATTGTTTGTTTCTTTTTCATGTTGTGAAATAAGTTATCATTTTTTACTGCCTTTACAAGAGGAAAAGATCATTTATATTTATGGTGTGGTTCAAAATTTTTTATTAACGTTTGCTGTGAACTTGAATGCATGTTCATTTCTTATGCTGTTTGCTGAGTGTCCCCAACTACCATTTTTTGTGAATCCTCCCCTCCCCCCAACCGTAGCATTCGAGAATAACCCAATTCGAGAATATTTGTAAGCTGTACATTGTAGTGAAGACAAAATCAAACGATGGATGGTGGTTTTTATAATTTAACCTTTTACACAGCTTAAACAATTCCGGGCATATAATTAACCACTTTTTGTAAGCAGTACATTTTTTCTGTATCCCCCCCCCCCCTCAACCCAATAATTCAACCAAATTGTCCGCTACTTAGAAATTTGATTAAACACTGCTATTTTCTAAAACAGAAATTACTGTTTACAAAAAGTGTTTGATTACATGCTGGGAATTGTTTCAGCTATGCTTTGTGCTAAGAGCTGAAACTTCGATAATTTTTTTTCAATTCCTCAAGTTTATTTCCTTGAAAGTAAAAATAAAAGTGTATGATCATTAATTTAAGAAAAAGTTAAGTTTAGTTTTCTCTTTAGTACAGTTTCTTCTATGTAAATTTATTTTTAACAGTGTACTAATTGTTTAGAAACAGTAGAATGAGCAGATGTTTGTTAACATTTAGACTTATTTTAATTTACATTTTCAGAAAGAAAACAGTGGTGTTGAATCTTCTGAAACAAACGCTTAAAAGTTCGTACTTAAGTTTGGACCCATGTAACACGTTCACCCTCCACATTGCTAATAATAACTGTTAAATTGAGCATTTCATTGGCTGTAGGAAATCTGCTTAAACCCTGCTGCTAAAATGTTTAATAATAATAAAACGAAGTATATCATTAGAGATAAGTGACGCTTTTTCTAACCTGCTCAATTCAAATTCTGGACACATGTTCAATTTGCCCGTTGTCATCATTAAAAAGACACAACCGAGAACTTTCCGATCGATGTTTTTTCGCAGAATTGTTTCTTTGAACTCTCCTCTTGAATAAATGCCGGCTGTAGAAAATAAAAATTAATCTAGATTATAACTTTTTACACAGTTATATTTATAACTGTGTTTACACATACACATGTTTATACTCATTTATTTTTATCATAAATTCACATGGACTGCCAGCTACAGCATACCCTTGGACTACCTTTCAGTTTCAGATAAAAACTTAGACATTCGGTTTGGAGGTAGAAGCGACGCGTCCATTATTTGTTTGGTGGTTTTCAGTCAGACGTGGTCTTGGACAATCACTGCAAGTGTTCGGACGCGTGCACTGCATTCACGTATTCCTCCGCTCGTCCCCCTCTCCCTTGACCGATTCATTTCGATTCGCTTTTACTGGCAGCTTGCCATTATTCTAAGGGATAGGTAGTCAGCATGGAGTTAGAATCTAGAAGGCGTACTGAAAACCCGATCTACACGGCGTACTGAAAACCCGATCATTAGTTTCTTTTTCAGATTACTGTCCTTGCAGTGCAGCCGCCATCTAGTGGTATTACCGAAAATTATTACCTCAAGTAAGATTTTCAATCCTCGATTTTGATTTCCTGACTGCATAAATTTTTTAACAATAGAAGGAAAAAAATGCACTATTTTTAGAGATATTGTATTTATCGAGATAATTCAAACATACAATGTTTTAACCCTCTATAAGGAATTCCCAAGCTGAAAATTATTTATTCGTTGAAACAGAGATCTTTCAAGTCAAATAATGTAAATATTATTAAAAACCGTGAAAAATGTTATTTTTAAATATTTTCATATATGCTACCCTGATTTTAAAGCTCTTCTAGACATTAAACATTTTTTAAAATCATTTTGCATCTAGTGAAAAAGTAAATATTTTCTTGCCTATAAATGGCAGTTATTAATTTTTCTCTAGATTAAAAATTATTAAAATAGTGGCAAAATTTATCATTGAAAAATGTTTACTTTGCTGACCTTATCCATGTTGCTTCTGAAATATTTTTCAATCATTAATGCTGCGGACTCAAACAACTAATATTGTTAATTAAAGGTACAATTAATGGTTTTATGACTTCAAAATTACATTTTGAAACGTTTTTCGTTATAAAATAGCGTTTGGAGGATGGTAGCATATATGCTACCATCCTTCAAACTATCTACCAACTCTAATACTCATGATAGCATATTTGCTACCATGGGCTATTAGAGGACTAATCATTAATTTTTAAGCCTCCCCCAGAAAAAAATAGGGGGGATTATTCACACATGCACTTAAACAAATGTAATTTTAAGTTTTACTTACTTATTTAAGTGGTACTTTGACTAATTTATTTCTTTATACAGTTACGAATTTTTGGGGCAACCCGCAATACTGCGGGGGGGGGATTAAAATAGTTTAAAATTCGTATTCGAAACGTCAAATAGTTATATTTTGCATTTTGTTGCATAAAAATCGGTAAACTAGAACGCGAGATATGGAGTTTTGGGTTTCGTATTAATTAATATAGCGTTTTCTAGAAATCTCGAGAAATATTTAAGTTAGAGCTTCGCTAACCTCACTTTTGGGAACTTATTTTTGGCGATATTCTCCAAAAACTCGCCAAATCTGACGACATTTTGGATGTTTGGCCCGATTTTTCCAATGGGGCTTGTAACGTTAGTTTTCCTGAATTAACATACATAATAACCTAATTTTACTCTTCTATTACGCAATCAAAATCAATTTTCTTCTACAACTTTCCGCAGATACTGACAAATGGACTCTTCACTAGAACTTTCTACACCTACTGGACTTCAGAACGACGAACCCAGGAAACAAGCAGAGTTTTCTGCAACATTTGGGCGTCAGGTGTGGGGGTCTAAAGAAAGACTTTAATTTTCCAGTTTATGGTTTCGACAAGAGGCAAAATGGAAGAACCACTTCAAAAGCTCATGGATATGATGAAGAAAATAGAAGCCGGACAAGCCGAGATGAAAGCGAATGTGAAGCAGAAAATAGAAGCCGGATTGGTTGGACTGGAAAAGAAAAAGGAAGATGGACAAAAAGAAATGAAAAGTGGATTGGAAGAGTTAAGAACCGCACACGACGAGGTGAAAGCTCGACTAGAAGAGACAAAAACCGTGTACGAAGAGGGGAAAACCGGGTTGGACAAAGTAGAGAAAAATCAGGAAGAAATGGTGAGAATGATGTTGCTCATAGAAGAAACTGAAGCGAAAACCGTGAAAGAATTGCTTGAAGAATGAGATAAAAATGAAGAAAAACTGGACTCTTTCGTCAGGCTGTAAAGCAACCAGAAAGCATCAAGTGTCGTCAGGCTGCCCAACAAGGACAATAACAGGGATAATAATATAATATAAAAAAGTATGAAAGACACCGTGTTAAGCTTACAAGACCCAGTTTTTGACTGTAGCCAAAGCCAGTGGTTCGCTTCCCTTAGCGGACCAACAAACCGGCAACAGAACCATATTGGCACGTAGGCAACTTTTATAAACGTCCCATGTGTACGTTTATAAAAGATCCGTACGTATTTAACAATATCAGAACTACTCAACAAACTTCCCTCTCTTTCTGAAAGCCAATTAACGTTTCGGAAAACATTGAAGCGAGGGAGATAGGAGATTCTGACTCTTTTGGCAGTGCCTTGGAGCTGAAATTCGGAGAGAAGTGTCAGAAAGAGTACAGCAGACTACAACTAAAGTCAAGGAAGCAGAGACCTCTCGATTCCCTTCAAAAACTGGCTTCGGACATAGATAAGCTGTATCATCTAGCCTACGTTGCTATCCTGATAATGTCCAAGAAGTTGCACTGGAACATTTTTTTTGAAGGCATCAGGGACACAGAAATTCAGAAAGCATTGATCTTGGCGGATAATCTCGCTAACCCTCCAAACACTGGCAGGTGACGAGATCGAAGTGGGCGGAAAAGCAAGAGTGGAAATCACAGTTGGAAATGTCAAATACGACGATGTGGTATAAGACACTAATATTACTCTTTCATTCTCGGACTGTCCGAGTTCAGAATGTCAAATCGACACATTCTGGAACTGCTTTTGATGGTGAGATAGCTGCTATTAAGGTAGTTCTACAGCAGCTTCTTATTAGAGATTTGGACTTTTTGGGGTTTGCGATATTATCTGACTCGAAGGCAGCTATACAGGCTATTGCCTCTGATGCTCCTCCTACATTCCGGGAATAATTTCCCCGGATCCTTGCTCATTGTGGTGTGGATGGAAACAAACAAGCTGACCTCTTATCTGAAAAGAGGTCTAAGGTTTTACAGAGGATTGAAAGTGAGATTTCTTTTTCTACTTCCAAACGTATAGTAAAAAACACTTCAATAATTGACGTAGGCCAATATTTAATGAATAGAAATTCCAAAAACAGCTGGTTGAGGACTATCGAGGGCATTCTTGATTGGTCCCGCCCCACAACTGTTGCCCATTTTGCAACGATGGTATCATGGACAGAGACCACCTGGGACGATGTAAAGCAATTCGAGGCATCTCCGAAACGGAGCGCTATTGGGCCGCCCGTCTGCGTACGGGGCGATTCCTTGTTGCTGCATTTATATTGCCCTGTACCTTGCAATTAGAAGTAAAATATTACTAGTGAACTTGCAAAAAATTAACATTCCAGTTAGAGCAGCGAATGTGACGGATAAGTCGAAGGTGATAAAGAAAAATGGAGTATTAGTGACATGCACTTCTGTTACCTGCATTAATAAGAATATCAGCCAAACGACAACTAAATCATCTCTGACAAAGGAACTATTACAAGACGCAGAATTAACATCGGAACAAAGAAGCGCTGAGAAAATAATAATGAAATTAAGACCTATTCTCTCATACTTCGGGTGACTTCGGGTACGAAGAGTACTAAGCGTTTGCTAAGCAAGAAGAGGTGAGCAAACTTTTAGAGGAGATGCAGCGTGATGACGTCATCGAGCCATCGACTAGTCCCTGGGCTTCGCCGATTGTTTTAGTGCGAAAGAAGGATGGTTCACCTGGTTCTGCGTTGACTATAAACGTCTGAATGATATTACCAAGAAAGACAGTTATCCTCTTCCCAGGATAGACGACACTTTGGACACTTTATCGGGAAATGAATGGCTCTCATCCCTGGATCTCAAGAGTGGCTACTGGCAAGTAGAAATTCATCCCGATGACCGCGAAAAGACTGCTTTCACCACGGGACAAGGATTGTGCTAGTTATGCGTTTGGACTCTGCAACGAACCGGCTACATTGGAGCGTCTGATGGAGACAGTGTCGAGAGGACTTTTCCTACGAAGCATGTCTCGTTTATTTGGACGATATCATCATCGTCGGAAAGGCCTTCGAAGAGCATCTCGAGAACATCCGAAGGGTGCTGCAGAAATTAAAGGAGGCGAACTTGAAACTGAGTCCATATAAGTGCAATCTGTTTCGTCGGGATGAACGTTATCTCAGGCACATAATAACCGAAAACGGAGTCCGAACCGATTCCGAAAAGACACCCGCAGTCAAGAACTGGAATCGTCCTGAGAATATCCATGAGTTAAGAAGTTTTCTCGGACTATGTATTTACTATCGAAAATTCGTGAATGGTTTTTCTCACGTTGCAAGGCCACTTCACAAGTTGACCGAGACTGGACAAAAATTCTTATGGACTGCAGAATGTGAGGATACGTTCGACCAACTGAAGTCTGCTTTAATATCTGCTCCGATTCGCTCGTATCCTCAACCTAACAAGCCTTTTATCCTGGACCAGGGGCGTAGCCAGAAATTTTTAATGGGGGGGGTTACGACTACTACAACTCACATATAAATATACATGTGTGTGATAATGTAGTGAAGAATATGCATTTTGTATGGCAAACATTCCTCATGGGGGGTTATGTCCCCCCTAACCCCCCCCCTTGTCTACGCCCCTGCTGGACACAGGCGCAAATAAGGAGAGTCTCGGATCCGATTCGTCCCAGGAAAAAGATGACCAAGAACACATCTGGCTTACTGGAGCAAGTGCCTTTCAAAGGCAGAACGTAACTATTGTGTTACAAGAAAGAAATTTCTTGTTATCGTCAAGGCCGGGGAACATTTCTAAGATCGAAAGTTTCTGCTCCGAACGGACCATGCCTCATTAACCTGACTTTTAAACTTCAAGTATCCGGAGAGCCAGATAGCCAGATGGGTACAGAGACTGTAAGAATATCACAAGAAGGCCCTGCCTGGAAAGTGTTCGCTATTGCTCTAGGGCAGAGAAAAATTACCACCTGAAACATCTCTTTGTCCAAGCTACATCCTCTGTACCATCTCAAGATCTCTGGAGTGACGAAATTGTCCGGACGGTTTACCAGTTTGTTGATAGCGACATCAAACCAATTATGGAGTCAGTGGAAAAATCCAGCGATAAGCCCAGTTGGCAAGAAATATCGTCATGTAGTCCGGCAATGAAGCTTTATTGGTCTTTGTGGGATTCGTTTCACAAGAGAAACGGAGTCCTGTATCGTAAATAGGAGTCGGACGATGGCAAAATGCTGCGATAGCAGTTAGTACTCCCTCGTTCGAGGATTCCGAAGGTTCTAGACGAGCTGGATAATGGCAGAACTGGGGGCCATTTTGACATTATGAAGACTCTGCAGAAAGTACGCGAGCGCTTCTACTGGGCTAGGGCTTGAGACGATGTTGAAAAATTGCTTCAGGCTTGTGACGCCTGGGCCGCCCGTAAAGTCCCGGAGAAACGAAGCCGTGGAAAACTACATCGTTATAATGTAGGAGCGCCTTTCGAGAGAATTGTCCTCGATATCTTGGGGTAGCTCCAGCGAACTGCAGATGGCAACAAGTACATCCTTGTTGTTGATTGCTAATCTAAATGGCCCGAAGCGTTTCCTATTTCCCGAACAAACTACAAGCGTAGCAGAGGTACTGGTGTAAGAATGGATTTCCAGGTATGGAACCCTTCTGCAACTTCATTCTGACCAAGGCACGAATTTGACCTCAGGAGTTATTAAAGGACTATGCCAATTTTTCGGAATAGACAAAACCCTGACTACGACTTTACATCCCCAATCTTACGGCATAGTGGAGAGGTTTAATCATACTATTTTCAACAACCTCTCGCTCCTGGTGTCTAGGAATCAAGAATTCTGCACCTACTGGACTTTAGAACGAAGAACTCAGGAAACAAGCATAGTTTTCTTCAACAATAGTGTATTATTAAAAACATCTAGATAAAAAAAATGTTTCAAGAAATTCCAAGCAGAAATGAAAACACAACAATATTACTTTTAAATTCCTTTATCGCAAATGTTTAACTTCGCGTAATTTCGTGCTCTAGCACTCTCATCCCATTCTACAAGCTGGAGCAAAACAAACATTTGACATTTTACAATTGAAAAATAGTTTAATTATTTAATTTTCGTTAAAAAAGAATCTTCCTGCATCGTTCACTTGTATGCTAAAGCAAGTAGAGTGGTCGCTCTGCTCATGCACACGCCGTCTACTGGCAAAGTTGACAACTACAATTTTTCGGTGTGATTTGCAGCTAAAACAGGGGTTTCCATACTGGGCGGCCCGCGATGTCTCTTTTTGAGGCCAGCGAAGCTTTCTGGGAAAAGAAATTGCAACATCCGATTAGATGCTCTCATTTAAAATATAAATTTTTCTGAATGTCAGTTTTGAACGCTATTCATTGGCTAATAAATTGATTTTCTTCGGTTTCCTTATAATTTAGTGTGTCCACTTGTGTTCTATTACAATCCTCGCCTCGCCTTTCTCGTCCGTAAACTTGCTTAACTCACGGATAGGAGAGCCACTTCTTAGATTCTACTTTACTCCATCTAGCAATACTCTCAACCATTGGTGTACCCACGATTTTATTTCTGAGGGGCTGTGTTTCAAATTGCTAGCTAAGTATCACATTGTAAGCGAAGTAAAGGATTAGATTTCAGAGGAGGTGCAGATTTCTCAGCCCCACCCTCTGGATACGCCCCTGCTCTAACAACAGAGCTTGATATAAGTATCCCTTTCTGAGGAGTTGCCGCAGATAAACCCTATTTCTCACTGAACGTTATTTTCCTCTATTGCAATTTTAAAGTTCCGCATTGCATGGAGAGTTCAAAGAGATGTATCTGTTCATTCTGTTGAAGGCATTTTATCTCACTTATACCAACTCTCAAGATCTTTATTTACTCCAAGTACGTATTTTTACAGGAAAACAATGATACAAACAAGACATCCATGACCGTGCCAGGATCCAAACTACCCTAGTAGCAATAACCCGTCGGTCGATGAGAGGCGGGTGAGTTAAATCCGAGGAGAAGGAGCAATGGCCGATCACGGCTTTTCATCCAAAAAAGGGGAAATTTCATCGGCAACTGGTACAAAATGTCCGCTCGGGGGACCATAAAGCCGATCATCGTTTCCCGACGACTCCGATGAAATAATGAAAAGAAACTGATAAACTGTTTAAAATATATTTGTTAATAAAAAATAAACGACTGGCAGCAAAATTTTCAAAAAATGTCCGTTCTGTTTATCATGTTTTTGTTTTTTGTATGCTAAATTTCCGTTTTTCTGAAAAAAAAAAAAAAAAATCTTCCATCTTCCTCCCCCGGGCCCGAACCTTGAGCGTACTGATTACAAGATAAGCGCACTACCCCTAGACCATCGAATCTTATCGTGTGTAAGGCAAAGTGTGAAGTACGGGTTATTTTAGTCTCAGATTGGGACTTTGGGTGAAATTTTGACAAAGTGTTGTTCAGCTATTATTAATAATACACTGCTGGCCACCCAAATTGCAACACCAAGAAAAACAAGAGATATCACAACAAAATTTATTGTGTAGATAACATCTTGACCAAGTAACAAATGATTAAATTTACAGCATTCTATGAAGCGTGGTTCCTGCCAAAATCAGTACCCAGAGTAGCCGCCGTTGTTGGAGATCACAGCTGCCACACGCCTCGGCATTGATTCAAAGAGACTTTGAATGTGTTCTTGGGGTACAGCAGACCAAGCAGCTTCCACACGTTGCCAAAGTTGATCTGGTGTGACAGCTGGGGATGAACTCTGGGTCAGTCGTTGAGCAACCATGGACCACATGTTTTCTATCGGCGAAAGATCCGGAGAGCGCGCCGGCCAGGGAAGCAATTCAATCTGGTGATTGACGAAGAACCCTTGGACAATGCGTGCCACGTGTGGCCGTGCATTATCCTGCTGAAATATGGCTGTTGGCAAGCCCTGAAGGTAAGAAAGGACAACTGGCTCCAACACCTCGGAGATGTAGCGCTGGCTGGTTAAAGTACCGGCAATGCGTACTAGAGGAGTGCGAGAGAGATATCCGATACCGCCCCATACCATAATACCCGGTGCAGGACCAGTGTGACGGTGCATAATGCAGCTGTTCAGCATCCTCTCTCCACGGTGTCTCCAGACTCGAATCCGACCGTCGTGGTGTTGCATACAGAAGCGTGACTCGTCAGTAAAGAGAATTTCATTCCATTCTGTCGTCCACATCCTTCTTTCATCGCACCATTGGCGGCGGAGACGTCTGTGGTTCCGCGTCAGAGGTAGACAAATCAACGGACGTCTTGCGGACAGACCATTCTGCTGTAAACGACGTCGAATGGTACGCGCAGACACTGGATGATGCGTTACAGACTGAATCTGCTGTGATATGGTTCGTGATGTGACTGAGCGGTCCGTCACTGCCATGCGTACAATCTGCCTGTCATCACGTGACGTGGTGCACTGAGGTCGATGCGGTCGATCACGTCTGTCCGTCGTACCCTCCTGCACCCAACGATCACATATCCGCATCACAGTTGTTTGGTTTCGTCCAATACGACGACCGATTTCCCTGAAAGATAACCCACAATCTCGGTATGCCACTATCCTTCCTCTGTCAAACTCGGATACTTGATCAAAAGATGATCGTTGTTTCCTACGAGGCATAATTTATCGTTTTTTTGAAAAAAAAGCAAGAAAAACACAATTGCTGTACTTGAAACCGTCGAAATCTCCAAGCCTTAAATAGCGCTTTGAGGTGGCGCCACAGGCGCGCTTGATGTGCGTCTGCGCTGAAATTCTAATCATTTGCATATCTCACCTCAGCTAATGCATGTTGTAAATTTCATATTATTTGCATGCTTCCTTCAGGGTGTTGCATTTACGATGGCCAGCAGTGTAGTCAAATTATTCGATTGGTAAGAAATTAATTTCACGTTTTACCAATGTATGTAAGTAGCAACAACATTCATAATTAATAATTAAAAAACAATATTGCCAATTGTATAGGAATTTTAGTGTGATTTTAACTTTCATATTTCTTGGATAACTTTTAAAAATTAACTGATTTCTCTTCTTACTGTTTACATTAAAGAGGTTTCAAAAGAGTTGCTGATTGTAATGAAGTTTCTGTTTTTCTTATAATGCAGCTGACGCTCAAATATATTTTCTTTTTTTTTTTTAAACACATTTTTTTAAAATTATTTAAATATTACAAACGATTTTTATATAATACATACTTACATTTTTTTGTAAATATTTTTTTTCAAATTTAAATTTTGTGGGAGGGGGCAAGGGGGGGGATACCACCCCCCTGCCCCCTCCCAACCCCAATACAAGAAATTTGAAGTAAATTATGCGATTAATTCAAGAATTGTTCAAAATTTTCCTTAGATTATGCACAGGCACATCTAAATTACGCAAATATTTATAGGAATTTTGGTAAAGTGTAAACCACTGGGGACACCTGCAAGGCCCGTTGACTATAGAGCTGCAGTTTCGGATAAGATATTGTTTTTCGGTTTCCCATCGGCGAAACTGCTCGTCTAGATCACTTCTATCCGTGAATAAAGATTCATCTATTGTAGATAAACAAAAGTGCCCTTGCCGATGACTGAAGTCGACGAGTCGATGAGTTAACGAAGAGTCGATAAACGACCGAGCAGAAAACAAGCAGTCATTGCTACTAGGGTAGGGCCCAAAGAATAGTACTAAGGCGTGCACCTAGCGGCCTAAAATTTTCATTTTAATTTGACTCATTTTGCCGTTTCATATTATAAGGTATTACCAGTGACCGAGTAGATAGCGCTCTAAACTAGGAGACGGAAGGTGCCTTTATTCAAAACCGGGTCGCTTCTGACGACCTAATCGTTCAGAGTTCTCTTTGGTTTCCTTCGAAATTTAAGAGTAAATACGGGTAGGCTCCTTAGAAAGATCTCCTCAGAGGACAACCCACCCCTCGACTTAGAGCCCGCGTGTAACTAATTGGCCGTAATCTCATAACAATAACAACATATTGTATGGTGGTTATCACACCACTTACTGTGGTTATGGGCTTGGGTTCAACTCCGACTCTGACTTGGGCTTGGTTATTAATTCGCACGTCCCTTCATAGATGATAACGTTTTAAATCGTAATTCAATAGTACTTGTTTTATTATAACTAGCCAATTCTGATCAATGTCTTAAATCTCCCGAACCCCTGAAATATCTTGAGTAAGAACCTGATTGCGACCCACCGCTAGACAGGTATATTCGATTGCGGCCTTCCAGGGGGGAAGCTAGAAATTTTTCATGGGAGGGGTTACGACTACTAAAACTCATATATATGTATATGTGTGTGTGATAATCTAGTGAAGAATATACATTTTGTATGGGAAAAAGTTCCTCATGTGGGGGTTATGACCCCCCTAAGCCCCCCCCCTTGGCTACGCCCCTGCGGCCTTCTAACATTTGTAAGTTGGAAACCTCTTCACTAGAACATTCAAAGGTTTGTCAACTCCTTTCAGATTCTAATTCCATGGTGGCCAGCCAGTAATAAGATTTCGTAAGTGGCTGACGAGAAAGAGAGACTGCGGTGCTGACATTTTTGCCGCACCCTTTTGCCAAATTAGAGTCATGTGACCTAGGGGTGTGGCCGACTCTGATTAAGATTGCCACACCCCTAAGTCACACGACTCTTAGTTAGCAAAAGGGTGCGATCAAAACGTCAGCACCGCAACCTGCCTTTTTCGTCAGCCAAGGGTTTCGTATTATTCACATTTACTTTTACGCTAAAGACCATGCCTTCTCTGACAGCATTAGCTACGAAGTTAATGGAGAAGTTGGCTTTCACTTTCAATTTTACCTGACCTAGTGGGTCAGGGCTTAAATTCACTTGCAATAATGGAGATTTACAATTAACTGAGGTCTTGTAATTGCTTCTAAGCCTCATTTCCAAATTGGTGATATTAGAATCATCGGGTAGAGCATCCTGTTCTATTATTAGGAGCTGGTAGGGTACTGTTGTTGTTCTAGCGTCTATGGATAGAGACTTGAACTATCCATAGAAATAGGTGCCATTGGAACGGTGGGGGTTAGACTTTTGCCGTTTGACCCCTAATTTCGAACCAATTCCAGATGAAGTACAGGCCATCACCTAAAATCAGCAACCCCAGAGGTATCGTTAGAACACGCAGGACAATGAAGCCCAGACGTATTTTACCAACACATAGAAAGCCTTACAACTCCTACGTCAAGAATTTTTGACATCATCATTTAGTTGCATTAGTTGCATTTATTTAGTTGCGTCTTATTTTCAAAACTTAAAAGTATTAAAATTTTCTGGTGAAATTTCCCAAGAGTATCAATATTTTAATAATTTATAAATATATAATTTTCCAACAAAAGGCAGTTTTAACGATGAGTAATTAGATAATACGATAAGGAAATAAGATCATAATGAATAGTTTTATATGAGAAAGTTATTTTAATTTTAATGCTTAATCTGAAATATTTTCGATATATTTGTTGCATTCACCAGAAATTTTAAATAGTTTTACTTTATAAAAGTTAAACTGGTGACGTGAAACAATAATTGAGTTCTCTTTAACTAAGAGGAATTAATGTTACGCGGTAGCGTACTATTATTCCTTTACAACCGTTCACGGAACGATCTTCAGAAATAGAAAAAGGGGTTACTTCAATATTCTGTGTGAACCGGAAATTTTTCTTATTACTTTTACAAAAAAGCGTTTTGAAATTTCTGGTTGTTACGATTAAGAAAAGGCTTTGAGAGAAGTTCCTTAAATTGCCTTTCAAGGAATTCTTTACTCTGTTGCAATTATATTTTATGCTGTGGTTTACACATTATATCTTAAGAAATATCACGTAACTAGATTATATGTTTAGAATTATCACGTAACTTTATTTATCTGAAAAGTCACTATTTCCAAGAAAAAAATGTTGTTTTCTTTATCTAACTCTCCTAATTTAACATACACTGGCTTTTTATGATTTGTGTAAATATAGGAAATTCCAACAATTGATTCATTAGATGACGTTTTTCCTGATATTTACAGTCCGTGTGTATCAAAACCACTCACTTATTATTTCTCAATGGGCAAAAGTGAAGTGTGAAAGTGTGTTAATGAAGTTTTTACAATTTTTTTATCAATCTGAGTATATTTTGTCACAAACCGAAAAGTACCAGTGAATGATAGGTTCGTTCCTGATTTTTCTTGAGCTTGTAATTTCTCTCCACAGCCCCAGTTTCACAAAACAGCTATCTGAATTTTGGGACTATAAGCCTTTCGCTTCGAGTTTATTTTATTTTACTGAAGTACAATGATTTCTAATACCTAGTTTAAATACAGAGACTCCGTTGAATTTTCAAAACTTGGATTCGGTTTTAATTTGAACATGATCCTGTAAATTACTAGTTCTAATAATAGAGGACATTAATATATTAAAACGTAAAATTTCGTATATACATATTTTTTGCTCAAAATCCTCGTTTTCGGTTCGGATTTTTAATATTTTTCTCTAGAAATGTCCATCAATGAATTAAACACGCAAAATTATTTTTAAGTTACATTATTATTAGCGTGCAAAAGAATTTATTAATTATTGAAAGCCAACTGCTAGGAAAAAAGAAAAAAAGTTTGAGAAATACTGTAATTCAGTCTCATCTACATTTGAGCGCAAAATTTTATTTGCTGAAATGTGTTAGCATCGCAAAAAAATTCCTGATATCCCATTCTCGAACTTTAAGTGTACGTTTCTACCTTTGCCAGTCATACACTCAAATGATTATATTAAAGGTCGTTATTAAAAATTTGTAGTAAATTTAATTTCTTAATTTCCTCAAAATTTCAGGCAAGGTGAAACAGCCGTATTACTTCTCGCAAACATCTGGTTTTAGTTAGAAACAACCAAAAAAGAAAGTATTTGACATCGATAAGGTTTCAGTTTGTGGCGGTTCTCTAATCAGTACTACGTATTTTTAATGCATGAATTATTCATGCAACTAGACACACCACTGTATAAAAAGAAAAATTCATAACAACAGAATATGCTAAAATCTTCTGATTGATTAGCAGAAAAACGTAAAATTAGCATATATTTTTAGCAGCTGCGTGCTGGCTACTGCTATGAAAATAGTTTCATTTGCATTTGAATTTTGCCTAATATTTTGCTAAACATCGGTGACAGATGAAGCATTAAATTTGCGTATTGGATTGGCTCAACGAAAGGCCGGTGTTACAATTTACTAAAATTTTACAGAAAAACTTCCAAATAAAATCTAATTTCTGTAGATGTACGTGCATACACATGCAAGATAATCATAATTAAATTTCCATAAGAACAACATCTTGCAGCTGAAAAGGCTTAAAAAGTTGCCACCAACATTGATGTAAAAGGGCTGCACAGAAGATTGTATTTGAGGCAGGCATAGAGTTTTGGACGATCACAATGACTCAAATGTTATTAAAATCTCTTTTACAGGTTTTTGTTTTGTTTGTTTCACAAATTTTCTTCTTACATATTTTCTTCCTCTTTTGAACTCTCATTCTGTTTTTGTGTATGCATAGAAAAAGTGTCAGTTTCTGATGAAACAATCTTAAATGTATCAAACATAGTATACAATAATTAAAATTTCGATAAAATATATTAATCGAAGACCCGCCATCTAGTAGGAAAATTTCGTGTTTTACTGAAATATTAAAGGTTATAAATTTTTTTATACATTTAAGGTAAGGTCATCTGGAATGTTGATACTTTTTCTTAATGTATATAAAGACAAAATCTAAATCGGAGTTGGGAGTAAGACAAAAAGAAAACAAAAAAATGTAAAACAAACTTCAACAAGGGAGTCAATGGGATTGTCCAAATTCCCCATCTCCCTCAAGGCATTATTTTTTTCTAAATGTTGTTGAAAAGGTGTCTCTTAGGTGGCGTTAAAAGTGAATAAAAAGGAAATTTTAAAAAAAAAAAAGACCATTCAAAATGTATAAACAAGCTGCACATATATTCGAAAGTTTTTGATAATTTGTTTGTTGGTCTGAGTCATTTTCTTATGTAATTTGACCATTTTACTATGGCAAGCGCTGTAGTATAGTTTGTATATCGAAGTCAGTGCAATCTGCTCAAATGCTTTAACTGTAGAACTGAACCGCAATATACAAATGTTGTACGGGATCACTCCTGTGCTTGTTGCTTAACTGAATTCCTATACTCCCTAATTTTGCACCTTGTATCATAAGTTTGCTTCAACCGTATGAAATGCTTTTTTCTAAAGATACAATTCAATACACCGCAAGGTTAAAGAAATTTCAAAAATAATGAGAGGTTATAACAATCGCTCACACGGTTAGGGTTTAGATGACGTTAAACTCCAAACGTTATTATTATATAGCGAAATGATTCCTTTTCTTCATCTTTTCAAACATGACCTCAAAATTAACTTTGCGTTCTAAGTTTTTCCAAGTAAGATCTACTACCAAGAACTATATGTTTTAGTCTAGCGCGAATTTCTGTCAAATATTCAAGTATTATAATAATAATATTCTAATTAATTAAGCTGCATTTATAAATAAAAATGTAAAATTGATATTTGCTTTTTGCCGTCATCTGAATGTTGACATCAGGTACGTAGCCAGGATAAAAGATATCTGGATGTATACCCTCCGAAATTTTGGGATTAGTTAGCATAAGCTTTAAGCCTCCCAAATATTCTATTTATTTAAGACTTATTTCAAATCCTCCCATCTGTAATATTTTCCTACCTACATCCCTGTCTGACATCCAGTTGCGATGCACCTTCTACAGCTACAGGCATACATGGTTCTGGTACTGAATGACTGACTAATCCTTCATTTTCCCAAGCAGTATTCTGACTTTTCGTAACTGTTTATTAAGTAGTAAAGAAACTCTTTAGATTGAGAATTATTTAAAGAATAATAAAAAATTCTAACTGTAAACCTAAATATGCGTAAATACTGGATAAATGCGAACTCTACATACTACTAAAAAAACTACTATATTTAAGACACTAATGTAGTTGGTCCCACGGTGTCCTGCTAGTGAACACCGGAGATCCGCAACGCCCGTGTACTATGAAACGGGAACTTTTACTTTGTGGTGCCTTCCTCTCGCCACTCCCGAATGAAACGATGGAATGATGTGTGGATAAAATAACGCCATCCTTTTTTGTGAACCTTTTATGCGTAAATATATTTTCCAAACGCTATTTCTAATGTTTATTTAATTCTCTTAACTTCCGACTGACCACCTTAACAAACACTATTTAGAAGGGAAGTGATTGATTGTCCCCCTACATCACTGTCAAATTTCAAGCTAACTAAAATTGTCAACCACAAGTTGAAGCTCATGGAATAATATAACAAATTTATGTAATATTTTTTTGTATTAAGTCAATAAAATCAAGAATCCGGTTTCCTATAAAAGAGAACATTTAGGACGTTTTTTCTGTTGAATATTATGATATGTAATTATGTCTGATTACATATCGTTTTGTTAGTTTAGTGATAAACCTCTTGCTGAAAAATGATGAATAGGACAAACACATTTACTTTAGCATGCATGAAGTTTTTACTTGCACGGTACATTTCGATTTTAATCCACATTGCTCTAAAAAAAACCCTCTGACAAATCACTTCTTATTTAAATCATCTTATGTTCAGCAGAAGAAAATGGTTTATTTAAATAATATCACGTGAAGAAATGTTAAACTGCATGATGACCTCGACGGGGTCATAATCGCAATCGTGCGCATTGCGATTATGACGTAAATTTTGTGATAGAGTTGATGGAACTCGGGCAATATATGACGGTGCGTTTTTGATTGCCGTAAGAGAACTACCGGTTAGTTTACATACCTTTCCTGGTCATTCAATCAGTTAGTTTTCAAGCAGAGTAGTATTAAAATTTGCAACGAATAAAAAAAAAAACATTTTTTCTTTGCATAGAATCTTTCAACAGAAACTTAATCCCACGTTAAAATCTAAGAACGGTAGCTAACTCTTTTCTCTATATCTTTCTGAGTGCATGTGCTAAATTTAAAGCCCACCGGCATAAGAATGCGTGTTTTTATTTGACACTAACTAACATATTTTCCTTTTTCTTTTATAAATATATGTCAAATAACAATATAATGTAATAATAATAATAATAATAATAATAACAATAATATATAGCATATAATATTATTTGCATAAAGTCAAGAATCCGGTTTCTTATAATCTATTTCTTATATTCTATCTTTATTTCATTTCGCAATGTCAAGAAAAATATTTTATGGCATCTGAAAAATTTGAATGTTTGTTTACGTTTAGACTGAATATTTTTAACCTATTGTGAAGCTTTCGATAAGAGTATAACGTACATTTTGGAATCAGTCAGAAATCTATCAGAGAAGAAACCTGTAGTTTTAAATAAAAAGCTGCATTGAGTATTAATACATCTAGCGTGGAAAAAAATTGTTCGAGTAGAAAACTCTCTACTATGTTTTCATAGAAAGAAAAATGGAAAATGTAAACGGAAAACAGAAACTTCTCCTTACGCAGCATTGCTAAACTGTAACGTCCACTGCCACAAATTACAGCGTTTAGTATATATGGAGTCGAAGTCTTTTCCTGACTCCGAACAACCCATCAGACAGAAAATATGCCTCATAGACAAATATTTTTAAATTCTAAATTGCATGTAACATATTCAAGTTCTTGTGTAAATAATTACTGTTTCCAGGGTCGTGATCAGAAAAATATTTCCAGGATGTTCTAGACGATGGAAAAGGCAGAAATTTTCAAAAAAATACTTCATTATTTTGATAATAGTTATCGAAATTATGTGAAGAATCTTTATCCCCTCTATCGCATAGTATAGCCTTGACTGTCACATTGTTTGTTTATTAAAACCATCTAACGTCCATCCCTACCTCTCATATGGCGGAAGTTGGATATTGGCTGGATATCCTTCGGGAAGCGAAAAGAGCACACGTAGAATTCTACTAACTGCGTAAGCAAAAACTTGAACATGTTATCTGCACTTCTTAATGAAATGCAAGAATAAAAGGTAAAATCATACAAGACGGTGCCCCTCATGTAAACACGGCGATAGCCGCTGGAGCTTGGCGATCGCCAAGTGCGAGCGCTACAGACCTTGGCGCCAAGCCTCCCTGGCGACCGCCAAGCTCCAACGGCTATCGCCGTCTTGTGACGAATAAACACTAGTTATATACCACTAAAATTTTACAAAGAAACACAAATTCTAAGTAAATGACACTGTAACAATCGTAAAATGACGTCAAAGCAACGTCATCCTTTTCAGTTAAAAATCCATCCAACTAACTCCATGGCGCGGGCTCGCGATTTTCATTTATCCAGTAGTTCGCTTATTGTTGGTATTCTAAAGTTTTAGTGAAAAAAGGTTTGTAAAGAAAATATTGTAAAATGATTTTCTAATGGTTGTGAATAATAAAATGATGTTTATAGCTATAACACTATATAAAACAGCCAAATACACAACAAAACATTAGAAAAAGTAGAATTAAATAAGCACTTACCTCACTTTTCCCCCCCATTCTATATTCCACACATCGACTAACACATTCTATATTCCACACACATACTAACGAAGAAATTCCCCGAGACGCTCACTAACTTACGGTCAAGGGTCCGTAAAACCGAATCAAAACCACAAGGAAAATCCAACACGAACTTATTCGACTCAGAATCAAAGAACACCAAACTTCAATCTTTATGCAATTAACACTAAATGAAAATTCTATACTTCAAATGCACCGCGTTTAATTATCAGAATTGCCACTCAGATTCTGATTTAAAAAAAAAAAAAAAAAAAAAAAAAAAAAAAAAAAAAAAACGATTTTCCAGACCAACATGTGATAAAAAATCCAGACGATTTTCAAGTTTATGACGTCAGCTTTACATATGTTCTCCATGGGCGGAACCAGAAGCCTGCTAAATATTGGTAAAAACCCCATTTATGTAGTGTAACAACATTCTTCTCGGAGGGCGCGCGAGCCACTCTGCGGGACCCCAAAAAACATCAGTGGGTCCGGCCACCGCCTCAAAAGGGCCCCCTCGAAAATATGATTACGCGGGCCCCTCTGCGAGACCCAAAAAAAACATCAGTGTGTCCGGGCGGGCCCCTCTGCGAGACCCAAAAAAGACATCAGTGGGTCCGGCCACCGCCTCAACGGGCCGCCTCGAAAATATGCTATCGCGGGCCCCTCTGCGAGACCCCAAAAAAACATCAGTGGGTCCGGCCATCGCCTCCAGGGGGCCCCCTCGAAAAAATGCTAACGCGGGCCCCTCTGCGAGACCCAAAAATAACATCAGTGGGTCCGGCCACCGCCTCAAGGGGGCCCCCTCGAAAATATCCTAACGCGGGCCCCTCTGCGAGATCCAAAAAAAACATGAGTGGGTCCGGCCACCGCCTCAAGGGGGTCCCCTCGAAAATATGCTTACGCGGGCCCCTCTGCGAGATCCAAAAAAACCATCAGTGGGTCCGGGCGGGCCCCTCTGCGAGATCCAAAAAAAACATCAGTGGGTCCGGCCACCGCCTCAAAAGGGCCCCCTCGAAAATATGCTAACGCGGGCCCCTCTGCGAGATCCAAAAAAAAAAAACATCAGTGGGTCCGCCTCAAAATGGCCCCCTCGAAAATATGCTAACGCGAGGCCCTCTGCGAGATCCAAAAAAAACATCAGTGGGTCCGGCCACCGCCTCAAAAGGGCCCCCTCGAAAATATGCTAACGCGGCCCCTCTGCGAGACCCAAAAAAAACATCAGTGGGTCCGGCCACCGCCTCAAAAGGGCCCCCTCGAAAATATGCTAACGCGGCCCCTCTGCGAGACCCCCAAAAAAAAACATCAGTGGGTCCAGCCACCGCCTCAAAAGGGCCCCCTCGAAAATATGCTAACGCGGGCCCTCTGCGAGACCCAAAAAAAACATCAGTGGGTCCGGCCACCGCCTCAAAAGGGCCCCCTCGAAAATATGCTAACGCGGGCCCCTCTGCGAGACCCAAAAAAAACATCAGTGGGTCCAGCCACCGCCTCTAAAGGGCCCCCTCGAAAGTATGCTAAGCGGGCCCCTCTGCGAGAGCCAAAAAAACATCAGTGGGTCCGGCCACCGCCTAAAAGGGCCCCCTCGAAAATATGCTAACGCGGGCCCCTCTGCGAGACCCAAAAAAAAACGTTAGTACAAGTTGAAGCAAATTAGAATAGTAGACGAAACAGGAAAAAACGAAAAATAACAATAGCGCATGCGCAAAACGCAAATTAACAGCTTAATGACGTCAAATTGAGCAAGCGAATTCGTTACATTCATCGATACATACATTGGAAAATATGCTAACGCGGGCCCCTCTGCGAGACCGAAAAAAAACATTAGTACAAGTTGAAGCAAATTGGAATAGTAGACGAAGGAACAGGATAAAACGAAAAATAACAATAACGCATGCGCAAAACGCAAATTAACAGCTTAGTGACGTCAAATTGAGCAAGCGAATTCGTTACATTCATCTGCTTACGTCACACATACACAGTAGCTAGATTAAAAAACAACTATTACGCATGCCCGAAAGTGCAAGAAATTTCGCATCTTTCAATAGTTCTAAATTATCCAATTTACAATATTTGACGCATTATCATTCCTCCAAAAAAAACGTCGCCAAGCTCTAAACACATCTTTATGGTTGCCAGTCAAACTACCATCGGCAGGGTACTTTACTAACGTTGAACATCGCTCACGATGTCGCCAGAATCAAGGGGCACCGGATACGGAACAAAGGCCGAATAAAATATCCATGCATCATATATTTTATCTCAGGTGTATTTGTAATGATGACAACCAGAAACTCCTTTATAAATGGTCATTCCAAGGCCTTTAAGTAACCTTTTACGCCTTGAAGTAACCTTTTATGTGTGTTCTTTTCACAAAGTTTTTATTTATTTCACCTCTATAATTTCTTAATGCAAATAAGTTAAATTAACCACAAAATTATTTTGGAATTTATTTTGAACTTTTACTTTAAATTGCGTTAATGCTATTAGGTGTTTAGTATTGCTAGCTTCCCATTTGTATAATGTGATATGATAAGGAAATGCTAATATGGACATGGAATGATTTTCTTCTACATCTAAAAAGTCATAAATATTTTCGGTTAACTCCATTTAAACTTATTTTGTTTGAAAGAGATAAAATGCTGCGATAATACTAAGGTTTAGCGATTTCTAGCCAAACATTTGAGATTTCACCCTCAGTTCTGAGCCCTCAGCTGAGTTCAATTTGAAAGATTTGTTTTTGATACTTAATTATAATAGGTGATATTTCGCCAAAAGCCGGAAGAGATAATTAGCGAGATGTCGGTCATAGCCGAAATAGTGATTCATAATAGCTTTTTAATGAATTTAAGGTATCCTCAGAACTTTATGTACCTAAAGTCTTCTGGGTGACCCTGTAAATACATTACTCAGACGATTGCCATCAAAAAAGAGATGCACAGTTAGATGTTACGATAGTTCTAAATACAAAATTTCAATATTCTACGTTTAAAAGCTTTTGAGTTTACGAAATACATAGTTAAATTTTGGCGATATTCCGTCGAAACTCGCAAAGGTCGATGATAAATGGCGAGATTTTGGGCATAGACCAAACAATGATTTACTACAGACATAATATTTTGAAGATGTTCATGAATATTAATGTACTGAAATTATTTTAGGTGGTCCTGCAAATATATTCTCCAGTAGATTGGAACCAAAAATCGAGATGTACAACTAGATGTTACAACAATCTTATATATAAAATTTCAACAATGTACAACTAATGGTTTTTGAGATATGCGAGTTACATGCATATACATAGACATAGGTACACCAAAAGTCGAAATGCTCGGCGACTTTTGGCGCAATTTTTGAGGGAGGCACATGATCGTCGTCGGATCATCTAACTATAGGTATTATGGTATTGTGCTTTAAATGGATGAATTTTTCTAAAACTGCCACCACCGTAGAGTACTAATCCTTTAGAGTGTTCCTGTAGAAGAACTATAAATAATAAAGACACTATTTTCGATGAAGAGATTCATTTGTAATCCTTAACAACATATATCACTTTTGATTAGTTTAAAATAACTTAATATGGCTAAAATAAGCTATAATGAATTTCTGCCGATAATGTATGGAAAATCGGCTAAAATGTGCTTTAACCCACCGGTTGGCAAAGTTTTTTTTGGAGGGGCAATACTGCGCCAAATATTACAAATTGGATATTATTAGAACTGTGGAAAGATCCGAAATATCTTTCATTTTCGCGCATGCGTAATTGTTATTTGTTAATTCTAGCTACTGTGTGACGTAAATAGATGAATGTAATGAATTCGCTTGCTCAATATGACGTCACCAAGCTGTTAATTTCCGTTTGTGCGCATGCGTTAATGTTATTTTTCCTCATTTCGTAATCTAGCTGTTCTAATTTGCTGCAACTAGTGCAGTTTACGATAGCTACCCCCTGTCAAAAAATATTCAAGTAAATGTGAAATATCTTACGTTTGTTTCATGCACTGAAAATTATGTATTATAAAATATAAATTAGGTTACATGCTAGATATAATTATAACTTTTCATGTTTCTGTTGAATTGTACATTCTCGAATATATATATATATATATATATTATTATTTTTTTTTGAGGGTCTACATGATAGTCTGATGTTTTTAGTTTAGCAAAGGGCCTGCGGTTGTATATTTTCGTGCGCCCCCCTACAGCGATGGCCGGACCCACTGATGTTTTTTTTGTGGTCTCGCAAAGGGCCAACGTTAGCATATTTTCGAGGGGCCCCCTAATGCGAAGACCGGACTCACTGATGTTTTTGTTGGGTCTCGCAAAGGGCCAGCGTTGGCATATTTTCGAGGGGCCCCCTACAGCGATGGCCGGACCCACTGATGTTTCTTTTTGGGTCTCGCAAAGGGCTAGCGTTAGGATATTTTTGTGGGGCCCCCTACAGCGATGGCCGGACCCACTGATGGTTTTTTCGGTCTCGCAAAAGTCCAGCGTTAGCATATTTTTGAGGTGCCCCCTAAAGCGATGGCCGGACCCACTGATGTATTTTGGGGTCCAATTTCCTATCGACCGTTCGATTAATTGATCCACAAACTTCGATTAACTAACCGCAGTTTTCAATTTTTCCTTATCGGTAATGTTTAATAGATGCATCGGTTGGTTTAAATATCGACCTTGCATAACTAATTGTCCATTGAAAATACCCAACAATGAATTACTAGCTCTATTACGTGAAAAGAATTCCAAAAATTGATAAATTTTTGTTTACGCAACGTACTGCAATATTTTGAATTCACGGACAACGTGTGAATCAAACATTTCTTTCAAATTCGTTTTCATGACAAAAGCACATTTTCTGTTTGAAAGCAAAATTTCCCAGCGTGTTTTCAGAAATATTTGGAAAAGTTGTAGTCATTCGCGAATAGAATCCTCTGTTCAATTTTAAAATTTAATGCTTGTATTTAGAATAGTAAGTAGAACATAGAGCTCGTTATAGCTTCAGCTGTGCTTTGCACGTTTGTGTCTGGGACACTATCTTATCGTTCCATATCAAAAAACTTATGACATTCCGCACATAAATGGACGAGCAGTTCATAAAGCAGAATAAGAACATTTACTGTAAGGATGCTATTCCTTTATTATATTTTTTTATATAAAAATATAGTGTAAGGAAAAATTGGTGGCTTATATTATTAATGTATTAAAGCTGGAGCGAAGAGTTTGTAGTTATCAGATCTTATCTTTCCGATAAATATTTAAAATTAACATATCAAAAAGATCAAAATACAAACTTTTAATAATTTTAGAACAGCATATTAGTCACAAATTTCAAGTTTCTCATGTTAGAGACAGATTTCAGACTTTGGTCCCGAAATACTCAATATATTCCATTAAATGTTGTTTAAAAAAATTAACAATAAGTTAATTCATTAATTAAAATTCGAAAGATAAGAATGGCGATATTTATGTAGTTTTTTATCGTTTCATCTATAAATTATTAAATCTCATTTAAAAATCTAAAATCGTAACACATATAATTTTTTTTCATTTTGAATATGCGAACTTCAAAATTCCTGAGATTGAATTTTGAGTCCAGTTGAAAGATTAGTTCCTAAAATATTAGCTTATTTAAGTTAAAAGTGAATGAAAAGTGACCGCATATTGTTAGATTGTACCTTTCTCCGCCTTTTCTTATTCAACCTTCCAATAACAGAGCGAGATTCTGATACAGTCCTAAATTGTTCCCTCACTCAGTTTTCACAGTAGACGAATGAAATTCCTTATCTAACGCAAACGTGGCTCAACAAAGGAAGAGAGCATGTAAAAAATAATGGCTTTTAAGCAGAATTCCCTCCAAAATGTTGAATCGATATAGAAGAGACAGAGCAATTTAACCTACAAATAATAGATAGATCTATAACGCTTATGACTGAAGAAATGTTCTTGTAGGAGTGGCCTGCGCTACTCCTACAAGAGTCGCCTAAGTCTTTAACTTCATTACGTGTATATATCTTCGTTGTCTATTTTCTATCTTGTCTTGTATTCCTGAATGCTTATTTCTAAGGGCATTAAAACGCAATATATCGTTCTCATTTAAATTTGCGGAGACAATGCATTGTCAGATCTCTATTAGCAGGCCCCTTCTAAATTAGTCATGTAACTTTAAAACAATATATTTAATTCACAGTAAGGGCCTTATTATCGCATGGGCAAATCGGGACTTTGCCTAGGGCCCCAGGCTCGAAAGGGCCTCCAATTTCAAATGATGTTGTGAAATATTCCTTTTTACATCAAAATTTTATGAAAAATAGAACCAATGTCATAGATGAGGCCCCAAATTCATCATTGCCCGGGCCCCTGTTTGTCATAATCGGTCCCTATTCACAGTATTGTAAACAAAAATGGCGTACACACTTTACAGCTTTTTCAAGGCACCAATAACGACCGTTTTCTCATCAGATTCAATGATTTTAAACCGGCTATTTACAGTAAAACCGCTATTAAAGGTCACCTCCGACAACCGTTAGTGTTTATAAACTGGGTGGAATTTGAAAACTTTTGATCAGAAATGTGGGTAGTGGGGATCAAGACGGTTTCAGGGTGACATTCTGCACGAGTTATTAGCGCCAGTTGGTTGCTACGTATCTACTTCTCTCACCCAGTTGCTAAGCTATCGACTGTCTTAAAGACTGTTTCAGACTAGTTTTTACTCTCATACCCAATCAGAAGAGCCCCTTAATGCTCCTCCTTAAGACTCCACCTCAAGTGAAATCAAGGCGGGTCAATGTCAACAACTAAGCTTTTCCACCGATTTGCGGAGAATTCCACTCCAGAACCACATAGCAATGTGGTGTTGGAAATGTCGACTTCAAATTCCTAATCGAGTTTCATAAACAATGAGCTTTCTCAGACTTTCATCAATGAAATGAAATAGAATTTGTTAATTATCAATTTTTTATCTTTTCAATTGCTTTCTCTGAAAAAATGCATTAAATTTTGACGAAAGGTGTTTGGAATGTTCGCAGGAGCTTCAACACTTCTTCCGAGGTGATTATGAGCAGGTACATAAAGACAACATTTCCGACTCCACATCATTAACTGATTTTGAGCCGTCTTGGGCCCCTGTACCAGCCATTATATTTCTGAGCTATAGAGTAATCTAGAGAGGTTTTCACGAACTCTTATTACAGTTTTCAATTAAGCGTTATTTTTCACACTGACCGTTATAGGAAAAAAATATTTAAGTAAATTTCTGAATATAACCTTTTAAGATCACCTGGCTAAAATTTTGTTTCTTTAAGTTTATTTTCTTATAATTTAAAGGCGTGGTCGCAATGACCCCAACAAGAACACAAGAATGCAAGAAAGAAGAAGAAATGAGGTAATTGTGATATTTATGATATGAATTTAAAAATATTTAAACAACGTTAGAAATAAAAATAAATGTATACAAACATACTTTTTGATATGAACTAGCATGCTTGAAAAAATTTTTGTTAGCGCAAAATAACTCTGAGAGTCAGGTAATCAAATTCATTGAAACTTTAAATATTGCGTCAGTTTTAAAATTATTACTGCCTTAGAAGTTCTTTAAATTAATGGTGAAAGATACCTATCATAAGAATTACTTTATAAGCCTTATGCTTAGATGTAAAAAAATTATCATTTGAGGATTTTTAAAAAATTATGTAGGTCATACTTATCCTTATTCTAATTTTAAAAATCGACACATAGCTAAAAAATTTTCCGGGAGAGAAACAACCAATTTTTGTGAACAGTTCTTCAGAGATATTATAAAAACCAAAATGTTATGTACTTTAGCTGTTGTAATGCAGTACGCTGCAAATTAAGCTGATGGGTGCAAAAGAAATTCGACGCGCACTTCAGTGTTATGTCAGGCTGTGTGTGTGTATTATACGTGTATATATATATATGTATATATACGTAAGTATGTATGTATAGATAGATAGATAGATAAAAAGAAACATTTAAAAGTTGTAAGTTGTTGTAGAATTTCGATAGGAAATTAATAGTACCAAAAAAAAAAAGGCGTAATATTTATTTTAAAAATATTTTTAATTTACTTTATTATTCGGTCTTATAAAATATTGTGTAATGTAAGCAGAGCTACATTAAAAGTGGCAGTGTATTTGGTCTGCATACCGACATTGTAGTGAATTTACATTTTTGCGTCAAGCTAATGCATCATTTAGGATCGTGGTAAGCGTTTATATGCTGCTTAGATCTTGTAATTAGCATTCCCAGCTTCTCAAAAATCTCCTCCGGTCTATTATATACATATTATTGAATCATGTGTATACAAAACGTTCACGCAAACCTGTCTGAGTATTATCTATAATATGATGAAATATTAAATGTTTAAGAAGCAGGTGGAAAACAATGTAACGGACGTACAACGCAAGAAATATAACGATTTAAGGTCCTCTATTCTTGAGTAATAATTTATTCATAAATATTTTTGCATGTTTAAAAAAAAATACGTTTCACACGATGTAAAATTCCATTTTAACATCAAAATGTGAGCGATTTTTTTTCTGTGTGTGTGTGCGTGTGTGAAGGGTTAAGGACGTACAATTTTTAACAACAGAGATAATGAGCACCTATGCAGTATGCAGGATGCAGTACGTCTGCATCCATACCAATTAAGTCTCTAGTCATTTGAACCATTAACATTTTGGAGATATCTATATATTTCAATGTCTGAAATTTAAAAAGTTTTATTTTTTAATTTAATCGAAAATCTGTGAATAATTTTAGGTGGAGTGGTAATCAGGGACGTAGCCAAGGGGGGGGGGTTGGGGGTCATAACCCCCCATGAGGAATAATTTGCCATAGAAAATGTATATTCTTCACTATATTATCACACACACGTATACATATATATTAGTTGTATTAGCTGTAACCTCCCCCCCCCCAGGGAAAAATTTCTGGCTACTCCCCTGGTGGTAATAAATGGACCATGGGGTTGGGTTGAATGGGCCACTAGTACTACCTGAAAAAGTATTTACGTTAAATGACTTTAGGTTGTGTCAATAGATAGAACTAGGTATCTTGAGAGACACACAAAATTTTCAGTTGCTTGCGACTAGACACTTTCTCAGCAGAGGGGATGATACATTGAAAAATAAGTGCTTTCTTTTTTCTAAAATAGCTGATACTTAAAAATTATTTAATATTTCATGATAACATGGCTGCTAGCTCTTTGTTTAGTCAGTTACTTTATTAAGATGCACTTTGATTGCGTTTCACCACAATCACAAAATTTCGATTATTTTGGAAAGAAAAGCTTTCTTAAGCGTAAGGAACTATTTACTGGCTCTTGCAGATTTTTGATAACTATATAGTTATTGGTGATAGCAATTGGTGATAAAATAAGCAGGCAATTTCATTTTTTGTCCTAAAATAATGCTAAAAGGCATTTGTTTGCAGCGGGCACACAACGGAAGGGTCCAAGCACCACTTCCTAGATATAGAAGGCCTGAGAACAGAAACTTTTACGTTATCTCTAGGCAGAGATGCCAAGTCTCCCGCTTTTTTCGGGAGATTTCTCACCACTAAATTTTACTTGCAAACTTACAGTTATAATAAGTCCAAAAATATTAGCCCAAAAATATAAGTCCGGGCGGGTACTTTGCCAATTAGGTATTGTCCTTACAACGGCCCGAAGGAGTTGGCCACTTTATTATGGGGGCATCTAGTAGGTGGACCAACGTAGCCCCCTATGTAGGGACGGACATGACAACCACGCCCAGTCGGGGTTCGAACGCCGGCCGCCGGCAGGTGAACCCGAAACCGGAGTACGGTGCATTACCCACCATACAACCAACACCCCCTACATATAGAAAGCCTAACAACTGAAATTTTCATGTCATCACTAGGCCTTCAAGTAATGACGTCATCACAGTTTTACTTTCACAAAGTAAAACTATTTAAAATTTCTGGTGAATGCTACAAATATTAGAAAATATCTTAAATAAAAAATTTAAATTAAAATACCTTTCTCATACAAAATTGTTCATTCAGATCTATTTCCTTACCGTGTTATCTAATTAGTCACTGTTAAAAACTGTGATTTGATAGAAAATTATATTTTTTATCTCAAATTATTAAAATATTGTTATTCATGAGTGAAGTAACCAGAAACTTTTTATACTTTTATTTTATGAAAATGAAACATTTAACTCTAGGCTAAGTGATGACGTCAAAACTTGGTGACGTAGCAGTTGTTAGGCTTTCTTTATCCAGAAGGTGTTGATACAACTCGGTCGGCCTTTTATGACTATAACTCTTGCCGTTTTGTAATTATTGGGTGGTAGCGGACTTTGGAGGGCACAGTGTATATTGCTTAAAAATAATTTTGAAATTCTGAAATTTCATTAATAGCTTTTTTACGTGATTTGCCCAGCACAATTACAGGTTCCCTTAATAAGCAAAGAGAAAAGAAGACGAAAGGTTATGACTTTCTTCGTAAGTTATTACTATTGTTAACAGGGTTAACTTAATCGTCGTAACTCAATTTTTTTTTGCGTTTAAGTAAAACACAAAGCAACTTAATTCTCAATAATAAACGACTGGATACCATTTCGGTATATTATCAAATACGACTGGATATAAATGCTTTAAAATGTGTTCCACGTGCTTAGCTACAACACTTTTTTTTAAAATGGCAGGCTTTTGTCGTTTATGCACGTTGGTCACTAGTACAGCCAGAACTACTAATCAGTTTATTGTAGAGGCTCCTAAATGCAAACCAGCGGTATAGCCTATGAAAAGATCGACGAAATAACATCCATACCCATATTGGAAATCCAACTTGGACCCGTGATATGATAGAACGCTTCTTTAACCACTACACAAACTTCAAAAAAGTTTAAATTGAAACATATGATCACAGATAAGGACCTATTGATGAAAAATTTAATAAAAAAAAACATTTTCTAAGAAAATGTTTAATCGAGCAAGTATTTCTACACTTTAATCTAGTGAAGCTTAGTTAAAAATAAATATCATGATCGATCGTAAATTAGTCTATAAGTACTTTATTTTAGTATTTCATTTTTAAATTTCATGACTCAAAAATGCTGGAAACATTATAAATAAGTTTATTACATAGCTAAATTGTTCGACAGCAAAAATTTACTCATCAGCATGTAGTTTACGTAGATAAGATTTTTTCCCCCCACGTTATTTATCTTATGTTAAACTTGTGAAAAAAAAATAATGTTTAATTGATTGCAAAATTTTAACTTGCGAACTTTTATTGCGAAATATTAAATATTGTAATGTAATGAGTAAAATATCAAGGAACGTCCAAATGAAATTTTAATTAAGAATATAGGAAATATACTTTAGCAAAATTTAATAACTTTAATTTAGTATGTTCAATTATGGAAACGTAATTATTGAACATATAAAAATGTTGTGCACATATTAAATATAGTATGGATAATCATACTTTTCAAAATTTTATATGCAAATCACAGAAATCTTCTATTAACTATATTTTAAATGAAAAAAACAAGAAGGCGTATTATACTAATCGGAGTTTTTCAGTGTTCAAAAGTTTCCGAAGCTAATTAAATATTTTAAAAAATCATATATATTAGTTACAGTTTAACTGTTTTTAAACTGTCAACACAGTTTTCTACGTAAAAATATATTTTTAATGGCTCTATAGCAAATTTTGACTTCTCAACTAGTTCTCATATTAATTGTTAAGAAGAATATAAGCTTACAATGTCAAGCATTTTATAAACAATAAAACATAGTCATGCAGATTTCTGCAGGCAACCACTATTTACATTATAAAGATTACATATTACATTAATAAAATTGTAACGCAGTTAAAGCAGAATCACTAAATAATAATAAAATATGTGTTATAAATAAGTACTCGGAAAAATATACTGCAATCAAGCCCGTTGCGCGCAAATAGGTTTTAAGCAAATACGGAGTGCAAAATTTTGTACATTTGTAGCAATTTAAATATTTTAAAGGTACAGCTTTCGGCGAATAAAAATGTATAATAAAATACATGCATATCAAAAATTTCACGCACAATATATGTATTTATATATTTTTCTCTTAACTTTTAGAACTCACCTCTCAGTTTTGAGGAAGCCCGTCTGGATGCAGCCTAGACAATTACAGCAACTTCTACTA
The DNA here is from genome assembly GCA_038373885.1 of Cheiracanthium punctorium. Taxonomy (NCBI): domain Eukaryota; kingdom Metazoa; phylum Arthropoda; class Arachnida; order Araneae; family Cheiracanthiidae; genus Cheiracanthium; species Cheiracanthium punctorium. The sequence continues at coordinate 503,734 of JAWZYV010013601.1, read as the reverse complement.
TTTATCCCTCTTGAAGATGCGAATATGTCCCATGTGCAGAGAAGAGCACCAATCCTTGCGAAAATTCGCTGATTGGCCGTGGAGTTAGGAAAATCTCCGCTCCACTCTCTGTTTCTCTTTCATGCAGTTCGATCAAAGCGGAATTTCTGAATGAAGTGAAGTGGGGTCGATACACGGAAGCGGTAACTTGGCGGCAAACGGGTTTCGCCACAATCCACGCCAATTCTCAAATGCGAAGACTTTTTTTTTTAATTATTCATGCACTTCCGTTAAAATTATTAAATATGAATGCAGTATAAGTACAGTAGTCGCCGCTTATTCCAGTCACACTGGAACGGATTGAAATTGACCGGAATAACCAAAATCCGAAATAAACGGCGGTACGAAAAGTAAAAGTGAGAAAATTTTAGAAAAAATCAATAAATTAAATCACATATATGAACTATATTAGTCAATAGTTTAACGTATGCCCATATTTATTAAAGAATAAAGAAGTGAGCAAGTGAAAAATAAAGTATGTACATTTATTTTAAAAAAAATACTTCTTGTAGGGAAAATTCGAAATTAAAGGCTGTTTTAGAGGCATAGAAAATGAAATCTCACATAATGTTGAAAAGAGGAGACGCGATCATTTACGTACTTCTTCCTCAAATGATCTATGAAAAAAGTCTATAACGTTCAGAAAATCTACTCTTGTGACACGTAACATCGTCGCCGCCGTCACCATCATCATCAGGAATCTTTCTCATTGGTTACGGGTGTAGATTGATCATTATTTTTATTAAATTTTGTTAAGTGTATTAACAATTTTTTGATTGAATTACCATAACACCTCCACACAAATACGAGTCATCTTTGACTGGCTTTCACTCCGCCCGAAAAGCTAATTACGCCGAAATTTTCATAATCTCCAAAGATTATCTGACCGGATAAAACGGCACTCACTACCGAGGTAACCGGCTGAAAACCAGTAGAATTTGACTATTTCGTTCCGTTCATGCCGATTTACACCGGAGAAAGCGGCTCACCGGCTAAACCACTGACCGAAATAAGAGTGCTACGACTGTGCACTGCTATACTGTGCTACGAAAAAGGGAAAGCTATTTGAAGAAGAGAAAAAATGTCAATCCCTGTACTTTCAGGTTAAATTACATTCGAAAAAGATTATGGGTAAGATAAAAACCTGCAATATTAATGTAGCACACGACTGTAAAATGGAAGGGGAGGACTCTCGTCTCTGATCCTGGGTCCAGGTTCCGTAATCATATGTGGTGGCCATGATCACAGGATTAAGTAAAGCTGCCCATCTCCAACTCCAAATAAAATTCTAACAGCACAGCAGTGTTGGAAATTGTCTTAAACAAGTTTCAAACAGTTGTACTTCAGATTTCGAATAGTTGCCACATCCGTCAGATTTAAGGGTCATCCGTCCGATTTTCGTAATAAGAAACACCAACGGGTACTCTTTTAAATTGATCACATTATACAGTTGTTCATAATTCCAATTGCACTATGAGAGAAAAATTAAAGAAAAAACTTTTTAAGCTGCTTTTTAACCCAACCTCTATATTTATATATTTATCCATTTCCAAGAGAGGGCACTTGCCATATTAAGCATTCGCCAATGCAAGGGCCCGAAGTGTCGGCAATTTTTATTATGGGGATGGGAGTAGATGATCCGCACAATAAAGCGACGAATAAATTAACAAACATGGAACAACTAAAACTGCCAACTGTTAAGATTCGGCAGTTTTTAATTAAAACTTCCAACTGTTTTGCTTTGGTAGTTTTAATTAAAACTTCCAATTGTCATGCTTTGGCAGTTTTAACCCTTTGCATTCGAGAGGTGCCTCTCACTCACCATTGTATGTGAAAAGGTAAATCCATAACTGCATAAATCTACGAAATATTACAAACCACATTTTGTTGAGAGTAATTTAAAAAAAAATTTTTTTTTCCATGAAGGGCTTCTAAACATGAATTAGTGGAAAAAATTCCCCACAAATTTAAAATAGATATATTTTGTAGAGTAAAATAGTGATGACATCAAAGTTTCAGTTGTAAGGTTTCCTATATCTAGTAGGTGTTGACCATGTACATGCGGTGCATGTGCACGTTAAATCCGTTAAGTACTCTCGGCGGTCGCTAGCAGTTTCCGAGGAGTGTAAATACTCAGAAGTCCCCATCTTCTGATGAGGATCTAAATTCTAAAGGGAAACTTCGCGAGGATGCAACATTTTACAGAGGTTTCAGGTTTCAAAATATTTGTAATTGTGAGAATTCATACTTTTCGTCCAGCTGTCTCACGTTCGAAATTAACTCTCCAAGAAACATAATGATTTAAGTTTAATGGATAGTTTCAAGCACAGAGAAGTAATTTTTAAATATTTTATGGTTTAACTTAACTGACTGAACAAGCCATTGACTGTTAAGTAAAAAGAGTCAATGGCTTCTTCAAATTCATACTCGGGTATGTGTATATATATCCATTCGGGCATAGCGGAGAAATTATGCTTTATACAAAGGGCATTCCATAAAAACTGAGAGTAAAATCATAAAAAATCAAGAAATATATTTACAGCAAAAAATACATCATACTTTTTCAAAATACCTTCCGTAAGATGACATGCAACGGTCCCACCGTTCAACCCACTTTTCAAAACAAGTAGAGAAGCCCTTTTCTGGAAGCTGCTTCAAAGAACAATCCACTGCTGAAATAACTTCAGAATCTGTGCTACATTTTCTGCCACGGAGCTTCTCCTTCAACGTCGGAAACAGCCAGAAATCGCAGGGTGCGAGATCTGGACTGTAAGGGGATGTGGCATGATTTTAATATTGCATTTACTAAGATATTTCTGAACAGAAGTAGCGACATGCGGGCGAGCATTATCGTGATGTAATGTCCATCATCTCCATTTCTGTAGGGCAAATAAAACAGTTCTTTAAACAAGCACGGAACTAGGAAAATAAAATCGTCTGCTTCGTTTAGAATTTCGTATAAACGCACAGTTAACAGTTTGAAAAAATCGCCTACACTTCTATATTTTAGTTTCGCGGTGTTGCCACTACGTAAAAAAATAACTCTCAGTTTTTATGGAATGACCTTTGTATGTTACGATCGTCGTTAAACATCGTTAAATCATCGTCTAAAAACATCGTTAAATCATTGTCTAAAAACATCATTAACAGTGTACCCAAATACATGCCAGATCTTCCACCACCAATTTCGATGGTCTGTGAATGCTAATGTTCTCAGAACTTCTATTTACTCGACTTTGCTTAGGGTTTGTCGTACATTCGAAACTTCTCCAAAAGCGCTAGGTAACACCTATATCTTTTACCAGAAATCGCGATGTATCTCGTATGTGATTAATTTCCTACTGTCTGTATCACAGAACTACCATTTGTAAAGTTATACAGTAATTACACTAGTCAACAAATTTAAACTTTTTTTCTGCCTCTGCTTTGTAAGTGGATGGATTTACTTAACTTCGGGGTGCTGAATTCACTGGTAAAATCAATTTATGTCTATCACGTCACATTTCCATGAGGCACAGGAAAATCAGAAGCAATACCTGCAAAATTTGACAGAATTGAAACTAAAAAGAAATTCGTATTAAGAACTTAATAATTCAATATTATTATATATATATACATTTGTATTTATTATATATATATATATATACATTTTATTTTTATACACATGCCAACATAGGTATCATCTTTTTTTCCTGTCCAAAATGCCCTTCCCACTTGGTTTGAATGAGGACCAAGCCTCTAACTCGATATTTGTCAGTCTGATATCAAACGATGGATCGCTGAACAATTTTTCTATTTGTGGTCCAATATATATACTTTCTTTTAACTTTGCTTCACTCAGTTTGAGAAACTTTTCTTTCAAATGATTGAAGACCTGGCCTCATTTATCCAGAGCTTTAACAAAGTTCTTCATAAAACCCAACGGGACATGAATCGGAGGTAAAATGATTTTATTTGGCTCAACCAGTGAAGTATTTTTCTCATTTTCATTTACAGTTACATGTGATTTCCTTTTAAGCCACTTTATTGTATTGTAGCCAAAGTTTCATAAGTTTCTCTCACGTCTACTGCATGAGCCAAAGGCACAGATGGAAAAGTATTGTTATTATGCAGTAGTACTGCTTTCAATCTGGTTTTCCTAGAGTCAATAAAAAGTGACTATTCCTGATGGTTATGTTGTAAACCTAGGTGCATCAGCAGATCATTGATATCTCTACATACACACATTGAATTCTGCATTTCGAAATATTGAGCGTAAAGTACCTTTTGATCTCAAACAGGAAATTTTTGTACCTGGAGCTAGAAGGTTTCGTTGTTGCAGTCTCGACCCCAAAAGTTCAGCTTGCTGTTTTGAAAGTTTTAGATCGCAAACCAAATTGTTCAACTCCTTTTGATTAAAGGACTGAGGAGAAAAATCTTGAGAATGAGGGGAATATTTTGTACAGGTTCTTGATCAGCGTCTTCAGATTCACTTGACATTGTTTCTGATTCTATGTTTTGCAGATTACAGAGAGGAACAGGCATCCTTTCATTATGTCACCGGCAAATGCGCTGAAGATACATTTTATACTTTATTTTATGTCTAGTTTTATAGAGAATGCCCTGCAATATTTGTGAGAGAGAAGTTATAGCTTGAAAAGGATTCATAGGCTAACTCCACACCATAGAAATTGAGAATTGCATAGCTCGGCATTTTCCTTTCAGTCACTTGGTTAAAGTAGTAGTTCAAGTTATGCATGAATACGAGACACAAAAGTTTTATCTTGATCACCAAGAGGACTATCAAAATATAAATTATAGGCCTTCTTAATCAGTAATTGTTTTTTGGGGCTTTTGGGGTGAATTTCTCACAGACATAAGAAAAGTTGTCGGGGTGGTTAAGACAACAACTATGTTTACTAGTTGTTATTTTTAGTAAATGTAAGTTTTAAATATATGTATAAAGCAATTTTAAACTAAAAATACCTCTCAATGGAAACACTCACTTATTAAAAAAAATCACTCAATACATTCTTAGGCTGAGACAAATACGATAGCAATTGCACCATGCATGTTTCAACATTCACTAGGTCATAATGTTTATTTTGCACTACTGGATTATCTGTCTACCTAATGACTAACACTTGCAACATCAGACATCAAGTGACAATTTGTTGATCTTATAGCACTCTTGTACCAAACTTTAGAAAAAAAATTAAACATTAAAATAAAAGAACGGAAAGTAGTGAAATTAAGAAAAAAAATAAATAAAAATCCTTAAAAACTCAAATATTTTACGTGCTAGAGCATTTTGAAAGTTAGATTCGGATTCTACACACCAAAATACATACTAATTGATGTATCACATCCCAGAGGCAAAATGGCTGTTGAGTAGTGTTATCAGTTTACTTGATTTTTTTCCCGAACCCGATGAAACTCAAAGGGAATGTTACTCGTTAAGTACACGTATTCACGTAAGACACACGGTCGTTTCCACGACACAGCCATAAAACGTTTTTTTAATGTACGGGCATCGTATACAAATTTAAAAAGTGCAATTTTGTGAAAATTAACGAAAGGAAATTTTCTTAAAGTATTCTTTTTCGACCTTATTTTGAACTTTTCTTTTTACAATTTACATTTCATAGCTGCGAACTCTCCCGATTTTTCTCGGGGGATATTTCACCACTAATTTCTATTTAGCAATTTATTGTTGAACTGAAGTTCGGGGTTTAATGTAGCACCCTAATGCGAGCTTTACCTCCAGTTCGTGGTAGGTGATCATGAGGAACTTAATCTTGAGATAGGGGTTTTATCAATAACATACCGTATATACTCGTGTATAAGCCCACTTTTTTTGGACAAAAATTTGGATTGAAAGTGCGGGGTGGGCTTATACACGGGTCAAAAAAATTTCAAAATTTGATCATCGGAAATTCAATGTTCAGGGAGCAGTAAACATCTACACACATACGCGCAAATATGTATACTATGTACATGGGAAAACCATGGTCCCGGAAATTGGCATATCAATCCCCCCCCCCTTCCGGTGCCCATGCATTTGGGGCAACTAATTTAACTTTATGGAAACAAAAGTAAGATCTAGCACATTAAGTTTTTGTATTTTTTAGATTGCCTGTCTTTGTAGTCTGTACATTATCGGAAGCCATCCATTCGTTCCCGAAGTTTCGAAGCCGGTCTTTGAGTGCTATAAGGCGCCGATTATGTTGACCCTGCGTCGCAAAACAGTCACGAGATCACCGAAAGCCAGTCGAATTCTGGTAGGGGGAGTATTTTACGGACGCGTCCATTTTTAAAGTTGGGAGGGTGGGCCTATACACGGGTCAGTCATTTATGAAAGATTTTTGGGAGAAAACTGGGGGGAATGGGCTTATACACGAGTATATACGGTAATTACAAATTTTTAAAGAAAAATAAAACTGCTTAAAAATAGTGGTGGGAAATCTCCCGAAAAAATCAGGAGAGTTGGTAATTATGCATTATTCACAGTGAATTAAACCGTGTTATCAGCTTCGGGACAACCTGCATTTAAATAATTTACGAACACAACTGAGGAACAAATTGAGCAATAACAGTATGTAACATATAATAAATTATTGGGATAATTAAAAAAAGTTACCCCTAAGTTTTAGATAGAAATCGAGCCCTGACCCAAGATGGGATAGTATGGTTCATTAGCCGCTATATACCACTTGGGGCGGCAAGTACAAAATATATCTTCCTTTCTTTCAACTGCACATCAGTTTGAATACAATATTCTCTTTTGGACCATCTTTTATTTTAGAGTTTGCTGTACATACGCTGCAGTTTAAGGAATGGTCGCTCCTATAGCTACAAAGACGCAACACAGAAAACTCTCCTTTCGCCCAGTGTTGCTCCCTGGTATCGATTTTTGAGCGCGCCTATTGCAGGACATTTAGAGACCGAACGAAGGAGCAGTAGAAAAATAAAGTACCCCGCGGTTCGATGTTAACATGCAATTGTGTGCAGCTGGTGTCTGGGTTGCTTCAGATGTAAAGCAAGGCTCCTAGTCATGGTCCCTTCTCGATAAATGGCACAGATCATATACCTTACATTCAGTGCCCTTTTGTTCATTATTACAAGTATCTCTATTCTAAAAAAAAAGTAGTGGATGTCAGAAGATTGTTCTGCTATCTCCTCCAAAACCGTGGGGATTTGAGTTTCAACGAAGGTGCCGACGGATTCGGGAAATTCCGGGGAAGCTTAAGGGGAGGGGGCTAAGAGGGGGGACGCGGCACCCCAAGAGACTGTTTCATACAACTACATACCCAAGTAGGAAAGAAATGACAGTTCTGCCCATGCGGTGCCATGTTAATTCTGCGGTGCTGTCCTGTGCGTTCCCCATGCTGAGCGGGAAGGGGGGCGTGGTCGGAGCGGATGTTGAGACCGGATGTTGGAAGGTCTGACCCCATGCAAAAACCCTCAACTGGTTAAAAATTTGTGACGCAGCATTTTACTTTATAGATCTATGAATTTTAAATACGGGTCTTAAAAGTAATGATATCAAATTTTGAGTGACGCCCCGCTCAGAATTTTAAAGATTTGTTTTCAAATTCCATTACAGTTACTTTCGTTTTATTTTCTAAAGAAGATGTACGCATTTAAGCAATGCTTTTAATTATGAAATACACTGTCAAATATATCACACTTTCACTGAGTTTGTATAATGTATTCAAATGAATTTATTTCAATAATTTAATTTATCTTTTGCGTCACGCTATCCAAAAGGGCAAGCAAAATTTTCATATATATTGCACTTAGTTTGGTTACTATGACACTAACTAATGGTTACTATGACACTAAATGTATCATGTTCGTAACACTCGAAAAATAGCAAAGTTCGTCACTTCTATAAAATTTTCAAAGTATAGATCTGTTAGTTTATTTCAAGAACATATTTAACGACTTATCAGAACATAAAATATATACCAATGTGCAAAACTTCTGTGAAAACTTATTGCAGTAGAAAACTTACAGCTCTACATAATTATGTACAACAGATATACATCATGCGATAGCACATTGGGTGTCATTTACATTAAAATAATCAGGAGGTTTAAATATATTTTTTTTACAATCGCAATATTAGTTATACACCAATAACATCACATAATTACACATGTTTTGTCATCCTTGGAATTAGCAAAATCTGAAAACGGTTGAAAAAATGTATTAAATAGCTCATTTTGAAGATACTTCATATAGTCTTCAAAGAAAATGTTTGAAAAAAATTCTCCGTCATAAATGCATGTGCATTTTTTCTCGCATATTTCTCTTGCAATATACAACATGTCCACCATAAACCATGCTTTACTACTTATAATACCCTGTCTCTCATCAACATGTGTTCTATTCGAACAGGCATGTATCCTTTGCGAAGAATGATCCTGAACCCGGCCTATGTTTTTAAAAATTTCCTGATGTACTATATCCATTAATTGTTGTTTAGCCTCATCATAATTGCAATGGGGTTCACGGTTACATTTTTGCGGCTTTAATTTTAAATTAAATGAGGTAGGGTCGTCGTATATAGCGTTTTTAAAATGCATTCCAATATTTCATTTCTCATTTCGCAAAGTTTTTTTTACTTGATCATTTAAAAGTATTAAGGAAATTGGATTTAACGTGAATGAATCTCCGGTTTTGTAAATTTGTTGTAAGATGCATTTTCCATCATCATTAAATACAGATAATTGATTATTACAAATAAAAGAGCTATTACTATGACCTATATTAAAATCTAATAGTTTTACAATAAATTCTTTCCATGTGGAAGGGTTCATCACGACTCCCTGACCGGTTGGTATATAGTCTAATTGGGCGTTCTGAATAAATTGTCTAATATGAATCTTCAAGTCAGTTCTTTCATCGTGAAGTGAAACGTAGATAAATCTTTCCAAGTGCCATGTACCACTTACAGAAACATATAAGCTATGGTAAAGATGATCCGTCCAATCATCCAACTTTGCCCTTTTCGGGGAAGGCTCATAAATGTACATTTTGGCAAATGTAAGGTTAATGTGCGGGTCTGTCACATAAAGTTCAGAAGGAATACCATGCGTTAAAAGTTTGTTGGTTGGGGGATATATCTTACACATCGAACCATGTTCTAATTTAATGGTAGCGGTTTCACAGTTCGCTGGTTTAAAATCCAAAGTTCGTTTAGATCCAAAACTTAGAATGCATACACCTGATGATAGGTCCAGATTAAAATCTTCGTAGTTACAGTCTTCAATTTTAGGTTGTTCTTCAAAGCCTAAGTTCACTTGTACCATATTAAATTCATAATTTGTCACTTTCTGTAGATCTTCGCGTATTTTTTGCAAAATGGGTATCCAAGAATAAACAGAGACTGTTGCTCCAGGTAAACTGTAATAGATTCCTTCATCAGCAAAAGTAATTACTTTACGGGTCGAGGAAATTTTCTTTTCACTGCATGCAGGGGTAATTGAAACAATTCTTGCTGTAGCACATCAACATCACTTTCAGTACAAAACTCAGGGGAAATTTCCTTTTCAATACTTTGCAGAGGCTTTACATCTAAAGGCAATTGTATCATTTCTTGCAGCAACACATCAGCATCACTTTGAGTATAAAACTCGGGAGTGTATTCAATGTTAAAGTTATTTTCGATCGATTCAAGCAAAGACATTTTTGAAACTCGCTGAAAAATCAATTAAAACACACATCTGAAGTATAGGCGCACACAGTGTAAAGGGAGTCTCACAACACACACACCTGGCCACTTTATCTAACTAAAATGTCTTCATACGTGTTCTTTAAAAAATCACGTGATTACCCAAGCGCCCTCTACCTTAAAACTTTCTCAACCATGTAGATATTGCATCATCTAACTTGTATTAGCCTGTAGTTTAGACAGAGTTGCCACTAATACATATATACATACATAGTACCACTAATACATAGTACATCCTGCCAACAAACCTACCGGATATTGAATCATCACAGATTTGCACACGTCACTATCAGGTGTCTTCTGCGCATGTCACTTCCTTCTCTCTTATCTGATCTGTGATACCTGATAAGAGAAAACCAGTTGCCGTTAAATTTGTAGAGTTTGTAGGTTGGGCGTAGGTAAACTGTCCTGCAACGAATACCTAAGAATTCTTTAGCCGAGCAAACAGATGTTTTGTCCGCATGTAACAAGAGTGTTGTCCGGTATTTTCCAGGTATTATAATTGCTTATATTTTTTCTGATATATGTTGTGATTAGCTATCTTTTAGAGTAATAAGTTTAATTTATTAGCAAGTTTTCATTAATAATTTTAGTTTATGACTTTATTAAATAAATATTTTAGTTTATTATTGTAAAAATTGTTTTAGTTTATGAATTTATTAAAAGGATGCCTATGTAAAATTTAAGTATATAAAAAAATTGAGTATAAAAATTTTGATATGTTTAATTTATTAACAAGTTATCATTAATAATTTTAGTTTATGACTTTATTAAATAAAAATTTTAGTTTATTATTGTAAAAATTGTTTTCAACAATAATTTTAGTTTATGAATTTATTAAAAGGATGTCTATGTAAAATTTTAGTATATAAAAAATTGAGTGCCTTTCATCGCAAGTAAAGAATCTTAACCCCGTATTTCATATTAGAATAATCATAATGTATTTAATACGTGTTCAATAGATATCCTATACAAAATTCCAATGCATTTGTTAAAATTAGATCCTGTTTTTCAATAGTAAATACCTATTTTATACGTGAATACTCATTCATCTGCAATGCCTATAATTTATTACTGTTATTTATCAAAACTGAACAAAAATAATTTGCTTTAATGCTTTAGTATAATGATTTTTGCTAATTGTTTCACAGAAATTAATTTAATGATTCATTATTTTCCTAAACTACGTAAAATATATTAATCGTTGTAGCTTAACTTTGATATTTTAATTTAGGATATAATGCCGATGTTAACATGTAATCATAAGTCCCCATTTTTGAACGTAGAATGAAATACGTGTCCCCACAATTCTGTATTCCCCTAGCACCCTCTCTGGCTTTATCTTATCGGCAAACTTGCCCACTGTTATTTAACCGACTCTGTAGGGCCTCAAGGCACTTTCTTATCTCTCAATTTCTGTTATCAGTAATGTTTTGAATGAGTTTGCAATATCGCATGCACGTGGGTTTTACTTCAATCATTGTTTTGTGAATTATGTGAGTATTTTTATTATTTTCACCTTTCGCGTGTACAAGTCTGCTTTAAGTGTAACATTTTCCATTATTTTAGTTGCATATAAGTTGATACCGTAATTCTAATTTGATTTGCCTGATTAGCTCTTACTTCTTAATTTTTTCAAATTGCTGTAATTGAAAATAATTATGTGGTTCTTATATTTTCCACTTTTGATGTGTTGTAATTTTAAGTATGATTTTTTTTTTTGGTTACTGTTAATGCATGTTTTTCTGTATTTTCTTGTTTTGCAAAATTTTAAGTGGGTAATCCAGTGTAACTAATATTAATAGCATTATCAGCCGAAGTATTTTAAGCAGTTTATGTATAAAAACTGGGGTTTCAGGCTTTCTCCTAATAGAAAATAAAGTCTGTATGGTATTTGTATTTCACTAAATGTCTAATTAAGATTAAATTTTCATTTGCTAACTGATTTTATCCTACATAAAATGGTACTATTGTGAATCTGATAAATTGTTATAAGAAAAAAAGTACTTTTAAAGCGTTTAATATCTTCAAATGTGTTATTTTGTTTTTAGTGTCAAAATAATATATCTATTTCAGCATATAATGGTATTAAGAATTAATGAACATGTGCTAGTTGGGCCGGGAAGTAGGGGTAATGTATTTTAAATCATTACTCTATTTTCCGGACTTGCTAGCCGTATAGATGTTGGTCAAGCCGAGACTAGAAGATTTAGTACGATATCCCTTCACGTAAGTAAAAACCTTGTATTTTTATTTTTGTTTCAAGTAATGGTACCTCTTTGCGATTTAAACTATCATTTTATCTAAGTAGTTGAAAGATATTTTATGTACATGCGGTATAAAACTGTGCATGCAATATACTAAACTGAATCTTCAATTTTTATTTCCAATAGTTCAACTTTCTAACGATAGTACTATCCAGTCTAAAGGTTTGTGCTAGTTAAACCCACCTTTCTATAAAATATGTTAAGTGCATAGATAAAATACCACTCAAAAGGTTGATACATGTATAAAATTATGCTTTCATAGTAAAACTGAAATTAGTGTTGCACATAAACAATCTAACTCGTATCCTATTGAAATTCTATAAATCATCTTACTCTACTTGTGATATACAATTCGCATCGTATTCAAACTCTATAAATCATGTTACCCTACTTGTGATATACAATAAAAAAGTTTTGTAGGATTATTAAAAATGTAATTTTTTCTCTAATTGATCTATAGAAAATATAAACTAGTATAATCGCTGTCTAAAATCTATCAGAAATGTGTGGGTAAGAAAAAATGTTCAGATAAATACTTTGCTTGTTTGTGTTTTAAGGCGAACCTGCACGCGGGGGTATCTGCCCAGGATGAGGGGTGCCTTGGTAGGAGGACTTTCTAAGGGGATCTAACGCGTATTCATACATTTCGAATACAAAAACTTGAGTTTCTTTGGATATATGGCTAAGTGGTTTTCTCGCAATAGAATATAAGTCTATATACAAATCATTATTTGTAAAATCTTTCTATGGTATAATTTTCTCACTTTCCTAACAGTAGATTAAATGTATTGATATCCTACTTTAATGTTAAACGGCTACTTAACAAAAATAGGATATACAAAAAAATTAGCTAAAAATTAAAACTCTTGATTAAAATTTTTTTTCTTAATAAATTAAAAACATTTGATTAAAAAAATATTTGTTGTAAAATTAATTATTAACTTAAAATTAAAACTCTTGGTTAAAAAATAGAAATAAATTAACTCTTGATTAAAAAAAAATATTTGTTGTAAAATTATTTAACTTAAAATTAAAACTCTTGGTAAAAAAATAAAAATAAATTAACTCTTGATTAAAAAAATATTTGTTGAAAAATTAATTATTAACTTAAAATTAAAACTTGGTTAAAAGTAGATTTAGAAAAATATTTGTTGTAAAATTATTTAAATTAAAATTAAAAGTTGGTTAAAAAAATAAAAATAAAAATAAAAATAAATTAACTCTTGATTAAAAATGTATTAAGTTGTGTATAAATATCTGAAGAAAAAAGTTTGGATAAAAAAGGTTCATACACTATCTAAATCATTATTTGTAAAAACTATAGGTACTAAAATCTTTCTATGGTATAATTTTCTCACTTCCTTAACAGTAGAAGAAATTTGTAGAAAATGTATGGGTATCCTAAACCTTACTTTAATATTCTAGTAAACTACTACTTAACAAAAATACGGTATGCAAAAATTAGCTGGTATAATTCTCTCACTTCCCTAACAGTAGAAGAAATGTTTAAAAAGCCTTACTTTAATATTCTAGTAAACTATTACTTATTAAATATATGCTAGAATCAGTATACAAAAATTAGCTAAACATTAGAAGTATGTATTAAGCAACATTTATTCAACTTACATTGGTTCTATTACTAAATGGTAAAGAAAACTAAATAAATAAAAAATAAACTTCGAAAAATTAATCAAAGTCCCAATTCATTTTGAAAACTAAAGTATAACACAATACACCTACAATTTTATACATGAAGGATTCTCGGCCTAATGGTTTAAGCCAACAATCATTAGCCTATGAATTCTTTTGTAGGTTACGCGTTCAAATCTGAAAAAAATTTCCAAGTCCCCTTATTGGAAAAAAAGGAAAAAAAAAATTCTTATCAGACCTTCCAACATCCGGTCTCAACATCCGCTCCGACCACGCCCCCCTTCCCGCTCAGCATGGGGAACGCACCGGACAGCACCGAAAAATTAACATGGCACCACATGGGCAGAACTGTCATTTCTTTACTACTTACCCAACCAGTGTTTTCCCCAACTTTCAAACGTTTATAAGCTTTTTCCTATGTTTTTTCTTGCATGCTGACGCACAATGCATTTTTCATTCGAATTCCCTAAAATGTATTGAAAATTTCAAATTGCTGTAACTTTTGATCATTTAAAAATACAATTACATATAAAAATGAAATTTAAAGGTAATTGAATACTTTAAAACTTTGCTCTAAAGACTTTCCTGTCAAACTGATGGTTGAAGAGCTATAAGGCAAAGTTAGTGGGAAATAGTGATAAAAAGAAGCGTTTTCCAAAAATTTGCGATTTTTTCTAAGACGTATATCTTGAAAGTTTATGCATCTAGAAAAAAATAAGCCTAACAATCTTGTAGGAAATTTCATGAGATTTCATTTTGTATTTGACATTTTTTTTTTGCTAACATGCACGGTTTTTGAGAAAAATGGGAAAATTAAAAAAAAAAGGTCCTTTTTTTGGGGAGGGGAGCTAAAGGGGGAGAGCGGCATCCGGAGAGGTGGGAACTTTTCTGTTTCATACAACTACATCCCCAATCAATGTTTTCCTCAACTTTCAAATCTGTATAATTTTTTTCCTAGATTTTGTCTTCCTTTGACGCGCAATGTAGTTTTCATTCGAATTTGCTAAATTTATTGAAAATTTCAAATTGCTATAACTTTTGATCATTTAAATATAAAGTTACAAATAATAACTCACTTTGAAGGTTATTGAATACTCTACAACTTTGTTACGAAAACAATTGCTGTAAAACTGAGGGTTAAAAGACAAAATTGGTTAAAAATCGGGATAAAAAGAAGCGTTTTCCAAAAATTTGCGATTTTGTCTAAAACATATCTCGAAAGCTTTTGCATATAGAAAAAAGTAACCAATTACCATCTTGTAGGAAATTGTATCAGCTTTCTTTTTGTATGTGACATTTTTTTGCTAAAACGAACGGTTTTTACGATAGAAGTGACAATTGCGATAAAAGTGACGTTTTCGGGGGGCCATGTTTCATACAACTACATACCCAATTAGTGTTTTCCCCAAGTTTCAAAAATATATAAATTTTTTCCCCCATTTTTCCTAATTTGACTGGACTATGACTGCAGTTTCCTGAGGGATAAAGTGGTCTCGCTGTCAACCCTTACATGTACAGTCTTTTGGCATTAGGGGAAAAAGCGAAAGCATCTCCTCCTACATTTCCTTCGTGACCCCAGAAGAGAAAATACCCCTAAAAATCGTATCAATTTGTTGGCCGAGCTACTTGGCACAAATTTTCTTTTATTTCCGTTCATTTTTCAGTAGTAAATATAATATAATTTATACTTTTACATATATTTCCTTCTTCATCGATTTCTTCTATTTTGACATGCTGTAAATGGATGAAAATTTCAGCCCTGCGTTCATTAGACACTTTAGTCGTGTTTTGAGATTTCTGAGGTCAACGTACATTGCTCGTATCCATCAAGTCAAAAAATTGAGTTAATCATCTGTGACAAGAATTTCGTATGATTAGACACTAAAAATGTGCTGTGACTGTCTTTGTTTGCTTTCATAAAGATATGAAAAGTTCATAATATCAAGCCCTGTGTTCTTTACGTCGAAGGGCTTGGACTGAAGAAGTTCAAAACAATTTTTGAACGAAACGCGTATCCTTTTTCCTTTTACTTCTTATGTGTGTTTTTTACAAAGTTTTTTAATTACTTTATCGTTTAACACCAGTATTTTGAGTGTTTTTTCAAAAGCATATGTTCAAGTTCCCCGCAAAAATTTCTAAACAAAAATATATTGTATGATTGCACACGTTACCGACGCGATGTTTTGCGAAGTCACGAAGCTTGTTACAATACTTCCTCTACCAAAGCTGCTAAATTTAAGAGGCGTAATTTTCCAACCGCTTTAAGTAAGCGGTCAGTCTTTTCAAAGGTTGCATTTTATGTGTAAATTATAACGTTCGATGAAAAATTTTGAAGTATGATACATAAAAAATACTCTTTACAAAAAGTGGTTGTTTATATTCTGAGATGTTTAGTAACTCATTTGTAATAAGAAAAAAATTAAGAAAATATGAAACACTTTCAGATTCTAAATACTTACTAAAGTGCTATATATTAAAAGCGTAACGTAATCCATGCGTCCTCCCTACTCTCTTTCCTTATTCCATTAAATTGGAAAGTGTATCACTATTCATGGGTGTGTCGTACTTTTCTTCCTTGTTCCATAAAACCCATCTTTGGAATGGAAATCTATCTAAAAATCGCCTACTGAAACTGTTTTACAATCTTCGCCAAGCATATTCCAATTGTACTTTAACGTTTTAAACACTATTTGGCATGGGCGTCTGCAGCATAGGGCAAGGGGGGCAACGCCCCCCCTGGATTTTTGTATGCTGTATTTTCCCTTGCTTTTTTGCTCTTTCCAACATGGTAACCATACGTTAAAGTAGTCTTTGCCCCCCCCCTGGGAAATATTCTGCCGGCGTCCTTGGAATAGTTATCTAATCCATGAGGTATCATAATCCTGTGTTTGACTTTCTTGGGCTGATTCCTACTTTAACGGCCCGACTCTCGCCAAGGTGGAGATAATTAAACATATGCAGTTACCATGACGATTTTTTTTATTTGTGTGACAACCGTATTTATGAATTAAAAGGGTGATTTGAACAACATGTAAGTACAGCATTCCATTACTTATTTATTTATTCAGAGTTGCCAATTAAGGTAGTTTTAATGATTAAGTGTCTTCAAATTCCTTAACTGGTGCGTTTATCGCTAGTTGTTCACTTTAGTTTTCATCTTTAGTCTGTTCGCGGAAACGAGAGAGCGAAAGGAAACAAGCGGGTTACCAAAGTATTACATTTTTTGGCACCAATCCCTAGTTAGGTGAATTTAACCTTTCTTAATTCCAAACAGCGTAAATGGAAGAAAGCAGAAATTCACACTGTGTTAGCGCTTTGGCAAAATGCCAGGTGTTTACTCTTCGCCAGTTTGCATGTGCAATTGTTTAGTTTTGTTCTCTCGACTCGGCGAACAGACTATAGTTCCTTTAGGAGCGTTCAAACTTGTACATAACTCTTAGAGACCTATTACTATAAAGCTCCCCAAAGTGCAGCAATTTTTTTAGGTTGGCGAGAGTGGGGGCGTTAAAATAGGAATTAACTCTTTCTTGTTGCATACAACACATCTTTGGAATCGAAATCTACCTTAAAATCGCCTGTTGGGGCTGTTTTACGATCTTCGCCAAGTATATTCCAACTATATTTAATCATTTTAAATGCTGTTTGGAATGGGCATCTTAATACATGAGTATGCCGTGTTTGTCTATATAAAAGGTCATGGTCACATAATCTGCAGAGATCTTGATGCGTATAGAATTGATAGTTTGTTCACGAGATTGCAAAAAATTAATTCTTATACATTACGGACTATGGAAGCTAATCATTTAAAATAAGCTAGTGCCTAAATGTTGCATTCGAAGAGGGTATATATATTATTAGTCACCGTCACAGGGCATAATGCAATCAGAGAGCTGAAACGATAGGTGGCGTTACTTAGGTGTCTTAGCTATTTCATGTAGGAGCCAATTAAAATTATCATATTTTAAAAGAAGAACTTTTAATAAATACTGGTGTTAGAATCTAAAATTGATAAAAGCTGTATAAAAACATACATTGATGATAAATACCATTTATGGATGTTTAATATGTTTTCCTACTCTAGATCGTTTTAAAAAAAATCTAAAATAACTAATGATTTTTTTTTAAATAATTTGTTTTCAATTCAATCCCCTCCACCTTTCTTTAAAATGAAATATATATACATAAAATAATTTCTCCACTTAAAAAGGTTAAAAGATTTACTTGCAGAACTTTGTTTTTAAGTCTTTATAAATTTTAAATAAGAAAACAAAGCTACTAAATTTAGCTAAAATTCATTATAAATTAACAGCTGCTTATGAATACATCAGATTATTTTATACTCTTACCATAAAAATATGGACATTAGCGTTTCCAATATATTTTATTTAAAAAGAAATCACCATTTTAAATTTTTCATGCTCTTTTATCATGAGTTCTAAATTTAGTAGATTTGGTTTATCATTTGAAATGCGCTATATTATATGTGTGTATTATGTATACAAAGTTTTTGTCAATTTTACATTCCAACGCCAGTATATTTTAAGAGTTCTTGTTATAAAATATAATTTAAATCGTTCGTATCTTGGCATAGATAGGTGACATAAGTGGCTTCACCTATCGCTTCACCTCTCCCATCGCATTCTTCCAAAGACGACAGGAAGCATTTCTAGAAAGAAGTGGTTTTACTCGCCCATTTAAAAATCTGAATGGGGCCAGTAACTGCATATACCGACCTCTGCTTACTTCTAATTTTACCTTGGCACTTCGATGTTCCGATAAAATGAGAATTGTTGACAGCTATAATATAGTGATGGGTAGCTTAAATCTGTGCTCTCCAGCCTTTTTATCGCCACGAAACGACCGCGTCCCGCTGAGGGTGAGAGGGCGAGGGTGTTGAATGTTTTTTATTTAGATTGGTTTGATTTAATAACTTTAATTTAATTGTATTTAAACATACCTCCAAAATAAAATACAGTTACTCCAAAAAAAGAAGAAGAAGAAGAAGAAGAATATAAAGTGATTTAGCATTTCAACCGGCAGAGTTGTTTTCTGGAATAGTTTTAAGGAAAGAACATTTATTCTCTATTTTATGACTACAATTTTAATTCATGATCTTAAAATCTTTAATAAGCAACAAAAAGAAAAGAGAACTGTAAAAAGAATCACAATATTCCTTCTGTTACAAAGGTATAAATCAACACAAACACGACAAAGTCCCAAAAACCCTAGAGAAATACAAAGTAAATAAAATCCAAAGAATTTAATGTTCCTTGGCTGCCCGGTACTATTTGTTCCGGGGACCGGTCCGTTGTGGAGACCGTCCGCCCCGGGGTTGTGGACCAATGACTTAAATAATAAGTGAAATATTAAGAAGTAAGCCGACCGAGTTGTACGGTGGATAAAGCACCGTACTCCGGTTTCGCGTTCAACTCCCGGCGGCCGGGGTTCTATCCCCGACTGGGCGTGGCTGCCATTGTGTCCGTCCCTACATAGGGGTAACGCTGACCGCCCACTGGGTGCCCCCATAATAAAATGGAAGTTGTAAGGGACAATGCCTAATCGACAAGTTCTCGCCCGTAATATATATAACGGATAAAAATAAATCCTTTATTATTTCTTTATATATATAAGATAATTCCTATGCATGGAAATTCTTGAAAGTGCGCTAGTGTCTACAGGGTGCATTCCATTGGGTATGCATGTTATAAGTCACGGTCGCAAGACCTGAATAGATTTAGGTGTGTGTAGAGCTGAATATTTGTTCGCAGGCTTACAAAAAGAAATTCTTATATATTACAATTCGAAAGGGATAAGGATGCACATCATTTAAAGTGAGCTAGTGTTTAAATGGTGCATTCGGTTGACATAAAATTAGGTACGCATGTTATGATACTATTAGCTGTTCTTTGGAACGCTAAAATTACCTCAGAAATTATCTCAATACAATTCATGTTTCGTACAGTGAGGATGAAGCCTTTGAAGGGGTAGAATCCTTTTGAAGAGAAAAACTGAAATTTTATATTATATCTCGAACTTTCGTTTCATATCTACTCAGTTCATGGTCAAGGTATATTTCATATATGTTTGTACGTAAATATAATTTCTAAGAAATACGAAAAGAATTACAAACCATACTTTTTACGACACAAGGAATTAATTCTATATTTCTCAACTATTATATAATACATAAAATTAAGAGAAAAGACATACCCATGAAATCGAATCTTCAAATTTATAACGTACTGCTTTATGTTTCAAGCATGTCAAACATTCTTGAATTAAGTACAAGATTAATTTTGTTTCGATTTTCAGATTTTATCTTTCTGTATACAAAGAGTTGCGAATTTAAAAATGTAGCCGAAATTTTGACTTACAGCTGAATCTTTAATCGGCTTTAGGCGTTGCTTGTAACCGGAGTATTTTAAGTTTTGGCTAAATGATTCTCGCCGCATCTTCAAAGCATTGTCTATGCCTGGATCTTATTTTATGTATGCAGAAATTACGTATAAGATTTGCTTAAAATATCCTAGAACTAGGTATTCCTAGCACACCAAAAAAAAAAAGGAAAAAAAAAAAGAAATCATTGCATAAAGTATAACAATTTAAAGTTTGATTCAAAATTTATCCAAGGTACTAGATTACTTATTTGTAAAAGTTCGGCCAACACAATATATGACATATATTACTTTCTACACTGAAACTGTAAATGTTACGAAAGAAGAAGGAACATAAACGAAGCATCCCAGAATTTTTTTTTTTTTCCGATGCCGAAAAGAGCGGTTTTTAGCAGATCCTTTAATCCATAGTGATTACCGTTTCTTTGAGGTTTGCAGAAGTATTATAGTCCGGCGAACTACCGTTATACGATTTTAAATTATTAAAAAATAAAAGACTAATATTTTTATGTTGTGCAAATTTCATTTTATCAACATGAAAGCAATTGTTTTAAAATTTGGAACCCACACCGAAAATAAGCGAAGTAAATATTTTTCACTAAAAACTACCGTTTTTCTAAAAATTCCTTTCATTAGCAGAACAGCAAAAATTAGTTTTTCTTGAACATAGCAATTTTCTTTTGAACATTTTGGAGTGCTTGATAATTATTTTCATTTGAAATAATATCTAGAAAATATTTCTCGTGGGATAAAAATTAAAATATTGATAATGAGCTGGAATTTTTATTTACGGACTTGAATATAGGACAATAATCAACTCTAGTTGCGTCAGCCTCGCAAAAGAAAAAACTGGACCTCCTCTCAACTGGGTCATTCCATGTTAAATCGACAAATGCGTTGTGCGGCACCATTTTTGATTTTTCCAAAACGTTTATAGGTGATATCTACCTATCTTCTATATCCAAAAGCACTTTTTTTCATTTCGTAAAAAAAAAAATGTTTGTTCTTGAGATAGAGACATTTGTTTGTTAAGCGGATACGTAAAAATCGCCATTTTAGGCTTTTTTCTAAAAGCTGTAGAATTTTTATTTGAAATAGCAGGGAGATCAGATTGAGCTTATTGCAAAGCTTGAAGAATGGACGTTTAAATGAGCGTAATAGAATCGATGAAGCTAAGTCTAAATACAGTATTTTGCACACCAAACAGTCTTTCACAAACGAACATCATTTGAGGTTTCAAACATTAATTTAAGGATGAAGGACTCAGTAACAGATCAATTATTTTAAGTAATGTACTTGCTTATCAATATTATATATAGAAAAACTATTGAGATGTTACTGGTGGTCCTTCATCCTGAAAAAAATTGAAAAATGTGCTTTTTCGCACCCCAAAAAAGTCATGTGGGGCGGGTGATAAAAATCTAAAAATGACATGGTATGAAGCTCTAAAGGCCACTGTCCACATCAGGTTTGTTCCCGCCGTTACAGTGTATTTTAATAGGGATATTTGGCCGTGCTTTCCGCCGGTCGACAGTGAACTGCCCTCCACCGAACAATAGATGGGGAGGTGTGAAACCGCAATATTCTTCATGGTCCCCAATTACCTTTTGTCGGTTTAATAAAGGATTATCTTCCTCTTTCTCCGATGGGTAAAATTTATTGCCTACAAGTGAGAATTGGCCACCCCTAATGGCCCCCTACAGGTACCGGCGGGCGGTTCCCGCTCGATGTGGAAAGTGGCCTTTATACTATACTTTAAAACAAAACAAAAACAGTCTTGTTATTCCAAAAGACAGAGGAGATACACGCTTTTGAAGTAGTGCAAAAAGCACTCCTTTTATTGGAAATAGGTTAACGTTTCACCCCCTCCCCCCTAAAAAAAATAGTCATGTGGGACAAGTGATAAAAATCTCACAATGACATGGTATCTTTAGATTTCTATCACCCGTCGCACAGGACTTTTTTGGGTGTGAAAAAGCACATTTTTCAATTTTTTGAAAGTTTAAGCAATTTTTTTTTTAGGATGAAGGACCACCAGTAACAGCGCTTGTTTTTTTGCATATAGTATTGATATGTAAATGCAACATGAAAAAAAATGCTTTCTTAGTAAAAGTCCTTTATTGTTTTTAAATGCCTAAAATGGAAATTGTTTGTGAAAGACTATTTGATGTCCAAAAAACTGTATTCAGGCTTAACATAAATCTATTTTATTATGCGCAATTAAAAGTCCATTCTATTAGCTTTCCAATTAGCCTTATCTGATCTTCCTGCTACTATTTCTAATAAAAATTCTAGATCTTAGAAAAAGAGCTAATGACGATTTTTACACCTACTAGGAGCAAACAAATGGCTATATATCAAAAAAAAATTTCTTTTCTAAGAAATAAAAAAAACTGTTTTGGGATACAGAAGATAGGTAGATGAGTCATTATTCAAAATTCGGTGCCATTAGCTGTCCGCGTGCAAAATACATACATTATACATATATATATATATAATTTTTTTTCAAGGTATTAGAAAACTGAGTTTTCTTTTTGTCATGACTTTTAAACAGTTTCCAGCACGGAAACAATAAATTAAAAACATACTTTTTAATAAAGTAAAAAAAAAAGAAATGCGTGGAGAAGATACCGAAATATAGCTGTCCGAATTACTGCCCCAAAACTAAAATTTCTGCCCTGACATGCTTTAACATTGTGAAATAGAGTTTAAATAATTCTATAGAAAGGCTTTTACAAGGTTTTAATAAAAATACAAGACTTTTGATAATTAAATATAGCTGTCCGGACATTGATGTCATGCTTGTTACCAAACATTATTTTCAAAATTTTAAACCATAAAATATAAATTTGAGAATATGAACACCTGTTTACCATTAGAATGTGGTCAAAAAAGAAATATAAGCATACATCTTGAGTTTTTGGCGTTTAACTGGAAAAGGAAATGCCTATTTGTGATAAGTACTTTGATTTCATGTCATGTCTTTTACCGTAATTATTGTATAAAATATATTTATTTGTTTGTTAATTCATTTAGTGTTCTAGTCTAAATTAATGTCTCTTTTCATATTCTTGTGGAATTATTTATATTCATGATTTTTTTCTTTGAAATGTCATGTCTGTTACTATAAAAGTTTGTTATTTTTAACTTAAAATATTTTCTAATATTTATAGCATCCGACAGAAAGTTTAAATAGTTTAATCTTATGAAAATAAACTTGGAGTTATATGATAAACTTGGTAACAGACATTGCAAACAAAAATTTACAAAAATATAGAAAATATTCGTAAACTGAAAATACAACATTATATGGACAAAAGGACTGTGTACACCTATGTGTTGAACACAGGTGTACGAATTTCAAAGAAAATGTCCGGTAACAGACATGTCAAATTTCATCAAGTCTGATAATGGAAATTTTTTTTAAATAATTAAATATAAGAAAAACTGCATGAATAATACTGAAATAATATTCAAAAACAAGGCATGTTTTATATTGTAGAAAAAACTACTTATTTTTTGAACCTGTATTTTTGCTTCTAAAATTTCCAAATGGCACCCAATTTTGAAAATGACCCAGATATCACCAACAAAATTTCCTGAAAATCAAAAATGGAGCAACAGAAAGATTCCTTAAAATTTGTCGATTTATCATGTCTATCATGTCATGTTTTATTTGTCGATTTTGTTGTGACTCAGCTATTAACTGCATAGGCGTTTTCTAACTGGGAAGCATTGGAACTTCGGATTCTGATTCCCAGAGTACCTGTGCTCTAGGCTGTCAACTCCGCTCATATAAAACTATTAGGTTGTAACGAAAGTTTCCCGCCACAGCAAATTTCGTCTGTGCAAACAGTTCCCGTTGGCGTGTTAGCTCATATTTTCTCAAGCGAATTTTGTCATTTGAAGTAGGGGCGGTCCTAAGGAACTTGGCGACCCTGAAAACGTAAAAAGATGCCCTTTTATGCTCTAGATAAAGTTTTCTCAATTTTTATGCTCGAAATGGCGCCCTTTCGAAGATGGCGACCCGATGCGTTGCTTACCTTGCTTACCTTGTCGGGCCGCCCCTAATCGAGTGCTAGCTAAGGAATACGTTAGTGCCATGCCCATTAGTCGTGCTATGCGTCGCAAAAACTTGACCATCAAGTTTGGTCGCTGGCTGAATATGTTGATTCAAGTAGATATGGCGGAAAACTTTCGTTACAACCTGATATATTAATATGGCAATTTGTTCTTAATAACTTAGCAGTGGAAATAAGATGATAAAATATAGAAAAGGGGGACATGGTGTTTGAAGAGTAATCACTAGTATGCAATAATAATAATAAAAATACTGGATACGGGGTAAGTGGTAGGCAATTTAAAGTACTATTTCCATAAGATTAAGCATCTAAAATTTCTGGTGGATGCAATAAATATTAGAAAAAAATTTAAAATAACTAAAGCGCCTAAAAATAATATATATATATATATATATATATTATTTTTTGCGCTTTCCTAGAATATGTGCGTTCCCTAGCAAAGCCGTAGGCAAAAAAGTATACTTTACAGACTTTGAAAAAAGGAGAAGGTAGTATGTTCAACGTATATTATACAGCATGTCCAGCGATAATTTTGACCACGGAGGTAGATTTCAAAACTTTTTATGTATTCTAAGGTAATGGCTTAGGGGTAATCCCACGTCCATTTTAACAAGTTCCGGTGATAATATTATTTTTAAAAATGAAAAGAATGTGTTTTATACTCTTATTTAATGGGTTAACAGTAAAGGCGTCAGCATTATTATGGTAAAAGTCGCCAAGGTTGCCAATTTTGTAGCTCTATCGCCAAAATTTTCATCTAAAAATTAGTTCTCCAAAACGAACCCAGCTTCGTGTTTTCTTTTATTTTAGCAGGAAATTACCCAAAACTACGATATTGCACGGAATAATATTTCGTAATGGTGAAGTAATTTGAATTCAGTTTTCTTAAAAAATAATCCTGCTTGTAATATTTGACTTAAAGGAAAATACCTAATAACGGAAGATACTTGAAAATTATTCGCTTGCAAGAAAGTTCAGTCTTCTTTCTTATCTCGGCTGCAAAGTTTTCATTTTTTTCTTCTTTTTTCTAACTTCGCAAAATCAATGTCTCGATCAGATAAATGGTCTCCATTCATCTTGAATCGTGATAGTGTAACACAGGTGAACTGCGTTGCTAGTTCTTTTTCAAATATGTGAACGATCACCTTATCTAGCGTCAGTCATACAACCGTAACCCTTCAACCGATTCCTTCAATATTCGAAATAAAAAATAGTGTTCTACCAACTACTCGTCTACGACTTCCCGGAAAATTGGACAAAGGGTACTAAAGTTATTGTCGAACAAACATAAAAATGTAGAAATTGCACTTAAATTTATTCTTCGATTTAGTGCAGGGGAAAAGTCTAAGAATGTTGTCATGCTTTTAAACTTTAACTCACCAGAAATATTTTAAAGGTATTTCTTTTTTTATGCATAAAACCCATAAAGTTCCTATGCTTACGTTCGGTACATTGCTATGTTATCATGAAAAACTGCCTGTGAATGGCAGTGAGTAAAAGGGAAGGTTAATGAAAATAACTGTGATGTTGACTATTTAATTCCGAAAGCCGGGAGGAAAAAGAAACTAGGGATTCTGGTTTTGACTTAATACTTGTTCACCACATTTATTGTTTTGATTTATAAGTAACTGCGATGGCAGTTTTATTACATCTAACAGGCAAAACACACATGTACATAACATTTGAAAAACATTTCGACTTTTCATATTTGATCTATTCATTTTTGTTCTGGATGTTCCGTTTTCAGTGCAAGCAAAAACTTAGCGATTCTTTAACAAACTTTTAACGCCGGATTAATTTCCTCCATACAGTCCCATGTAAGGAACATTTTTTCAACATTGTTGTTGTTTCAGTATTACTCCACTAGAAAACTAAGTGGAAGATAAACAAGTTGAACTAACTAAAATATTCCAAACATTTTTCACAGCAGTCAAAAATGTGTCGTCGTAAATAATAACTTGCGTTAGATTTATAAACTATGCCACAAACTTAACGGAATATTAGCAATATGTGCTATTCTAAATAGTTCCTTGAAATTACACATAGACATTTTTCTAAAGATTAAAAAAGTATACGCTTGTCGTCAACCACGTTTTTGAGTTATGCATACCTGACGAGTATGAAGGCTGTGGTGCTGACATTTTACCCATATCCCCATTGCACTCGAAGAGTCATGTGACTTAGAGGTGCGACCATCCTGTTGAGGTTGTCACGGACACATCTTCTTGGTCACAAGACACTTCGGATGCAATGGGAGGTGAGTAAAATGTCAGCACCGTTGTCTGTATATCTAATCAGCCACGAGAATTACACGAGTAACGTACATACGCGAAAAAGCCACCAGAAAACTAATCAAGATGTTTGGGTAAAATAATCGTAGATGGAAGACGTTCGGATATACCCGCTAGGTAGTTAAAAAAAATCACCGCAAATTTCGGAGCGTTTAAAATCTTAATGTCGAAAACCTGTCGCGAGCACAATACTACACTTAGTAATAAAACTAATAAAGAACCAGCAAGTTTACGTTTTTGGAATGAAAAAAAAACTTTTTCTCTCTTTGAAAAGTGTCTTTAAAATGAATTTCTCACCACGGGCAGTTTATTCCTCCTCAAAAGCAGCCGTTAACTAAAAGATTAATCATGAATCTTAACATTGCCGGTTTAACATCACGCAAAACTTATCCACACGAAACTCATTCTTGTAAAAAAATCCATTTCGTTGAAACGTCACCAGAAATATGACAGAAGGAAATATGATAATAAATAGAAACAAAATATTCTGGTGAAACAGGTTGGAGTAAATTGCAGGTTTCTTATAAACTCAATCGTCAAAGTTGGGTTTAAAATTTCCTTTGTGAAATTTCATCCCAAATGCCAGTTTGTTTTTCCCGAACTATTCATCTTTTTAAAATCGTGGCAATTTAGCAATCAAGGTGACTGCTGAAACTACATCAAATTTCAACCGCGCGAAGCAGCTGTTCATTAAATCACTTCGTATAATTAGCAAACGTCAGACATCTTAATGGGCATATTGACAATTCGCAAAAACAAATCCGAATAATTTCAGAAAAAGGAAAAACAAAATTCCGGTAATCACTTCTTTAAAATTACATCGGTGTATGTATCAACGTTGGATTACTGATCACTCCATTTGTTATAAGGTGATCCTCAGAAATGATGAATATACAACACTTCTAATTTAATATACACAAAATATTTGTTAACAAGATGTATTGGGCGGTCATAAAAAAGCTATCCCGATTTATGGACCTCTAGCAGAAGAACCGTTCAACTGGTGGAGATGAGATATCGGATATAGTCATTCAGAGGTATGAAATCGGAATTCTCTGAGTGACAACAAAGTAACACTCTCGGTTATGATTGTAGGTACAGAAACTGGAAGTTTTTTAATAGCAACAACCATGCGTCTCCCGTTGCAAAATGCTCAGAGCATGTAAAAACAGTAAAAAGCGTTGGAATGTTAAGTGTATCTGTATCACACACAAAAAAAGAACTTGTTGCGCATGCACAAAAAATACCTCTGTAAACGGCTAACGAAAAAGTAATCGATGAACAAGGAGGGAATTTGCATGTAACAGGGGAAAGAAACCGATCACAAAGACAAAACGACGTTCGCTAGATATTCGGCGTAAAAAGACAAAATCAGGGTAGGAATCTTGGTACTTCAGTCAGGAGCGTCCAAGTGTCGACACAATGACAGCAGAACTTCAATTGTTACTTTGCGCATACTTAATACATCAGTTTTTTGTGATATACGTACCGTTCCAACACGCTTTTTCACATGGGATAAGCATTTTGTGACTGGAAAAATCGAGCCTTACCATTCGAAAAAATTGAGTTTCTGTACCGATAACCATAACTTTGAGCGCTATTTTGCTACAGTTCACAGAATTCCGAGCTTATAAGTCTGAATAACTAACTCTGAAATCAAATCTCATCTGAATCGGTTGAACGGAATGACTGTAAGAGGTCTGTCAATCGGGATAGTTTTATATGATTACTTTGCATTGTCCTTTAATCAAAATTGCTCTAAGAAATATACTAATACTCAAGACGTGCTTTTTGGTCGCGTGTTTTTCATTATTATACAGTTTCACGTAAAAGATTCCACTCTAATAGCCCTTCTTTCTTGAAATAAATATTTCAATAAGGAAGGGATAAAATTGGAATTTTTTTTGAAATATGACAGCTCATTTTTTAATTCTTAAAACATTTTTTAGAAATCGCAATGACATACGGATAACTAACTATATGTGAAAATTGATCTCTGAAAATCAATAAATATAGAAACTTTGAGAATAACACTTAGATTTACCCTCTTCAAACCCGACAAAAATCTCCCATCTCAAATTGAGCAGCAATTTCCTAATTGTTTTTTAAAAACCTATTACACTTAAAAACGACCAGTAGAAAGCGCATTTTCAAATATTTTTTGGAAAAAAAAACTAAATTCCCAATCTCTGTTTCAGTACTAAAAAGTTGCTGTCACCAATAAACGAAGACTGTCAAGACACTTTTAAAGTTAAATGATGTCCTAACAATTCTTTTCAGCAATCTGTATTTCAGAAAAAACAGAACAATATTCATAAATTCAATAAAGTAAATTTCAATAACATCCAAATATTCTTCAGTGAAACGGCATACAAAGATAAAATAACAGCAAACAAAATGCGTGTGCTGGTGTGTAGAATTTATACATCCACATGCGTTAAAAACATTTATTCAAAATTATATCATCAACGCGTATGTACGGCAATTCAGAACTTTTTTTAAAAAATGAAGAATCGTTTTACAAAAGTGGAAGCAAAAGTAACAGTGGAAGCAAAAAAAGTACCCATATGATGTGAACATTTGGAACAAAAATATTATGCTACATAATTTTTCAAAATGTTATAAATCTTTTAAAATAGTTAGACAAACCAGAAATATATTTTTGATAAATAATTATTTACAAATGATAATACTGTTCCGTCAGTCAATTCCGGGTAATATTTTGTTGTATCTACTCCATACCCATGCTTTCACGAAAGCCAATTTAGCCTACTAATAGTTGAAATTGGTATGAAAAGAATCTGAGACAGCGGTGTTCGCCGAAGATACTTTTGTTCTACTCAAGAACAATTACCGATCATACACATACCCTTGAAACTTGGTTCAACATCTGGAGAATTAAACTAAACACTAACATAACTAAACCCATCTTCATCTTACACAAACGAAACCTTTGCCCTCCGCTGTTGATATGTGACCGACCAGTTCAATTTCATAGCGTAAATATACCTTCGTATCATTCTGGATAAAAACCTTAATTGGAAATCTCATATTAGATAAGGCGTTCGCGAATTCCGCGAGGCTAAACCTGATCTCTGCAAACGGAATGCTAATGGGAAACACGATCTTTTAAAAACTATTCTCGACCAATTCTTCTGATTCCCAGGTCCGATGGTCGGCGATTGTCGAGTTCCCCAGCCAAAGGAGGCCCTGGAGGGACTTTAAAAAATGGATATACTACTTTATAATTTGATATAAATATATCAGAGTAATTGGATTATTTATTTATCAGAAATCTTACGTCTTTACGCAGTGGCGCAGTGGAAGACCCCAGGAACCCCGCGGCTCGATGGGGACCCCGAAGACTGACAGGTTCTAAAAGTTCTAAATTAGTTAAATGTGGTTTCTAGGCACGTTAGACTAATTTTCAAATATTACATATTCTAATATTCGATTCCCTCTAAATTCCTCAGTAAGGGGCCCCTTTTAAATCTCTAGCGGAGAGCCCCCCAAAGGACCCAGTTCACGCCTCTGTGCCCATCACGGTGAAGTCGAATCTACAAAAACTGCAAACCATACAAAACAAAACTCTACGTTGCGTCTGCAGAGCTCCTGGTTATTTTAAAAAGAGCCTTATACATTCCGATCTTGAATGGAGCCTATAACAAAAATTATGAAGAGAAACTCCGATAATCTCTTCAAAAACATTTATGCGATTCCCAACTATTTGCTCTTTAATCTTCCGTCTGAGACAATAGAATGTGTCACAAAAGACCCCGTGCTGTTACTCATCTTGCTGATGCAATTCATTATCGTTAATGTCGTTCCTATTCAGAACTCAAGCTCTCTTTATTTTTCTCACGCGCACATCAGTGGCACTCTGTCAGGAAGCTAGGATACTTCCTTTTCTCTTTCCCCTCCTCCCATCCCCCCTTTTTTATATGTTTTTCCCTTTTCTGTGACTGTACTTACATGTTATCTGACAGTCATATCAATGAGTGACAATTTTGACTTCCGCTTACACCGCTATGTACCTGAGATAAGAAGTTTCGCCTCAGGTGTTCAAAAATGTGTTCCACGTTACGTTAGGTTTTAGTATATAAAACAATACTTGTCCTGAAATAGGTTAGCTACAAATGCAACACTGGAAAAGTAAGAATCTATCAACAAATTTTTCGAGTGTCTTCTTCTTGGTGTTATTTATTTTACGCTCCTCGGCTTTCTTAACTTGTAATTTTGGTATTTTATTTGTTCTAGTGCGAAAATCTACATCAATATGTACAAGAGAAAATTATTCCCCTTATGCTAATGTTATATTCCCTTGAGATGGTAAGGCGGGAGCTTCTAAAATCACTATAGTGGATTCCAGCAACACCTCCTAGATAAAGAAAGCCTAACAACACTTACGTCACCAAGCTTTGACATCATTATTAGGGCAGTATTACAAAGTTTTAGTTTCATAAAATAAAACTATAAAAAGTTTCTGGTGAATTTGCTCATGAATAACAATATTTTAATAATTTGAGATAAAAAATATAATTTTATGACAAATGGCAGTTTTTAACCACGACTAATTAGATAATATAATAAGGAAATAAATCGAAATAAATAATTTTGTATGAGAAAGGTACTTTAATTTTAATTTTTTATTTAAGATATTTTCTAATATTTGTAGCATTCACCAGAAATTTTAAATAGTTTTATTTGGTGAAAGTAAAACTGTGATGATGTCTTAACCTGAAGGTATAATGATGACGTCAAACTTTCTGTTGTTAGGCTTTTTATATGTAGGAGGTGTTGATTCCAGGCTTAGCCAGTGAGTGATCAGGAAGCAAGTAAAAGAAGTTGCCTGTGGACATACTCTTGAAATCCCAGATTGTGAGGTGAAAGGAATTTCTGCTGTTCTCAGTTTGCGGAATCTTTCCAGTTTCTAAATTGCTGGACTGGAAGCAAGCTCTTTGCCATGCTATGGAAACCCACGAATGCTCCACACGCAAACGGGAATGAACTTTCCGTCTATTTTCGTGTCACACGGAGTTTCAGTTTTATAACCTCTGCTTTTTTATCAATTCAATAAATGTTATATAAGTGCGCCCATTTGATAAAAAGAAACAATTTTCGAATATTGAAATGCATATATAATGAAATGGATATGGAAAAATAAGAATTAATTAATTAATAATAAATAAAAATTAACCATTAAATAAAAAATTTAACTCTACGAAGATATCGTGTCGGTGCAACTAATTATCCAAAATCGTTTGTTTTTAAATGTTTATGGCTCTTAAAACAACAAAATATAAAGCTGCAATGTGGGAATATTTTTTAAATTCATAGAAATGAAATTATTGCTATTTCATTTAGTTGACTCAGTGTTTTCATTAGAGAGCGAGAATGCAGGAATCTCACTTTTTTTCTTTTTCTTTTTCTCGCATTAAAAAAAGTATTACTGCTAGAAATTCACGCACCTTATAAATCGGTTTCATTCCGAACAAAATTCTTGCATTTCAAAAAATTCGGGCACTTTTCCAAAAAATGTCGTGCACGCTTCTATTTTTCAGTTGTAAGTTTGACACAAACTTGAAGCGAGTAAATGGGAATTTTCAAGAACTCCTAAAGTCTATGGAAGAGAAAAATGGATTCTGGTGACACGGTTGTTCTTCAACTGGGTTATTTTTAATGCATGCAACTGGGCTTGACTTACAGATTTGGAGTCCCATTTACATGCAATAAAAATAACTAAAGATCATAAATACCCTGATTTTGGGTGTTAACTCGAAGCAGGAGTAAATTACCTTACCCACTGCGTTTTTACCCAAACCACATCTATAATGAGAAATTCTCACCATTTTTTAAAAATATCACTCAGTTTTGAGGAAACGGTGAGAAAAGCTCTTTTTTTCGTAATGAAAACCCTGTTGACTAGTTCTAATTTGTATCTAATTTCTTCCGCATTAACCGAGGTTGCGCCTTGGCCTCGGTTAACACGGAATACCGGATAAGCAGTACGCAGATAATTGAGGTTCCACTGCATTCGGTATTTATTAAAAACGAACTTTTAGAAAGGTTGATCTTAGAGTGAAATGGGAGTAAGTAAATTTCAATAAAGCTCATAGTTGTCAAAAAGAAATAAACAATCAGAATTCTTAGGATGTTTATATGTTTTTGTATGTGAGGTGGCATAACATCATTGTGAGTGAAAATAGGTTATAAACTTTGTTCTCTTGGAGAACATTCCTTGAATTGTCATTTTTCTATATTCTTATTTGTTATACAAATAAGTGTTCACACTTTATATGATTTCGAAGTTTCATTGCTGATATTGTGGAACAAATTACTTCATATTGGGCCTTTAATTTTCATTTTGAGGGTGGAAGTTTTCCACCCCAGTGTTCTATAATTAGTTCAAGAAAAATGTACCTATATTTCACAGGCGAGCAATGTGTTAAGGTAATTTTATTTTAAAACAAGACAACTTTACATATACTGAATAGTCAAACAATCAAGATAAAACTCTTAAAATACGCAGTGAAGAATAAAAATTCAATAAGCTCCTTGTGATGGTCTCCGAAATTGAAATGTTACATCATATATATACCTATCCGCATAAAAGAAATTTCTTATTTGGGGGTTTTTTACATTACATTTCTCTCCATATATCATCGATTTTTTTATACAGCTCTTTCAAATTAAACTTTATGTCAGATCTCTCCGTAGACGCATATAGATGCAATAAAAAACAGCAAAAGAAAATGAGATTTCTCCCTTCCTATTCCAGTTCCTCAAATGTGAAATGTATGTTGAGTAACGACGTGTTAACAAAGTGATAAAGTTGACTTCCTGGCGATCTTCTTTATAAACTCCCGCCGCCTGAAAGATACATGTCACGTGAGACTCCCAATACATCAAAACGCAGCACTTTGCGTAATCAATCTGATCGTTTTGAAAAATCAATGACTGGCGAACGAAGTCAGACTCTAATTCAAGAAAATTAATGTATACGAGAAAGGTTATTTATATCAATTTGTATAAATATAACTAATTTAAATTCCTGCAAGGATTGACATGTTCATGCCATGCTCGTTTGTATAAATGCGGAATACAGTTGAAAAATTCCATTTCATTATGAAAAAAATAACTTCAAAGCAGAAAGTAGTTTTGAAATAAAACGGCCAAGTATGATAAAAATGTATTTTATCCCTCAAAAAATATTGCAATGACAAAAAATATAAGAAAGCTAACTTAAAAAACCCTTTCTTGTGGAGGATGATATGTAAAATAGCATTCGTTTTGTATCATAAATAAACCACGGTGGAAAACATTCATGCATAAATTTTAAGTTTTATTCTGTGTTTTAAAAGAGTGAGTTATTGATTTTCGTACAAAATTTAAAAAATGCCGGTAGAAATATAATATCAATAAAAGTATACTGTAAGCGAATGATGCAAAATCTCAATTTTTATTTCATTTTTTCAGGAAAACTCCTTGGGTATTCTTTAAAAATGCGTTAAAGAAATGGAATTCCAAGTTTGGAAGAAGCGATTTCGAATTATGCATATTTAAATTTTTTATCCTAATGCATTTTTATTTTGGCATGGTCCAACTTTATACAAAACCGTTTAAGGATGTGTCATTCTGTATGACTGCTCCGACTGAAGCTCTACATAGAATCGGATTAAATAATATCTACAAAAATCTGTACGCTTAAAATAGCATTTTAGGCAGTAAAATGTGTGTTTTTCAACCCTTTAAGTGAAATTGTCGTGTGCGTGTATGACCCTGATAGTATTCACACCTGCTAATTCGCGGAATATAACTAATCACTTTTCGCAGACAGTAATTTTTGTAAATCTATACTATTAAAATCTGTGCGCGTCTGTCTGTAGCAACATCTCCTCCGAAACAGCTGGGAGTTGAATTTCGATCGAGGTGTCCCCGGATTCGAAAAATTCCAAGGAAGGTCTTTTGCTGAATTAAATTTCGAAATTCGAATTAGTTTAAGAGATATTGATTTAAAAAAAACCCGTCGAAAACGCTAATTTTTGTTCTCCGTAATTCCGCAATTGTAACCCTATATTCAAAAAAGTGAGAAATAAGCATCGAGGTTGCCATGTTTGGCGAATTTATTAAATGATTTACACTCTTGCATTAAAAATAAAGGAATAATAATTTTTTTCTGTTTAGATTATATTTGCTAGGTTATTTTTTAATTAAAATATCGTCTGCGTGGGAAATCAGAGCAGGAATGCAATATTTTTTATACGCAAAAGAAAAAGGATTTGTAAATTTCCGAGACTTAAGTGTATAACTTTTTAATTTGGCGAAAAAGTAAAATCGCTTATATGCCGATTTTGTGAAAGTGGATTCTAGTGTTTTGCACAGTTTTAGACTTGGCGCAATATACTGAGAGCGTAAAGAAATAAATAGTATTTTTAAAAACAAGTGTAGGTTTTACTAGAATTTAGCCTGAAATTTTAATTTTCCGTTCAGAAATAATGCAGTTATTAAGGCGATTTTAAATGATCTATCTTCAGAATTTTCATCAAGTTAAATAAATTGATTTAAGTTAGGGAAACCCCGCCAAATTTCAGAAAATAATTTTTTTTCATTTGTATTGCTAATTCTATGCCCCGATTGATATGAGTTGGTGTTACGAGCGTATGAATAGATAATATTTTAAAATCCCGCCAAACAAGGTGTAAAAAAATAGGAAGTCTTTATAAATACGAATGCTGTTTAAGATGAATGAGAATATTTTTTAAACCCAGTATGACTAGCTGGTAATGCCTTTAAATTGTTGCATTTATTGTCAAGTTTAATGTGTGATTCATTTTGGCTATTTGCCATCGACTGCCGATGTTAATTACGCCAAAATGGCAGTTCTAGCAAAATAAACATAAATAAATCATTTCATATTCTATTTTTAACACTGCTACAGTCTCCGTAGCAACGGAATCCATTGTTACCACTTAAGTTGTTCAATTTAATAATTAAGTGAAACCACTCATTTCTACAGCTCTTAAGACCCAAAAAAGTGAAAACGCATTAAATATGAAACAAATAGAATTTTAACATATTTGCGCCTTAAAAATAATCGAAGTTTTTCAGGCAATTCTGCATATTTTTCATTTTATTTCCTTCGCGTGTGACGTCATTTTCACGCCATTGTCTTCTGTTTTGCTGTCAGATTATCCGGAGAAGCACATTACACGCTAACGTATGTGCTGCTTCGGCGGACATAAGGAAGCGCTTTTGCCGGGTGCGTATTTGCCTAACCCCTCTGTGTGTATAAATTGAAGCAATGAAACTTCGTACACGTTTTTTTTTTAAACTAGAAAAAGGCAGATTAACGTCGTTAACGTGGAAGAAGCGATATGGAAAACTATTTAATTGGCAGCCGTAATTGGAAATGATAATCGATTATTCACATGAGCAAAGCACCAAAAATTTCGAAAGTATGAAAAGTCTGGAATATGAAATGAAATCCAAAATAAATCACCAGAGACTATAGGATAAGCATCGTGTACGAGAATGATATTGCAATCATGTACATAACAAAGGCACTCGCAAGGAATACAATATATAATATGAAATTAATTGCTCTTTCTTCCCATGGCGTTTGTGGAATCCTTCCGAATAACGGGATCCGATGTGCTTGGAATATTTCATATAAATGACTTATATGTTAAAGTTCTATTTATTTTTTCATGTATATTCCAGTTACTCCAGTTACAAGACCAAGAGCTCTAGAAACGACTTCAGATATTGTTTAATATTGAATTTGACACTATGCAATTAATCTGTGTTAAAAATAAAAAATGAAATTATTTATTTATTTAGTGTGAATTGGAGTGAGATCAACGTCAGTTTTATGTGACAAATGTGATACTGTATTAAGAGTTTAGAAATTAAAATAAGCTTTTCCGCTTAAGTTACGTTACAAATGTTTTCATTTACGAAAACGGCAAGCTCTTCACGGAAAGAGGATGCATTTTTGGTTTCTGAACGTACAATGTGCATCGATTGTTTCGTGTAGGTTTTTTAAATTTAGGTAAAATTTAATAAAGTCATCTGCAACATAACTGTGCTAATGCATTCTCCACGCTTTACGAAATGCAAGATAAAATAAAATAGTATTCAACATCATGTAATGGTAATGTTATTTATGTGGTATGTATGAATCGGGGCCATCGCTAAGCAACGGGCCTGCTTATGAGTTGCCATCGCTGAAAATGAGTTTATCATTGAGGCCTGTTTTCCCCAGTTACAGTATTCTATTTTATTATTCTAAGTATTATAAATGTTATATTATTTTATTATTTTAAAACAATTTTTTTTATCCTTTTGTCGTACTAAAGAACTTTAGATGTAGGTTATCGTTTGGTGAATCTTGCGCCATTTTCTTTCATGAAAATTTATCCTAAAATTCGAACATTTTGCTCTGAATGTAAAGGTAAGTGAACGCTTATAATGTATTTAGAAGTTCTAAATATATGTATGTAAATCATGTTTGGTGAATAATTATTCATGTGTTATTTATAAATAATTTATTTTAATTAGAAATCGTATTACTTGAGTAGTTTTTATTCTTGTAAATAAGCATGACGTTGTGATACTATTTAGACAATTTAATTTTGCCTGTTGAAAATGTTATTTATCAGTTATATATGCCTTGATTATGTGATCCAGACTTACATCTGGTACAGTGCAGAAATACAGTAAATTATAAATTATTGATTTTTGCCCGTTTATACAGAAACTTCAAATGTAGTTAATATTTTGTACAAGCGTTCATTATGCTTGCTCAATTCCTAAGTTCGATTGAGAAAGCGACAAAAGAATAACATATACAACATGAAATGTCTTTATTAAAAGAATAATTAATTCGGGGATCGCGCTATAGAGCGTATTTTATCAATTTTCTCCAATATACAGGATATCCCGAAAACACTGAAATGCGCTTTAATACATCATTTGTTAAAGATTAATCTTGAATTGTTTAAAATAACGTAGGAAATACGACTACGTTCATGAAATATTCATTATAAAATTGTCCTTCTCATTTGTGTATTTAGTTATTTTAAAGTATATGAAATATCCACTTGTGAAACTAAAATAAGCAATCGTGAATCTGAGAATAAGCGCTACTTTGTTTTTTCTTCAAATTATATGCATCTATTTTCTTTATGTAAATATGTATCATAGCAAACAAATTAATCATGAGTTCGTACTTGAATTAGTAACACAATTACTACTTAAAACTACATTAAATAACGTTTGAAAGCACTGGGAAGCTTGAGAAATGCCTGATGTATACGTGAAGACTCGAGCATCCGTAGGCCTCTTTGGATGGCTCATCAAAATACACGCGAAGGCCCGTTACTAATTGCGAAGGCCCCGTATGAATGCTATAAATTAAACCTAAAAAACAGAATTATATGATGTAGAAACAAGGCATTTTTCGAAAGAGAGAAGTTTCCTCTGCATACCGTAAAGTTCTTACTTTTCTGATCGCCAGTGACAATGACGTAGTTTTTGTGTCATCATGTTGCAATCGTCTCAAATTTCCACTCATGGAGTCAGCTTTTCGTCAGAATTCCATTCCAGCAATTTTTCACTATTAGAGATTCCTATCACTGGGTTTAATTCGAATTATATGTGTAAGGAAAATATTCGTCTCCTACCGTGCGGAGAACGGATAAGCAGCTAGTATTATTTTAATATCTGAAGAACCTTGCTAAATTAATAAGTAGAAAATTTGTGCTTGAAAGAAGTGGTCAATAAAATTCCGTAAAAACCGGGAGCTAAGGAGTATTTAACATAGGTGCCAAGTATTACAGAATATAATTAACCACTTTATGTGAAAAGTAATTTTTTGTTTAAAATACAGCAAAATTTCAGAGTTTAAAATTTAATTTAGTAACTACTTTAAAAAATTATTCAAAAAAATTGCTGTTTACAAAAAGTGGTTAATTATATTCCTTAATCTTGGGACCTATGATTTAATTACCAGCTTGAAGGGCTAAAGCTACACCTCCTAGACACGAAAAGCCGAACAACTGCTACGCCATTAAACTTTTTATCAATGAAATTGCTGCATGACCTCATCACAGGTCTAATTTCATAAACTAAAACAGTATAAAATTTCTGGCCATTACATTCTAGCATTAAAGTACTTTAATGATTTAGATAAAAAATTTAATTTTTCGGCAAATGGCAAATTATTAGCTTAACTAATAATATAATGAAATAAGGAAATAGATAACAATTTTGTATCACAAAGGCACTTTAATTTTAATTTTTAAACATTTCCTAATCTTGTAGCACTCACCAGAAAATGTTGATACTTTATGAAAATAAGACCGGGATGGGGTGGGTGTTTTTTTTTTTTTTATTATATATATAATAAAGTAAAGCTATTTAAATTTTCTGGTGGAGGCTATAAATATTAGAAAATATCGTAAGTTAAAGATAAAAATTAAAAATACCTTTGTGATGCAAAGCAATTCATTATGATTCATTTCCTTATTACATTAAATAATTAGTTACACTTAGAAACTTGCCCTTTGCCGGAAAATTAAATTTTTAATTTCAACTGAGTAAAATGCTGTTGTGCATGAGTAAATTCACAAGAAATTTTAAATAGTTTTACTTTATGAGATTTAATTGTGATGAAGGCCTACTGATGACGTGAAAGCTTGGTGGCGTACCAGTTCTTAGCTTTCTATATCTAGGAGGTGGTGGTTAAAGGTCTTCGTGTCCAAGCAAGTGTAATTAAATTTTTAGCAGACGAGATCGTGCTTTTGTTTTTACAGTATATTTTTGATTCTACTTGATGTACACTCTATAACAAATAAATCGACGCACCAAGAAGGAGATGTCCGATTGAGACGAAAATTGGTGGATAGAAAAACAATGTACAGAATAGTAAATGATTAAAATTACACACAATTGAATAATTTATTTCAGAGTTACAGTAACAAGTTCAATAAGGTGGTGACCCGCCGCTAGCCTGGATACAAGCTGCCACACGGCGTGGCATAGACC
Source organism: Cheiracanthium punctorium (assembly GCA_038373885.1). Classification (NCBI taxonomy): domain Eukaryota; kingdom Metazoa; phylum Arthropoda; class Arachnida; order Araneae; family Cheiracanthiidae; genus Cheiracanthium; species Cheiracanthium punctorium. The sequence goes on along the minus strand of JAWZYV010013601.1, from coordinate 464,245 downwards.
GATAAAGCTCCCGGATGGTCTCCTGCGGTATTTCCTGCATTAACAGTCCGTGCCAGATGCAATCGCCTTTCCATCATATCCCAGACATGCTTGATGGGAGAGAGATCTGGCAGGCCAAGGAAGAGTTTAACAAGCTTGCAGACAGTTTAGAGCAACACGAGCCGTATGTGGTCTGGCATTGTCCTGCTGAAAAACCAGCACAGGGCACTGCAAAAGGAACGGTAGCAAAACAGGTCTTAGGATGTGGTCCACGTACCGCTGTGCAGTAAGTGTACCTCTAATGACGACCAAAGGGGTCCGACTGTCAATGGAAATGGCATCCCAGACCATAATGCCTTGTTGAGGGCCGGTGTGGCGTGCAATAGTGAAAGCAGGATACCCCCTCTGCCCTGTGCGTCTCCAAACACGTCTTCCATGATCGTCAGGACACAGTTGGAAGCGGGATTCGTCGCTAAAGACTATACGTCCCATGTCGGCATCATTCCAGCCTGATCGAGCTCTGCACCACTGTAATCTGGCTCGGCAGTGTGCAGGCGTGAGTGGCAGGTGCGTGAGTGGCAGGCGTGAGTGGCAGGTCGGCGCGAGCGTAGATTTCGCTCTCTCAACCGTCTGTGAATGGTCATGATGGACACTGGTATTTGGGTTGAACATCTGATGGTTGATAGAGATGAAGAAGGCGCTGTGACAGCTGATCGGATCATGACTCTGTCCTCACGATCTGTTGTAGCCCTAGGTCGACCGCTACCATCCTGACGCTGCACTCTGCCATTTTCCACCCATCCTTGCCAGCATCTTCGAGTCGTCGCATCGCTTCGACTCAAATGACGAGCGATTCTCCGATTAGTCCAACCGGCCTCTTTCAGTCCAATGATACGACCTGTGTCAAACTCTGACAGTTGCTCGTAACGAGCACGAATCCTGCAGCGAGGCATTTTTTAAGTTGTTGAAAGGTCATCTGAATCGCAATCGAACCGCAAGTTTTAACAACCGTTGAAGAACTGCTATTTATATACGTCTGCTGGATGCGCAGTTCCGATGCGCTAGAGATCAAACTATTCATTCATTGGACACCAAATTTGAATCATTTGCATATCTGTTCGAAACATTCATGCATACGAAATTTTAAAGCAATCGGATGATTGTTTCTTGGTGCGTCGATTTTTTTGTTATAGAGTGTATTTTGACATAAACTATAAGGCTAAGTGAAAGTTGCATTCAAGGAACGCTATATGCTCGTTGTACAAATTGATTACAGTGATTGTTATTACTTTGTCACAAGTGTTAGTTATGACGCCATTTTCTATCACTTTGATAGCATATTGAATTTCATAACATTTATAAATATGCAAGCCTTTTTCTCTAACTTATTATCCACAGTTGCTAAACAACGGTCCTTTTCCTCAGCTTTGCAAAAATAAGTTTGTGATGCCCTCGTGGTTTCCGTACCGTTTCCATATTTCATCCTTTTTAGCACTTGAGTGCTATTAAATCAAGCTGTTTTTTAGTGTTGACATAATTTGTCTACACGATTTGTTACGACGAGGCACTTTTCACGGCAGGGTAGGGTTGGCTGCTTGTAGTAGAGAGGCTAGGGGGAATAAAATGTTTAAAGTCGGAAAGGTTTGCAAGTTTTGATAATTTATCGCTAACTTTGGCTCAAAAAATAAGTCCTCAAATCCGAACCAAGCTATTCGTTATCTTCCAATATTGAATAGAACCTGGGAAACGCAACAGTTTATTAGAAAGGAGAAGTATAGTAAGAATATGCCTATCGGAGATTGTAAAATAATTTTAGTAGGTGATTTTAATATATATTTCAGTTGCAAAGAAATGCTTTATGGAAGAAAGATGAAAAATATGGTACACTCATGGATTATGATACACTTACCAAACAGAATTTATAAAAGTGAAGTACAGTGAATATGCCTGGCAAATGTAAAATAATTTTTGTAGGAGATTTTAATATAGATTTCAAAGAAATGTTTTATGGAACAAGGAAGAAAAACACGATACACTTATGGATTATGATGCACATTCCAAATAATGTTTGTAGAGGTGAATTACAGTTAGAATGTGCTTGACGAAGATTGTAAAATAGCTCTAGTACTGGATTTTAATGTAGATTTTAATTCCAAAGAAGTGTTTCAAAACAAGAAAGAAAATGCGGCACACTCATGAATAATGTTGCATTTTCCAACTTAATGGAATACGGAAGAGAAATAGGGACGGCGCATGGATTATGATAGCGCTTTTAATATATAGCACTTTAGTACATATTTAAAATAAGAAAGTGTTTCAGATTTGAATTTACCTTTTTTTCATTTACGTTGCTGCAATGAATCTGGCGTACTTTCATTATGAGTTCTCTTCCTTTTGAAATATTTTCATGTAGTCTAATTCGCCTCCTCATATTGCATGATGGTTAGCACATTACTTTCCGCCATTACGAGTGTGGGGTTTGACTCCCGGCTTGAGTTTGCTAGTAAAATTGGCCGTCCTCTCATAAAGAGCAACGCAGACTCACCTGTTCGGAGCCTGTATGACAAAGTAGCCAACACTGCCGCCTTAGTAAGGATATATGCGTGAATGACCAAAGTATTCGAGAAGCGAAAAAAATTTTCAGCAGTCTGCGTTCATTTATAGAAAATTATTTGGACGCCCAGGACGTTCCGCCGACATAATAAGCCAAGAACCCACGATCTCAAAATTTCATAACGAAAGCTGTAAACCTACGCATTGCTGTAAACTTACAAGCTACTGTTTGATTATTCATCAGTGGTTTTACATAATTTACATTTAAATTTTTAATAAAAATAAGACTGCTAAAACATTGTGGTGGGCAAAAACAGCGTAAAAGTTGGCAGTTATGTTTATGTTGTCAGCACATGTGCGACGTTTGAAAACAAACAAAAATGCCATTACATTAAAAGCCAAAGTTCACGCAAAGTATATTTAAAAAAAATAATGATGCTTTCTTAGTTGAAGTAAAATTTACTAACAAATAACGGTAAAATGCATTGTGAAATAATCTCAAAGGAAAAGGACAATAATCTTTAAAAGATAAAACTGATTTTAACAGTGTACTCAACTATTCTCAATTGATAGGCACTTGACCTACTTTTTCTATAATTTGTGCCGTTTTTGAAGCTCTTAGTTTTTAAATGGGTTTAAATTCCAATATTAGAGCTGTCTGTTTTGATAAAGTAGTCTTGAAATAGTAAAATATAAACATGGATGACATTAACATGAAAACCGATTTTAAAAAAAGAGTGCAAACGTTTCGTTATTTGTATTTGAACAGCGTTTTTCATTCTAGCATTTACTTTACGATTTTTCAACACCTTTCATTTTTACTTTTATTAATTTATTTTAATATTTTTAAGATGAGTTGTGTGAAAACGCTGTGCACTTTTGTACTATGATAATGGATGTTGGATTTTAAAATTCGCGTTTTAATGAAAGTAGATTTTTTAAATTCTATCATTCTATGAGAAATAGAAATATGGTGAAAGACGTTTTTCATATCCTTTTGGAAATTTACGAAATCTGTCCAATAAATGCTTGATATTTTTTTTATATTTTTAAAGATATCCAAAAGATTTTTTTTTTTTTTAGATAGAAACTGATTTATGGATTTGGTTAAGGAATTGAGCCGTTTTCGTTGAAGGGCATTTTACATTATACGGAGATATTTAAGGCTTTTGTATTTAAATGATTAGGATCAGCCAAGAGCGTTGCCATTCGAGGAATATCATGATACATCCTTAGTTCTTAAAAACTTTCGGATTAGTCTTTAATGTTCCTGTCCACGCTCCTTGCAAAAGATGACTGCTGTTGGAAATTTTTGGTGTATTCTGATCATCAGGGAAGTTAATCAGACTAAAATTGATACTCTGCGCGTCAAGTAGTAAAGACTGCATTTTGTTGCATGAAAATCGATTACCTGGAATGGGAGGTAGGGAACTTTGGGTGTCCCCTTTGTTTAGCATAGGATTTTCTCAAATTATCGGGAAAATTGGTGATATCGCTTATCTGATTTCAGTTTTAGGGATTTCATTTTGGCACCAAATTTGACAATATTTCACCGTTAACTGGACAAGCTCGGCGACGTTTGGTACGATTTTATCAATGGGTTCTCTAATATTTGCTTTCCTTCATTCGTATTTCGTAATAGCATTATTATGACGTCATCAACACGCGACCAATAGGAAATGCTCTAGAAGTTGGAATTCGTCTCGAGTGCTCTACAAATTTGAGAGCAGATAACTTCCTAACAAAGCAGTTCAGCTCTCGCTAAAAAAGAAATATTTCTGCTGAGAGGCCATTCTCTTCGCATTGAGCGACGCCTTCTCGCTTGTTTTGAAAAACTCATTTTATAGTTCTTCATTATAGTAAGCTGAATAACAGACAGTTTTCCTCGACATCTTTCACTGTATTTTAGCATGTGAAAGGATTTTATTGTGTGATAAATGCAGCATATGAGAAAGCCTCTGTGTTTAGCTAACTATTATAAAACATCTTATTGCTCATTAATTTCTGTGAACTGCATTCTGGAAATTGTTTGTCGACCTTCTAGAATCAATAGAATTTGTGATTCTTCCTATCAACTGGACTGTTTACTAGAACTTTCGGTATACACTGCACTTTTAAGCTACTAAACTGGAAACTAAACAGAGTGTTCGACAGCATTATGGATGTACTGACCTACCGATTGATTGTAATTGAAGTTACCTTGTTTAGACTTCTGTAATTGTGACTGTAATTGAAGTTACCTTGCTTAGATTCAACACGTTCTAGATATAGAAAGCGTAACAACTGAAGTTATGATGTAATCACAGTTTTATTTTCAAAATTTCTAATGAATGCTGCAGATATTAGAATAACTTTAAAGATAAAAATTAAAATACCTTTTCTGAGGCAAAATAATTCATTATCCTCCATTTCTGTGTCATATTATATAATTAGTGATGATTAAAAATTGCCATTTGTTGCGTAAAATTAATTTCTTCTTAATCTGGTTTAATAGAATTTTCTATCCGTATCAGTAAAATATTTTATACGTGAGAAAATTCACCGTAAATTTAAAATAGTTTCATTATGTGTAAATACAAGTGTTATTGCACCATTAGCTTCGCCGAAGTGATCTGCAAACAAAATCATACTCAAGACAAAGGAATATTTTTTTCCTTAAGTGTTACCAAAAATGCACTAATGCAGTATTATTATATATTAGAGATGGGCGGTTCGACTCATTTTACTGATTCGAATCTCAACTCACTCACTACTTCGATGATTCGAATCAATAAAACAACTAAAGAAATTTTCCCTCTCTCTGCGCCGAAAGCCGTACTATTTAAACACCCTTCACCCATTCATCGGGTTTCTTCTCCGCTGAGTTCTCGGGCAGCTAGCATCTCTCTCTAATTGCACGAGTAAAACTAGTGTTTAAACTGCCCGAAATGAAAATACAGGGGAGCTTCGTATGACCCCCTGGGCCTGTAAGATTAAAAGGTTAAGTTTGGTGTCAAAGCATTCGAAATTTTATGTAAGGATGGAAATTCCTAGAGGGGGGTCGAGAATCAATAAAAACGCGCTCCGATGGATAGTTTCCGAGATATACGTTAATTAATTATGGTAATTAGACTAATTAACCATGATTGAGGCTTAAAAGGACTGCAAACATGTAGAAATTGGCTCTGGGATGTTTTCCAGACTTTGGAGATACCGCCGGAGGAGGCTAGTGTTTAAAATACCAAAATTGAAAATATAGGGGAGCTTCGTATGACCCCCTGGGCCTGTAAGATTATAAGGTTAAGTTTGGTGTCAAAGCATTCGAAATTTTAAGTATCGGTGGGGTGTTGAGTCTAGGGGGGTCGAGAATCAATAAAAACGCGCTCCGGTGGATAGTTTCCGAGATATACGTTAATTAATTATGGTAATTAGACTAATAAACCATGGAGCTGTTTTTTCCGCGATCCGGCATCGTCATCAACGGAGAGAAAGCAGTAGCAAAAGCATCACAAGTTGGTATTGATCTCAGGATTTTCTTATCGCCAGCCTCAGAGGCGTAGCCAAGGGGGGGTTAGGGGGGTCAGAACCCCCCATGAGGAATTTTTTGCCATACAAAATGTATATTCTTCACTACATTATCACACACACGTATACATATATATGAGTTGCAGTAGTCATAACCCCCCCATGAAAAATTTCTGGCTACGCCCCTGACCGGCCTGTATTTTTGACCTTTATCGAATTCGAGATTTCACTGAAATGAAAATGGGAATATCTGATATTTGATGTTGAAATAAAACCGATATGTCGATATTTATCGATTTTTGGCCCAGTCCTACTGAGGGGCTGCTGCCCCCCCCCAAAAAATGGGACCCTTTACTTAGCTTACAATTGAACTTTATCTTTAAATTTGATACCCAGCCCACCCCGAAATAAAATCCTGGCTACGCCACTGTCAATAACACTAACTACACCACTGCTTCAGACCCTATTTTGTATATCTCTGAATTACGAAAGAAAATAAAATCATTCCCCTTAAACGAAAAACAAGTTAAAAAAAAATATCTTAAACGAAATCTGCAGCAATAAAGCGAAATGTTATTTTGCTTACTACAAAGTCCTTTTGTGAGAGCGCTTAATACCGCCCCTGTATCCTTCATTAAAAGTGACAAGCACAATCCTAACATTATTTCATTCTATTTCCTTTCACATGAAAACCCGCCACCATGTAAACTTAACGTTCCGATTTTTTTTTTTTTTTTTTTTTTTTTTTTTTTTTTGAGGGTGGGGGCAGGGGAACATATATTGAAGTTAAAAGTAGAAAAGGGATGTTTCATTAAATTTTAAACAAATATTAAATCAGCCAGACAAGTTGGAAGGAGGGAGTCCCCCCGAGGGAAAAAGGTTTAAACAACTAAACAACTTTGAGACACCCCCCCCCGCTCTTCCACGAGCATTGGCGTAAATTGGCATGCAATATTTGGATGGGGTGACAAAATGTTTCCGATTGTATAAAATATCATTATTATAAATAGCTCTGATACTTGAATTTTCTTAATTTTTTTTCGGGGGAGGGGGGGATTGACCCCTCTTGCCCTTAGCAAGTAACGCCTATGCCCCCCGCCAAAAGTAAACGATGTTCGACCCACTCCACACCCACAGACAGATAAAACTTTAAATTCGACCACCAACCAAGAAATTAAACACCAAAGATTCGAAAAAAAACCTCCAATTAAATGAAACATCCTTTCAACTCTTTTCGACTCCTTTCGACTCTGAGTCGATAGAAGATTCGAAAAACTAACGAATCTCAACGATCGTATAAAATCACCGAAACAGAGCGAAACACTGAATCAGTAAAGATTCGTTGCTGCACCAACTCAGTGATCAACTCACCCACACCCACTCATTAACTGTTTCAAATCATCTATTGACTCAGAGTCGTAAAGAGTCGTAAAGAGTCGAAAAGAGTTGAAAGAGTAAGGGAAAATCTATGGGAACGGCAAAGGGAAAATAAGTTTTCCTTCCCTTCGCACTTGGAATGTATTTCCCTTGAGGGCTTGAGATTCGAATCAGTAGAGAGTGAGTGTAAAGACTCAGCCACTCCGTACCAAGATTCGAATCACTGATTCGACTCATCGAATCATTGGCCATCTCTATTATATATTAAAATAAAAGTTGAAGATGCAAAATTAATTGTTTAATTTAAGCTTGGAAAAGTACGTAATAAAGGTAATCACAAAGTACTGTGCGCACTATAAAATTTGAAAAAAAAAGACAAAAAAAACACAATAACAATTCTTAACAAATTATATTTGTAATATACTTATCGTAAACTTAAAACCAGAATGCTTTGCAAAAGAGTGATTAAAATTTGAAATTTTCGCAAAATTTTGAAAATTTATCAAAAATAATGTAAAATACATAAGATATATCTAATTAAAACAAAACAAAAATAATAATGAGATTTTTTTTTGTTTTAGTGAGTACACTATAAGTATATACACTTGGAAAATAAATTTCAGAACGCTAGCATTTATAGTTTTAAAATAATCGTGCGCGCAAGTTGAAAATTAGTCTTCTCAGAAAACACAATTTAAAGTTTCATTTCTACATTCAGCCGGCTGCACAACGACCTACAAAAATGGTTATAACTCATGATCTAGGAGAAATTTTTGAATGCGGTTTTTGTACATTGATAAATCTATGAATATTCAGAATATGTTAAAATATCAAAATCGATATTTTGAAGCTTTTAAAGGTCCTGTGCCCACTTGAAGCGATCTAATGATAACGTCAAAGCTTCAATTTCAGTCTGTCTGTAACTAGGAGGTGTTGGTAAAGTCTGTTCTGAGAGATATATTTCGTGGTAACTCGGTAAACACGTTATATATATGGACCATGCGGAAAACAAATCGACAAAACAAGTAGTTCCAGTTTCGACCGACAGTCGGCGCTTTTCACGTAGCAGGGACAATTATGCAAATTTAGGGCGTTTAAAAAGGTAGTAGTCAATCCCGTACAGTCATCAAATTCTTTTATAAGGACTGCAGTAATTTAAGAGCAGTACCGTGAGAATTCCGATGCTTGAAAAACCTAGACCCTTTTCGTAAACTCAAGCGTCGATCCTCTCGCAATGCTGTTGATAAAATACTGCAGTTCTGATAAAACTACTTGATCCGTAAATATTGCTCTTTTCACGCTAAAGTCGTTCAACTTTTACATTATCAAACTCCGATGGCTACTTTTGACATTCATTTATGTTTTAATTTCATAAAATAAAACTATTAGAAATTTCTGGTGATTTTACCCATGAATGGCAATATTTTAATAGTTTCAAATAAAAAAAATATAATTTTGAGACAAATGACTGTTTTTAATCATAACTTATTAGATAATATGATAAAGAAGTAGATCTTATGGAATAATCTTCCATATGATCTATTTCTTTCATATGATATAATAGGTCATATATATTCTATATAATAGATCGTATGGTATGAGAAAGGCTTTTTAAATTTAATGTTTAATTTAAGATATTTTCTAATATTGGTCACATTTACCAGAAACTATTAATAGTTTTATTTCATTATGAGCCCTTTGTTTAAATCGGTGTTCTCTGCACCAGTTGTCCAGCCGAGCAGCCTGCTGTGGAAACCCGCGCTCCCGGGGGGAGGCAGGTCGGCTGTCCAACACTCCTTTTTCTTTTATGGTTATTAACCACTTTTATGGTTGTTAACTATCTCTCTCCTCTCCTCCTTGTTGCTCCTGTCATGCCCCGGTTGATCGATGAGCTTTCTCCCCTCTGTTAATCCGGTTCCGTGCTCATAGCGTACACCCCATCAAGCGTACATGTGGTGCTTGTAGCGTACATGTGGTGCTCGTAGCGTACATCTTCCCCGCCACCTGTTTTCACCACAGTATTAATTGTAAAGAAGAAATAAAAAGGCAAATCCAGCTAAATATAGATCTACTTTAGTAGCGGCCATTTTAGTCCACAAAATTGTAGATTTCATTACTACTATTTATTTTGAACAAATAAGGTGAAGTTTAAATCAAGTCAAGAAAAAGTCATTGTAATTTTTTTTTTTTTTTTTATTAAGGAACTATTTTACGGCCGATTCCCAATTATAATGAAGTGTTTAAAATAAAAAATTGTATCAAGCGGTGTATATTTCAGAATGTCTTTTAGCATGTTCGAATACTGGATAGAGCTACAAATATTAAAAACAGTGCTGGCTATAAAACATTAAAGTAAAACAAAAGGTATCTCAGACGCAAAAAGAGGCATTTTTCTGTTTAGTAATATTTTTATTATAGTAATATTTTTTTATAGACATAAATGTCGAATACGTGACTGCGGCTTTTCTAGAGGAAAAATATTTTTAGAAATTTTGTCTGCTTCAAAACGGGGGTGAAACTATTATGCGAGGGCGACTATTACGCAAGTAAACACGTTATGTTTAATTATTTAAAAAAAAAAAAAAAACGAAATAATTTTGTTTTCTTTCTTTCATTTATTCTGAAATATCGTTAAAAGATCCTCTCGAAAAATGCGGATCCGGATATTTTTTTCATCCGTGGATACGGATACGGATACGGATATCCGGAACACCTCTAAAAATATAATCATATATCGATGTCTTTCAGTGTCCAGAATCCCCCCCCCCCCCAAACCTACTGAATTGCTACGTTACTGAGCTCGATCGGATTGAGGGAGACCTAGCGTTGAGCTATGGATTATTATTACTGGTTTTCTTTTTATAAGTGCAAGAGTTTATTCTGATTCATGGTAATTTTTCTTGTTAGCTCTTTGTTTTTAAATAATAAATTTTAAAATAAGGAAGATTTATAAGTATATATATTTATATAATATTTTTATTTCTGAAAATAATCAATTTGAACATTGGTACTCTTATTTTAAAGATGCCTTTTTAAAAATTAAGTTATGGTATTAATAAGTCAAAAACAACTTTTTAAAATTAAATGTTAGTGTAATTGTAATTTTTTTAGACAACTTTTTAAATGCTGAAAAAAAACAGCAAGACTTTTTGAAGGAAACTGGCTTAAAATGATTTAAAAGTCATTTCTTAAAATGTAAAATATTGGGTATATATAACTGTGATTAAAATTAATAGTTAATTAGCTTTGTTTGAATAGTTTTAATAATTATATGTTTACTATTTTTGATATTGAAAAGCTTATTGCCCCTCACAGACTTTGATTGAACATCTGTAAGCCTTCTGATGAGAAAGCTTAAACTTTCTACATCACCTCATTAATGCAAGGGAGTATATTTTATTTATTGGGAGTTTGTGTAAGAGGGCTGTATAAAAAGTAAAAGTTTGTATTTACTTACATTACTTACATTCCTGAAAATTTTATTCGACACCGTAAAGTAACTTTGTAATTAATTATATATGTCTAAGATCAATATTTAAAGAAGAAAACCATTGGTCAGTGCTTGTAAGACACCTTCTCTAATAGGGTATAGGGCTGGAAGAAATAATGATTTTTATTTAATGTTAAAACTATAAAACTTTTTACTTTCAGTGTAAGTTATCATGTGAGTTATTTTGATTTTGTGTTTAAGGCAGATCTACATGAGGGCTGCCTGCTTAATTAAGGCATGCCTTGAGCGGAGAACTTTTTGAGGGGTTCTATCGCTTATTCAGGTTACAACTACTGAAAACAGTCGCGCTGTAGGCCAGAACCCTAGATCTACATACTTCAGCCCTTTACCAAATTGCCATTAAATTAGTAAAAAGTATTCATATTATAATGTAAAAAGTTAAAAATAATTTTTTTAAGCTTTATAAGATAAATTTATATCTTATAAAGATCTTACACAATATACAATCATATGTATTTTTGTTTGGCGTCCAATTATTTCTAGGAATCCTACGCATTCATTCCGCCCTTCTTTGTTCATCTTGCGGGAACCTGTATACAAGGGCGGTTCTACAGTTGCAGTCTGGGAGGGGGTTTATAATTTTATATAACCCCCCCCCATTTATTTTATAATTTATATAAACTCAGTGCCTCAGAGAAGGAGTGACTACTGGGGGACATAGAGAGGAAAAGGGTCACCTTTGACTGCACAATACACTTCATATATGTGAATAAAATGTTTAATCAATCATCAAATGTGAAATAAGTGTTTAAGTAATCATATAATTGATGAAGTATGTAAATCCCAAAAGTAATAACCATGCATCTTCGACCCCATCGATCAAAATTGTTCCCCCACCCCCTACTAAAATGAGACGGGCTCGTACTCCCTAATTCGCGATTGTGAATTTCCTATGCAGAATTATTTTTTTCACTTTCGTTTTCAAAATCCTGGGAGGGGTAATTCCCCCCCCCCGTAAAACCGCCTAATGCCTTTACACTTTTACATTTTCTTCTTTCTGATAGCTTGATTTTCAGCCGGGAACGCAAGAAGGCATTTATACAGATAGAAAAATTAATAGTTTAAATGACAATATACATTTAAATGATGGTTTTTTTAATCATTTTAAGAGGTTTCTAGTATAATACATTATGGACACAAATTGCTTGCACACCTTTAAACAAGAGAACAGCAATAGGATGACCAGCAACTCAATTTTATTGCTAAAGAAGTCGGTTTTTTCCCCATATTTTATTGTTTTCTAAAGTACGATTTTGTGGACTAAAATGGCCGCTACTAAAGTAGGTCTACATTTAGTCGGATTTGCTGTGGTGTGAACGGAAACAGGTGGAGGGGGAGATGTACGCTACGAGCACCACATGTACGCTACAAGCACCCTTGATGGGGTGTACGCTATGAGCACGTACGCTACGAGCACGGCACCGTTAATCCACCTTCCCGCCGGGCTTAGGAACTCGATTCCGAAACTATTCCCCCGCCATGTTTGGGGGCTCCTTCAAACACATGATCACAAAGTATACACACTTGAATTACACACTCTGGAGGTAAACACTTACCGTGTAGGAACTCCATTAAAACCCCACTTCGGTTCGGTTCGGTTTAGGCTAAACGAGAGCATCAAAGTTTGGTGACGTAGGTTGTAAAGCTTTCTATATCTAGGAGGCGTTGTCTAAAGGCACAGTGAAGAATGATTATACAGCATTGACTTCTGTGCTTTTCGAAACGCTCAAAATTTGCATAATGTCTTTTCTGCGTAAAAAGTTCTATCTATCGGTTGTAATTCCAACTATATTTTTATTGCCGATTTCTGTATTCATGGACGGAGCGTATTTACCAAGTTTTAGAGACGTACGTCCACCAGGACGGGCTCTATGTAATTCCAAACAGGGTAACATAGGTATAAACATCCGTTATATATTTGATATTTGAAGAAATTTTGGGGGAGCTGCTTATAAACAAAAATATCACAGTAGAAAGCTTTTATTCTTATCATCCACTAAATTTTTGACAAAAATGGACACTCACCATTCTTAAAGAATCAATCATCATAACCTGAATTTTATGCTTTTTTGCACATATCCAATTAAAGGTTGGAATGCAGTGTTTGTCAAATTTACAGGCAGTTCAGCGAAATTTGATTGATCTTTTAGTTGAATAATTCCACTTGTAAAGCGTTCGAGCGAAATTCAGTTTACTAAAATAAAGTTTATTATAACTCACTTCTTTATTTATGATTTTCTTTCTTTTTTTTTAAACATAGAAGTTTTATGAATCATTGTTTATAATAGGTTAAAAGGACTATAAAATGCTCTCCTTTTCTAAGTTTTGATGGCACACGATAATCTAAATCGTTTTGCTAGTCTGCATAATTAATCTTGTGAAAAAGGCGTAAATAAAATGTATGATATCAAAATATGTTTAACAAGCCTTAAATTAGAAAACATTTTTTAGTATGTATTAATTTTCCTTATTTGCAAAATTTCGTTCATTCAATTTACTTTGGCTAAGCATACATGCATACACATACATAAAGTAATACCTTTCATAGTTTTTTTTTTTTTAAAACGAAAGATGGGCAATAGCTCATCAAGATTGTGCCACTCCAAAGGCCTGAAGTATTGGCCACTTAATTATGGGGCCAAAGTAACACACAAGTCCGTACCGCGGCGATCCCGAACCCATGATGTGTAAGAAAATTGCAAGACATGGTATTTGAATACAATCTAATAATTTCGATACCACGTCAGAGCTTCCAACCCTACCCGCGTTGTTTTCGGAGATTACTTTGTAACTCTTATCTACGTAGCTTACGCCTGTAGAAAGGTTCAAAATTTAATATAAATTAAAACTGATTAAAAATTGTGGTGGGAAATCTGCCGGGAGGGGGGGAAATGTTAATTGGCAGCTCTGCAATACGATTAGTAAGTTATTTACAGAATTTTATTTTTATTTATCTGTTTTGTTTTTGAGTTATTTTCTTTTCCTAGAAGTAAGAAATTAGAAAGACAAAAACTGCTCCATTAATGTGACACATATTCAATAAATACATATATATTAATGGTTCAGTTAGTCCCAAAATATATGGAATAGTAGATGAATTATGCACTAATAAAACTCAAATAAAGACTGAAGGAAAAGCCTACATTTTATTTTTTTTATTTCCTCGTCGATTAATCTAGTCATTGAGGAATGATGAACCACCTAGTATAATTTATTTGCCGCAAAGCAAAGTAATTGTTGTGCAATGTATTCCCAGACAGAGCTGGATAATGTATTATGAGAAGGATAATTTATAGTAAGCCCGTAAACTAAACTAAGAGATATACTCGTTAAGCTCAGAGACTGCAGCTCGTTTCAAAACTAAATTACCTTCTGTAATACTGTAAATTTTTTGAGTAATATTTAGAAATAAGTGTAAAATTTGGTGTTCAGTAGCTGAAGATAATAACTTAAAATTTTGAGACGATATATTGGCATGCAGAGGTTTGAGAATATATTATTATATGTTTGTTTATTTATAAAGAAAGAGTAGTTTATAAATGGAAACAACTTAGAAAATTTTAACTTAAACTTCAATGCCTTTTTGAGGGGGTGTACATGAATATTTCATGGATAACAGCTCGCATGTACGGAATATTAATTACATTTTCTAAACGGTAATTTTTTGTAGAGTAATATCATACAATTTCATACGATTAAAAAGTTGAACAAATGTTATTTTCTAATAAGAAAATCATTGTTAGCAAAAAGTAGTTAATTATATTCTGTACATGTTGGCAATTATGTTACCGCATTTAAGACTGTAGTAGCTAATAAGTGGACAGAGATACTTAGAATTTTATTTTTTAGTGGGAGGAAAAAGGATCCAAGTATTTTCCTTTTTAATGTAAATCGCGGACTATTTATTTAGATTTCTAGAACAAAGTGAGAGTAAAGAGCATTTTCAAGTTTTGAATTAATCTTGATTAAATAAATTCGCAACCATTTGCCGTTGTTTATTCCAGGCGCGTAGCCAGGAAAATTTTTCGGGGGGGGGGATATGCGCCTGGAAAATATTTCGGGGGGGGGGATATGCGCCTGGAAAATATTTCGGGGGGGATATGAACTTATATCTGTATAAATAGACGGAATTTCATCACTAATCCAAACATTTCGGGGGGGGATATATCCCGATATCCCCCCCCCTGGCTACGCCCCTGGTTTATTCTTTGTAAATACTGTATACACTTTGCCGAGAAACTCATTCAATTAAGAATAACCAATGACAAAAGTAACCAGCAGTGCTCTGAACGATTAAAATGCCGATACAGAAAATCGATTACATTACAAGTAAGCCCTCCACCCTCTCCCTTTTCTTACTCTTTACCGAACCACTCGCACAAAAGCATTATTACTGCTCGGCTTACGCTTTCTTTTATTATTAGAATCCTGCACATCTAACTTTAGAATTTTACATCGATTTTCTACCATAAAAATTCTGCAAGAATGATATTTAGACAACTTTATTGCACTCTTTATTGACTCTACTTTTTTACGCGTCGCATATTATCCAATTTTTATTAGGAGGGCTATCTGCGAGAAAACATTACTAACAGAAGCCAGACCATTTTTTTTTTTTTTTTTAAGTATTTCTAAAATGAGCTATAAAACATCTTGGTTTGCATTAGATGGGATATCAAAGGATGATAACTCATTATTTAACGAGGGTTTATGGTTTTACAGCATTGTAAATGGGAAAATGAGTATTTTTATCTTTTTCGCCTCCTTTTAGAAAACGATGTCTGTATAAGACTAACTTGCGAGAATGAAATATAAAATAATTCAGACAAATGGAAATGCATATATATATATTTTTTTAGTATTCATATTAAATGCATTTTTTTTCTTTTGGATTAACGCCAAACTATGAGAACAAAATTATTTAAGATATAACTCGGTCTCTTTTTTTTTTACACACAAAGGCCCTAGATCTTTTATGTTTACTTTATTCTCGTTGTCTGAAAACTACATCTCATGTTCGAGTTTTACGAACACAGTCGCTTCAACACCTCCTACATACAGAAAGCCTAACTGAAACTTTGACGTCATCACTAGGCCTTCAAGTAATGACGTCATCACAGTTTTATTTTCACAAAGTAAAACTATTTAAAATATCTGGTGAATGCAACAAATATTAGAAAATATCTTAAATAAAATATTAAAATTAAAATACCTTTCTCATACAAAATTGTTCGTCATGGTTAAAAACTGCCATTTGATATAAAATTATATTTTTTATCTCAAATTATTAAAATATTGTTATTCATGAATAAATTCACCAGAAACTTTTTATACTTTTATTTTGTGAAAATAAAACATTTAACTGTAGGCCTAATGATGAGAAAAAAGCTTGGTGACGTAAGAGGTTGGTCGAACCCGCTTAAAGGAATGGCAAATTTGCCTAGAAATAGTATTTTAATAAGCAGATTATTTCATTGTCCCAATCCACACAGACAATTTACAACATTCCGAATCACTGGAAATGAATTGTATCATGGGAGACATTCTTTAAACCTACATTCAGCTGGTTCGACTATACTTAATGTTTTCCAATAAGAGAATAGTTTTCTGGTACGTTTCCGCCTCTGACTATTCCTTTCACATCGACGTATCGGCCTTTTTGAATGACGTGAAAATGATTCCTTTTTTAATCAATATTATACGAATGATAGATCGACAGGAAGACCATTTAAACTGAAAATTTTATAAACATTTCTTTTTTCATTTGAAACGTTTACGAAGTAACCACCCTTGAAAGTACGCCAAAATGAAATGTTTAATTCGAAAAAATGCTTTTTTTTTTTAGCACTAGGGTGCTATTTCACTCGGTACGAGAATTTTGTCTACGCGATCTTGTCGATAAGTTTTGGAAAAATTTTCAAGTGTGTTTGCCAGATAATGTGGAGAGGGGAGGAGCATTAATAAAATGTTGAAAGTCGCACAAGGTTTGCACTTTTTGATAATTGATCGCTTAATTTGGTGCCAAAACGTGAAAATTATTATAAATATATAGAGAGTATAGTTAGAAAACGCCTGGCGAATATTGTAAAATAGTTTTAGTAGGCGATTTAAATACAGATTTTAATTCCGAAGAAATGTTTCAAAGAACAGAGAAGACAAATACGGTACACTCATAGATTTTGATACACTTTCCAAATGGTATTTATAAAGGTGAAGTTCAGTTTGAGTATGCCTGGAGAAAATTGTTAAACAGTTTTGGTAGGTGATTTTAATACATTTCAATTCCGAAGAAATGTTTTATGTAACAAGAAAGGCGGACACGGCATACTCATGGATTATGATGCCTATTCCAAACAGTATTTAAAATGGTGACGGTATAGTTAATAAGCTTGGTGGAAATCGTAAAACAGTTTTAGTAGGCGATTTTAATATAGATTTCGATTCCAAAGATGCGATTTATAGAACAAGAAAGAGAAAGAGTTGATTCCTATTTTAACGCTCCCATTCTTGCCAAACTAAAGAATTGCCGCACTTTCGCGAGCTTTGCAGTCATGGGTCTCTTGGTTGCACAAGTTTCAACGCTCCCAAAAGAACTAGATGAAAACTAAAGTGAGCAAATTAGCGATAAACGCACCCGTTGAAGTATTTGAAGACACTTAATTATTAAAACTACATTAATTGCAACCCAAAATAAATAACTAAGTAATTTAATGCTGTGCTTACATGTTGTTTCAAATAACCATTTTAAATCTAAATTACAGTTGCCATATAAATACAAAATATCGTCTGCATACGTTTAATGATCGCCACCTTGGCTAGAGTCGGGCATTAAAGTAAGAATCAACTCAGGAAAGACAAACACGGCACACTCATGGATTATGAAGCACATTCGAAACAATATTTAAAACGCTAAAGTATAGTTGGAATGTACTTGGCGAAGATTGTAACATAGTTTTAGTAGGCGATTTTAAGATAGATTTCAATTCCAAAGATGGGTTTTATGGAACAAGGAAAAAATACGCCATACTAATGAATAATGATACACTTTCGAAGTGATGGAATGAGGAAGACAAATAGGGACGACACATAAATTATGATACTCTTTTAATATATAGCACTTTAGTGCGTATTTAAAATCTGAAAGTGTTTCAGATTTTCTTACCCCCCCCCCCTCTCTCTTTTTTTTTTTTTTTTTTTTTTTTTTTGCAAGGACCTTTTGCTGAATATTTATTCACTCGACGTTTTAACGACATATTTATGCTAAAACAGGAATTATTATAATTATATTTAGTGTGTGTGTTTTTTTTAAATGATGCCTTTTAAATTTCAAGATGATGTTTCGGTAGTAAAACTAATGAAATTGCGTGTCGAAGCTCAGATGAACTAATCATCTCGTTTAAAATCATCTCTTCTGTTTATTTCCATTTATTCTTTCATAATTTTTAAGAAATTTTATTCATTGAAAACCGGCGAAATAAGAAAACAGGCTTTGCTCAGATGATCCCGGTTTAAAATCATCTCGTCGCATGTTATTTTCTATTTATTCTTTTAAAAATGTAGCCATTACTCAGATGATCTAGGTTTAAAACTATTTCATGGCACGTTTATTGCCGTCAATGTTTTCATCATTTCTAGAAAATCTGAAAATCTTGAAATAAGGAAGAAAAATTGAGATCACGCATGGAATATTTTTCGATTTGAATATACAGCATTTAAATGATATTTAACCCGTTAGCGCCGGAGTCTTTTCGGCAAATTTTCCAATTTATGTAGATACCAGAAGTGATAAATAAATTTTTAGGGTATTTGTAGGGTATAGAGAGCGTGATCGATTTTCTAAAGAATTTAATAAAACACTGTAATATTAATACTTTACATTGTTATTGCAGCGCATTTTGTGAAAGTTAGGTTTTTATTGTAGAGATGGAAAAAAATGAATGCGTAAATATTTTTGCGACCGTCTAAAAATTGTTCGCTGGGCGTTAATGCGTTAAAATATGAAAGTGTTTCACATTTTTATTTTTTATTATTTATTTGCTTTTTTAAAATCATACTTGTGGATATGAATGTATATACTAGGAAATATTCTACAATCACTGATGTAGCGAAGAAATATGTATGGGAGAGTACTGAGCAGAGTTGTCAAAAATAGTGAAATACAAGAAAAAAAATGGAAATATTATTTCTTATCTGATTCGCATTTTATGCCTATTAAATAGACTGATTGTAACGAATAATCACAGTTAACCTACTGTATAAAGACTCCTGTTTAGGTAATATCTGCCGACCGTTTTATGTCAATCTTTGTTCTGTAGGAATTTTATTAACAGGAGGGATCTCTAAAGCTTTTTAGGAAACGTGTCACCCCTGTTGGGATATCTGCTGTGTCAATTAGGTTCGCACTCTAAAATGCATTCCAGTTTTACTTACCAATTGCCATACGTTCTCCCAACCGTTTTTAACGCTAAAAACGCTAATTTTCAATGAAGGGCCTTTTCTTCGGATTCTTAATTAGAAAATGATATGTTTGAGAATTAATACCCAATTTTGTTTGTATGTTTTACGAAATATTTGCCCATATTCATTAGTTCGAATAATTCTGAACAATTTATTAGTGTAACAGGAACGCAGCTAGATCCTGATTTTAACCCATTTGTGCCCAGATATTTTTGCGACTTTACCGATTTTTTCTAATACCAGCAATAATAGATAAATTTCTGATGTCAACTTCTTCTACAACGGATGATTTCTTTTTAAAATCATTATGTATAAAAATTGAAGCGTGAAGATCCTACTTGGTTGTGTGAAAATATTTTGTGGAGTTGAGGTTCAGTATTCGTGAATAAAGGCTAGGAAAAATAAATAACGTTTTCGAATGATAGCGAAAATGCCGTCCCAAAAAAGGGACACTAGGTATAAATGAGTTAAGAAATGAAATAAATCCGCCTTGAAATGATAAAGCATTATAATTTTCAAAAATTATAAATTCTTAAATTGTTTATAATTACAGTTGATATACTACATATAAATAAGCTTTAATTTTCTATAATATTCTAGTCTCGTGGTTGTATTGATTATACGTAACTCTTGAAAAAATGCATGTGACTAATCTGCAAATTATTTAGACACTGTTCTGCATTCTTCATGTATATGTGATGCATAAAAGGATAGTAACAAGTAGTTTTGATTTTATTCGCTGTAAAACGGTGTATAAATACTGTACCACTTGCTTTCAAGTCATACACGAATTCATGCACCTTTTTACTTCCTTGTACGAAGTATAAGTAAGTAATGTGATCGCGAAAAATTGCTGTAGCCAGATTTTGACTACCTCTAAATTTCCTTTTAAGAATCTTTGCGATGCATCTAATGGTACACATGCATGCATGTTCTTATAAACGCATGTAAAACCCATTTTGACCGACCAAAAGTCCATTTTGTCCAGTTTTTCTCAGACGTCTGTACGTACGTATATTGAAACTTTATATTTAGAATTATTGTAACATCTAGTTGTGCACCTCCACTTTTTGTCCCAATAGACTGGATAGTTTATTTACAGGGCCACACAAAAGATTTTAAATACATTACGCTCTATGGCCAGAAATTCAGTAAAGCGTATTTTAGAGGCATTTGGCTATTTCAAATGAATCGGAAGTGATGTATGTTGTTAAGGGTTACAAAATGAATATCTCTATCCAAAATAGTGTCTTTATCACTTTGAGTTCTTTTACAGGAACACTCAAAAACATTTCAACACATTATGGTCAATGGCAACTTTGGAGACATTCATCCATTTCAAGCGCAGTACCTCCAACCATATATTAGGTAAGGGTCAGACCACGGTCACGTGCCTTCCACAAAAATTACGCCAAAAGTCGTCAAGCTTAACTACGTTTGGAGTACGTGTGTATGTATTTAACTCTCATATCTCAAAAACTATTAGGTCGTAGACTGTTGAAATTTCATGTATAAGATTGTAACATCTGGTTTTGCACCTCAATTTTCGGTTCCAATCTACTGGAAAGTTTATTTACAGGACTACCTAAAAGAATTTCAATACATTAATGCAGTGTTGGGCAAAATACATGAAAAATGTATTTTCGATACAAAATACAAAAAATATTGATTCAAATGCTTGAAGATGCAAAATACAATACACTTTCTGAACTTTAAAAAAAATACGCATTACAAAATACATCTATTTTCAAAATACACACAAAATACAAAATACGTTAATTTTTATCAGCATTATAATTGAGAATATGCTATTTTTTCAATTAAAGATTACAATTTATTTTACTCAAATTTATAATAATGTAAAAAACCGAAACAATAGTAATAGATTATATTTATCATAGAGGGTGTATCAATAAAATGTTAAAGTAAGATAAACTAACCACTGTTTTTTCCGAAATGATATTTTGCAAAATTTTACATATATAGTAACAAATTCCAAAACAGACCATTTCTGAGAAATTTCATTTATACTCCCACTGTATTTAAAACTGTTTCAACGTGCATTAGTTTATTTCAAAGTAGTTTCTAAAATAAATAATTTTCAAAAGTCTGTGCTTCTGAATGAATAGCTTCCAATTACAACAGAATATAAATAATCACTTATTGTAAAGAGTATATTCTTTATGTAATTTTTCAAAGTATTAACCTGCTTGCAAACTTAATACATAAAATTTTGGTATATTTCAAGCCGAAAATTTTTGCATAGAAAAAGTGTTTAATTTTATTCCGTAAAAGTTGATAGCTATGCGAATAACAAACTAAACAAAAACAGAGTTTCCAACTGCTCCGGAATATAATTAACCACTTTCTGTAAACAGTAATTAATTTCATAAATATTTTTGAAATGCAAAGTAGGGCATATCGTCAACGTAAAAATTTTGCTATAATTTAATCCTAAGACTAGTATTTGAATGAAATTATATTCCGGATCAGTTAGCATCTCTGGAAAAATGCTATTAAACAAGGTGCTCATTATCCGCCTTTACTGAGGATTATAATAAAGAAACATAAACTAGTATTTTTATAAACAGTAAGTTAATGCCGTTGCGCATATGTTTACAGTACATATTATTGATGTATAAGTTAAATTTTCATATCTGAGGAATATTAAAGAAGGTCGCATCTGAAAGAAAGAGGTTGAAAAACTCTACGCAATATATTTTTTAGTTCTTGACTTCAATAAATTTTTTGAACATTGATACTCAACTTGAGCAATTTAAAAAATATTTAACTTTAAGAGACTTTTTTAAATTTATGATAGATATACATGTTCCACATATTATGAAATTTTTGTTGCATATTTCTCTTAACATCCCGCCTCTCTTGCACATTTCTCTTAAACAGCCCTCCTAGACAGATATCCTCGTGTAGGTTTGCCTTAATACAATTAATTAATTTGGCAAGCATGATTATCATTACATCTTACTTTTTCCGATTCCGTCAAGGGACAATATTTGAAAAAATTCTCCACTAAGAAATGCACATGCACGACTAGTTTGCAGAAGTACTGATTTGTCTTATTTTTTTGTAACATAGAAATGTAGTTCTAATTGTTCATAGATTCTCCTAAAGAAATCCAATAAATGCTATTCAATGATACCCTTTTTAGCTTCGTTTATATTTGTTAATGAGTTATCAGCAATGCAGAAAATTCCTAAACCAGACTAGACCTTATAGTGTTTTAAAAAAGTTTCCTCCCCCACCCCCTTCCTTTCCTGTTTAGTTGAACTTGAGGGTCCCAACAGAGTTTGTGTAACATTCAAATAGCGCAATCTTAAAAAAAAAATTATCTCATAAAATACACTCATGTCCATAAATTAAGGATAATTCAGAATCACACAGAAATTGATCTCTAAAATAAAAATTTTACCTGTGGAATGATCACACACATCTTGAAGAAGAATATGCAAATTACAGGAAACTACCAGATGGCGTGGATGGTACGTCCCAATGACGAGAGTGTAAGAGAGGGGTATATAAGGAATGGTGAAGAAGTAAAATTGTTCACAAGCGCTGTGAAAGCCTTTCAGTGCAAAAACCGCATAGTTATGGCACAAAGGAGGCATTTGGATGATGTTTCACGTGGCAGAATTATCGGACGACTGGAATGTGGACGTACCCAGCTGGAAGTATCCCAGGAACTTGGAATCGCCCAGAGTGTCATCTCCAGGCTTTGGCAACGATTCCAAGATGATGGTAATATGAGTAGACGTTACAGCACAGGTCGCCCCCGAGTTACAACGCCGAATAAGGACCGCTATTTGGCAGTTACAGCCAAAAGAAACAGACGGAGTACAGCATCAGACCTGTCTCGTCAGCTCTCTTCAGCTACCGGTACGACAGTTTCAAGGCAGACCGTGTACAGACGCTTAGGGCACATTGGTCTATATGCTCGTAGGCCTGTCAGATGAGTTCCACTTACCGCAACTCACTGTCGCCTGCGATTAACCTGGAGTAGAGAGCATGCATTGTGGACACCGCAACAGTGGTCTTGTGTGATGTTTTCCGACGAGTCCGGGTTTAGTTTGGAGTCTGATTCTCGCCGGACATTCATCTGGAGAGCGCCAGGTACCCGTTACCACCAAGAGAACACCATTGAGAGACACCGTTACTGTGGTGCAGGATGGCTCGTTTGGGGAGGAATTATTCTTGGTTCCAGAACTGACCTGCATTTTCAGAGTGTAACGATGACAGGCCACATCTATCGGGATGTCATTGTGGAACAACATGTACGTTTGTTTCGGGGCGCCATGGGTGCTGAATTTGTGTTTATGGATGACAACGCTCGTCCTCACCGTGCAAACATTGTAGACGAATGCCTTCAATCGGAGGATATCACCCGTATGCATTGGCCAGCATACTCACCGGACTTGAATCCAATAGAGCATGTGTGGGATATGCTTGGCCGACGAATTGCAGCCCGTCAACCCCCTCCCACCTGTCTACCGGAACTTCGGATTGCATTGCTTGATGAGTGGTGTAATATTCCCCAAGATCAGATTGATCATTTGATACTCAGCATGCCTAGGCGTTGTCAGGCCTGTATTACATCGTCCGGGAGACATACTCCGTATTAACCATCCTACTAACCATGTTATACTGTTTTTTGTAAATAGGTTCTTTTTTTGAAATTTGGTCAAGGGAGTAAAACTTGCAATTTTTATTAATTATGTCAAACATAAAGCATCTTTTTTGCTCTTTACTTTTTGTTTAATAAATAGACTTTACAAATAAGTCAAATTTGTTTTGCATCTTTCTCTTTCTTTGCCTGAACTTCATTGTCCTTAATTTATGGACATGAGTGTATATCAAGAGGGAAATGTGAATGTAAGCAATTTTATCATTTTCATTTGAAACTCTCAATCTGAGCAATCTCTGCTATTAAGATTAATTTAACACCAGAATAGATATATATTTTCAGTATTTTGAAGATACAAATTAGCTTAAAATTCATGAGGTGTCTCTTCAAAATACATTGTCTTTTACTAGTGTAAATACAAAATGCAAGATAAAGATGTATTTCGAAAATGTATTTGAAATGCATCTTTTTTACGATACTGCCTAACTTTACATTTGTGTCTATGGATATCTTCAATATATTACGTCCGCAGTCAGTCATTGTTTTGTCAATGACATTTGTTATCGACCTTGGAGAGTTTTGTCAAAATATCGCCAAATTTGTTGCAAAAAATAACTTCGTATAACTCTAAAACTTTTAACCGTAGAATGTTGAAATTTTGTATTTAGAACTATTGTAACATCTAACTGTGCATCTCTTTTTTGATTGCAATCGACTGGGTAATTTATTTACAGAGTCATCCAAATGACTTTAAATGCATTAATCATTAAGGTGTATGGATACATTCAATTCATTGAAAGTCTGTGGTCAATTACAACTTTGGCTATCCCCAAAATCTCGCTAACTATTTCAAGATTGTTGGCTTTTAGCAAAATATAGCCGATTTAAGTGTGAAAAACAAATATTTCAAATTGAACCCAGCTTGGCGATATCGGAAATATTTGTCTAGAAATCGCTAAACCTTAGTATTATTGCAGTATTTTATCTCTTTCAAACAGAATAAGCTTAAATGAAGTGCACCAAAGATATTTTTTATTTAATAGATGTGCAAGGAAGTCAAGTGGTGTCCACATCAGATTTTTAAAATTTTATTTCTAAACTTCCAATTTTTTCGTTAATCATGTGTTTATACAATGCCCATGCTCATAGTTACCAACTTGAATGGTTTTCCTTGAAGATTAACCACCAATATTTCTTAATGGGTGTGTGCGTGACCTTGTGTGTCAGCTCCTTTGGCATGCTAACGTGGGGCGAAGGCAACGCGTCCTAGATATAGAAAGCCTCACAACTCTACATCACCAATCTTTGACGGCATCCTTTGGCCTACATCTGAAATAGAGATGGGCGGTTCGACTCATTTTACTGATTCGAATCGAATCTTGAATCAATAAAACAACTAAAGAAATTTTCCCTCTCTCTGCGCCGAAAGCCGTACTATTTAAACACCCTTCACCCATTCATCGGGTTTCTTCTCCGCTGAGTTCTCGGGCAGCTAGCATCTCTCTCTCCTTGCTCGAGTAAAACTATTATTTAAACTGCCCGAAATGAAAATACAGGAGAGCTTCGTATGACCCCCTGGGCCTGTAAGATTAAAAGGTTAAGTTTGGTGTCAAAGCATTCGAAATTTTATGCAACGATGGTAGTTCCTAAGGGAGGGTCGAGAATCAATAAAAACGCGCTCCGATGGATAGTTTCCGAGATATACGTTAATTAATTATGGTAATTAGACTAATTAACCATGATTGAGGCTTAAAAGGACTGCAAACATGTAGAAATTGGCTCTGGGATGGTTTCCAGACTTTGGAGTTGCCGCCGGAGGAAGCTAGTGTTTAAAATGCTCAAATTGAAAATATAGGGGAGCTTCGTATGACCCCCTGGGCCTGTAAGATTAAAAGGTTAAGTTTGGTGTCAAAGTATTCGAAATTTTATGTATCGATGGGGGTATACGTCTAGGGGGGGTCGAGAATCAATAAAAACGCGCTCCGGTGGATAGTTTCCGAGATATACGTTAATTAATTATGGTAATTAGACTAATAAACCATGGAGCTGTTTTTTCTGCGATGAGAGCAGAAGAAGCTTACCGAGAGAAAGCAGTAGCAAAAGCATCACAAGCTGGTATTGATCTCAGGATTTTCTTATCGCCGGCCTCAGAGGCGTAGCCAAAGGGGGGGTTAGGGGGGTCATAACCCCCCATGAGGAATTTTTTGCCATACAAAATGTATATTCTTCACTACATTATCATACAGACGTATACATATATATGAGTTGCAGTAGTCATAACCCCCCCATGAAAAATTTCTGGCTACGCCCCTGGCCAGCCTGTATTTTTGCCCTTTATCGAATTCGAGATTTCACTGAAATGAAAATGGGAATATCGGATATTTGATGTTGAAATAAAACCGATATGTCGATTTTTGGCCCAGTCCTACTGAGGGGCTGCTGCCCCCCCCCAAAAAAAATGGGACCCTTTACTTAGCTTACAATTGAACTTTATCTTTAAATTTGATACACAGCCCACCCCGAAATAAAATCCTGGCTACGCCACTGTCAATAACACTAACTACGCCACTGCTTTAGACCCTATTTTGTATTTCTCTGAATTACGTAAGAAAATAAAATCACTCCCCTTAAACGAAAAACAAGGTAAAAAAAAAAAAAAAAAAAACGAAATCTGCTGCAATAAAGCGAAATGTTATTTTGCTTACTACAAAGTCCTTTTGTGAGAGCGCTTAATACCGCCCCTGTATCCTTCATTAAAAGTGACAAGTACAATCCTAACTTTATTTCATTCTATTTCCCTTCACATGAAAATCGGCCACCATGTAAACTTAACGTTCCGGTTTTTTTTTTTTTTTTTTTTTGAGGGTGGGGGCAGGGGGACATATATTGAAGTTAAAAGTAGAAAAGGGATGTTTCATTAAATTTTAAACAAATGTTAAATCAGCCAGACAAGTTGGAAGGAGGGATTTTCTTAATTTTTTTTCGGGGGGGAGATTGACCCCTCTTGCCTTTAGGAAGTAACGCCTATGCCCCCCACCAAAAGCAAACGATGTTCGACCCACTCCACACCCACAGACAGATAAAACTTTAAATCCGACCACCAACCAAGAAATGAAACACCAAAGATTCGAAAAAACCCCTCCAATTAAATGAAACATCCTTTCAACTCTTTTCGGCTCCTTTCGACTCTGAGTCCATAGAAGATTCGAAAAACTAACGAATCTCAACGATAGTATACAATCACCGAAACAGAGCGAAACACTGAATCAGTAAAGATTCGTTCCTGCACCAACTCACCCACACCCACTCATTTACTGTTTCAAATCATCTATCGACTCAGAGTCGTAAAGAGTCGAAAAGTGTTGAAAGAGTAAGGGAAAATCTCTGGGAACGGCAAAGGGAAAATAAGTTTTTCTTCCCTTCGCACTTGGAATGTATTTCCCTTGAGGGCTTGAGAAACGAATCAGTAGAGAGTGAGTGTAAAGACTGAGCCACTCAGTACCAAGATTCGAATCACTTATTCGACTCATTGAATCATTGGCCATCTTTAATTTGAAAGTTTTATCTTCACAAAATAAAACTATTAAAAACTTCTGGTAAATACTACATATATTAGAAAATATCTTATATTAAAATTAAAATATCTTTTTCAAACAAAACTATTCAGTATGATCTATTTCCTTATCACATTATCTAATTAGTTATGGTTAAAAACTGTCATTTGTCGTAAAATTATATTTTTTATCTCAAATTATTAGAATATTGCCACTCATGTGTAAATTCACCAGAAATTTTTAATTTATTTATTTTATCACAATCAAACTTTTAAATGTAGGCCAAATGATGACGTCAAAGCTTGGTGACGTAGTAGTTGTAAGGCTTTCTATATCTAGGAGTTGTTGGTGAAGGGCGCACTGCCTGTTTCGTGCCGACATGAATAACTTGAGATGATGTGTCGAAGTGGATCCTCCGTCATACTTGAATTATTTTCATGTTTTCTTTAACATCTTACTTGTTCAATGATCACAAACTTGGAACGTGGCGGAAGGTTCTGAGGCTCGTTTTCTCGGTTGGCTGATCCTCATCTGAAGTTCCTCGACTTGATTGTGGCAGACAACCTGCGGGGACTGTGATGCCAAGGTCAAGGAAGATATGACGTCCGGCCTCAGTAATTGAGACAGCCGTTCTCTGTGTCGACTGCGATGTCATCTCATCGTCTTGTGTCAGTGGCAGCTTTTGGGCGTCGATGTTCTGATCCTGATGTTTTTCCACCCGACGAGAATTGCCTCAAGCCGTACCCCACCCTATTGTATAGGACCTTTTTTTGCCTTCATCTTGCCTTTCTCCGGGCATGTCATCAACTTCTCGATTAGCTGTTCGAGCCCTACCCTGACATGTATTTTGGGATTCTGGTTCCTGCGTTGGAGCTCTACCATCGTCGTTGATTCCTAGCCGTTGCTACCCGACTTCTTTACTCATCTGCACTGATCCGGGCCCATGACCCCCTCCCTACCTCAAGATAATGTACCAATAGATTTTTACCATCATACTGGAGATAAAGCGGCTCTCGCAAAGGTACTCCATTACGACCGTACTTCAGTCTGCCAGTCAGTTCATGAATCACTGTACACACAAATGCACAACTATGTTATGTTCGTTTCTTGCCGACATTAAAGCTTTTATCAGAAGGTGATCCACCATTTGAGAAATAAGAAAAGGAAAAACATTGAAGCTGGCAGCTGTAATGTTCCCTCTCGCTTGTGTATAATTATTTTCCCCCAAAATAACAAAAAACTTTTATGGCTGGAAAAAACTAAGCAGAATAGTTTTATCTTCTTCAATACTTGCCATAACACCTATTTTTAATACTTTTTTATACCTATTTTTAATTGTTCTGCTTTTTATAATAAAATATGCGTTTTTCTAGACCATTAAGTATAAGTCACTTACCACTCTATATTACCAAGATAAGACCAAGAACACAAGGGATGAAGAAAAGAACTACATAGACTGGCAGGCAAAGGAGAATTTAAATATTTATCTGCGCTATATATCCTTACATCATCATGCTAAAGTACTAAACAAACTGTTTAGTTATCTGACTGTTTGCAATGAAACAGCATTTTCTTCAAGACATACCAAAGCTTAATAAGGCAATATCTTAAAGCGTTTCCCTGTATATCTTTCTACTTAAGCTTTTCGCTCCTCATTAACAAAAGCAATCCAAAGCAGATTGGGGAAATGAGTCACCGCTGTTGGGATATTTGCCAAGCAGATTACAATGCACTCTAAAAGACATTTTGTGCTCTCTCCGTTTGCTAATGAGAATAGGCTACCGAGGTTATTTTTGGTATCAAATGCACTGAATTTCTCTGAATTATTCATATGTTTAATTGAGAAATAGAATTATTAAACTGGTGGCTTATTTTATATTTAGTACGTTCCTTAGCAGAACATATATATATGTTATTTCTGTTTCAGTTGAGTATGGGTTATTTAGGGAACCGGTGCAGGTATTATCTATTACATCCTTATTAGAGACATAGGAGTATAAGTGAATATGAAATTAAAACATTTCTTTTTATAAGTTTATTTCATCTTTTAAACACAAGATTCTTTTGTTATAAATAAACATATCCACCGAAATGTAACAAACCACATTTTCCAAACAGTAATTTTATTTATATAAATAAAAATTTAGCAGTGTAACCGTGAACCGTAAAGTAATTACCCGTAAAGAATCAGCTGCTTACTATGTATGGAAAATAGTTTAGTATATTCCGAAGTTTTTGGTTGCTATGTCAGCGAATTCGCCTATAGGTGCTTTAATTGTTATATTCAAATGGATATATGATTATATTTGATCTAAATTTAGCCTCGCCATTCCACAGTGGTCAAAGTTTGTGGTGAATTTACCCCCAAATGAAACATTTTAATGATTTAAGACGGAAAATTCAATTTGACGACAAAGAGGAGATTTTAACTATCACTAATTATATAATATGATATAGAAATAGATCATGATAAATTATTTTTTATCAGAAAGGTATTTTTATTTTTAACTAAAGATATTTTCCAAAATTTGTATCATCCACCAGAAATTTTAAATAGCTTTAGTTTGTGAAATGGAAACTGTGATGATGTCATCTTAGAAGACCTATCGATGACACAAAAGTTTTTGTTCTCAGGCCTTCTATATCTAGGTGGTGATGGATAGAACCCCTTAGAAAGTCCTCTTACCAAGTCACCCCCCTTGGCCCCCGCCCTAGTGTAGCGTTGCCATAATCACACACAACAACGACAACATTGATCTAAATTTAAGAATAATAAAACAATTAATTTGGAATACACGGAAAAGTTACACAATAATAATTAGGGAAAAAATGATACTCGTGTTGTAAAAGTAATCCCATGAATTCGGGAATACAACTTCCAGTTTTCCAATGCAACACTAATTACTCGCACCAATATTTGTTGCTTCAGAAGTGCAGTAAGAAAAGAATGAGGGGATTTTCAG
This sequence comes from Cheiracanthium punctorium, assembly GCA_038373885.1. Taxonomy (NCBI): domain Eukaryota; kingdom Metazoa; phylum Arthropoda; class Arachnida; order Araneae; family Cheiracanthiidae; genus Cheiracanthium; species Cheiracanthium punctorium. The sequence continues at coordinate 433,708 of JAWZYV010013601.1, read as the reverse complement.
GTTTTTAAGTAGATTAAGTTAATTTTTATATCCTTACACAATTTTACAATGAACCTATGGTCCATTTTCCGACGAAAAATTCCCCTTTCCCAAAAAGTTCGACTTACGGCTAATAACGGACAGTTATACAATTCACAGTTTCTAGTTATGTTAACATATTTCTAATAGCGCTGACAACAGAAATTTATAAAACAAGTCGTATTTTGTGGGGAGATGGAGTTGTGTATGTTTTTGTTTATGTATAGACAAATTCTATGGCTATTTCTTTTTTCAAAATAATTCACAGAAATGGCAGGCTTCGGCAGTCTAGGAAAATAAAAAAAACACTACTAATAACATTAGAAAATTATATTTCGATATAATATTTATAGAAAAAAAATCTGATATGTCCAATACATGACTTCCTTGCACGTCTATTAAATCAAAAATGTTTTTTACGCACTTCCTCTAAACTTATTTGTTTGAAAGATATAAAATATCAAAAATAGTAAGGTTTAGCGATTTCTAGCCAAATATTTCGATATCGCCAAGCTGAGTTCAATTTGAAAGATTTCCTTCTGACACTTTATTTGGCGATATTTCACCAAAAGCCGACAAACTTGAGATAGTTTGCGAGATTTTGGGGATAGCCAAAGTAGTCATTGACCACAGACTTTCAATGAATTGAATGCATCCATACACCTTAATGTATTTAAAGTCATTTGGCTCACCCTGTAAATAAATTCCCAGTCGATTGCTGTCAAAAAAGATATTGAAAACCGTTAGATATTATAATATAGTTCTAAATACAAAAGTTCAAAATTCTACGGGTTAAAGTTTTAGAGTTATACAAAATACGAAATAATTTTTGGCGCCAAATTTGGCGATATTTCGGCGAAACACGTCAATGTCGACGACATTTGGCGAGATATTAAGAATGGACCAACAATGACAGATTATCGCCAAATTTGGCGATATTTCGCCAAAACTCGCCAAGAACGATGACAAATGGCGATACTTTGGACATGGACCCAATGACTGACTATCGCCAAATTTGGCGACATTTCTGCAAAACTCGCCAAGGTCGAGGACAGACGGCGAGATTTTGGGCATGTACCAAACAATGACTGTCTACAATTGTATTATATTGAAGATGTCCATAGACATTAAAGTACTGAAATTCTTTTCGGTGGTCCTGTAAATAAACTCTCCAGTAGATTTTAACCAAAAATCGAGATGCACAACTAGATGTTACAACAATCTTATATATGAAATTTCATAATAGTTTTTGAGATTTGAGAGTTAAATATGCACACACGTACACAAAAAAGTCGCCAAGCTTGGCGACTTTTGGCATAGTTCTTGAGGGAGGCACGTGACCGTGGTCGGACCATTATCTAACTTATGTGGTAGGACGGTATTGTGCTTGAAATGGATGAATCTCCTAAAATTGCCATTGACCGTAATGTATTGGAAATCTTTTGAGTGTTCCTGTAGCAGAACTGTAAATGATAAAGACACTTTTTTTAATGGAGAAATTCATTTTCTAACTCTTTACAGCATTTATCACTTCTGAGTCGTTTGAAATAGCCCAATACCTCTAAAAAACGCTTTGATGAATTTCGGCCCATAGAGCGTAATGTATTTCGAATCTTTTAGGTGGTTCTGTAGATAAACTATCCAGTCGAATGGAACCGAAAGGGGAGGTGCACAACTAGATGTTACAACAATCCTAAATATAAAGTTTCAACATTCTACGCCTAATAGTTTTTGAGATATGCGAGTTTAATGAATTTCGGCCCATAGAGCGTAACGTATTTCGAATCTTTTGGGCGGTCCTGTACATAAACTATTCATTCGATTGCGACCAAAAGGGGAGGTGCACAACTAGATCATAGAACAATCCTAAATATCAAATCTCAACATTCTACGACCAATAGTTTTTGAGATATGCGAGTTACATACACACGTACGTACGTACGTACGTACAGACGGCATGGAAAAACTGACCACAATAAACTCGCCGCTGGTCAAAATGAGTTGCAGACGCGTTAATAGGATCGTGCATGCTAGCCTACGATGAGATGCATCGAAAAAATTCTTAAAATTAAATTTAGAGGTAGTCAAAATCGGTTTTTTTGTCGAAATTTGGCCCCCAAAATTTTTCGGGATCACATTACTTCCTATACTACGTACAAGGAAGTAAAAAGGCTATTAATAATAAATAAAAAATCTGATGTGTCCAACACATGACTTCCTTGCACGTCTATTAATTCAAAAATGTTTTTTACGCACTTCCTCTAAACTTATTTGTTTGAAAGAGATAAAATATCAATAATAGTAAGGTTTAGCGATTTCTAGCCAAATATTTCGATATCGCCAAGCTGAGTTCAATTTGAAAGATTTCCTTCTGACACTTTATTTGGCGATATTTCACCAAAAGCCGACAAACTTGAGATAGTTTGCGAGATTTTGGGGATAGCCAAAGTAGTCATTGACCACAGACTTTCAATGAATTGAATGCATCCATACACCTTAATGTATTTAAAGTCATTTGGCTCACCCTGTAAATAAATTCCCAGTCGATTGCTGTCAAAAAAGATATTGAAAACCGTTAGATATTATAATATAGTTCTAAATACAAAAGTTCAAAATTCTACGGCTTAAAGTTTTAGAGTTGTACAAAATACGAAATAATTTTTGGCTCCAAATTTGGCGATATTTCGGCGAAACACGTCAATGTCGACGACATTTGGCGAGATATTAAGAATGGACCAACAATGACAGATTATCGCCAAAACTCGCCAAGAACGATGACAAATGGCGATACTTTGGACATGGACCCAATGACTGACTATCGCCAAATTTGGCGACATTTCTGCAAAACTCGCCAAGGTCGAGGACAGACGGCGAGATTTTGGGCATGTACCAAACAATGACTGTCTACAATTGTATTATATTGAAGATGCCCATAGACATTAAAGTGCTGAAATTCTTTTCGGTGGTCCTGTAAATAAACTCTCCAGTAGATTTTAACCAAAAATCGAGATGCACAACTAGATGTTACAACAATCTTATATATGAAATTTCATAATAGTTTTTGAGATTTGAGAGTTAAATATGCACACACGTACACAAAAAAGTCGCCAAGCTTGGCGACTTTTGGCATAGTTCTTGAGGGAGGCACGTGACCGTGGTCGGACCATTATCTAACTTATGTGGTAGGACGGTATTGTGCTTGAAATGGATGAATCTCCTAAAATTGTCATTGACCGTAATGTATTGGAAATCTTTTGAGTGTTCCTGTAGCAGAACTGTAAATGATAAAGACACTTTTTTTAATGGAGAAATTCATTTTCTAACTCTTTACAGCATTTATCACTTCTGAGTCGTTTGAAATAGCCCAATACCTCTAAAAAACGCTTTGATGAATTTCGGCCTATAGAGCGTAATGTATTTCGAATCTTTTAGGTGGTTCTGTAGATAAACTATCCAGTCGAATGGAACCGAAAGGGGAGGTGCACAACTAGATGTTACAACAATCCTAAATATAAAGTTTCAACATTCTACGCCTAATAGTTTTTGAGATATGCGAGTTTAATGAATTTCGGCCCATAGAGCGTAACGTATTTCGAATCTTTTGGGCGGTCATGTACATAAACTATTCATTCGATTGCGACCAAAAGGGGAGGTGCACAACTAGATCATAGAACAATCCGAAATCTCAAATCTCAACATTCTACGACCAATAGTTTTTGAGATATGCGAGTTACATACACACGTACGTACGTACGTACGTACAGACGGCATGGAAAAACTGACCACAATAAACTCGCCGCTGGTCAAAATGAGTTGCAGACGCGTTAATAGGACCGTGCATGCTAGCCTACGATGAGATGCATCGAAAAAATTCTTAAAATTAAATTTAGAGGTAGTCAAAATCGGTTTTTTTGTCGAAATTTGGCCCCCAAAATTTTTCGGGATCACATTACTTCCTATACTACGTACAAGGAAGTAAAAAGGCTATTAATAATAAATAAAAAATCTGATGTGTCCAACACATGACTTCCTTGCACGTCTATTAATTCAAAAATGTTTTTTACGCACTTCCTCTAAACTTATTTGTTTGAAAGAGATAAAATATCAATAATAGTAAGGTATAGCGATTTCTAGCCAAATATTTCGATATCGCCAAGCTGAGTTCAATTTGAAAGATTTCCTTCTGACACTTTATTTGGCGATATTTCACCAAAAGCCGACAAACTTGAGATAGTTTGCGAGATTTTGGGGATAGCCAAAGTAGTCATTGACCACAGACTTTCAATGAAATTGAATGCATCCATACACCTTAATGTATTTAAAGTCATTTGGCTCACCCTGTAAATAAATTCCCAGTCGATTGCTGTCAAAAAAGATATTGAAAACCGTTAGATATTATAATATAGTTCTAAATACAAAAGTTCAAAATTCTACGGCTTAAAGTTTTAGAGTTGTACAAAATACGAAATAATTTTTGGCTCCAAATTTGGCGATATTTCGGCGAAACACGTCAATGTCGACGACATTTGGCGAGATATTAAGAATGGACCAACAATGACAGATTATCGCCAAAACTCGCCAAGAACGATGACAAATGGCGATACTTTGGACATGGACCCAATGACTGACTATCGCCAAATTTGGCGACATTTCGGCAAAACTCGCCAAGGTCGAGGACAGAGGGCGAGATTTTGGGCATGTACCAAACAATGACTGACTACAATTGTATTATATTGAAGATGTCCCTAGACATTAAAGTACTGAAATTCTTTTTGGTGGTCCTGTAAAGAAACTCCAGCAGATTGGAACCAAAAATCGAGATGCACAACTAGATGTTACAACAATCTTACATATGAAATTTCATAATAGTTTTTGAGATTTGAGAGTTAAATATGCACACACGTACACCAAAAGTCGCCAAGCTTGGCGACTTTTGGCATAGTTCTTGAGGGAGGCACGTGACCGTGGTCGGACCATAACCTAACTTATGTGGTAGGACGGTATTGTGCTTGAAATGGATGAATGCCCCTAAAATTGCCATTGACCGTAATGTATTGGAAATCTTTTGAGTGTTCCTGTAGCAGAACTGTAAATGATAAAGACACTTTTTTTAATGGAGAAATTCATTTTCTAACTCTTTACAGCATATATCACTCCTGAGTCGTTTGAAATAGCCCAAAACCTTAAAAAACGCTTTGATGAATGTCGGCCCATAGAGCGTAATGTATTTCGAATCTTTTAGGCGGTTCTGTAGATAAACTATCCAGTCGAATGGAACCGAAAAGGGAGGTGCACAACTAGATGTTACAACAATCCAAAATATGAAGTTTCGACATTCTACGCCTAATAGCTTTTGAGTTAAGCGAGTTTAATGAATTTCGGCCCATAGAGCGTAATGTATTTCGAATCTTTTGGGCGGTCCTGTACATAAACTATACATTCGATTGCGACCAAAAGGGGAGGTGCACAACTAGATCATAGAACAATCCTAAATATCAAATCTCAACATTCTACGACCAATAGTTTTTGAGATATGCGAGTTACATACATACGTACGTACGTACGTACGAACATACGTACGTACGTACAGACGGCATGGAAAAACTGACCACAATAGACTCGCCGCTGGTCAAAATGAGTTGCAGACGCGTTAATATGATTGTGCATGCTAGCCTACGATAAGATGCATCGAAAAAATTCTTAAAATTAAATTTAGAGGTAGTCAAAATCGGTTTTTTTGTCGAAATTTGGCCCCCAAAATTTTTCGGGATCACATTACTTCCTTATACTACGTACAAGGAAGTAAAAATCATCATTTTAAAAGCCAAGGAGAGTTCCACCGTCCCCTCGTCGTCATCGCAAAATCCAGAATTATTCTATTTTTTCCCGCTGCGGCGAAGTCAACTCAGTGGAAATTTCCGTTGCGTAGTTTACTGGCGTTGCGGATCTTCGGTGTTCGCCTTGGAGGATACCGTGGCAATAACATGACACATAAAAATAAATATCCTCCTTAAATTCAAATTTTCTATTAGATCTCTTCGAAATTGAATTGGTAAGTAACCGCTTTCGTTCTGAAAGGATTTGTCTCGGAATCTAAATTTCATAAAAAAATAATTGATGTATCTTTCCCACCTTCTCCCTCATCATAGTCACTACAGCTTTCAAGAATTCCCAGGGACAATGGGAACAGGACATTTTAGTAGCTAATACATGCAGTTTTTTAAACCATGTTACGGACTACCGTGAAGCCCTGGGCAGACTATACCAACGAGAGGCGACCGGCTTGGACCGTCTCTCCAGCTTAGGGCTCTAGGCGAATACGTTATCCATACGGCTTCCATATGTTATAACAAAAAAGTAATAAAAAAGAATAGTAAGAATGAAAATAATAATATCAAGTTTCAATGTTTCCATTGAGGCTTGGCAGTCTATGATTTCGTTACATTTTGTACAACAGAAAATATGTAAATTATTGTTTAAATCGATTACGAAAAGACACGCTCTTCGCTCACATTTTCCGGCCTCTGTTTTACTATTTTTTTCTTTTTAATCCTTTTACCACACATTTTTGGTGAAAGAGTATGGGATTATATTTAAATCATCCATTATCATATTCACGCAAAATTAGGAGAGGAATAAATAATTACTTAAAAACTTTTCGCATTAGCTCTGTTCTTGTTTGTCTCGGGGGGAAAACCTTTTATAGGCCACTCTAAAATTGCGTAGAGTTATTTTAAAATATCATAAGTGAAAAAGAATTTTATTCCACGTGGAAATGAATAAAGTTGATTATATGTGCAAGTAAAAACATGCTTGCCTCTGAAAAAAAAGAATGAAAAAAAAGAACACTTTTTGAAACTTTATTCATTTTGTTATAACAAATCAATTACTGTTACTTTTTTTTTAAATTTTGAAGAACTCGCCCTTTGCTACTTTTGATAATGTAGAAAGTTTTGATACGGGGTGATTCCCGATTTTATTGAGCAATTTTTCTCCATTCAGAATTTTTGTGTGTGTGTTTTTCTACTTATTAGAGTTCTTTCGCTCACGGTCTCACGGGATGGATCAGGCATTATTCCCGAAGACTTACAGAAAAAAAAGTCAAGCAAGAACCTACAATAATGCAAATTATTAGTACAGTGTTAAGTTTATAGAAAACGTTTTAATTATTAATGACTGTGTCATTTTATCTCTCACCCCCCTTTATTGAAAATTGTCCGAAAAATGTGTCCCAAAAAAGCGACATATTTTTTCATATATTTAAATACTATTAGTTCACAACAGCTTTAATCTTTATTTACAATATTCAGTAAGCTGTAGTATATGTATTTTCACATGTATATAGTATCACATGTATTTTTCTATAAATAGGTTACAATCATAAAAATTTCAGAATAGGGTTAACAGGCGAAATGCACGGAAGATGAGAGATAAAATGACATAGCCAATTAATATCGTTTTAATACGGCAATAATGAAACTAAAAAATTAGGGGGGAGGGGGCTGAGAAAGCCAGCTGGTTTTTGGTATTCAGTCGTACAATGGCGGCCAAACTTTGACTTAAAATTAAAACTTGTATAGCAATATTATAATTGTGATTGCTTATCATCAGTTTATAAAATTTAATATTTCTTACATTTATCTTGATTTATTATTGATTACGGATTAAATATGACACTAAAAATGCATTAAGAAATTGTGATTGCAGCTCCAATGTTTAATACTTATATATATAATATATAATTTTAACCTTTGCTCTGAGGATATATTTTTAAGCACTGATACATTTGATAAAATGATGATGAGGAACCAGAATTTTAATTTTATTTTATAAATTTACATTTATACTTGAATCGTCATACTTAGGGTGACGTGTTCCTTAAGCCAGCAAACCTTAGTTCCGAAGGTCATGCCATAACATCTACTTATCACAACTGCCACTCATAGGAACCTACGGAAAAGTATTCTTCTCCATTATATACCACATTATTATTTAAACATTGTGGAAAATATGTAGTTTCAAGTACCACAGTTTTCCATACTACCTGTGTTGCTAATTTGCGAGCTTTGTTGCTAAATTACATGACTCTTTTTTGTACTTAGAGGGTGTATCTTAACGTGAGGCTCGAAAGGAAGACCAGCTGCCATACGAAAGGAGTCATTCTACGTAGCAAGTATTGAGATTATAGCTCCGTAATCTTCGTATTTCCCATTTGGTATGGTCAGTAATGTTGGTGGTGATCCGGAGTGAATTAGTGTATGATACAAAGATTGAGTTTGTTTATTTATGAGATAGAGTAGCTTTATGTGCCTTATAACATTAATTTTATAGAGTTTACTTATGTGCCTAAGGGGAAAACGCGTGTGACAGTTGCATTCGTTTTTCCTGCCGGCATTTTTAATATTTAACTGCGATTTCCATGGTCCACTTTGCGCGGTGCTATCACCAATGGGAAATGACAAGGCAATAGAATTACCATTTGCAGATGGGTACTTAGCCCTCCGAACATTCCTTCACGTAAGTATCATCTAAACACCCTAGCCTAAGCTGCTGCTTCGTATCTGCAACCTTGCGCACCATTAACCTAACTGACACAGCCGTACTAGACCTGATACACCGTTTTGCATGTTGGGACTATATACTTTGTAAAACTGTGCTGCATAAAAATAGTGGTGTCTTTTGACCATTGCTTTACACAATTTTTTCATTTTTATAATTTACTGCATTATTAGGCAAGTGCTTTTATTCATTCTTCATTTGTTCTTACCTTACGCGGTGTAATGGCACCATCTGAAGTGCTTGTGTTATTTTAATCGTCATTTCTTTTCTATCAGATAAATGTATTTGCTGGTGACCAGAGGCTGCCCGAGGGGCGTGCGGGGCCTCAGGCGAAGCGCAAGAGCGGGGCCTCTTCTTTATCGTGTCTTATGAGATAGCAATAAAATGGCCCAGGAGTGGGGCCTCTATAAGCGCGGGGCTTTAGGCGATCGCCTACATTCGCACCCCCCTTGGGCCGGCCCTGGGGTGACTAACTTTAATCTTTTAACAATAGGAAAGGTATACTCTGTATAAAGAAATTTCTTAAGTTTGGCAGACTCATATCAAGGATAAGTGCAGAAGAATGTGCGTCAGAGGAGCCCTTGTGCCTAACTAGCATCTATCTTATTAGTACTAGGGTGCTATTTCGTTCAAGCACAGATTTTTCTTTACGCGATTCTGTAGACAGCCTTTGTAGACATGAGCTGTCAAGGTGAAGATCTTTTCAAATGTGTTTGCCAGATAACGCGGAGGGAGGGGAGGAGAGAATAAAATGTTGAAAATCACACAAGGTTTGCAATTTTTGATAACTGATCGCGAAGTTTGCTGATGGAAAATAACTTCCAAACCGAACCAAACTTGGTGATATCTTCCGAATTTGGATTGAAACTGGCAAGCGCTACTGTTTATTATTAGACTATGCACGGCAAAGATTGTAAAATAGTTTTAGTAGGCGATTTCAATAAATGTATTTTATGGAACAAGAAAGACAAACACGGGACTCTCATGGAATGTGATGCCCATTCCAAACAGTATTTAAAATCGTAGAGGATAGTTGGAATATGCTTGGCGAAGATTGTGAAACAGTTTCAGTAGGCGATTTTAAGATAGATTTCGATCCCAAAGATGTGTTTTATGGAACAAGAAAGAGTTGATTCCTATTTTAACTCCCCCACTCTCGCCAACCTAAAAAATTGCCGCACTTTGTTGAGCTTTGCAATCATGGGTCTTTAGGAATTATGCACAAGTTTCAACGCTCCCAGAAGTACTAGATGAAAACGAAAGTTACCAAATTAGCGATAAACGCACCAGTTTAGTAATTTGAAGGCACTTAATTGTTAAAACTATTTTAATTGGCACCCCAAAATAAATAAATAAGTGATGGAATCCTGTACTTATATGTTGTTTCAAATCGCCATTTTAATTCTAAACTACGGTTGCCATATGAATACAAAAAATCGTCGTGGTAACTGCATATGTTTAATTATCGCCACCTTGGCGAGAGCCGGGGCGTCAGAGTAGCAAATTAACCCAAGACAGACAAACAGGGCACACTCGTGGATTATAGTGCACATTACAAATAGTCTTCAAAACGGTGAAGTGCAATTGGAATATGCTTGGCCGAAATTGTAACAGTTTTCGCAGGTGTTTTTCAAGATAGATTTAAACTCCAAAGATGTGTTTTATGGAACAAGGGAGAAAAATACGGCACACTCATGAATAATGATGCATTATCCAACTCAATGGAATAAGGAAAGAAAATGGGTAAGACGTAAGGATTATTATGCGCTTTTAATATATGGTTCTTTAATGTGTATTTAGAATCAGAAAGCGTTTCAGATTGCCTTCATTTTTAGATTTCTTACTTGCTACTACTAGAGCAATAGCATACTTAAAAGTAAATTTCAAGGCAAGCAAGATCCGTGAGAATTTTTTTTTTGAAAATTCCGGTAGTTTGATGTTACATCGAAGTTTTTCGTTACTTTAATGGAACATTCCTTATTTCGGTAAAAATTTTACACTCTATAACAAATAAATCGATGCACCAAGAAAGAGGTGTCCGATTGAGACGAAAATTGGTGGATAGGAAGACAATGTACAGAATAGTAAATGATTAAAATTTCAGAACAATTGAATAATTTATTTCAGAGTTACAGTAATAAGTTCAATAAGGTGTTGACCCGCCGCTAGCACTATTAAGGCACTACATCAACAAGCATCAGTTAACACTTTAGGTCTGAGCTATTTCAACCACATATTTCCGATGGAGTAAAGGTTTTCTTAACCCTCTGAGCGTCTTGGAAATGGGCAAATAATTAAAAATACTTCATGCAGCTATTAAATTATGAAAAGGGGAAAAAAATGCTAGAAAGATTTGTGATTTAAAGAAAAACTCTTAAATTACTGACAAGATTTAAAATAGAAATGCATTTTATTATGCTTGTGTAATTTTAAAAATGTATGCTGCATAGGAATTGCAGTGAAAACTGGAATGAAGTGGACGGGATTTTACGTCGTAGTCGATTAAAGAATTAATTTTCGTGGTTTTTTAAAAATGTGTATGAGATACACATATTTTGCTAACTTTTTAATAAACATCTAATGAGAATTTATTGGAAAAAACATGTTTTGAAGTTTTACCCTTGCACAGTGATTTAGGTGTTTAATGGCACAAGGTCCAGAAAGGACATACTGGCATAGTGATTTAGGAGGAAAGAGGTTCAGATTCTGCTTTTCTTCTTCCACCTCTTGGGAAATTGAATTTTATGAAAATGTTCAGTTATTAGTTCAGTTATTTTTAATTTAAACGAAAGATTCGCAAGAGCGCCTGTGTAAAATGAAACTTCAGCAAGCACGTAACCATTTCAGCATGGCAACTCTTTCTACAGCAGGATCCTCTTTTACGTTAGTTCTGCCGTTATGAGACAGACATTGCTTATTTGTTCTTTTAGAAACATTTACAGATAGTGCGCATATTATCTATCTTGTCATATAAGAAATCCTGAGTAGTTCACTTAGTTAAACCCGGTTGTTCACCCAATTAGTTTTCTAACGAAATACAGTGAAACCTCTCTGAGCGGCCACCCTACCGTACCGAGAATATTTGGCCGGTCAGAGTGGGTGGCCGCTCTCAAGAGTTTTATTTACTATTATAAGGTAATTGCTATAATGCGTAATACAAAGAAGTCTGACACCTATTCCTTATTTAAAATGAAATTTAAAACTTATCTAAAGGGAAAATAGTACTTTATTTAATGCTGTCATTAATTTTTTGAAAAAGGATACAATTTGTGTCTCTGTTAAGGTTTTACTTTTCTCAGTGCCGGATTAACAATATAGCAGATGTAGCAAATGCTACGGGCCCCGCGCTTTTGGGGGCCCCGCGCCTTTACCTTAAACGTTTTCGTCTTTCCCCCTCAAGATCTGGCTTTTTTGACACTTTTCAACAAGGTAGAAAAGTGTTTTAAGATTTCGGTTTGTCTGTCTGTCCGTCCTTGATATAACTCGCGTCAATAGGCATCGATTTCTACGAAATTTATATATGTTATTCTTATCTGTAGTACCATGTACCCTATTGTAAAGGATCTATGTAGCATTTGTAGATTTCTTCTACAGGAGCACTGAAAATAGTCCCAATACATTGCGCTCTATGGGACGTTATTATTTAAAGCGTATCATCCTACTAACTACAAGGGGTGATCAAATGAAAAGGTACGAAACGACACGGTGGGTACAAATGTTAGACTTTATTCAAAATATACACCATAGGCCTGAGCACAACGATCCCACTGATGAACAAACCGCAGGATTCCTTGTTCCCAGAATTCCTGTGGCCGTGACGAGACCCAGTCAGTCACAGCGTCCTTGAGTACGTCGTCCGAGTTGTAGCGCTTCCCTTTCAGGTGGTTTCTTCAGTGGACCCAACACATGGAAATCGCAGGGTGACATGTCCGGACTGTAGGGCGGATGGTCCAACGTCTCCCACTTGAATTTGGCCAGTTCCTTGGCGGAAACGGACATTCCATTTTCTCATTGACTTGTAGGACACACAGCCTTCCCAGTATACGGTCATCATCCTGCGATGAATAGTGGCCGGTTTGACAGCTTCCGCTGTCAGAAATCGGATAACGCCTCGCTGCCCCTAACTCGTCGAATTTTGCAATGTGAACGCCATCCTGTCCTCACACACACTGCCGCGTCAATTGGACGTAGGAGGGTGATTTTTAGAAGAGCTTCTGCTCTCTTCTGCGGGGCAACCGCATGTTCCTATCCACACAAAAGGCTCCAATCGCATTCCTAGATGTCTCGCTACGTGCTCTCATATCTGCATGGACAAATATGATAACGGTTAGGTTGTTGCGACGTTTCGTACTTTTTCATTTGGTCACCCCTTGTAGTTGCGCTGAACCCTGACTTCAAGATAAAACTTTTTCCTCCATGACTGCAAAAAGAATACAATGTCAAGGACAAAAAGCCTAACAACTTCTACATCGTTTGTTCGATCCGCTTGAAATTTTTCACAACTTTGTAAAAAAATATAGATAAAAATCTGTCAATTTTAAAAATCTGAAAATCCACCCGTTCCCTCCTTTTTAAGTGATTTTTCGCTATTTTCAGCACTATTTCGTTTCCGTGAGTCAAAAAAAGTGAATCATTTGCGTGACAAAATGACCTATTTTAAGTGAAAATGACGTCATACAATTGAGGGATTCCAAAACGTTTAAAATAATTTCTCCCGATTACACAGTTTATTATTATGTTTTTCCCCACAAATAAATCGTCTGCTTGATATTCGAATGCTTATGTATACAAAACGAAAGCTTTCGACTGCGAAAAAATTCCGTGCGTTTCCAGATGAGCATGAAATTCGATTTGGGTATGTAATAAAAATTGAATATGAACTTATTTATTTTAGGTGGATGAAAATTAAATATATTGAATAAAAGACAAATTTCCTTAAAATGTTTTTTCTCGCGCCCTTTGTAATTGCCTCCACAAAAGGCTTTGACTTCTAGTTTTAGAGATATTCTGCTCTTTGAAATGAAACAAAATTGGATGTTATTAAGGATTAAAAAATGAAGCTTTGCACCGAAAATAGTGTTTGTATAGTAAAAAGTTTTTCTATACGGGAGCACTCCAAATAATTTCAATACAATAAGGTCAATGGCAGTTTAGAGACAGGCATCTATTTTAAGCATATAATACTATCCTACAATATGATTAGCTAATAATCTGACGACGATCGTGTGCCTCCTTCAAAATTTGCGCCAAAAGCCGGCAATGTTGGCGACTTTTGCGATAAATTGCCAAATAGGGTGCGAAAAAAATGCTTTGAAAAATGAACCGAACTTGGCGATATTTTTATTATTTTACGATAAATCGAGAAAGGTATTTACGTATTATCCCGGCGGTCATTTCTGCCAAACTATGTTTTCCTCAAATTTGCTGGCAAACTGTTGGCAATCGTATTCCGAACCATCAATAATTTCATGTGTCCGGCATTTATCTTAGCGAAAAGGTTGCTCGTCTTAACAGATCGCCGGGATAATATGTAAGTACCTCGAAAAATGTCTAATGCGATTAAATTAAGCTATGACGATTTCTTTGGGAATTTTGAAAATTCGTTACTCGCACTGTAATTAACTGATTTATTTATTGTACTGTGTTTTGTTAAGGGCTATTTGCCTAGGAGTAGGAGGGGGTCTCCGACCGACGAAAATCTGTTAATGCATTAGAACCCAAAACGGGTTAACGGATTTACACGGAACAAAAGTGCAAACTTTGATTCTTTAGCGCGTGGAAAATTAATTTGAGACTGTTAACCCTTAAAACAATAAATTTCTCGCTCTCTGTGTTCGTCCGATACCATTATGTTGTATAAAAGGATTATTTATACATTTTTAACTTATTAGCAAGTTTAAGAGTTCCTTATGATTTCGGTTATTTGTCTGTTCTGATGTCCACCCATCCAGTGTTCTAACTGCTGTGGATATACATCGATTTGTGCGAAATTTCTGTTTTTTCTATGTACAGTACCATGTACCATATTGAAAATGGTGTATGTAGCATTTATAGTTCTTTTACAGGAGAAAAAAATCCAATGTATAGCACAGTCTAAAAAACAGAACTAAAAAATTAGGGGGGTTCAGGGGGGGTCTCCCCCTCTATCTGTTGACACAGGAATGACTGAATCGACAGTTATTCTTGAAAACATATTTCAGAGATATTCGATTTTTGAAAGAAAACAAAGTTGGCATATATATTACTAAGGCTCTCAAAATGATGCTCTACATTGAGAATAACGTCCGTATTATTAATAGTTCTAGAGGAGCACTCAAAAGAATTCCCATACATTGCAGTCTGTAGCATTACACTACACAGAGACACTAATACATTTCTAGCACAAGACAATGAGTATAAAATTTTTATATTCTTCAGTTAAACGCTAAAAAAAATTAAAGGTCTTTTACAGGGTCTCATAAAATTGCATTTATAGTGATAATACAACATTTTTTAATCTACGAAATCTCGCCAGTTATAACTAAAATACATCGCAGATTTGTCGCAAAAATATTTTTGTATTGGAAAGTGTTTTATATAATCTATGAGCTTGCCATGATTTATCTTTGTTTATTTTTTAAGGCAACAGATAAATCTTGTAATTCTTTTTTTCTTTCGTTTTTCTTTCTTTCTTTCTTTTTTTTTTTTTTTTTATAAGACAATTTCTGTAGCTCTATATAGTGGAACTGTAAATCAGTTGTAGACAACACATTGAAAGAATATATGTATAACTCGGCTGTTCGAGCCTCGTCAATGGGAGACCCCCCTGAACCCCCCTAATTTTTTTAGTTCCATGATTGCCATATTAAAACGATATTAATGGACTATGTCGTTTTATCTCTCATCTATCGTGTATTTCACCTGGTAACCCTATGTTGAAATTTTTAGGATTGTAACCTATTGATAGAAAAATACATGTGAATCACATTCTACAGCTTAGTAAATATTGTAACAATAGATTAAAGCTGTTGTGAACTAATAGTATTTAAATATATGTAAAATATACATGTGATGTATATTCTACAGCTTACGAAATATCGTAACAATAGATTAAAGCTGTTGTGAACTAATAGTATTTAAATAAACGGATGAAATTTTTAAACAATCATTTTATCAAATAAATGCAACCTTACGGAGCTTATAGAAATCGGTGGTTTACGTAACACATACATACTAACATCTTCAGCGGACATTTATTCTTACTTTTATGTCGCGTTTTCGGAACGCATTTTCGTGTCTCATTTTCAAAAGGGGGTGAGAGATAAAATGAGATAATATATTTAATGTGGATGTTGCATGCCTGCATTATTTAGTCAACTCCTTACCTAGGCGAAACTGAATGAGTATTCTAAAGTCAGCAATAAGGACACACACAAGAGTATATTTAACAATACTGTGGAACAAAAACACAGTTCTCAGAAAAAAATTTCAGGGAGCATCCAAAAGGGGGGAAATAAAAGAAAGACAGAAAGAAAGGCTGTATCATTATCTTTTTGTTGACTAAAAGCGAAACTCGGACAAACGGAGGAGGGGGTATCCAGATCCTTGCACCACCCAAATATGGCCTTTAGAAAATGGATTTCTTACCAATAATGTTACATTTTTGTCTTTATTTGAAGAATGAATCCAGAAATAAACAAAATATAGAAAGAAAACTAAGTGCCGAAACAAAAGAACAGACTCAGGGTCTGATCAAGGGCGGATTAAAGAGAGGTGGTCGGAGGAGGCGACCGCCCCTCCCGAGAAAAATGAAATTAATGTAAACAATCCCAACTTACTTCCATAAAATTTATATATATATGTATGTGAATCTTCCATCCAAGCCTCCACCCACAAAATTGTATTAATCCGACAGTGGGCCGGATTATTCATTAGGCTGTAGTCTATCTGTCCCGATCATTTCAGGGACTTTTCAGTAACAAGTCGAATGAATTTTTTAATGAATTTGTAATCAAACTTTTCAAACTGACTCAAAAGAACGGAAATATTTGTGGCTATTTCTGAAGATGTTCTCTGGAACGCGAGTTGAGTTTCTATGCATTTCCCCGGAGAGCTGAGATCCATAGGATTAAGATTGTAGGAAAAACGCGCCCCATAATCAATAATATTCCATCACGAAACAATAATTTTTATTTAAATATTGCACATAAAGTTATTTTGTTTTGCAGTAAATATGAGGATGGTATTTTAAACGGATGTTGGGCAGCCCCAAAGTTCTTTTGTTTTAGAGCAAAGGCGGGTGGCTTTGGCGTAATTCGAAGGTGTACTAGGGTGTAAACCATTTTAGAAGGCTTTTGGTAGTTGGCTTGCTTTGTTTTTACTTAATTATTTATTTTACATTTTACAATATTTAAACAAAGGCGAATTATTTTTTGAAACAATAATAATATATAGAATGTAAGTCTTTTTTCTTATAGTGGGGAATCCACTATTACGATAAATTATCTTATTAATCTCGGAAATTAACCACGTTAAATATAAAAGAATTGATTTTTGACCGGTCAAAATCACAGGTCAAGAGCGCGAATGCCAGTACGTTCGTTCAAATAAAATAATTAGAACCGAGAGGATCTTCGCACAAAGACGAGACGGTCGGGGTATCCTAGAAGCCATAACCCCAGGAAAACTGAAAACAAAAAGAATTTTCGGATACTCTTGATCCACAAAGAAACTCCCAAATTACTTGTCACATTTAAGATTATTATGTCTTGCAAAAACATTTGAGCGTAATACGATAATGAATGTTTCATCCGATTTTTTATTATTTATTATATAGATTATTCTATTTAGAAAAGATACAATCCTCATATAAAGATTTTTTTTTAACAAAATATTTTATATCATTTTAACGAGGATAAGTTGAAAAGTAATGCACATATGCTTGTAGAACACTAACGAAATGACCTTTAGAAGTGTTCCAAGCGGTATGTGGAACTAACAGTCCCCCTGTACAAGCATGTATAGTTTAAATGCCTTCCGTGCATGCAGCATATTTTGAATGGCGGAGGTATTAATGTGCTAGATCTATCTATCCACAGTTCAATTTCTTATGAATTAACCCATTAAATAAATTAAGAGAAGTTAAAAATATGTAACCTATTATTAGTAAAGACCGTCCAGATAATGAAATAATTTTACAAGCATGTATTTTTATAGGGGGGGGGGAATAGTGTTTAAAGGCACAGTTTAAAATACATATTGATTTCGAAGGTCTTAAAAATTTTACAGAAACAATTATTATTTTATGTGTGTAAACTTGTCTAGTTATATGTTTGCATATGGGAAAAGTGAGAAGTGTTAGAAATTCCAAATATATAGCCATGAACATTAACATTCATTAAAAAAACCTGAGTTGTACGAATAAATAACTTTAAACATCGCCAGTCTCACTATCTATTTAGCCCTCCCCCCTCACACACACACACTTTATTTTGACGGGCATTTTTTCCGCACACCAATTTACTTGGAGAAATTGATTTGTCTAGTGTTAACTCAAATTTGTTCATTTTGAATCAAGAAAATTCGTAAAAGTTGTGTTTTATTTTATTATTGCACAAAACCTACAGATTAGCTCACCCAAGGTGGAGAAAGGACTGGGATAAACCTCTCGCGAATATAACACGTGGGACCTTTTAGTTTTGTTTACATCTAATTAGAATTTGTAACACCATTAATTAGCACTAAACATAAAATGAAATATAATTAGCACTATTTACTTTCTCATTTAATTTATCTCTACTACTTTAATGTGAGGGTGAACTCCTCCCCCTAAAATATATATATATATATATATATAGGTGCGTCACTGAGCAGGGGGGCCCCTTGGTAAAATTTGCTACGGGCCCCGCGCTGTCTTAATCCGGCACTGACTTTTCTCTGAAACAACTATTCTTCTAGTTCGTTTTCCAACTTAAAAAGCAGATCTCTAACCGATTAGTTTGTAGCAGATCTCTACCACTTCCGAATTTTCGATAATTTCATCGATTTTCCCCCGAAAGTCGCTTGTGTTGAAAGTTTAGCATGCTCGTCATTACAAACATCGGGAAATTTCTCGTCAGGGACGGGAATAGCGCCTGAAATTTCTTTAGTTGTTTTATTGATTCAAGATTCGAATCATCGAAGTAGTGAGTGAGTCGAGATTCGAATCAGTAAAATGAGTCGAACCGCCCATCTCTAGTTTAAATACATAATAGCACAATGTTTGCAAAATTTTGACCTATTTGATTCCAGCTAATGACTGGAACGTAAGAAAATTCCACATGTTTTGCACTCAACTAAGTGACTACTTTGTTAGTAAGATACTGGTGAATGCAAAAACTTAAACTTTTAATTCATTAATATAAAACTGTTTAAAGTTTCTGGTGGTTCAATCACGCGCAATATTTTTTGATAATATAATATACCAAAAATTATTTTTCAGACAAATGCGGATTTTCCTCCATCACTAATCTGAGAGATGGAGGAAAGGCGTCCATTGGCAATGGACGCCAGAAATCCTTTATAGGAGCTCTGTAACTTGGTCAATCAGTTTTCATTTCGTAAAATGAAACATGAATATAACTTAAATTGCTCTCTGTGATTGAGAAAGGTGATAAGGTTTAGCCGCTTTCTATTTTTAATTACTTTTGCCGATAACTTTCGTTTGAGAAATAATTTGGTGAATAAGAACAGCGTCCATGAAAGTCTTTCGGAAAGAGAGAACTTATGCAATCCATTGAAAATTGATAATTCAAGTGAAAAGGCAAAAGTTAGAGCTATTAAAGAAAGAAAAAAAAAAAAAATTGCTGTCGAGATCGATCCTTTACTGTTAAAGATAGCCAACGGAGTAAAGGTTCTCTGGCGAAAAAACTATGTTGATTATGAAGAAGATTTTAGTACTATTTTTTCTTCATTTAGACAGATCTCACGTCATCCGCATTATGTACTTTCGAAGACCGACGAAAAGTTGTTAAACCATCATGAAAATCAAAATTTGCACTCAATCATTAAAGCTCACTCTAAAAAGGAAATGGGTCTGCCTTGATGGTCACTCCTATTGTTGCATGGGCTGCATTGTTGCACAACAATTTAACACGCTATGGTACTGAATTTTTTACCTTGCCTTGTTACCATCTGGCATCTGACTCGCGTCACATACTGTAGAAAAAAATCTGTCGATTACTATGAAATCACTAGGAATCAAACGTTACCATGTACTTTCTTAGTATTGTTTTTATTAAAAAATGCCAAGTATAGTCAATTTCATTTCTGTTGATGACATTTTTTTTTAGTAATGCAGAGTAGTTTGCATACCACTACGTAAGCATTTATACATAGTTTTAAAACTTAAATTTAAATAAAATATTTATAAATTTCTGGTTGTTTCATCTTTTTTATCTCTCCGAGAACACTTCTATCTCTCTCCATTATTTTTTACATCTGACAAAACACAATTAATCATGCTACTCTTCATGCGCTCTGATTTTGCCATAACAAATTCTATTTGCTTTAAAATTTGCTTTTTAGTGGACTTTCCCCCAACCGAAAGGAACCGGCAACTTCTTCCGAATTTCCTTTTTCGTGTGACTCGATCACATGATCAATGAACTCGATCAATGTGCTGCACCAAAAGTAAAATCCCTCGTTTCTGAGACATGTCCGTTATTAAACCTACAACATTTGTACGTGATGTGCACGCGTGCTTGGACCTACTGTCAATTGGCAGTGGAGCGACTCGATGGAGTATGGTGTTTGTTTATTTTACTTCCGGTAAAATGCTGGAAAATTTTGTACCGGGAACCGTGGCCGCTCGCTTTTAGATTGTTGTGTGGGCTCTTTTAGAGGATCTTTTAACATTAAGTAGATAGGGAAGAGGATCGATACTTTAAAAAAAATTTTCGTTCCAGGAGGGGTCACTTAATGTAGGCTGTCGCTCATATAAATTTTACTACACTAATAAAAAGAAATCGTGGAATTCTTGATTCCTAGAGAATTTTCAGTAAAGGTCCGGTTTTTTTAGAGTGCAATGCAACGATTACATTGAAGATTGCATGCCTATGTATCGATTCATGACCACATATACACTCATGCTCAAAAACGTAAAAACGTTTTTAGCAATTTTGTAACATATGGGTGCTCTCATTCTTCAAGTTTTCAAAAATTCTTTGTCTTTGCAAAAAAAAAAAAAAAATCTATCAATTGAGGTTGGCGATGCTAGAGCAAATCTGAACAAGCCTACCTTCTTTTATGCGTTCTTTCTCTGAAATACACTCCCCCCCCCCCAAAAAAAAAAGTAAGTAAGTGAGAAGGTAGAGGAATATGCTTACTGCTTATTTTGTGAGTGGTTCGTCCTAAGCAGAGATCTCATTATTTCCCCACTTTGACAATAGAAAAGCCGTGGGAGAAAAAACTATATTTTACCTACGTCTAAATAAGGAGCAGGTTGGGGGGGGGGGGTGCGACGATTATTCATGTACAATGTATGTACAACGATAAAACTTTAAACCTCGGAGACCGATTTCCGAAATTCTTTATTTATTTTAAAGGGAATAGCTTAGGGGTGGTCCCACATCAATTCGATCACCTTCCGAAAGTAATTAAATTCCGAAAATTATTTGAAAAAGAAAAAAAATGTGTGTCTTTTTAAACCTTACCTAATGGGCTAATAGTAACTTCGTTGGTATTAATATGTTTAAAGCCGTTAAGGCTGCCAATTTCGCCAATTTATCGCCAAATTCATCGCCAAAACATAAGTTCCGCAAAACAAAACCAGTTTGGTGATATCCTCTATATTTGACAAGAAATTATCAAGCATTAGCATCGTAATGATTCGAATAATTTTTCGTAATGGTGAAGTAATTTGATGCCGGTTTTCTTTTCAATAATCATACTTGTCATATTCGACATAATAGTTAAAGGAAGATACCTAATAACAAAAGATACCTAAAAACCATATGCTTGCAAGAACGCTCAGTCTCCTTCGAATATCGACTGCAAGTTTTTCAATCTTTTTATCTTTTCAAACTGCAAAATCAAAGCCTCCACTCAATAAGTTGTCTGCCGTCTTCCTGCATTTTGATAATGCAACATAGGTACAGATCCTGCTAGTTCTTTTCACAGGCATTAACGATCACCTTATTTAGAATTAGTCCTTACAAAAATACCTCTCCAACCGGTTCTTCCCATATCCGAACTTAAAAATTGTATTCTTCCAAGAACTCGTCTACGAATATTCAAGAAGTTTAGACATAGGGTACTAAACTAAAGTTATTGTCCATTAAACACAAAAATGTATAAATCCCGCTTTGGTTGATTCTTAGACTTGACATAGCTCGGTGAAAAAGTCCCAGAGTGTTCTGAAGCTTTTAAACTTTAATCTACCAGAAATATTTTGTAGTTATTTCTTTGATTTACTATTGAAATGATTAATGGTGGACTTCAATAAATTCCATGTAGAGATAAGCGGTTCGACTCATTTTACTGATTCGAATCTCGACTCACTCACTACTTCGATGATGATTCGAATCTTGAATCAATAAAACAACTAAAGAAATTTTCCCTCTCTCTGCGCCGAAAGCCGTACTATTTAAACACCCTTCACCCATTCATCGGGTTTCTTCTCCGCTGAGTTCTCGGGCAGTTAGCATCTCTCTCTCCTTGCTCCAGTAAAACTAGTGTTTAAACTGCCCGAAATGAAAATACAGGGGAGCTTCGTATGACCCCCTGGGCCTGTAAGATTAAAAGGTTAAGTTTGGTGTCAAAGTATTCGAAATTTTATGTATCGATGGGGGTCCCAGAGGGGGGGGTCGAGAATCAATAAAAACGCGCTCCGATGGATAGTTTCAAAGATATACGTTAATTAATTATGGTAATTAGACTAATTAACCATGATTGAGGCTTAAAAGGACTGCAAACATGTAGAAATTGGCTCTGGGATGGTTTCCAGACTTTGGAGATGCCGTCGGAGGAGGCTAGTGTTTAAAATGCCCAAATTGAAAATATAGGGGAGCTTCGTATGACCCCCTGGGCCTGTAAGATTAAAAGGTTAAGTTTGGTGTCAAAGCATTCGAAATTTTAAGTATCGGTGGGGTGTTGAGTCTAGGGGGGGTCGAGAATCAATAAAAACGCGCTCCGGTGGATAGGTTCCGAGATATACGTTAATTAATTATGGTAATTAGACTAATAAACCATGGAGCTGTTTTTTCTGCGATGAGAGAAGAAGAAGCTTTCCGAGAGAAAGCAGTAGCAGAAGCATCACAAGCTGGTATTGATCTCAGGATTTTCTTATCGCCGGCCTCAGAGGCGTAGCCAAGGGTGGGGGGGGGGTTAAGGGGGTCATAACCCCCCATGAGGAATTTTTTGCCATACAAAATGTATATTCTTCACTACATTATCATACACACGTATACATATATATGAGTTGCAGTAGTCATAAACCCCCCCCCATAAAAAAATTCTGGCTACGCCCCTGGCCGGCCTGTATTTTTGCCCTTTATCGAATTCAAGATTTCACTGAAATGAAAATGGGAATATCGGATATTTGATGTTGAAATAAAACCGATATGTCGATTTTTGGCCCAGTCCTACTGAGGGGCTGCTGCCCCCCCCCCCAAAAAAAATGGGACCCTTTACTTAGCTTACAATTGAACTTTATCTTTAAATTTGATACCCAGCCCACCCCGAAATAAAATCCTGGCTACGCCACTGTCAATAACACTAACTACGCCACTGCTTTAGGCCCTATTTTGTATTTCTCTGAATTACGAAAGAAAATAAAATCATTCCCCTTAAACGAAAAACAAGGTAAAAAAAAAAAAAAAAACGAAATCTGCTGCAATAAAGCGAAATGTTATTTTGCTTACTACAAAGTCCTTTTGTGAGAGCGCTTAATACCGCCCCTGTATCCTTCATTAAAAGTGACAAGCACAATCCTAACTTTATTTCATTCTATTTCCCTTCACATGAAAATCCGCCACCATGTAAACTTAACGTTCCGTTTTTTTTTTTTTTTTTAAGGGTGGGGGCAGGGGGACATATATTGAAGTTAAAAGTAGAAAAGGGATGTTTCATTAAATTTTAAACAAATATTAAATCAGTCAGACAAGTTGGAAGGAGGGATTTTCTTAATTTTTTTTTCGGGGGGGAGATTGACCCCTCTTGCCCTTAGGAAGTAACGCCTATGCCCCCCGCCAAAAGCAAATGATGTTCGACCCACTCCACACCCACAGACAGATAAAACTTTAAAATCCGACCACCAACCAAGAAATGAAACACCAAAGATTCGAAAAAAAAACTTCAATTAAATGAAACATCCTTTCAACTCTTTTCAACTCCTTTCGACTCTGAGTCGATAGAAGATTCGAAAAAACCCCTCCAATTAAATGAAACATCCTTTCAACTCTTTTCGGCTCCTTTCGACTCTGAGTCGATAGAAGATTCGAAAAACTAACGAATCTCAACGATAGTATACAATCACCGAAACAGAGCGAAACACTGAATCAGTAAAGATTCGTTGCTGCACCAACTCAGTGACCAACTCACCCACACCCACTCATTTACTGTTTCAAATCATCTATCGACTCAGAGTCGTAAAGAGTCGAAAAGAGCCGAAAGGAGTCGTAAAGATTCGAAAAGAGTTGAAAGAGTAAGGGAAAATCCCTGGGAACGGCAAAGGGAAAATAAGTTTTTCTTCCCTTCGCACTTGGAATGTATTTCCCTTGAGGGCTTGAGATTCGAATCAGTAGAGAGTGAGTGTAAAGACTGAGCCACTCAGTACCAAGATTCGAATCACTGATTCGACTCATCGAATCATTGGCCATCTCTAATTCCATGATTATCAAGAAAAGCTGCACGCAGTTGGCAGTTTTTGTAAGGCGAAAGATGGAATTGTGTTACAGGTTATTGAATTTAATACCGATGAGAAAGGAAATATGGAGACCGCAAGGTTTGTCATAAGGTAAGTGATACAGTAGTGGGCTACTTAAAGATATTACATCAATTATCAACTTCAAGTTTTGTTAACCTATATTTTTAGCACTAAGGTGCTATTTCGCTCAAGCCCAGTTTTTGCCCACGCGAACTTGTAGACATGAACAGTCAGGGTGAAGATTTTTTAAAAATCAGTTAGACAGATAACGTGGAGGGAAGGAGCGTTAATAAAATGTTGAATGGCGAAGATTGTAAAATAGTTTTAGTAGGCGATTTTAATATAGATTTCAATTCCGGAGGAATTCTGTATGGAGCAGAGAAGACAAATACGGTGCACTCATAGATTATGATACACTTTCCAAATGGTACTTATAAAGGTGAAGTATAGTTAGATTATCCCTGGCGAAAACTGTTGCAGTTTTGGTAGGCGACTTTAATATAGATTTCAATTCTGAGGAAGTGTTTGGGGAACAAGAAAGACAAACGCGACACACTCACGGTTATGATGCCATTCCAAACTGTTTTTAAAATGGTAGAGGATAATTGGAATATACTTGGCGAAGGTACTAAAGCAGTTTTAGTAGGTGATTTTAAGCTGTATTTCGGTTCCAAAGTTCGTTTTATTTAACAAGAAAGGCGCACACGGCACACTAATGGATTATGTTGCCTATTCCAAACGTATTTAATATAGTGAAGTATAGTTGGAAGTTGGAATATGCCTTTGGAAGATGGTAAAACTGATTTTAGTAGATTTCGATTCCGAAAATGTGTTTTATGGAACAAGAAGGAGTTGATTCCTATTTTAACGCCCCCACTTTCGCCAACCTAAAAAATCGTCGCACTTTGGCAAGCTTTGCAGTCATGGGTCTTTAGGAGTTATGTACAAGCTTCAACGCTCCCAAAAGAACAAGAGAGGAATAAACGCACCAGTTAAGGAATTTGAAGACACTTAATTATTAAAACTATATTAATTGGCAACCCAAAATAAATAAATAAGTAAATGAATACTGTACTTACATATTGTTTCAACCCGCCATTTTAATTCTAAAGTACGGTTGCCACATACATAGTAAAAATCGTAATGGTAACTGCATATGTTTAATTATCGCCACCTTGGCGAGAGTCGGGGCGTTTTAAAGTAGGAATCAACCCAAGAAAGACAAACACGGCACACTCATGGATTATATGCACATTCGAAACAATATTTAAAATATTGAAGTATGGTGGAATATACTCGGCGAAAATATTAAAATAGTTTTAGTAGGCTATTTTAAGATAGATTTCGATTCAAAGATGGGTTTTATGGAATAAGGAAGAAAAATACGACACACTCATGAATAATGATACCCTTTTCAACCTAATGGAATCAGGAAGAAAAATTGGGACGACGCATAAATTATGATACCCTTTTAATGTATAGCACTTTATTGAGTATTTATAATCTGAAAGTGTTTCAGATTTTCATATTTCATCATTTCAGATAAACATAGAATGCTTCTCTAACAGATCTACCTCAGTAACAAGTATTCAAGTATCCTCCTAAACAGGAAATGAAGACGCTGCACCTCTGTTGTTTAGTTGATAAGGGTTTCAGCCAATTCTAGATCTCGTATATCAATGGATAGTTTGATTTTTTTTCAATTTAAAATTTCAAATGGCCCAATACTGGTACATGGTCCACTACTGAAGCATTTACCTTATTATGGATAACATTTACTGCTTTGAGTTGTAGATGATTAAGATGACAATTTTATTACAACAAACAAAGCAAAATGCATATATGCATAAAACTTCGAAAACAATTCGACATTTACATTTCATAGTATTCATTTTTGTACTTAAGGATCTGTTTTTTGTTCTAGCAAAAATTTAACGATGTTTTAATTAACTTTTAATGCAGGATTGAGTTCCTTTTATTCCGACATCGTAGTCAGTTGCAATGTAACTTCGCTAGAAAACCAAGTGAGTGAATTAATTAGGTTTAACTACGAAAATTACTAGAGGATTTTTTTTCTCAACAATCAAAAAGGTGATGACATATTTAATACCTTGCGTGAAATTAACAAACCCTGTCACTAACTTCAAGGAATATTAGAAAATTGTGCAAGCATTCTAAATAGCTCCTTGAAATTCCACAGTTTGATATTTATCACGAAATCAAAATAATCAAAATATTTTCTTCTGCTGAACCATGAAGAATTTAAATAGGAGATATATATCATAATGTTATTAACACTTAAAGATAATACGGATCAAAGCACCATATATAGTGGTAATAATTATTTCCTGTATATTAAATTTAAAATGTTTGTTCTGCTCATCATTTTTCAAGGGGCGCCTTACAGCTAAGTAAACGGTAAGTGATCCTACGGTAAAAAATATTTGGTGATATTTTCCTGAGAAGAAACTTCCTGAGTCGTTTTTATCTTACATATTATTCCTTTGCGCAAAATAGGAGATAAATGTATAAACTGTTTTTAAGATTTGTTATGGGGAGAGAATGATTTTGCTGCATATAAAACCGGGAAAAAAATTGATTTCACAGTAAGATTTTACTACATTTCTAAATAATATAAATTGCATGTATCGGTAAGCGAATAATTTTGGGCAAATAGTAGCGTGCACGGAATAATAGGAAGAGCTGGGATGATCAATTACGGAAATACCCGAAGTTCGTTCCACAAAAACCTAACGTGTGATTGTCACGCTATCCAGACGTAAAGAGGTTTAGTTTTTGACAAATTATTTGTGTATGTTTGCATTTTTAAAGTTATGGTGCTAGAAATCGTATTTATTGAGCGCAGATTTTGGTATTAAAAATAAAGTAAATATTTAAAAAATTCATCTGCACTTAAATTCAGTTAAAAGATTGAAACGTACTCCAAATATATTTGCAACTATGGCATATCTAAATTTTATGCCCCTTACTAAATTGTTCAAAGCTTTATTGCAGTGTTATTGGTAAAATTTGGTTTTAAGGAGGTCTCAGTGAATGCTTGTTTATACTCTCGTCTGGGAGGAGTAGTAGCTCTAAGCAGAGAAGACGATCTGTTCTCAAGAAGCTGTATATTGAATATTTATTATAGTTAATTTCCGCATTAAACCAGTAATAATAGTTTCTAAAATTAAAAGGGATTTTTATAGGTTCGTTGTGAGAACTGTAGAAATTTTGGTTAACCATTTTTTGGCAAATTAAAATTATCCACTTATCATTTACTATTTTGTGTTGGGTTTATTACATCTACGGTCTTAAAACAGAAAAAATTAATACATTTGAGAAACAAATGCAAAGAAGTTTGCTGCACCAAGTGCCGAATTCCTGTGAAGACCACCTATGGTGGGGGGAGGAGGACATGCACACCCAACATCCAGAAAAATGACTTTCTGTACTGATACAGGCAGCTTCGCTGCTATCTACGCATATCCATAGCAATAACATCCCTAACATTACATACTAGAGGTACGCGCTGCGCTGGCACTCCGAGAAGCTAGACCTCAGTCAGTCAGTCAGTCACCAAATACCGAAGTATAATAACTCCAACGTTTCCTCGGTTTTGTGAAATGTAGAACTGTAATTTTTAACCCTAATGACGAGGAAATTCACGCGTCCAATTGATTTCAGCCGACACCACCTAGATACAGAAGGCCTGAGAACAGAAGCTTTTACGTCATTGCTAGGTCTTCTAAGATGACTGACTGAGGTCTAGCTTCTCGGAGTGCCAGCGCAGCGCGCGTACCTCCAGTATGTAATGTTAGGGATGTTATTGTTATGGATGTGCGTAGATAGCAGCGAAGCTGCCTGTATCAGTACAGAAAGTCATTTTTCTGGATGTTGGGTGTGCATGTCGACCCTTCCTCCCCCACCATAGGTGGTCTTCACAGAAAGGGTTGCTCGACGTGTGTGGCGTGTACGGGCGAGGAGTTAAGGTTGATCTTGAAGGGCATGGAGAACAGCCTTGGGGCGTTTTCTATGCTGTGGGTCCGACGGCTCATAATC
This sequence comes from Cheiracanthium punctorium, assembly GCA_038373885.1. Lineage (NCBI taxonomy): Eukaryota > Metazoa > Arthropoda > Arachnida > Araneae > Cheiracanthiidae > Cheiracanthium > Cheiracanthium punctorium. The sequence continues at coordinate 405,189 of JAWZYV010013601.1, read as the reverse complement.
TGGCAGAGTGGCAATAATTTTGTTAGGAACGTTTCGTATGTTCCTGTAGAATCTCTTGGAGATTTTCAGTAAGTGGTGCTTGAGGGTCTTCATACAGAGATCCTTGAATATGATGTTGTTGGCAAGTAGTGGGTGACCGTAACGGATGGTTCGTAGAAATTTACTTTCCTTTGCCACTAGGGCTTTGATGTGGGTGATCGCCGCATATAGGCCCACACCGGGGCAGCATATGTGGCCAGTTGTCTAACAATGGCTTTGTATAATAGCACTTCGCTCTGTGTGCTGTGTTTGCGCGTACATATGACCACCTCCTAGATACAGAAGGCCCGAGATCATCAGTAGGTCCACTAAAAGGACGTCATCACACATTTAATTTCACAAAGTAAAACTATTCAAAGTTTGTGGTGAATTTACTACCGCATAAAGCTTTTTAATGATTTAAAAGAGAAAATTTAATTTTACGACAAACAGGAAATTTTAACTATCGCTAATTATATAATGCGATATACAAATAGATCATAATAAATAATTTTTTTTCAGAAAGGTATTTTAATTTTTATCTTCAACTTAAAATATTTTCTAAAATTTGCATCAACCACCAGAAATTCTAAATAGTTTTACTTTATGAAAGAAAAATTGTGATGACGTTTTATTAGAAGACCTGGTGATAACGTAAAAGCTTCTGTTCTCAGGTCTTCTGTATCTAGGACGGTGGTGATATATGAGGCTGGAGAGTCTCTGGATTCTGATGTCATCACAGCTTTACTTTCACAAAGTAAAACTATTTAATATTTCTGGTGAATGATACAAATTTTAGAAGTAATCTTAAGTTGAAGATAAAAATTGAAATACATTTCTGATAAAAAAATAAATTATGATGATCTATTTCTATATCATATTATATAATTAGTGATAGTTAAAATTTCCTATTTGTCGTAAAATCAAATTTTCTATCTTAAATCATTAAAATATTTTACGCAAGAGTAAAGTCACCACAAACTTTGAATAATTTTACTTTCTGAAATAATAATGTGTGATGACGTCACTTTAGCGGACCTAGTGGGGACGTAAAATTTTCTGTTCTCAGGCATTGTATCAACACCTCCTAGATATAGAAAGCATTACAACTCCTACGACACCCAGCTTTGACGTCATCATTTGGCCTACAATTAAAAGTTTTATTTTCTCAAAATAAAGCTATTAAAAATTTCTGGTGAATTTACCCATGAATAGCAATATTTTAATGATTTGAGATAAAAAATATAATTTTACGACAAATGCCAGGTTTTAACCATGACTAATTAGATAATATGATAAGGAAATAGATCAGACTGAATAATTTTGTATGAGAAAGGTATTTTAATTTTAATGCTTAACCTTCTCACTCCGGCGGTACAACAGTTGTACCAAAAAATAAATCTGACTGAAGAACGGCGCTGGTACAAATGTCTTACCAAGGACTTCTTTCCCCTCTTTTGACAGGAAATCCATTCACCCTTCATGGAAGATGGATAAGAGATTCCCGCCTCTAGAAATTCCTTTTCTTATGCTGTGGGAGAGTCAGGCGTGTTAGTAGATAATTGACTGGGGAGAAAGTGGTAGTCAATTGACCGGCATTGAGCATACAGATTTGTATTTTGTTTGCGGACTTTGGTGGTCAGTGATATTTGCCCCCACCTACCAAACAAATGGCAAGGCGTGCTCTTCAGCTGGGAAGTAGGGGAATGAAATCTTATAGATTCCGCCGCTTTCTGGGTCAAAAATCCTCATGTGTGAGCCGGAGCGAAAAGGTTAATGTAAGATATATTCGAATATTTTTAGCATAAACCAGAAACTTTTAATATTTTTATTTTATGAAAATAAAACTTTTAAATGTAGACCTAACGGTGACAGTACAGGTCCATGACGTAAAAGTTGTAAGGCTTTCTAGATGTAGGTGGCGTTGATTGTATACCTAGGAAGTGTTGTTTCAGCCCATCGTTAAACACGAAAGACATGATGGGGAGAGGGGGCCACATCGGAACGCCTTTTTTTCGTTAATAATTCTTTCCCTTTTAGTTAAAAAAAAGAAATACTGGACAATATTTTGACAACTTTTAGCTTTCATTACAATTTTTTCCAGAGTTTATCCTTATTTTATTCTATGAAAAAAATTAATTTTTAAAAGGTGCTCAAGTTGCCCTAGTGTGCCCTTTTGCGGGCAGGTGTTTTGCCCTCAGTTGACACCCACGAATGCGCAGCCGCAGATGGAAAGGAACCTTTCATATGCTTTCACGTCGCGCCGAATGTTTTTTGTGTATGTGTAATGTCTACTTTGCTTACCAATTGAATCATTGTTACATTATTGCTCGATTCGATTGTGTTGTTTGAGAAAAAGAAACAACTTTTAAATACTGAAATGGATACTGGGAAGGACAATAGTCCCGATTTCTTGCTAAATGTGTGATTAAGTGTTCTATTTTAAACATTACCTCAAAAAAAAATAATAATAATAAGTAAATTTTAATTAATTTAAAATATGTTTTCTATGCACATAATATGGTTTTGTATCGAATTAAAGTCCAAATTGAAATTATTTATTAATTTTTGTGTTTCTTAAAATAACAAAATAAAGCTACAATCTGTGAAACTTTCTAAAATTGAAAGAAATGAAATAGTTTTTGTTATATTTATGCTAAATTGAAATGCAAGGTTCATTGGCCTTATGATGAAACTATTTTCAGAATGAAAATCCGCAGAGTTTTCATTATTTTAATTGATCATTATAAGGCGATATTGCCTCTTTTCATGACTTCAACATTTAAGAGCTGTATATCATTTTTAAAAGAAAACAAAATGTAAACACAATTTGCAAATCAATTTCATTGTTTGATATAGTTTATGATAAAAAATATATAATTTATTACTCTCCAAATTTGTGATTATTTTTTTCCAAAAAGCAGTACGATTTTAATCAACTTGTTATATTTTGAAATATGAAGATGATTTTTAATTCGCTTTCTTTGTTAGAAATAAGTAATCGAGCTCTTCAGTTCTGACTGAAAAGGGAAAAGCTAATACAGCATTGATTGTATTTGGCTGGGTAGGCAATTTTAAGGTCTGTGGAATATGGAAAAGTAAGGTAAATTTCAGTATACATTTCTAGTCCTAAAAAAACTTTTCCACCAAAATATTTCATATTAAAATTTGTCCTTTGAAATGAGAATTATCTTTCTTTATTTCCTCAATGTAATAAAACTGTGTAGGCAAAAATCGCGCAGAATCGTATTTTAACATAAGATGTATTTCTGATTAAAGCATCTTTAACCATACCGCTGTACACTGTAGTCTAGATATGTTGTAGTTTTACATGTTTCGACAGCTTCGAGTTTGTAAATTTTTTTTTTCTTTTTTTGCATTAACCGAGGTAGCGACTTGGTTAAAGAGGACTGCTTGACTGAGTTTAGCATCTCAGTTAACACGGAATACCGATATTCAGATGATCGAGGTTAGATTGCATTAGGTTTCGATTAAAAATGACCATTCATCAAGGTTAGCCTTAGAGAAAAATGGAAGTAAGTAAATTTCAGTGAAGCTCGCAATTTTAATAGAGAAATAATTAAAATAATTTTTATTACTGACTAACAAAACTCATACGATGTTTATGTGTTTTAAATATATATTTTTTGAGTGCGGTGGCATAACATTATTGTAAAAAAAATGCGTTATAAACTGTACTCCTGGAATATAATACTTAAATTGCCATTTTTCTAGATTCTTATTTTTTATATGAATGAAGTGTCCACACTTTACATAACTTTGAAGATTTATTGCTGATATTGTGGAAATTGCTTCATTTTGGGCGTTAATTTTCATTTTGTCGGCGGAAGTTTTACTTCTAGGTATTCTATAATGAGTTCAAGCAAAACACACTTATATTTCACCGGTGAGCAACGTATTAAGAAAATTTTATTTTAAAACAAGATAACATTTCATATAATAAATAGCCAAAGAATGGAGATAATATTCCTAAAAATACGCGCCGGAGAATAAGAATTCAATAAGGTGCTCATGATAGTATCGGAAACTGGAAGTTACATAAAATATCTACGTCTAGCATGGAAGAACTTTCTTATGCAGATGGTCTTTACATCCCATTTCTCTCCATATATTATCGAGTTTTATATACAGCTCTTTCAAATTAAACTTTATGTCAGATATCTCCGTAGACAGATAGATGCGATAAAAAAAAAAAAATAACAAATGAAAATGAGTTTTCTCCCTTTCTATTCCAGTTCCTCAAATGTGAGTAACGATGCGTTAACAAAGTAATAAAGTTCGAGTATCTTTTTTTTTTTTTTTTTTTTTTTTTTTTTTTTTGTAAACTCCCGCCGTCTAAAAGGTAATGCCGAGATACCCAATACATCAAAATGCAGCACTTAGAGCAATCGATCTGATCGTTTCGAATAGCCAGTAACTGACGAACGAAGTACGACTCTTATCCAGAAAATTAATGTATACAAGAAGGGTTATTTATATCTGTATAACTCAGACTAATTTCATGTCCATTCGTATAAATGCAGAATAGCGTTGAAAAATTGGGTCGCATTATCAAAGAAATATTTTGAAAGCAGGATGTAGTTTTTGAAAAAAAATGGCCAAATATGATAAAAATGCATTTTATCCCTCAAAAAATATTGCGATGACCCAAAACATACGAAAGCAAATTAAAAAAGACTTCTTCCTTGTGGAGGATGCTACGTAAAATAGCATTCGTTTTGTATCATAAATAAACCACCGTGGAAAACATTCGTGCATAAATTTTAAGTTTTATTCTGCATATGAAAAAATGAGTTATTGATTTTCAGGCAAAATAAAAAATTGCCGTAGGAATATAATATCAATAAAAATTTACTGGAAGCGAATGATGCAAAATCTCAGAATTTTATTTTCAAAAAAACCCTTTACGTATTATTTAAAAATGCACGAAAGAAACGAAATTCTCACTTAGGAAGAGGCGATTTCGAATTTTGCGCATTTAAATTCGTTTCATTATAGTGCGGTTTCTTTTTTCACTATCCAACTTTATATAAAATCGTTTAAGGATGCCATTCTGTCTGACTGCTCCAAATGAAGCTCTGAAGAGAATTGAATCAAGTAACATCAACAGAGATCTGCACACTTAAAGTAACATTTTAGACAGAGTACGGGTTTTTTTAGCTTCCTTTCAACAAAAGGCTAAGCAATTTATGGGACTTACATAAAAACCTTTATTACTCTAACATAAATAATACAATTCCAACGCCAGTTTTATCAGGCGTCCAAAACAAAAACAGTCCCAACAAAATTTTATATAAAACTGAATTAAATCTTTAGAATCCTCGCACCTCTCATTATTGTAACGTGCCCTCATTCTCGAGTACATATTTTATACTTCAGCTCGAGTCAAATTTCTCGGTTTTATTACCATGGAGTTTGGTGCGTTTGTTAATTCATCATCACATAATACGTTGATAATGTCGACGGAACTTTACTACTCCCATGGGGGAAAGTACATCCGTCACAGGAGTGACGATGCTGCTGAAAGAAAATCTTTGTTTACGATCTTTTATTGGAACTGTATCTGATTATCCGGATCACTGTATTATTAATAATTTTTTTTAAACAGGTTCGAAAAATAAATAATTATATCCTCATAATACACTGTAATAATTCAATTTACAATAACACGATTGAATATAAAAATACATAAACCTGATCCTACTTTATTAAGAAGGGTCTAACTTGAGCCTAAATAATGCATCAGCATTTCTATGCTGAACGCCTCTTCGATAAGTAATTTTCAAATTGTATCGCTGCAACGCTAAAGCCCACCTTGTTAATTTGGCGCTGTGTGGAAGGCCATCTGTCAAATATGTTAAGGGGTTATGATCTGATACGATCTGGATTTCCGCGCCAAACTAAAAATGTCCATATATCTCTTCAGTACATCAAATAACTCTTGGGTTTGCTCTTAAAAAAATTATTTAAATTATGATTTCTAGTTTTCTCCAAATGTTTTCGGATGTCCTCTACCTCTTTCTTTGTTTTATCAGTAGGCGCGTAATGGATTACGCCAAATTCTTCATCCATTTCGTAAACAGCACCAATGTGATTTACCCTCTGCACATACGGTCGTACAAATATCCAAGTATCAAATTTTTTTTAGTGCTTCTAATACTCCATATGCTTCTCTCTAAATCGTAGACCGTTTCATTTGGCTGGGGTTTAGTTTCTTGCTGAAAAAAGCAATAGGGACTTCCTCTCCCTTGGCGTCCTTTTGTGCGAGACACGCGCCAACAGCTGTAGCCGATGCGTCACTGTACAACTGAAACGGCTTGTCAAGATCTGGGGTGTGTAAGGTAGGTATCTTCATCAATTCCTCTTTCAATCGAGTAAACGCTTGGTCCTCAGCGGAGCCCCATGGTATAGTAATCAGTACTTTCTTCTTGGTTAGATTTGTTAGTGGCAAAATTATTTGCGCGAATTGTGGTATGTAACTCCTATAATAACTTGCTAGACCGATTAAGCTTCTTAGCTCTTTCTTGGTAGTAGGCCTTGATATCCTCGTTACAGGTTCAATCTTCTCCGGATCCGGTGTATGCCGACCGGAACCTACAATATGGCCCAAAAATTTTACCTGGGTTCTCCCGAACTCGCATTTTCCAAGATTCACAGTAAGTCCTACTTCCCTCAATGTTTTAAAGACTTGGCTTATATGCTTTAAATGTTCTTCCCAACTGTTAGAGAAAATGGCTACGTCGTCAATGTATGCACAGCAATAATCACGATGTACGAATAATGCTTTATCCATTGATTTCTGGAATGTCCCTCCGGCGTTCTTCATCCCAAAAGGTAAGACTTTCCATTGATAATGCCCCGAATGTGTTACGAAGGCGGTGAAATGCTTGGATTCTTCATGCATGGGAATCTGCCAGTATCCCTTCGTTAAGTCTATGACGGTTATAAATGCAGCTTGTCCTACTCTGAATATTAAATCCCTGGCGATTTTCATGGGATATGAATCAGGCACCGTGAAACTATTCAATAGTCTAAAATCAATACATAACCTCACGCTTCCATCCTTTTTGGCAACACAAACAACAGGATGTGCCCATTCGCTATCGCTTGGTTCAATGAGGTCCATTTCAATTAGCTCCTCGATTTGGCGATCAACTTCTTTTTGTAAACTGATGGGTATTCGATACGGTTTGAGTCTCTTTGGCGTGCAGTTCTCCGTAACTTTAACATAATGCCCGTCGACTTTGGCATGTCCTGGCTTTGAACTAAAAATGTCCATATATCTCTTCAGTACATCAAATAACTCTTGGGTTTGCTCTTCAGTTAAATTATGATTTCTAGTTTTCTCCAAATGTTTTCGGATGTCCTCTACCTCTTTCTTTGTTTTATCAGTAGGCGCGTAATGGATTACGCCAAATTCTTCATCCATTTCGTAAACAACACCAATGTGATTTACCCTCTGCACATACGGTCGTACTTTATTCACGTGTAGCTCTCTAGTACTACCATCCTCTAATTCAACTCTTACCGAATGCGGTCTGGTGATTTGAATTACCGTTGCCGGTCCAATCCAAGTGCTTAAAAGTTTGTGAGTTGATGATGGGAGTAATATCAACACTTTGTCGCCAATGGCAAACTGTTTTTCTCTCGCACGGAGATTATACCTGGAAACGTATTCTCCTTGAGCTTTCTCGGTGTTTTCGGAAGCGATCTCATTAGCTTTACGTATATTTTCAACTAAATCTTCAAGATATTTAGTGATTGGTCTGGACGCGGTCGTTGGGATAGTTCGTTCTCCCGTCCAAATACTTTTCAATAAAGATAATGGTCCTTGTGGTAACCGCCCATAAACCAATTGAAATGGTGATAGCCCCGTGGTGCTGTGTGGCACTTCACGATACGCGAACATGAGATATGGTATATGTATATCCCAGTCTCTCCCATACTCTTGTATGTTTTTATTCATCATCTCCTTAAGAGTTTTATTCCATCGTTCTACTGCCCCCATACTTTCCGGATGTCCGGGTGTCGAAAAACGTGGCGCTACCCCTAATAGATTTTCAAATGATTGAGTCAGCTTGGAAGCGAAATTCGTACCCTGGTCGGTGCATATCACTTTTGGAAAACCGGTGTGGGTGAAAATCTTCATTAAAACGTCACACGTTGTCTTGGCACTAATCTCTTTCACTGGAATTGCCTCGGCCCACTTAGTACATAAATCCACGGCACAAATAATATATCGATGTCCTCTCCTCGATGCAGGCTCTAGTGGTCCTATACAGTCTACGCTCCAGACTTCAAAAGGATTTTCAGGCCTAACGATAGGCTGTATGGGAATATGATCCCGATAGGTGCTAGTTCTCCTCAATTGGCATTCTTTGCAACTTTGACAGTATAACTTTACATCTTGCCTGATATTAGGCCAGTAAAATGAATATCTGATTCTTTGTAGAGTCTTATTTTCCCCTAGATGTCCTGCCAACGGAATCTCATGTGCCATTCTTAAAATAAAATTCCTTCTTTCTTTTGGAATTACTACTTGCTGAATTTCTTCTCCACAGACATAATCCTTATGCTGTAGTATTCCCTGATCAATGAGATACGAATTTTCTTGCCTTTCCGCCCAATCAAAGCATCTCTTGAGTGTCTCGTCATCGCCTTGAAGTTTCGCCAACTCTGAAATGGCATCTAGCTTTCTACTCGCAGACTCACTTGCTGTCAAGACATTCACATTCGGCGTAGTGGAATTCAAATCCGAAGATATTTGTACATTTACGTCCTCCTCTGCTTTCCCTACAGTTTCTACTTCCACATTTGAAACTGTTTCTTGCCATAATTGTTTATTATGATAAAGTTCAATGTTCTCATTTAGCATCTCAAAAGCTGAACGACTTATTAACATATCACTGGTAAGTTTCTTTGAAACGGCACACATAATTGCTGTATCGCCATGTTTACCATCGTGGATTTTCATCTCATATGTCCGAAGTGGAGCGGTTTCATTATCGCCAAACGCGGACGATAACTCTATTTGTCCTTCTCCTTCAAAAGGCGTACCATGTACTAATTCCTCGCGAATTACAGATATCTGTGCACCAGAATCCACTATACCATTAAAAATTGATTTTCCACATTTGATTTTAACCTCAATTAGGTCATCCAATTTTTTGTGATTACTTGATTCAGATAATGGAACGGAGATCTTTGCTGTCAACACATCTGTTTTCTCGGCTGTATCAGCGCTTACAGTGTTTATTTTCGGTTGTGAAATTTGTCGAGTAAAAGTATTGTTTTGAGTATTCGTCATATTACTTTTAAATTGTCGTCCTTGCCCACAGAACTTAGAAATATGCCCCTCTTTACCGCAACTAAAGCATGTGGGGTTAAATCTGCGTTTAACCAACGTTTCATCTTGACGTTTCTGAACCCACTTAGGAATGGTTTGAGACGGAGACTTCGACGTCATCCTAGCTCCTTGTTCCATTGGACGCTCATAAGTTCTCTCATTACCTTTATTTTTCGAATCACCTCCCCACGACCTCTTCGCTAAATCATGGACGTTAACATATTCGTCTAGTTTATCTGCCAACTCAGACGGGATTATCAACTTAGACCACTGGTCCAAAAAATGCTCACGTATTTCATGTGGAACTCTCCTCTTGATTTGGTCAGCGATAATCAATTTCTTCAACCCGTCATAATCCTCGATTTCTAATCCTTTTACCCACTCTTCAAAATAGTTAGTTATTTCAAAACAGAAATCTCTCCACGTTTTCTCTGGCACTTTTTGATGGGTCATAAATTTCCTCCTAAAACTTTCAGGGCTTAATTTAAATCGTCTTAACAAAATCGATTTTATATACTCATAGTTTTCTGCATTCTCTACCGGTTCTCTATTAATCAGCTGAACAATTTCCGTTGGTAATAAATTTAATAAACACAAGACCCATTCCTTGTTATCTACTTTCAATCTATTAGCATGATTTTCAAACATCGTTAAATAGCATGTAATATCAGATTCGCGCGGGTCAAACTTAGGTGTGTACTTGAATAATTCTAACCTAGCTTTCCCAGCGTCTCTAAAATTTTCGTCTCTAACGTTTGTTGACAAGTCTATTCTACTATTTGCCTCGATTTCCAATTTTCTTACCTCAAATTCTCTCTGCTCTCTTTCTCTTCTTTCTTCAAATTCTCTTTGTTCCCGTTCAAATTCTCTTTGTTCCCGTTGTTTTCTTTCTTCAATAAATGAACTAAGCATTTCCTTTACCAATTCTAAATCTTCTTCATAAATATTGCTACTGGTAATCATTTTCTTTAGATCCGGTAGTAACAAACCAGGTGAAGGATTTTCACCGATCTCTTCCGCTAACTTAATTAAATCTTCCTTCTTTCCCTTATTTAAAAACGACATGGCTCTTCTCACAACTAAATAACTTCTCCACTTCCTAGGTTCTGATCCTATCGCTGCTGCGCCAGTACGGGTTTTTTTAGCTTCCTTTCAACAAAAGGCAAAGCAATTTATGGGACTTACATAAAAACCTTTATTACTCTAACATAAATCATACAATTCCAACGCCAGTTTTATCAGGCGTCCAAAACAAAAACAGTCCCAACAAAATTTTATATAAAACTGAATTAAATCTTTAGAATCCTCGCACCTCTCATTATTGTAACGTGCCCTCATTCTCGAGTACATATTTTATACTTCAGCTCGAGTCAAATTTCTCGGTTTTATTACCATGGAGTTTGGTGCGTTTGTTAATTCATCATCACATAATACGTTGATAATGTCGACGGAACTTTACTGACAGTAATACTCTGCGGAATACTCTGCTAATTCCTGAGTTCGTCGTTCTAAAGTCCAGTTGGTGTAGAAAGCTCTAGTAAAGAATCCATTTATCAGGATGGAACACGAACTTTATTGCTTCTAGAATTTCGTCGAACAATCAGCTCTACAAAATTCACAAGCACAAACAGCTCGTAACGTGATGATAACAGTCCGCTTAGTACAAAAGCGTTCACAAATGCCGTATTTCTCGCACTGAATAAAACACTTCCACAGGCATAAATTCAGTGGAAACTTACGCGAGAAATCGCTAACAGTCCCTCAAAACTAAGCAATGAAAAATTCACTCGCAGCTATCAAAGGAAAGCTTGAAAAAGGAAGCGACGTATAACTTTCTCTATCACATTTCACAGCGTATTGCAGCGAACACACTCAACGAATGCTTGGTGAGAAACTGACTGAACTGAGCACCCAGCTCCGCTTTTATAGATGACGCAGAAGCTATTAGAAATTTCCCGAAGGTTCCCCTTAAAGCCTGAATTTTGATTACGTCACAGCTGAATCCTTAGGCTATTGTGTGATTTTAATAGAGAAAACCAACTTTACAGGTCCCATTGGAAAAATTGCGCCAAATTGTTTTTTTTAAACATTTTTGTGAAATAACTGTATTTTTAATAAAAAATTGCTGTAACTCTACTTTTTGTGGTGATTTTAAGATGTACCAACAGACTCCAAACTAGGGGACTAATAATACAAGTACAATATTGTATAAAAGTCATTATATTGTAACTAATGCCATCTCTTCTAATTATTTTTTTTTGTATACAGCCAATGTTTCTCTTTTTATGCATAAAAAAGTAGGCACAGAAATTCGTTGATAACATTAAGATTTTTTTTATATTTCAAATCTGTCCCATTAGCCCCTACTCTCCCCTAGTCTTCTGAAGAAAGCTCAAAAGTTGGTAGCTATACTTATGTTGTAAGCAAATTCGCGGAAGTTGAAAACAAACAAAACTTCCATTACATTAAAAGCCAAAATTCCCGACAATTGTATTATTAAAAAAATACTCATGCTTATGTGCTTTGGTGCGGCAAAAACTACAAACAAGTAACGGCAGAATGCATTAGAAAATGTTTCGAAAAAAAAAAAAAGAAACTAGCAGATAAAACTGTATTTTAAAAGTATGCTCAACTATTCTCAATTGATAGACACTTGACCTACTCTTCCTTTAGTTTGTGTCGTTTTTGAAGCTGTTAGTTTTTAAAGGGGCTTTAAATTCCAATATTAAAGCTGTCTGTTTTGATAAAGTAATCTTAAAAAATAAACATAGATGACACTAACATGAAAACCGATTAAAAGAAAAAGAGTGCAAACGCCCGTTATTTGTATTTAAACATCGTTTTTCTTACGGGTGTTTACTTTGCGATTTTTCAACTACATCTTTGTTTTTTACTGTTAAATGTCTTAAATCTTTTTAAAGATAAATTGAGTGAAAGCGCTAGGCATTGTTTATCCATGATGATGGAAGTTGTATTTCACAATATGCATTTTAATGAAAGTAGATTCTTTAAATTCTAACATTTTGAGAGAAATAGTAAGATGGTAAGAAAATAATTTTATATCATTTTGGAAATATCTGAAGTCTGTCCAGGAAAAGCTTGGTGTCTTTTTACATTTTTAAAGATATCCAAATGAAATTTTTAAAAATATAGTGGCTGCTTTTTGGATTTGGTTAAGGACCTGAGCCATTTTCTTTGAAAGAGGTGTAAGTCCATTTTATATTACACTGACCTACTTTTGTACTTGTTTACTTGAATTTTTTGTACTTGAATGGTTAACATCAGGCAGGAGCGTAGCCTTTCCAGGTGATATGGGGGTATATCTTCCTCGAAATTTTCAAATTTGTTAGCACAAGCTTTATGTAGCTGGGAAATATCGTTTAATTATTGTATATTATCCCTTCCCGAAAACATTTTCCTGGCTACTCCCCTTGCAGAATTAAACTATGTATAATACTGATTTACCGGGTGATTAGGATTGAAGTTACCTTAAAATAAATAAAAACTTTGTGAAAAAAACACACATAAAAGGAAGTCCTTTCGGGTGTACATATTTTGTAGGAACATGATAAACACGTTATATGGTCCATGGGGAAATCAAATCTACAATAAAAAAATGTGTGCGTGTAATCTTTACGCGCGATTGATGTAAAACTTCTTTGACGTTTACGACACATATCACTGAAATAATTAAACTTAAAATAAATATCACCTTATAATTTAATTATATTTATTATCCATGTACTTTTCAAAGATTATATAAATGCTATATTCATATTATTCATTGGAAAGAGGTACTTGAATGTCATCGTAATTTTTTATATGTGAAATTATAGGTTTGTGGTAACTATAATGTGAAACCTAAATTTTACTCTCTAAATTTGCTAATTTTCTTGAAAATACAGCATCTATCGTTGTACCGAAACGCGTTGTTGATTGAAGTCGAGAAGTATTCATAATTAGATCAAATTTTTCTTTTAAAAAATCAACTAACGGCTGAGATTCTTGAGAGTGAAAATTGACATTAAAATCACCAGTAAGAATCATCGGTAATTCATGATAATTACTTAGAATCCAGGAAGTGTCCATGTTGTAGTATTATTCTTTAATGTTTCTATACCATTGTTCCGTCTAGAGGTTGGGTTTGAAAGGGGGGTATGTCCATTGTCTAGTATTATACTTTAACTGTGTTCTTTAACTGATGTTTTCCTCTGTTAGTTGGGTTCGAATGCAGGTAGTGTAATTTTTTTTTTTTGTGTGTGTGTGTGTGTGTTTTTATCATAGTATTCTTAAGCGTTGATTTCGTCTGCTGGTAGGTTTCAAATTATTATTCTGTATCCGTGTTTTTAAACTGCAGCTTCTGTCTATGGTTTGGGATTGATTGCAGCCAGGGTCCATTTCTTTGTGGTGTTCCATCCCCGTGTTAAAGCGTTGGTCCGTCTTGAGGTTGTGTTAGAATCCACGGAGTGTCCATTTGTTATTCTTTTATTTTGTTCTTAAACCGTTAGCAGCTAGTGTTTGTTTCTTTGTGGTGTTACATACCCGTGTTCTTAAACCGTTGTTCCGTCTGGATATCGGGTTAGCCTTCATGAAGTGTCCGTGTTGAACTATTATTCTTTCACTGTTTTCTTAAAACTTAGGGTTTGAATCGAGAGACGAGAACCTCCTGTGAGGTTGGGATTACATGTAAAATATTATGTTGGATGTACCTTCAAAACGCTTATTGATATATAAAATAAAGATCGATGTGTCAAAGATACGGTTCAAAATGTGAGGGGTGGGGGTGCCACCGTAAGTTAGCCTTTGTTGGGGGGGTGCGACGTTAAAAGGTTGAGAATCGCTGTCCTTACAGGTTCCGCGCATTTTTACAGGATGAAGTTGGCGAACGGCGTAAGCAGCGTAGCGGTCGAAAAGGTAGATTTTCTGTGGTTCTTCTTTTTCCGCGCACTTGGCGTGGAGTATATGGCATATACGTCACTTCCTTTACTGAGCGTTACTTCTGTCAGAAAAAAATTTTGAGTTACTCCCTAGTTGCGCCTAAAGAAGTTTTACTTACATTTTTATTTAATTTGTTTTCTGCTACTTTCTTTTAGAAGCATAAGGAAATTTATTTTTATTTATTTAGTTACTTTTTCTGTTATTTTCTTTTTATAGGCGAAAGAAAGTGACAGACAGACAATCACTGACACATTAAATGATATTTATTCATTAAATAAATTAGAAGTTACGTTTAGTCTCGAAATTTATGGAATAGCATAATATTGCTGAGTTTTGCACTAATAAAACTCAAGTAAAGAATGAAGGGAATACCAATATTGTATTTTTCTCTCTTGTCGTCGATTAATCCAGTCATTGAGGAATGATTATCCACCTAGTATAATTTATTTGCCGCAAAGCAAAGTAATTGTTGTGCAATGTATTCCCAGAAAGAGCTGGATAATGGATAATGAGGAAACTGATTAATAGTAAGCCCGTAAACTAAACTAAGAGATAAGCTAGTTAAGCTCAGAGAGTGCAGCTCGTTTCAAAACTAAATTACCTTCTGTAATACTGTAAATCGTTTGGATAATACTTAGCACTACATTCCAAATTTACTCTGCAATCGCTGGAGATTATAACTTAAAACTTTAAGACTATATATTGGCATGCAGATGTATGAGAAGCTATTATACGTTAAACCATTGATTATTTTGTAAAGAACAGAGTAGTTTATAGATGGGAACAACTTCAGATATTTAATTTAAACTGAAATACCTTTTTGAAAGGATGCACATAAATACTATTTAACGCATAGCTGTCAGTATTTAAGGATTATAGGTCACCACTTTTTGTGAACAGCAATTTATTTTAATAAAAATCAAACCATATTTGAATCTGAAGAAGTCTGCTATAAGTTAAAAATAACTGTTCACAAAACGTAGTTGATTGAATTCCGTTTGCATATGCTGGCAGCTATTTCAACGTATTTAGATTATAGCATAGCTGCCAGCTTTTACACTTCTTTTTAAAGATTATTCACAACTTTCAAAAAGTTTTACTGTGCATTAAAAATTTGGTTTTGATTTAAGCTTAAAATACTTTTTAAAATTGCATACTCTTTCGACAAAAGCCTAGAAGTTGGCAGCTATGCTTCAATAGCCAAAAAGTGACCGAAATACTCAGGATTTTATTTTTTTTGGGGGGGGGGGAAGTGGAAGAAAGCGTTTTTCTTCTTAAGGTAAATGGAGGACTGTTTGTTTAGATTTCAAGAACAAAGCGAGTCTAAAGCGCATTTTCAGGTTTTGAATTAATCTTCATTAAATAAATTCGAAACTATTTGGAGTTACTTTTCTTTGAAAATACTGTATACACTTTGACGAGAAACATTCAATTTAAGTTCATTCAATGACTAAAGTAAGTAGCAGCGCTTTGAACGATTAAATTACTCAACGAAAAATCGATTACATTACAAGTAAGCCCTCCACCCCTATAAATGTTTTTCTCTTTACAGAACCACTCACACAAAAGCATTATTACTGCACGGCTCACGCTTTCTTTTATTTTTAGAATCCTGCGCATCTAACTTTAGAGTTTTATATCGATTTTCTACCATAAAAATTCTGCAAGAATGATATTTATACAACTTTATTGCACTCTTTATTGACTATACTTTTTTGCACGTCGCATATTTTCTAATTTTTATTTGGAGGGTTATCTGGGAAAACTAGGGGCGTAGCCAGAAATTTTTTATGGGGGGGGGAGGAATACGAGTACTGCAACTCACATATATGCATACATGTGCGTGATAAGGGAGCGAAGAATATACATTTTGTATGGCAAAAAGTTCCTCATGGAGGGGGGTTATGACCCCCCTACCCTCCCCTTTGTGTACGCCCCTAAGGAGAACTTATTATAAACGGAAGTTCGGCCAGGTTTCTTTTTTTTTTTTAAGTATTTCTAAAAGGAGCCATAAAACATCGTGTTTTGTATTACATAGGATATCAAAAAATGATAATTCATTATTTAACGAGTTTTTACAGTTTTACAGCATTGTAAACGGGAAAATGAGTATTTTCATCATTTTTCATAGAAAACGATGTCTGGATAAGTAAGACTTAAGTTTGCGAGAATTGAATTACAAAATAATTCAGAGAAATGAAATTGTGCACTTTGTCAAAATTTGCTAGACTTATTAAATATTCTTGTTTTTAAATTTATTTTAATTTAATGTAATATAGACGGCAAAATTCTCTTAGTAAAAATATGATAATAGATAAAATGTAATTTTTCTTTTACAGATAAGCTCTATATCTGTTATTTTTTCTTTGTTTTGGATGTCGGAAAAATGCAAGTGATATTTGAATTTTAGGATTTTAGGATAGTTAATCATCTCCAATAATAGAGTAGATATTCCATGCACTAAATGACAGATCGTTTGAAAAAACAGAAAATTTTATAAATATTCATTTCTTTTTTCACATGAACCGTTTACGATATATCTGCCCTAGAAATCCGCCGAAATGAAATTAGGGGAAAATGTATTTTTTTTACATGGACTTTTAGCGTTTTCTATGTCAATATTTATGCATTCATGAGTCAAGAAAACATAATTTTGGAATTTGAAATTTTTTTTAAAAAGGTGTTGGCTCTGGCTCTGTGTTTATCCCACTTTTAATTTGATTCTGATTTTGATGATATTAGAATTCCGAAAAATGAAAAAATCGTACTTTAAACAATCGCTTAAACGATCACCAGGTCTGCGATGGTCATAATATGACAAAACGCACCAAGATTGGGCACTTTTAGCGATTTTTCGCCAAGTGTGGTCTAAACAAAAAATGTGTTCCCAAAACTGATTTCATCTTGGCGATTATGAATAAGAATAAATAGAGCGCTGTTTTAATCGCAATACTAATCAAAATTCATTATCGAATACGCGCATGCACAAATCACCAAAGAATTAAAAGTTGTTCTTGGTGGCAAATATTCAAGTTTTTCTGGATTTTTTGTTATGGTAAATTAATCTGAGAAATCTTTTTTTTTTTTCTTTCTTTCTTTTTGTTTTTAAAAAATCAGACTTGAGGATACGAATGCACCTGTATTCTAAGTCAGTGGTTAATAAACTGTTAACATTAAGGTTAGCCCCCCCCCCCCAAAAAAAAAACAAAGGATAACTGACAATGCCTCCCCCCCCCGCATTCCTCTTACCATACATACAAAATTTTTATTTTCAACAATGAACATTTATTCTCCTTTTCTACAAAATAATGTTATCAGTAAAGTTTGATTAGACATTTTAAGCGAAAATAGATATGTTTTGGAATGAATAAATTAGATGTTTTTTTCCAAAACGCGCATTATCACTTGATTTTTGCCTCTTTTTCTTGCGCTACTTCCCTGCAAATGCTCTACGCCCAGGGACTGATTTCGGCAGGGCGTTAGGTTTGGCTTGGCGTGTGGGATTATGGCCGATTAGCTACTCTTGGGCTCTAGGAAAATGGGCAGCAAGACCTCCGTGGAGGTCTTGCTAAGAGGTCCTAACCCGTATTTAAGCTAAGTTTCGGAGGAAACCACGAAAAACTCTGAATGATTAGGTCGGCGGGCGCGACCTGGTTTCGAACCAGGCACCTTCCGTCTCCCAGTTCTGAGCGCTGTGCTCTGTGCAACTGGTGGGGCGCAGGACGTTGGGGGCAAGCGCCTGTGCCCCCAACAAAAATAGGGCCCTCAAATTATCCTTTAAATGTAAAAGTTCGCAAATTTTGATTTTAATTTAAAATAAGAGACAGAGATTTATTTTAAGAAAAATAGTAGTAGTAATGATTGCTACTATTTCATAGCACTAGCATTATATCCACAATTTTTTTTTTAGCTAAATGGTTAGTCACAGGCAATTATTTAGGGCAAATTTATCATTTAGGCGTGGCCTGCTTAGTGATATATGCTGACCGCTAGAAAAACCTCGGAGCCTATTTGCAACCGGAACATATAAAAGAAAATACCTTCGTAATTGGAGCAAAGTGAAGATTTGTCCCACTATAAATAAATGCTCTCATACAAACATTACGAAAATAAATACAAAAAATATTTTGGAACATGTTACTTGAAAAATATAGAACGAAATTAAAGCTTGAAATATATATATATATAATATAATTGAAATATTATTATCCTGCATAATATCATTATTAACAAACTATCGCATTTCATTCTGCAATTATAATTAACCCTTTAACGCGCAATGTTCCCGCTCTAGGAATATCAAACTCTGACGTTTTGACTGTTACCCGTCACGAAGAATATATTTGATTTCTATAAAAATAGTTGCGTGTGACATAGCTCCACGAGAATCCTTTACTTTTTAGCATACATCCTTTACTTTTTCCCGTAAAAAAATTGTCACGATTATTTTTAACAGCACTGACATCTGCTGAAAAATGGAAGAATGCGAGAAAAGCTGGATAGATTGCCCAATGCTGAAAAAGGGCAGCCGTTGCCATGGCTCGACTTAACTACCAGCAAGATGGCGGACGATTGAAACGTTCATCGCGTGCAACAGATCTAGAGACCCTTTTTTAGCGCACAGCCAGCTTCGTCCGCCATCTTGATGGTAGTTGAGCGATGGCAACAGCTGCCATTTTTTCAGCATTGGGAAAGTGTTGAGCCTCAAAGGGTTAAATAATTCTATCATTAAAAAATGAAATAATTGTTTTTATGCTGTTATAACATTCTTCTTTGTATGGTGTGATAGTGAAGTTGCTTTGTAGGGTGCAAGAAAGATTCCATAAGAAGGGTTCCCCTTCTTATGAAAACCATTGAAGATTTCTGTCCCAATGAAGATTTCTGCCCTAGGCCCCCATCTCTGCAAATCGGTCCCTGTCTGCCTTAGGCGGTGGACTTTTTTAAGAGTTTCCAAAGCGTATTCACGTTACATCAGGAGAAAGTCGCCTCAAAATCCACACCATTAGATCGACAAGCGCGCGGTAGGTCAGAAAGCGGTGGCGCCAGTCCGACGGGGGACCACTACCACTGACGCACTCAGTGGCGTAGCCAAAAGGAGGTATAGGGGGTCACATACCCTCATGAGGAATTTATTGCCATACAAAATGTATATTCCTCACTCCCACACGTATACATATGTTAGTTGTAGTAGTCGTAACCCCCCCTCATGAAAA
This sequence comes from Cheiracanthium punctorium, assembly GCA_038373885.1. NCBI lineage: Eukaryota > Metazoa > Arthropoda > Arachnida > Araneae > Cheiracanthiidae > Cheiracanthium > Cheiracanthium punctorium. The sequence goes on along the minus strand of JAWZYV010013601.1, from coordinate 385,653 downwards.
ATATCTGGCTTCGCCACTGGACGCACTGAAGGGGCCGAAGGTGTGACAGCCCCCGCCCCCTCCCCAATAAAAGAGAAAAAATAAAGAAATCAGGTGCTTTTAAACTCTTACCCTTGAATATATATATTTTTAAGTTCTGTACCGTACCCTTGTACCTTTACACTGAGTGGCGTAGCCAGAAATTTTTCATGGGGGATTTACGACTACTGCAACTCACATATATGTATACGTGTGTGTGATAAGGGAGTGAAAAATATATACATTTTGTATGGCAAAAAATTCCTACCGGGGGTTTGTGACCCCCTATTCTCTAATCCCCTTGCATACGCCTAGCGTTGCCAGGCGTCCGGATAAAGCCGGACATAGTTAGGCTTTTTGATTGCGTGTCCGGCCAAACTTAACGGTGCCCGGCTTTTGTTAGGCTTTTTACTGGTGACTTTGGCTGATTAGTAATAAAGTACTTGAACTCATTTGGCATTCGATGTTATTTATATTTCATTAGATTTAACAAGATTCGTGGCAATAATCAAAATAGCTTGATTTTACATACAATATTTTTGTCGTACCTTTTAATACTGAGACAAAATCCTCAATATTGTAGGCTGTCCGGCCTTTTTACACGAATGTCCGGCCAAACTGGCTGGCCTGTCCGGCTATTTGGTTTGGCGATCTGGCAACCCTACCACTGAACTCACTATTTTCACGTTACATTGGAAGTGGTCTCATTAAAGGTGACTAATATGGTAATAATATAATAGTGTAATTAATAGTGATCGGCAATATGGTGGGATCGTCTATTCATTTTGTTCAAATCAGAAACCATATATCTTTGAAGCAAATAATCCCATTCCCCCTTTCTTTAAGAGTACCATAATTGTCATGGTTTAAAACAGATGTACAATTGTTAATAGGCAGGTTAAAACAGAATTGCATTATCATTTCGACGATAATAAAGAAAGGTACAACAAAGTGCAGGCGGTGTTTTCATTGGATTTTAATGGCTTTTAAAAGAGCGGTAGAACGGAGTCACTATTGAGAAATGCTCCTGGAAGAAATGGCCTTCGAGATGAGAGGAGCTCTGACTTTGACTTAGCTCGTGACAGTAATTTGCTAGAATGGAAGTGTTCTGCGTTTTTATTACCTCGACATCGAAAATTCAAGTCAGTTCCGAAAACACAAAAAACTCCCACTCCCCAATCTTCCATATCCTCAACACCTTATTTCTTTGTTTGAAATGTAAACGTATCGCTTTCATTTTACGTGAGTTTTAAAAATAAAAATACAGTAATACCAGTAGCTTACCCAGGATTTTATTTCGGGGGGGAGGAGGCATCAAATTTAACGCTAAAGTTCAATTGTAAGCAAAATATTAAATTGTACGCCAAATTGTACATAAATATATTTCCATTGCATTTTGACAAATAGGAGGAGGCGTAAAAATTTCAGTTGTCCCCTTGCTCTGAAAATTCTAGCTACGTCTCAACAATGATTTAGAAAAAAAAAACTTAATAAAATCTTCGCGATAACACATTTATGACGTTATATTATTAAAATCGTAAACCGAAACTGTTTTGGAAGTAAATAAAAGACGAATCGATAAGATTTTAAAATCGGCAAACTCCGTGATCGCGTAAGTCGAGGTATTGCTGCACTACAAAAGTAGATTTTATTATTTCAAAATTAAAGCTGGTCTATAATTTATGTTGTTACTTTTCTTAAAAATTCCCTCAACGAATAGATCAAAAGTTCCTGACGAGGGGTCACAATTTCCCCTACAGGGGGCAAGTGCCCAAACTGGAGGCAGCCTTAGATACGCCACTGCATAAATACCTTTATTATTGTATTATGTGAAGTGATACGTAATTTTCACAAATAAAGTACTAAAATTTCGCATTTAATAAAAAAATACTAAACGAAAATTTTGCATTTATTCGCAAAAACTCAAAAAAGCAATAATAATAAAACTATAGTATAGTACTTACAATGTTTTATTAAAAGTTAACATTGTAGATGTCACGGAAAAAACACTCAAAATACTGGTGTTAAACGATAAAGTAAATAAAAAAACTTTGTAAAAAACACACATCTTAACATCTTGTGTGTGTTTTTTACAAAGTTTTATATTTACTTTATTGTAGATGTTTCTACATTTTCTTACTTTAACCTTTATCTTCGGTCATTAATAACTATGTTGTATGTACTAAAATATCTCTCAGCATCTACACTGTTCACTGGAGTAAAGAGGCTTTGGATAGCTGCCTTTGGAAAGCTAGGGTAGCAGTATTTTGTTCCTACTAAAACCTGTATGATATAAACAGGAGTTTCTTGTATAATCACATCAAGTAGTTGACGACGAAAATGAGTATATCCGTACATGAGTTCATCCTGTGGTATTTCTATGAAAAAGGGTACTTTAGAGAAGCTTTCCAGGATCAAATTTGTGTTCATAGATGAAGTAGGTACGGCTGCAGCTACAGATGGACAAAATAATTTGCCGATGTGCTGATGGGCTTCGTTTGTCGGGTTGGATTTCACGTGTGAAGGCAGTATGTCTAAACATTTTTGTGCTGTTGTCTTCAGCATAATGCTGTGCTCTTCATCAAATTCGCATTCCCCTTTGACAAAATGCTTTTATTTTTTCACCAAAACAACCCTCACATTGACGATTAAGAGAAGAGTTTAAATCTTAATCTTACAAAATGTGCTTAAATGGATAGTCTGATCCTTCAAGATTTTCACGATTTTCGGACACGAAATACGACTCCACGTTTTTTTTTTTTTTCTGGGAGGGGCGCCGAAATGAGAAAAATGTTTAAAAAATAAGTGGTAAAATTTAAATATTTATGTATCTTACGTATGTTTTAACGCAAATCACCATTTGAATGAGTTTTTAGTTCAACAAATAAATTTTGCTTGAAGGTTCAGTAAGGAGACTAGCTTCAAGAAGCGTTTCGCTCCATTGTTTTGACTTAACTGAAGAAATGTAAATACTGAGTCTTCTATCCTGTCTGTCGCGTCGGATTGCAATGGCGGCCGACCTGAAGGCACTAGCGAATTCAGGGAAGGGGCTGGTAGGCTTCAGACACTGCCTCCTAGATACAGAAAGCCTAATCACTGCTACGTCACCAAGCCTTTGCGTCATCAGTAGGCCTTTCCAAGTTGACGTCATCACAGTTTCATTTTCATAAAGTAAAACTATTTGAAATTTCTGGTAAATTTATTCTCTCATAGCAACATTTTAGGGAATTGAGGTAGAAAATTTAATTTTGCAAAAAGGGCAGTTTTTAACTATAACTAATTGTATAAAATAATAAGGGAGTAGATCACAATGAACTGTTTTGTGTCATAAAGGTATTTAAATTCTTATCTTCAACATAAGATACTTTTTAATATCTGTAGCTTGGACCAGAAAACTGAAATAGTTTTACTTTATGAGAATGAAAGTGTGGTGACGTCATTACTTGAAGGCCTAATGATGACTCAAATGGTAATTCAGCGCTCAGGCTTTCTGTATCTAGGAGGCAGTGCTTCAGCCCGCTCCCCCAAAAGAGATTGCTAGAGGTTTTCATTATGAACTTTGAATATGTAAAGTAATCTTTTTTAATCACATAGGCCCTTCCAAAAGTTTTTACATTGGTTTAGACAAAATTTTGCTTTATTGTATCTTTTGTTTGGGTGAAATAAGCTTTTTTCAAAATTTAGTCCCTCCCAAAAGACAATTTCTGGAGGCAGACCTTAGGTTACATGAAGAGTTAAGAGGCGTGGGCTATTGTAGTCTCGACAAAACAATAGTGTTTACTGTTTCTGTTGTAAGATATTTAGTACTACAAGTTCTAATAAAACTTTATCAGATCAGAGTGGCAACTGTAACTGGAGGCACTTTGAAGCTACTGAATCGTCATGAAAGTTCTTCTACTCATCTAAAATGCTATGAAAAATGGGTAGAGGCGGAAAAGAGACTGAGCACAGGTAAAACAATGGACTATGAAAACCAGAAAATAATTGCCCGGGAAAAGGAATAATGGCAAACTGTTCTTACACGACTTCTTGCCATAACACAATATTGGAAAATGAAAAAAAAAGGTGTCTGTCATACTTAGGAAAAACGTACAAAACGAATTATTGACTCTGATGCGAGATAAAGTAAGAGAAGAATAGTTAGTAGAATTAAAACAGCTAAATACTATATATGCATTGATTCTCTACTGCACACACGCTTTAAGTAGGAAAGAACAGCTTTCTGTTGTTTTGAGGTATGTTTATGAAACAAGAGCAAAAAGTTGAAAATTTCGAAAGTTTCCTAGATTTCATTGAAATAACAGATACTTCAGAAAATGGGCTGTCGGAAACCGTCTTAAAAAACTACAGGAGTACGACTTGGATATTTCTAATTGCAGAGACCAAGGGTAAGATAATGGGGCAAATATGAAAGGCAAACACTAAGGACTGAAAAAAAATAAAAGTAAATAAGAGAGCCTTTTTGTACCGTGCACCTGTCATGGCCTAAACTTGGTACTGAGCGATGCCGGAAAATCCTCAGTACCAGCAGTTACTCTTTCTGGAATAATTCACGACTGTTTGTGTTTTTTAGCTCATCCGCAAAAAGAAAGAGCAAATTTTTATAGAGACTATCGCAGTCATATAAGGCGTCATCATTATTTGGACCTTCTCTTACATTAAAAGAACTTTGTGCAACTCGCCAGGAAACACGAATTGAATCGCTGAAAGCTATAAGATATCAGAATGTGCAAATACGACAGGCACTTTGGGACCTGCGTTAGGACGCACTATTCGCGTGAGGACGCATTTCTGCGAAAACGGATTTTTTAGTTTTTTAGTGAAAGCGAAAGAGTTGGCTGAAGGTTTAGAAGAGGAAGGAAAATTCAAAACACAGCAGGTTAGAAGGAAGAAGAAGCAGTTTGATTATGAGGCCGATGATGAAGCACTATTGATCCCCAAGATCGTTTCAGAGTTTATTTTATTTATTTCTTACCACTTGTTGAAAGAGCTCAAATGGCTGTTCAAGAGAGAGTCGAACAACACATGGACAAGATGTCAAATTTTAATTTTCTTTTTAAACTTGATGAATTACCCAACAGAGATGACTTGTTATTTAAATGCAAAGATTTAGAAGATCTCCTTTCGGATGGGGATGACAGTCACATCAAAGGAGTTGAGTGATGCAAAGAGCTGATCTGTATCAAGAACCTCATGCGAAATAAAGATACGTAACACTTTTACGTTTTAGGTATTCAGATTTTAACGGCTTGATTTATTGTTCAGTTAATTCATAATGATTTTAAGCACCAACATTTTTCTTTTTACTTCCTTGTACGTAGTATAAGGAAGTAATGTGATCCCGAAAAATTTTGGGGGCTAAATTTCGACGAAAAAACCGATTTTGACTACCTCTAAATTTAATTTAAAATTTTTTTTCGATGCATCTCATCGTAAGCTAGCATGCACGATCATATAAACGCGTCTGCAACTCATTTTGACCAGCGGCGAGTCTACTGTAGTCAGTTTTTCCATGCCGTCTGTACGTACGTACGTATGTATGTAACTCGCATATCTCAAAAACTATTGGTCGTAGAATGTTGAGATTTGATATTTAGGATTGTTCTATGATCTAGTTGTGCACCTCCCCTTTTGGTCACAATCGAATGGATAGTTTATGTACAGGACCGTCCAAAAGATTCGAAATACATTACGCTCTATGGGCCGAAATTGATTAAACTCGCATATCTCAAAAACTATTAGGCATAGAATGTCGAAACTTCATATTTTGGATAGTTGTAACATCTAGTTGTGCACCTCCCCTTTTGGTTCCATTTGACGGGATAGTTTATCTACAGGACCTCCCAAAAGATTCGAAATACATTACGCTCTATGGAGCGAAATTCATTAAACTCGCATATCTCAAAAACTATTGGTCATAGAATGTTGAAACTTTATATTTAGGATTGCTGTAACATCTAGTTGTACAACTCCCCTTTCGGTTCCATTCGACTCCATATTTTATCTACAGGGCGGGTCAAAAGTTTCTAAATACACTACGTTCTATGGACCGAAATTCATTACAGCGTATTTTAGCGGTACTGGGCAATTTCAAACGACTCAGATGTGATATATGCTGTTAAGAGTTACAAAATGAATTTCTCTATTAAAAAAGTGTCTTTATCATTTTTAGTTCTGCTACGGGAACACTCAAAAGATTTCCAATACATTACGGTCAATGGCAATTTTAGGGGCATTCATCCATTTCAAGCACAATACCGTCCTACCTAATAGGTAATGGTCCGACCACGGTCACGTGCCTCCCTCAAGAACTACGCCAAAAGTCGCCAAGCTTGACGACTTTTGGTGTACGTGTGTGCATATTTAACTCTGAAATCTCAAAAACAATTATGAAATTTAATGTATAAGATTGTTGTAACATCTAGTTGTGAATCTCGATTTTTGGTTCTAATCTACTGGAGAGTTTATTTACAGGACCACCGAAAAGAATTTCATTACTTTAATGTCTATGGACATCTTCAATATTATACAACTGTAGATAGTCATTGTTTGGTCCATGCCCAAAATCTCGCCGTCTGTCGTCGACCTTGAAGAGTTTTGCCGGAATATCGCCAAATTTGGCGATAGTCAGTCATTGGGTCCATGCCCAAAGTATCGCCATTTGTCATCGTTCTTGGCGAGTTTCGGCGAAATATCGCCAAATTTGGCGATAATCTGTCATGTTTGGTCCATGCTTAAAATCTCGCCATCTGTCGTCGACATTGACGTGTTTCGCTGAAATATCGCCAAATTTGGCGCCAAAAATTATTTCATATTTTGTATAACTCTAAAACTTTAACCCGTAGAATTTTGAACTTTTGTATTTAGAAAGAACTATTGTAATCTCTGTTTTCAATATCTTTTTCATCTAGTTGTGCACCTCCCCTTTTGGTTCCATTCGACTGGATAGTTTATCTACAGGACTGCCCAAAACATTCGAAATACATTACACTCAATGGGCCGAAATTCATTGAACTCGCATATCTCAAAAACTGTTAGGCGTTGAATGTTGAAACTTTATATTTAGGATTGTTGTAACATCTAGTTGTGCACCTCCCCTTTCGGTTCCATTCGACTGAATAGTTTTATCTACAGGACCGCCCAAAAGATTCGAAATACATTACGCTCTATGGGCCGAAATTCATCAAAGCGTTTTTTAGAGGTATTGGGCTATTTCAAACGACTCAGAAGTGATATATGCTGTAAAGAGTTAGAAAATGAATTTCTCCATTAAAAAAAATGTCTTTATCATTTATAGTTCTGCTACAGGAACACTCAAAAGATTTCCAATACATTACGGTCAATAGCAATTTTAGGGGCATTCATCCATTTCAAGCACAATACCGTCCTACCACATAAGTTAGGTAATGGTCCGACCACGGTCACGTGCCTCCCTCAAGAACTTTGCCAAAAGTCGCCAAGCTTGGCGACTTTTGGTGTATGTGTGTGCATATTTAACTCTCAAATCTCAAAAACTATTATGAAATTTCATATATAAGAATGTTGTAACATCTAGTTGTGCATCTCGATTTTTGGTTCCAATCTACTGGAGAGTTTATTTACAGGACCACCGAAAAGAATTTCAGTACCTTAATGTCTATGGACATCTTCAATATAATACAACTGTAGACAGTCATTGTTTGGTACATGCCCAAAATCTCGCCGTCTGTCCTCGACCTTGGCGAGTTTCGGCGAAATGTCGCCAAATTTGGCGATAGTCAGTCATTTGGTCCATGCCCAAAGTATCGCCATTAGTCATCGTTCTTGGCGAGTTTTGGCGAAATATCGCCAAATTTGGTGATAATCTTTCATTGTTTGGTTCATGCTTAAAATCTCGCCAAATGTCGTCGACATTGACGAGTTTCGCCGAAATATCGCCAAATTTGGCACCAAAAATTATTTCCTATTTTGTATAACTCTAAAACTTTAACCCGTGGATTTTTTAACTTTATATTTAGAACTATTGTGATATCTAACTGTTTTCAATATCTTTTTTGACAGCAATCGACTGAGAATTTATTTACATGGAGAGCCAAATGACTTTGAGTACATTGAGGTGTATGGATGCATTCAATTCATTGAAAGTCTGTGGTCAATGACTACTTTGGCTATCCCCAAAATCTCGCAGACTATCTCAAGTTTGTCGGCGTTTGGTGAAATATCGCCAAATAAAGTGTCAGAAGGAAATCTTTCAAATTGAACTCAGCTTGGCGATATCGAAATATTTGGCTAGAAATCGCTAAACCTTACTATTATTGATATTTTATCTCTTTCAAACAAATAAATTTAGAGGAAGTGCGTCAAAAATATTTTTGATCTAATGGACGTGCAAGGAAGTCATGTGTTGGACACATCAGATTTTTTTGACAGCAATCGACTGGGAATTTATTTACAAGGTGAGCCAAATGACTTTAAATACATTGAGGTATATGGATGCATTCAATTCATTGAAAGTCTGAGGTGAATGACTATTTTGGCTATCCCAGCCCAAAATCTCGCAAACTATCTCAAGCTTGTCGGCTTTTGGTGAAATATCGCCAAATAAAGTGTCAGTAGGAAATCTTTCAAACTGAACTCAGCTTGGCGATATCGAAATATTTGGATAGAAATCGCTAAACCTTACTATTACTGATATTTTATCTCTTTCAGACAAATAAGTTTAAAGGAAGGGCGTCGAAAATATTTTTGAATTAATAGACGTGCAAGGAAGTCATGTGTTGTACACATCAGATTTTTTTTTCAAAATTAAAAACTGTTCTTTAATTTCTCTTTGTTTGATTTTAGGCGAGAAAACGTCTCTGAATGTGCTGAACTGTTTGTTGGAAACTGGATCTGCAGACGCTTATGTAAATGTGTAGGCTGCTTTACGAATACTTCTGACAATGCCGCCGTCGGCAGCGTGGGCTGAGAGAAGTTTTTCTAAATTAAGAATAATAAAAACTTACCTAAGGTCTACTCTTTCTGAGGAAAGCCTGAACAATCTTTATATTTTATTCATTCAAAATGATATTTCATCGTCATTAGATTATGACACTTTAATAAAAAAAATTTCGGCTGCTAAAGCTTGGAAGGCTCATTGCTAAGAGTTTAATAGATTATTTTAATCAATTTTCCATAAAAAAAAATTTTAATTTTTCACACTCGTACTACGATTTATAGTTATATTGATGTACCTTTTCTAGAAAAGCGAAAGCCAAAGTTTATATATCTGAATATCTTCGAACTTTCTTTAATATTCCGACTGTATTAAATCAAATAAAACTTTGCTATAGTTAAAAATGTTTCTGTCATATTCTACCAGAAAAACAATACGAGTAAACTGAGTAAATGTATTTGTTGGAAGTTCTCTAGTTACAGGATTACAGTACAGCCCGTTAACCAAAGTTTGAAAGAGTGATTAAAGTAATTAATTCTGGATGAAGTTGTTAAAGTTATGCAATAATGAAAAGACACTAAATACTCTACTTTAATATTTACTATCTAGGAAATTATATTGGTTTTAGCTTTTGCTTTTTAGTCCCTACAAAATGTCATTTTTAGGTATGACGTTCCCACTAGTTGCAATTATAGAGCACACATACTTCCTACTGGGTTTCTTGTATCAATGTTTACTGTAAGGGGCGCCAAAACTCATTCTTGCACACACAAAATTTTGCTCTTAGGCAGGCCCTACAGCACACTCACGGATTGTGATGCAGATTCCAAATGGTATTTAAAACGGTGAAGTATAGTAAGTTGGAGTATTCTTGGCGAAGATCGTAAAAAAGTTTTAGAAGACGATTTTAAGATGGATTTCGATTCCAAAAGATGAGTTTTATGGAATAAGGGAGAAAAATACGGCACTCTTATGAATAATGATATACATTCCAATTTAGTGGAAGGAGGTAGGAAAATAAGGAAGAAGCATGAATTATGATACGCTTTTAATATATAACACTTTAGTGCATATTTAAAATCTGAAAGTGTTTCAAATTTTCTTACTTTTTTATTATTCTTTCATATTCTTAACTAAACTGAAAATACAAACAATGTGCAAATAGATGTAATTAATTGTTCTCCATATTTTTGTGTCACTAATTAAAAGATAAAATCTGCTGTTAAAAATCACAGAATTTTCTTCTAAAAGCAAATTTTTGTTTCAACAAAGTAATTTGCTCAATTTTCTTCTGAGATAAAGAGACGGGGAGGCGATTTCCCACTATATCAGATTACGAAAAATTAAAAAAAAATCTGAAAATGCAGAATACGACTTTCTATCCCATATTTTGCACACTTTTCGAACAAATTATGGAATACATTGGATACCTATATATTTTTGGTTTTGGACACCTGTAAACGAAACATTACTCAATATTTCAGATAGCTCAAATAAGTACTTTTGCAGATATATCATTTGCAAGAGAATAAAGCCCATTGTGGGGGCAATTACAACGGGCGATAGAAAAAAAAAAGAACATGTGAAAAAATATGTCTAAGCTCAGTATGTTTAATCCTTGTCCACTTAAAATAAATATCTTCATATTCAATTTTTATTATATACCGAAATGGGAATCGCATACTCTGCAGAAACTTTTTTAATTCGAAAGATTTCGTTGTTTGGTGGGAACGTCATCTGTCAGTGCATCATGTAGAGAAAATCAAATCATTTTTGAAAATAGTGTTAAATAAGGTAATCTCAAAAAACTGTTTTACGCGAACTGGAATCGTAATTTCCCCTTGAAATCCTGATAACCCTGGCTTCAATATTACTTGCGATAGTTATAAGCTTTCTTTTACTCTCGGAAATAGAATGGAGCTAGAAATAGCGAAAAATCGTTACGGGTGTATTGTTATTAGAAAGGGCGCATTTTCAGATTTTTAAAATAGCGCATATATTTCAGAATCATTGAGAAATTTTCAAGCCGATCGCACTAAAGGTGTGGATTTTATAACGTTAATCACTTTAGATTAATGACGATAAAAGTTTTGTTTTTGAGTGATTGAATCGGAATTGTGAGAGAGTCATTATCAGTGAGTCAGGGATCAGCGTAATTATAAAGTAGGATTATTAATCTGCTTAAATCTTGTTTCTTCAAAATCGCGAGATTTCAACCGTGCATTAAAATTCCTTATTAGAATTCTGTAGGATATTTCATTTTCAGTGATTATATCGACAGACACGTAACAGGTTTTTCTTTGACAGGAGTTTTTCAGTTTTTTCTTCAAATACAGTAAAACCTCGATACAACGATAGTTAAGGGGCCCAATAAAATTATAGTTCTAGAGGGATGTGTCGTTATATCGAGGGGAGATTATATTATATAGAAATACCGCTAGACAATAGCTTTTTGTCATTAGAGAGGGATTTATTGCTTTATCGAGTACCGTTATATCGAGGTTTTACTGTATCACTCTGAAACGTCTCGCAGCATTTCAGATTTTCTCTGAGTGTTATGTGTCAAAACCGTCCGGATAGTTTTAGGTTTCTCGTCAGGATTTCGAGGTGCACTTTTGATATCAACAAAAATAGCTTTATGGAATAGTTAAGTGCGCCTTAACGTTCTTATTTCTATCTAAACACAAAATTCGGAAAATTTTTAAATTAAGAATTAAGCGAAAGGTTTCAAAATCATCTGGAAAAGAGTTTTGATTCATCCCATTCTCTTACCCTATTGCGGGAAACTGTCGCTGCAATGGTCTGCAGTTTGTTGTGTTTTACTCCACATGGAACCCGAATGAGCCTTAAATCCCCTTAAAAAGTCCTCCACCAAAGTGAGATTGCTGTCGTGTAGCTTTGTCCTTTAAGGCATAGTTGCCAATCATTTAAATTTTATTTCAACATTTCCCGCCACTAAATTTTACGTAGCATTTTATGTTGAAATTAAACCCAAAGTTGTAATTTTAGACTAACTATTTATAAATTGTGGTGTTAAATATTTCGATAAAATGGGACTGATTGACAGCTATGCTTAAGGACATGAACCAGTAATACAATTTGAAAATGCAAAATACAGTCTGAGTAAAAGCTTTAAAGCCAATAAAAATTTTTGAGAAGATGGAAAAATGAAATAAAAGGGATTCAAATATTATTGCACTATTAATTGTCAAAGTTCGTTGTTAAGAAATACCGCAAGAAACATAATTTATAAATTATATAATTATCAGAAAAGCCGCATTTACAAAACCGCTCGAATCGCTCGTGTTCAGAAACTTCATAAATGAGGGATTTACTAAGTTTTTGAACTCTTTCATTCTGTCCGTGCCAGTGAAAAACAAATTGTAGATCGATCAGGGGTTCTATGTTGATTTGTGCTGGACATGAGCTCTTCTAGCACACCCTAACACATTTTACAAGAGTTCTGAATAACCCTGTATATATGATCAGATTAGAGTAAGCGCAAGAGTGCATCTAAAAAATAAACTGTTTTCATCTACTACTGATATTTTCCCTTGGACCTATGAAATGTGATGATAAATAAAGATACAAAGATACTTTTAGTGTGTGACGTTCAGGCGCGTAGCCAGGAACATTTTTCCGGGGGGGGGGGAGGGATATGAACTTAAAAGTGTATAAATAGACGGAATTTCTTCCCTAATCCAAAAATGAAAATTTCGGGGGGGGGGATATACCCCGATATCCCACCCAACTGGCTACGCCCCTGGTGCCGTTGACTGCAGAATATTATTAATCTTAAATATCAAAATTTGAGATTTTAAACTCCATGCTAAAACAATTATGATTCTCAGTCGGTGGTTTATGCTGCAATTAAGATAAGTTAATTTTCAACTTTTCAACCTGTTTCTATTTGATGTAAATTTTTTTTCAGAAATTAATTTATATTAAATTGTATCAGGTTATCCTACTGATATTATAAATGTCAATGTATGTACGTATGTTTATTACTCTTTCACGCTGAAACGGTTTGACAGATTTGGATGAAATTTGGAATAAAGACAATTAAAGTTCTGGATAAACATATTGGCCACTCTTTATCGCACAAAAAAACACTTTTCCTATTATATACAAAAAAAGAACTATCTTTAATAATAACAAAAAAAGAATGCAATTGAGTTTTTATTTTACAGGCCAGTCGACAGATGGTGCCAATTTATAGAACACACAGTTTTTAATAAATAAATTCATTATATCGTCTGCTATGGCAGGATAAAGTATACAACTGAAAAAGTTTTGCCCTCTGACTTAGACTTATAAGACTGACTTGTACTCTGACTTAGACTTCGGCCCAAGCACAAAACTCCGAAATACATGTTACACAAACAACAAATTAAAATTAAGTTTTTGAAATTTTATTCAGCTCGAAATGTGCATTTTTCTGTGCATATTTTTCCCCGTTTTATTACTATTGTGCTACATTCAGAAAAAGGATGTTCGAAATATGAATTTTTAGTTTTTTTAATCAAACTCAAGGATAATGATACACTTTCCAACTTAATGTAATAAGGGAAAAATATACAGAAGACGCATGGAATATGATACGCTTTTAATATATAGCAATTTAGTGCGTATTTACAATATGAAAGTGTTTCAAATTTTCTTACTTGTTTTTTTTCGGTTCCGTTTTTTTATAACGGCCAACCCTTGGAGATTTTTGAATACTATGATTTTTCAGACACAGTAATAAGGAAAGAAAACTTGAGTAATTTAAAATCGTGGGAAATTCCAATGTCGTCTAAACGTGGAAATACTAATTAACATAACACATAGTATTCGCTATTGGTTTGACGACGGCCGGCGGATGTATTCCCAAAAATCTTGCAAAATGACGCCAAGTTTGGACGACTTTTGGCAGTATATATATATATATATATATTAGATATACTGTTTTTTGTTGAATTCCAGCAACTTAGCAAGCTCTTGCACAAAAGTTACATCATTAGCAAAATAGCACCGGAAAATATTTAAAATTCCGATTAGCTAGGCATAATGGCCACTCTTTATCGCACAAAAAAACAGTTTTCCTATTATATACAAAAAAATCTGGAGTGACTCCACTCGACTTTCCGAACACTTACGATTAAGATCATTACCAAGCACTTAAATAAATTTTAATCGATGAATAATTCAAACATTTATACCAAATTGAAACTCAATCGAATGCACCGTTTAAACGCTTGCGCACTTTCAAGAATTTCTCCCCATATGCCATTATGCCATAACATAAAAGAAAGTTTTGTCGTAGCCCTTTAGGAGAACTATAAGTCCTATACACACCAAAATCAATACCGGTCTTGCAACGGTGGTTTATAATATGTATACCCAATTTGAGCTCAATCGAATCTACCGTTTAAACGCTAGCGCACTTTCAAGAAATTCCCCCCATAGGCCATAATGTAAAAGAAATCTTTGTCGTACGCCTGTAGAAAAACTATAAGTCCTATACACACCAAAATCAATACCGGTCTTGCGACGGTGGTTTATGACATATATGTCCAGTTTGAGCTCAATCGAATGCTCCGTTCAGGAGCTATCGTGTTCACTCACGTACACACAAACACACATACACACATACATACATACATCTCGTAAAAATAGCATAAATGGATTCAGAAGCCCTCAAAACGTGTAAAAACACCAAAATCTCGAAGTCGAATTTTTTCATGATTACAATACTTTCCTTACATGGTACATGTTCGGAAAGTAAAAAGAACTATCTTTAATAATAACAAAAAAAAAATGCAATTGAGTTTTTATTTTACAGGCCAGTTGACAGATGGTGCTAATTTATAGAACACACAGTTTTTAATAAATAAATTCATTGTATCGTCTGCTATGGCAGGATAAAGTATACAACTGAAAAAGTTTTGCCCTCTGACTTAGACTTATAAGTAGACTTCGGCCCAAGCACAAAAGTCCGAAATACATGTTACACAAACAACAAATTAAAAATAAGTTTTTGAAATTTTATTCAGTTCGAAATGTGCATTTTTCTGTGCATATTTTTCCCCATTTTATTACTATTGTGCTACATTCAGAAAAAGGATGTTCGAAATATGAATTTTAAGTTTTTTTAATCACACTCAAGGATAATGATACACTTTCCAACTTATTGTAATAAGGGAAAAATATACAGAAGACGCATGGAATATGATACGCTTTTAATATATAGCAATTTAGTGCGTATTTACAATATGAAAGTGTTTCAAATTTTCTTACTTGTTTTTTTTCGGTTCCGTTTTTTTATAACGGCCAACCCTTGGAGATTTTTGAATACTATGATTTTTCAGACACAGTAATAAGGAAAGAAAACTTGAGTAATTTAAAATCGTGGGAAATTCCAATGTCGTCTAAAGGTGGAAATACTAATTAACATAACACATAGTATTCGCTATTGGTTTGACGACGGCCGGCGTATGTATTCCCAAAAATCGTGCAAAATGACGCCAAGTTTGGACGACTTTTGGCAGTATATATACAAAAAATATATTAGATATGCTGTTTTTTGTTGAATTCCAGCAACTTAGCAAGCTCTTGCACAAAAGTTTCATCATTAGCAAAACAGCATCGGAAAATATTTAAAATTCCGATTAGCTAGGCATAAACCCAATATATGGCAAGTTCGATTTAATAAGTTCTGTTGCAAGTCAAAGTTTTTCAAAGTTGTATAGTTAAATATTACTCCGTTCGAAAGCTACTGCGAGAAATAACCTGACTCAACTACTCGGGGTCAGAACATGTGGTCATAAATTAAAAGCTGATTGAAAGTTTAAACTCTGCGACAAAATTTAACGTCCTATTCGCAATTTGAGCGATTCTAAATAGTTCCTCGAGGTTATACAGTTTTATTTTTTTACACAAGACAACCATGGAGGTAAATGTTTAAATTGGGACAGGTTGGATATTTTTCACCACGTCGAGATGAAATTTTTTGCGGTGGTAAATACATCAGTCTGACAAGAATTATGCTTAAAAATATATGGAGAGCTGTTTTAAGGGCAATTCATAAGTTCTAAAGAATCATTAAAGAGTAGAAAGGCACCATTGGCATGGGAGCCGGCAGCATAGGGTAAATAGGGGAATCAGGGGGGCAGCATAGGGGATTTTTTAATGCAGTGTTTTCCCTTGCTTTTTCCAACATGGTAACCATACGTTGAAGTAGTCTTTGCCCCCCTCCTGGGAAATATTCTGCCGGCGCCCATGACCATTGGTTTAAAATATCTAATATATTTCTTTAGATTGAGCTTTAAAGAGGGAGAAAGAAGATATATAATATTAATATAAGTAATAGATAGTATAAGTAATAGGTAGTAATAGTAGATTTGATAGCTTAATATGGGTTAAAGCACGGTATGTCACGTTAATAAATATTTCATCAAATTAAAAGTGTTCTATTCATCTTTTTCAACGCGCGCGATCGACTTACAACTAATTTATTTATCTACGTTGCGTTGCGTTAATATAACCCGCGGTAGTTTCAACAAAGGGACTACTTGAACTTTTTTTTAGATTTTGTTTTCGCACAGGTACGATTATAATTTAGGAAAATATTCGTTTCCTACCGTGCGAAGAACATTTTCGCTTATGCGACATTGTGCCAGCTCGTTTATGTCAGATAAGAGAGACTCTACTGTAATTGGCGAATTTCGCTTTTGTCGCATCTATTTCGTAAATGCGAAATTTACATATCCCTAATTATGTGTTAACTCATTTAGTACAACTGAATAGATCCATTTGTTTTGTGTTTCTTTTTAACGGCTTATTTTATTTTATTTTGAATCATTAGTTTATGAAAATTACTATGAAAGCGACCATAGGCGCACCCATGGAGGGGGCTATTGGGGGCTAAAGCCCCCCTTCCCCCCGAAGCTGGAGAGTTAGATCTGTAAAGCTTTAAAAACTGAAAATTGTCATTGATGAATCAGAATATTTTTATTTTTTTAATTGTCTTCAAATTATTTCTAAGATATTTTAAAAAAGACTTAAATAAATAGTTCAGTCAGTGTATTTCGTACAATTAAACCATATTACAGCGTCACTGAAAAAATCAGTATTTATGATTTCATAACGAGTAACGAGTTACGTTGATAGTGGTCTTGTACTCTATGAGCAAGTGGTACAAAATATTTTCACGTTATAAGAGAGTTATTACTATAATCGAGGTCACTATAACCGAGTTCATCTGTATTTGTTGTCCCAGCCCTCCCTAAACTAACATCCTGGATGCGCCACTGAAAGCACACTTTGATCTTAGCCAAAAGGCCGTGCATAGCGGACAAAGAAAAAAAAATGAAAAAACTCTGAAACCCTTTCAGATTTTAAATACACACCAAAGTGCTATATATTAAAAGCGTATCATAATTTATGCGTCGTCCCTATTTTCTTCCTTATTCCATAAGGTTGGAAAGTGTATCATTATTCATGAGTGAGCAGTATTTTTCTTCCTTGTTTTATAAAACCCATCTTTGGAATTGAAATCTATCTTAAAATCGCCTACTAAAACTACTTTACAATCTTCGCCAAATGTATTACAACTATACTTCACCGTTTTAAATATTGTTTCGAATGTGCATCATAATGCAAGAGCATGGCCTGATTACAAAAAGGCTCGAGAAGCTTGAGCTTCCCCTCAGAATTTGAATGGGGGGGGGGAGAAATGACTGAAAAATGGGTACAAATTAAAAATTTTGTTTTTAAGTGATCTTTTAAGTTATTGTAAAGATTTTTAATGAAGAGAAGTTTTTTTTTTCTAATGGGCAGGCACTGGCCACAAGCCTTTTGCCATCAACGGCCCTAGTTACTGTCCATTTTATTATGGGAGCACCCAGTGGGCGGACAGCACTACCCCCTATGAAGGGACGGACAAGTTAACATCCATCCCCAAGCCGGGATTCGAACCCGGACCCACGGCGTGATAGAATGGTTCTTTAGCCACTACACCACCTGGGCGGCTAATGAAGAGAAGTGGAAAGCTCTTTTTAAGGTTTAAATGAATGAATGGTTTAATGAAGAGAAGTGGAAAGCTCTTTTTAAGGTTTTTTAGAAGTCTTGATTCTCTGTCGCAACATTTCTAAATTAGTTCAGTTTGCGATGCTTTTTCTTTGGGCATCTGCTCCAGTTGAGAGAAAAATTTCTATGATGGGAACATTTGGTTGGTAGAAAGGGGTAAACTTTCAATATGTAATGTTAAACATTTTCTAAATGTCAAAATTAATTCTGAACTTCCATGTTGTGATTTTTATGATGTCATCAAAACGAACAAAGAATTCCCGAAAAAAGCCCCATGAAAAATATACGACTCAATAAATAAAGTTTAATGTTCCAGTAGTAAGGTAATGTTTTTAGTTTACTTAAATACTGTAATTCTCATTACAATGAAATAATCTATTGAGAAGATTAATGAATAATATATTTTTATCAAAGGAAATTTTCAAATTAATTTATAAAATATTTTTATCAAATAAAATCATCAGAACTAATTAAATCAGTGAAATATCCTTTTAACTAAATAAAATATTTTCATAGAAGAAAATCATTAAAAATGTTACTTAATCCTAAGGAAGGGGGGGGCAAAAGGGGACTGAGCTTCCTCTCACTTCAAAGGTTGATCGGGCCCTGTCCATGAGTGTGCCGTGTTTGTCTTCCTTGGGTTGATTTCTACTTTAACGCCCCAACTCTCGCCAAGGTGGGCGTTCATTGAACATATACAGTAACCATGACGATTTTGTGTACTTATGTGGCAATCGTAATTTAGAATTAAAATGGCGATTTGAAATAACCTGTAAGAACAGCATTCCGTAACATTTTTATTTATTTTGGGTTGCCAATTAATGTAGTTTTAATAATTAAGTGTCTTCAAATTCCTTAACTAGTGCGTTTATCACTAATTTTTTCACTTTGGTTTTCATGTAGTTGCTTAGGGAGTGTTGAAACTCGTGCATAACTCCTAGAGACCCATGACTTCAAGACTCGCCAAAGTGCGGGGAATTTTTAGATTGGCAAAAGTAGGGGCGTTAAAATAGGAATCAACTCTTTGTTGAACCATAAAGCAGATATTTGGAATCCAAATCTATCTTAAAATCGTCTACTGATACTGCTTTAAAATCTTCACCAGGCATATTCGAACTATAGGCATATTCCAAATATATCTCGTAGACATTTTAAATACTGTTTGGAATGAGCATCATAATCCATGAGTGTATCGTGTTTTCCTTCTTTGTTCCATAAAACACTTCTTCGGAATAGAAATCTAAATTAAAATCGCCTACCGAAACTGTTTAACAATTTTCGCCAGGCAAAGTCAAACTGCACTTCACCTTTATAAATACCATTTGGAAAGTGTATCATAATCTATGATGTGTACCGTATTTGTCTTCACTTTTCCATAGAACACTTCTTCGGAATTAAAATCTATATTTCAATCACCTGCTAAAACTATTTTACAATATTCGCCAGGCGTTTTCTAACTATACTCAAAATATATTTATAATAAATTGTCGCGTTTTGGCACCCAGTTTAGCGATCATTTATCAAAAACTGCAAACCTTGTGAGACTTTCAACATTTTATTAACGCCCCCCCCTCCCACCTCCACGTTTTATCTGGCAAACACATTTGAAAAGTGACTCGAAGCGCTAATTCTATGAAAAAGTGTCTACACAAAAAAACCTGGGAGAAATTAATAGCACTCTGTTGCTAAAAAGCATCAAAGCAAGCTCTTCTCTCCCTAATTGCAAATCACTCTTTCTTCCAAAACCTAACGCGTCACCAATGCCCCGCCTTTTTCCCTCTCTCCTTTTACCGTTCAAAGCTGAACCCGGACGAAATTACAAGCGAGATACTTCAAACCCGCTTATCCTCTTTCCATTACTCATCGCCTCTTCACCATCACAGGACAAAATTGGACTCAAATCTGAGGTACCTCAAACATGACCGACAGTGAGGGTAGGCAGCTTGACCTCAAAAAGCTTGAACCGCGACAAAACTTTGAGGTGCCTCAGAATTTTTGAACCACTTCAAATCGGGAAAAACGATCTACTCCCTCTTTTGCCCGATTCAATAGTTCATTTGAACCGCCTCTTGAGTGGATAGCACAACACTAATTCCGAGGAGAAAGCTGAGATCAGTACCTCTAAATTTACTTTTAAGAGTTTTTTTGATGCATGTGATCGTACGCTAGCATGCATGTTTATGTAAATGCGTTTGCAACCTATTTTGATAGACCGCTTTTGAGTCTATTTTGACCAATTTTTCGATGCCGTCTGTACGTACGTACGTATGTATATAATTAACTCGAATATTTCAAAAACTATTGATCATAGAATGTTGAAACTTCTATGTTGAAACTATATTTGGTATTTCTGTAACATGTAATTTGAACCTCACCTTTTGATCCCAATCTACTGGAAGGTTTATCTATAGGACCGCCCAAAAGATTCGAAATACATTACGCTCTATGGGTCGAAATTCATTAAACTCGCATATCTCAAAAACTATTAGGCGTAGAATGCCGAAACTTTATATTTAAGATTATTGTGGCATCCAGTTGTGCACCTCTCCTTTCGGTCCCATTTCATTGAATAGTTTATCTACAGCGCCGCCCAAAAGATTTTAACTATATTAAGCTCTATGGGCAGAAATTCATTAATGCGTATTTTAGAGGTATTAGGCTATTTCTAACGACTCAGAAGTGATATATGCTGTTAAGGGTTACAAAATGGATTTCTCCATTAAAAAAGTGTCTTTATCATTTATAGCTGTGTTACAAGAACGCTCAAAAGATTTCCAACACATGACGGTCAATGGCAATTTTAGGGACATTCATTCATTTCAAGCACAATACCATTCTTACAAATAGTTAGGTAACGTTTCACATTTACGTCCCTCTCTCAAGAATTACGTCAAAAGCAGCCAAGCTTGGAAACTTTTGGTTTACGTGTGTATGCATATAACTCTCATTTCTCAAAAACTATTAGTCGTAGAATTTTGAAATTTCATATATAAGATTGTTGTAACATCTAGTTGTGCCTCTCGATTTTTGGTTCCAATCTACTGGAGAATTTATTTACAGGACCACCCAAAAGAACTGCAATACATTAATGTCTATAGTCATTTGATTCATGCCCTAAATATCGCCATTTGTAATCGTCCTTGGCGAATTTTGGCGAAATATCTCCAAATTTAGCGCCAAAAAATTATTTCGCATAACTCTAAAACTTTTAACTGTAGAGTTTTGAAATTTTGTATCTAGAACTATTGTAACATCTGTCTATGCATATCTTTTTTTAATTCAATCGACAGGGTAATTTATTTACAGGGTCAGCCAAATGACTTTAAATACATTAAGGTGTATGGATACAATCAATTCATTGAAAGTCTGTGGTCAATTACTACTTTAGCTATCCCAAAATCTCGCAAGCTCTCTCAAGCTTGTCGGCTTTTGGTGAAATATCGCCAAGTTAAGTGTCAGAAGAAAGTAATTCAAATTGAACCCAGCTCTGCGATATCGAAATATTTGGGTAGAAATCGTTAAACCTTATTATTACTGCAGTATTTTATCTCTTTCAACCAAATAACTCTAGATGAAGTGCGCCGATTATATTTTTGATTTAATGGACGTGCGAGGAAATCAAGTGTTGTTCACATCACATAATTTAAGTAGAAAATAGAAACCGCTCAAGTAGTTCTGGGAGTGTGATCACTCCAATAACAAGATATTTTAACGGTGAGCTTGACCTAGCCATGCAAACTTACAGCAAGTCAACTTACAGCAAGTCGATTTTTGTCAATAAAATAATGTTTAAGTCTCTTTGTCAACGCTCACATATGAACTTCTTTATTTGTTAAAAATAAGATTTTTTTTTCAAAAATTTTTTACTTGCATGACAAATATTTTTGTCCCGGTCAGTCAGTAATTTTGTCAACTATGTGTCGGGTCAACTCATTTGACAGACGAGTACTCTATCGAGGAAGTTTTTGTTTACTTCATTCGGCAAGCTCATCAATTTTCAAGCGCTGCCTTCATTTGGCGCGGAGGTTGAGAGCGAATTCTGTTCGAGGAGAAAGATGTTAAAACGGAAGAATGTAGCTTTTTTTCCCCCACACTCTTGGTATAACCACAAAATACTTTCCCATTACGTAGTGTTTGCCCCAGAAGGAAATAATTAAATGTTGGATTATATTGTTTATAAACATAGTTAAAATGGCTTGAATCGCATACGTTCTATTGAGCAATAATTTATTGTTCTACCAAGGGCAACGAATATTTTGATTACTTTTGCTTAAAATATTGTGCTGAAAAAAATATCAACCGAATAGGACGAATATCAAAAGATTAAAGTAAATACTTTTCATTCAAAATTACTACTTTTCTGAATGTTTAAAAAAAAACGAAATCGATGTTTTGCATATGCATTGAAAAGTTTTTAAGTAAAATTTGTTTGCCAAAAATATCTTACTGAAAAATAGCACCCACACAGAGAGAAAGTCAGATAAGTATTAAATATATATATATATGTTTAATTTTGAAGAGAAGTGCTTCTTTCCCTTTTCTAAACATCGAGTTTTTGACCAATGTTCGGAAATCATCGGTATATGGAATCATGGAACCTCAGCTTGACATTCACCACCACCTCCTAGATATAGTAGGCCTGAGAAGAGAAACTTTTATGTGATCGGTAGGTCCACAAAAATGGCGTCATCACACATTTATTTTCACAAAGTAAAACTATTCAAAGTTTGTGGTCAATTTACTACGGCATAAAGCTTTTTAATGATTTAAAATAGAAAATTTAATTTTACAACAAACAGGAAATTTTAGCTATCGCTAATGATATAATATGATATAGAAATAGATCGTAATAAATAATTTTTTATCAGAAAGGTATTTTAATTTTTATCTTCAACTTAAAATATTTTCCAAAATTTGTATCAACCACCAGAAATTCTAAATAGGTTTACTTTATGAATTAAAAACTGTGATGACGTCATCTTAGAAGACCTACTGATGATGTTAAAGCTTATGTTCTCAGGCCTTCTATATCTAGAAGGTGGTGCATTCACCCGACATCGCAGTCAGGATAAAGTATAGTGAGCCGAGAAAAACACCCCATGCCCTTGAGATAAACTTATGTTTTCCTTGTCAAGAATTACCTATTTCAATTTCTGGTTGTTATGTTCTGTTTATTAAAATTTCATTCTGTTAGCTGAATCTGTCAAGTTCTTTATTCATTTATTTAATTTATTTTTTTACTTTTGCACGCGCGACATATAACCTAAAATAAACTCTGATAAGATGGCGGATGCTAGGGAGTGGCTAGCGAACTTGGCACCCCACCCCCGGAGAGAACAAAATTTAAAAAATGCTTCAGTGAAACAATTGTCTTTACAGTGCATTTTCATCAAATAATTTTTTTATTATATTGGCCCTTCGAATAGAACTTTTTTTAGGGTGATAATCTTCTTTATTGTACACTTCACTTGAGCCAAATTAGCAAGTTCCTTTTTTTATTTGTGACTCTAAAACAAATATTCTGATTTCATTTCATTTCATTTTGTGGTTATGCCAATGCTACGCGAAAGCTATCTGTCTAAATGGTGGATGCCTTGGGCGGAGAAATTTTTATGTTTGAACGTGTATTTAGGTTACATCTGGAAATAACGTCGAAAACTCCAGTCCATTAAATCGATAGACATGCGGTAGGCCAGAACCCTTGAACTTCACACTATGGCCATCCGCCATGATGAGTGCCTTATCCACGCGGCTTGGTAGGTGACGAAATTTATGAATGCGCCACAAGAGCGGTGGGATAAATAAATAAATAAACTAAAAAGTATTTTTTAGTGTGCATGTGCGTTTTAGGTTCTTAAGTAGCTGTAAATAATATGTATAACCTTGTAAATAGAAAATAATCATTATTATAATGACCATATAATAATGGTCATATTATAATGACCATATATATATAAAATAAATAATAATATATATTACAATTACCACGTTGCCAGTGCCGACGTTGAACCGTTAGAGGAGGTGTCGGCCCGTCACCTACCCGATAGGGCTGCGCTTGCTGGGCTACTATTTTCCTGGCCTTTTTTTTTTTAAATCGATGTTTTGCTTATGCAAAGAAAACTTTTTAGTAAAATATGTATGAAAATAGCAGACCCAGAGAGAAATTTTAATAAATAAATAAATAAATATATTTAATTAGGAAAAACAGGGATTTTTCTTTCTTTCTGAAAACGTCGAGGTGTTTTTTACCTGTTTTTTCAACATAATGCATGTTCCATTGCAACATTAGTTTTGCGCCTGAAGTCGCTTCCTCAATTACCTTTCTATTTCTCACTTGCTGCCACTCAAGCGAGTAGCGTACTCGATTGCAAATAGAGTACCTTCTCCCATGCGTTAACATCTAATTTTAATAACTCATAACACAATTCTCTATGACAATTATGGTGGCTTCTGTTTCTTGTTCTATTCAATTTTCTCTAACTTTTGTAATAAGATTCTTAAAACACATTGTGGTAAAAATTTTCATTAAGCCTTAAGCAATGTTTCCAGTATATTAGAAAATCTGTTGCTACATTTAGAGGTTTTGTCTTTCCTTTTTGGAAATATAATTTTCATACTGAAGTTTTCAATGATTTTAATCACTTTTATTTATGAAATCTTCAGGTAAACTTTTGTTTCTACGTAATTTTTAAAATTTCAAAACTTATGTCTGTACTACTAATGTCTGTGGTATACTTTAGAAAAGGAACAATGTGATCAAGAGTAAAGATCATTTGATGAGGCAGTGGTCCATATCAGTGTTTCCCATTCTTTTAATTCTTCGAACCGGTAAAAAAGTAAAATATCAAACAGGTCGGCTTTAGGTAAAAATGAAAAAGCGATGTGTAAATGATTTTTGTTTTATATTCACCAAATTAATTTCAATTTAATTTTACTTAGTGCGTCATTTACTTAGTTTATTTTTTAATCAAATTGTTTCTTTCGAAGACCCGCAGCAAAGGCCTTTCGGTCACCCCATGCAAAAATGAATGTACATCGACGTGCGTAAAACATACTCCTACTAATGATATGAGCGACAATCTTTAAGATATTCCAAATTAAATATTGTTTTAATTAGGAAAAGACAAAATTTTTGGCTTTTTTTGTTTATAAAAAATTTTCTGCCTATTTTACAACTGTAACTATATTTCATTTCATTCTTTTTTTTTTTTTTGTTTGTTTGTTTGTTTGTAATTTTTTTCTATCTATTTTGTAATTATAATTATATTTCGTACTGTGCATATGAATATTTTGAACAAGTCCTGAAAAGTTTAAGGAATTGTGCTAAAGCGTTCGAAATATATGTTGTGCAGAATGCTAATATTTCCTATTTTGAGAAATAGGAAAAATTTCCTATTTTGAGAAAAAAAGCATTTGAAGATAAAATTCTAAATTTATTTTCGTTATACCTCATGAAACGTTTTCGCTGTATCTCATAAAATAACTTACGTATGATTGAAAAGTTGGTATTAAATTGTCCACGCTGAAATAAACTGTAATTTAGGATTAAAAACAAAAATCTTTTTTTTTTTTTTTTTGGCCGTATTTCAGTGAACTGTCCCCAGAAAGGATATTTAAGGCAAAATATTCTTTTCTCTGTGCATACCAACGGCATTTAATGAAAACACTCTTACGAAGACGGGAATAACTTTAAAATTTTGGTTTCTTTTTAAATAGTTGATTCGTATCACCAATTTCAAAATTACGGAATCTACATTACATCATCCATTCCATCATCATTAATAACACCTAAAAAATTCAAGGGCTTAGATTTTACTAAGTATTATTGATGGGGAAAAGTTGCTGTTAAAAGATTAGTTGAATATTTTAAAAATTTTTGGTTTTTTCTGCTCCGAGATTCCCGAAATTCGAACTACCCTTCAGAAATACAAAAATATAATTGTAATCATTTTACTCAATTTTAAATGTCTATAACTTAATAAATACAATTGTATCATTTATGAAATACATAAAAATGTTCTTCCTTTCATTACTTATAATTTTTTAGTTTAACTATAAATTACTTGTTATATGGGTATATAAATCATTCCAATACACAACATGGACTTTGTACTGTTCCATTTTTAAAGTTTCTTACTTTCTTTTTCTTTTTAAAGTGGTCAGAGTAAATTTCAGCTCATGTGTGAGCACTGATTCTACCCAGCTAAAATCTTTCAACGCGCCGTTCGTACCAAAGTCCTGCGCATGAATATGTCACAGAAAAAATAAAAATAAAATAAACTGGTGAATTTTTCGATAATCAGACCGAGCATATTAAACATGGGTTAAAATGGCGGATCCTAGGGAGTGGCTAGCGAGCTTGGCACTCCCCTGGACAACAAAAACAAAACAATTCCTGTGCATGAACATGTCACAGAAAAAAGATAAATAAAATAAACCGGTGCATTTTTCGATGACCAGACCGAGCATGTTAAGCATGGGTTCAGACGCAGAATAAACTCGGATAAAACGGAAGATGGCAGATCCTAGGAAGTGGCTAGGGAAGATGGCACTCCCCCGCCCCCCAAAGAGAAAAACATTAAAAAATACTTTAGTGACGCAATTGTCTTTAGAGTGCATTTTGATCAAAAGAGCTTTTTTTATTAAATTGGTCCTTCCCATAAAACTATTTTGCTTTAGGGTGATATTCTTCTTTATTGTACCCTTTATTTGGGCCAAATTAGCAAGTTCCTTTTTTCTGTTAGTGATTCTAAAACCAATTTTCTCACTTGATTTCATTTGACTTTGTGCTTATGGTAATGCTACGCGAAAGCTATCTTTCTAAATGGGGAATGCCTTGGGCGAAGAAACTTTGATGTTCAAACGTTTCTTTAGGTTACATCTTTAAAAACGTCAAAAACTCCTGACCATTAAATCGACCGATGCGCGGAAGACCAGAACCCTTGACCTTCAAACTATGGCCATCTGCCATGCTGAGTGCCTTATCCATTCGGCTTCGTACGCAACGAATTTTCTGTATCCGCCACAAGAGGGATGGGGTAAAATAAATAAATTAACTAAAAAATATTTTTTAGTGTGGATGTAAATTTTAGTTTCTTAAGATGTGTAAATAATGTGTATAACATTGTAAATGGTAGTTAAATAAAAAATAATTATTATTATAAAGAACATCACTAACTTATGCTATTTTGAAAGTTTTAGACAAATTAGTTTATAAACCTTATTTCTATACCAACATCGGTTTCACCTTTGGAACCGTACCCTTTCTAACTCGTCTAACCCTAAAATATAGCTAATATCGGATCGTTGCGTGCCCGAAACCAATAACCAACATCGCTCTAATTACCACTTTGCCAATGCCGACGCTGAACCTTTCGAGAAGGTGTCGTCCCGTCACGTAGCCGATAGGAATGTGTTTCCTGGGCTACTATTTACCTGAATGTTTTTTTTTAAATCGATGTTTTGCTTATGCAATGAAAAGTTTCTAGTAAAATATCTATGAAAATAGCAAAACGAGAAAGAAAGTTTAATAAATAAATAAATAAACATATATATTTAAGGAAAATCAGTTATGTTATATCCTTTTCTAAACTTGGAAGTGCTTTTTACCTGTTTTCTCCACATAATGCATGTTCCACTGTAATATCGAAGTTTTGAGTCTCTAGTAACTTCCAATTTCTCCCTTACTTCCGCTGAAGCTAGAAGCGCACTTTATTGGTTATTTTAACTGTGTTGCATTGCAGTGTTCAATTAATTTTATTTTTTTATAAAAATAATTCTCTGTGAAAATTACGGTGGCTTTTGTATCTATTTGTAAGTATCTATATTGTAAGATTCTTAAAACGTACTCTAGGTAAAAATTTTCATTATGCCTTAATCAATGTTTCCAGTATATTAGAAAATCTGTTGCTACATTTAGAGGTCCTTTTTCTTCTTTTTGGAAATAAAATTTTCATACTGAAGTTTTCAGTGATTTTAATCACTTCATGATTTTCAGTTAAACTTTTGTTTCCACACAATTTTTAAAATTACTTACAAAACTTTGTCTGTGGTATACTTTAGAATAGAAACAAAGTGATCAAGAGTGAAGATCATTTAATGAGGCAGTGGTCCATATCAGTTTTTCCCATTCTATTACTCCTTCGAGCCGGTGAAAAAGGAAAATATCAAACAGGTCGGCTTTAGATAAAAATGAAAAACTGTGTAAATGAATATTGTGTGAAATGTGTAAATGAATATTGTGTGAAATGTGTAAATGAATATTGTTTTATATTTACCAAATTAATTTGAATTCAATTTTTACTTAGTGAGTCATTTACTTCAGCTTATTTTTTAATCAATTTGTTTCTTTCGAAGACCTGTAGCAAAGACCTTCCGGTTGGCCCTTGCAAAAACGAAAGGACCTCTAAGTGCGTAAAACATACTCATTTTCCTTTTCAAATAAATCTAACGGTAAGCTTTTTTTCTTATTTTATGGTATTAGGTGTGTCTGACATCAAACACTAATGAACCCATACAGAATGAAATAGAAAAGTATCCAAAAGCATCATACTGATGGAGTCAAAGAAAGCGCAATATGATAAAGAAGGCTTTATTGACACTTTAGGCTGTTTCGAACACATTCATCAGACGGATTGGCTTTTAGGCAACAAGAAAAGCAAACACGGCACACTCATGGACTTTGATGCCCCTTCCAAACAGTATTTAAAATGGTGAAGTATCATCTTAATATGCTTTGCGAAGATTGTAAAACAGTTTCAGTATTCGATTTTCAGACAGATTTCGATTCCAAAGATGTGTTTTATGGAACAAGAAAGATAAACGCGCACACTCACGGAGTATGATGCGCATTCTAAACTGTATGAAAACTGATGAAGTATAGTTCTAATATGCTTGGCGAAGATTGTAAAACAGCTTAAGTTGCCGATTTTAAGGTAGATTTCCGTTTCAACGATGTGTTTTATAGAACAAGAAAGAGTTGATACCTATTTTAACGCCCCCACTCAACTAACGCTGTTCTCTAATGCCAACCTAAAGAAATTGCCGCACTTTGGCGAGCTTTGCAGTCATGGGTCTCTAATTGTTATGCACGCAAGTTTTAACGCTCCCAAAAGAACTATATTAAAACTAAAGAGAACAAATGAGCGATGAACGCACCGGTTAGGGAATTTGAAGAAACATAATTATTAAAACTGCATTAATTGGCAAAACAGCATTAATTAAAAAGTAAATGAAAGCTGTATTTACATGTTTTTCCAAATAGCCATTTTAATTCAGAATTATGGTTGCCACATAAATACAAAAAATCCTCGTCCTAACCGCATATTTTTAATTATCACCACCCTCGCGAGAGTCGGGGCGTTTAACTATAAATCAACCCAAGAAAGGCAAATACGGCACACTCATGGATTATGATGCACATTCCAAATATTATTTAAAAGGGTAAGGTTCAAATTGGAGCATGCTTAGAGAAGATTTTAAAACAGCTTTAGTACGCGATTTTAAGCTAGATTTCGATTCCAAAGATGTGTTTTACGGAACGAGGGAGAAAAATACGGCACACTCATGAATAATGATACACTTTCCAACTTAATGGAATATGGAAAGGAAATAGAGAGGATGCATGGAGTATGATACGCTTTTAATATATGGCACTTTAGTGCGTATTTAAAATCTCAAAGTGTTTCAGATTTTTTACTTTTATTTTTGTCGAAGACACTTTTGAGGCATAAAGTTCACTAAACGATAAATTTTATTGAAAGACCAAGTAATTTGCTAATATATTTAAATAATACCCGTAGAAAAGATGGGTGTCGCTGTGTCGTGGACACGGCCGTAGGTTTTACATGAAAACGTGTACGCAACGAGTAATATTTCTTTGAGTTTCGTCGGACTCAGGAAAAAAGTCCGATAATTCCACAGATGTCGCCGTAACGTTTCCGCCGTATCTGCATGAAAGGCAGACGCAGTCCTACACGATACTAGACGTGTGTTGATCGCATCCAATGCGGTCAAACTATGTTGTTTGGGAGGATACACAAATCCGCTGGAACGTGAAAATGTGGGCACTCTGTTTGAGTCCAGCGAGTTTGAGTACCCGTACCGTACAGTTAAAAGTCAACCACTGCCTCTTCTGGGAAAGAATTACTAAGCAGCGGTAAGTGTTTTTCCTTTGGTGGCTTCAATTAACGCATAAATTATAAACGGTCACACACACACCACACTTATGTCCGAATAGATTGTTGACAAACGTAGTTGTGAAAAGTGCACTGTCTGCTGCCCATTGTGTCTTCATGGACAGCAATCGCACTCGGTCGATGTCTATAAAGCCCTGCGGTGATATAGAAGCGATTACATCATTTACTTGCATAGGCTCGAACAACCAAGCTGCGGTTGTACTGGCTCGTCATTTATCTGCTCGGACGTCTTCATTCTTTTACGTTTCCGGCACCACTTCACTCTATGATATGGTCTTTTACGGGTATCACCAACACCTCCTAGATAAAGAAAGCCTACCAACTCCTGTGTCACCAAGCTTTGACGTCATCATATGGTCTACATGTAAATGTTTTATATTCTCAAAATAAAACTATAAAGAGTTTCTGGTGGTTTTACTCATGAATAACAATATTTTAATAATTTGATATAAAAAATATAATTTTATGACAAATGGCAGTTTTTAACCATGACTAATTAGATAATATGATAAGGAAATGAATCGGAATGAATAATTTTGTATGAGAAAGGCATTTTAGTTTTAATTTTTTTTTAAAGATATTTTCAAATATTTGTAGCATTCACCAGACATTTTAAATAGTTTTACTTTGTGAAATTAAACTGTGATGACGTCATTACTTGAAGGCGTAGTGATGGCGTCAAAGTTTCAGTTGTTAGGCTTTCTACATCTATGAGGTGTTGGTATCACTGGATTGCTCTTCAGAAGCCCATTCCAACCGTAGATGTTCTCCCTATTTTGATTTGACTTTTCGGCGAGTACAGGCCGACATAGCATTATTTATTTATATTTTTTTTTTACTCTAACACTGTATATATTCGCTAAACTATTTCACACTAATGTTTCGTATACGCAATCGAGAGGTCTTGACGATTGAAACACAAACGTACGTTCTAGCTTCTGCGAGTCAAAATTTATATTAAACGGACATCATGTGACTCAGCTAAACGTCCTCAAAATGGCGGAATTTCCCCCTCCGCTTCAAGCCATATGCGTCACAGTTCTCACTCATCGTAATAAATTGTTTGACGCTTTAGCTATCGAGTGGTATAATTAAATTTCGGATTTAGATAATCGATATGTAGCAGCAACATCAAGCTGTATCACCCGATTTTGTTACCATCAGTTTTCTGAATTGCCTCTCACTATGGAAGCAAATTTAAAGACGTATTCATGTCAAAATTACAGGTTTATTTCTTACGTGTACTGTTTTAGAAGATAAATTCACATAGTAAAGTTTTTTTTTCAGAGATTTCCTTCCAGAAACAATAGTTTAAAGTCCAGTTTCATTGCACTTTTACTGCTTTGCAGATTTTGGACACTATTATTTTTGAATAGCTTTTATCGGCAAAGTCATAAAATGTTTCTTTTAAGAGAAAATTTTTTACTTTGTAAACGAAATATTTATCGATGAAAGATGTGATGCAAAAGTGTGCTTTTAAAAATCCGTAGAATCTATGAAGCATTCGAAAATCAAAAGGCTTTATTTAAAGTGTTTTCTTTTCGGATAAAAATCTGGATATAGCCCCATTGAAGATGAAAATGGCTAAGAAAAGGGAAACAGCAAAGCCATAAATTTGTTATGAAAATCAAGTTTGAATGAATCGTATAAATATAAAGACAAATCCATCCGAAATTTGCTTAATTTGATCTTATAGCAACAACATTACTCATCTGTCAACAATTACGAAATATAGCAAACCACTTTTTTTAAATTGTGTATTTCTATAAAGATTTTTTCAAGATAGTGTTAAGATTTTTGCTTGGCTCTTCACTCAAGTCAGTCTTGCTCTTTAATACCGTCTAGGAACTTTGCAACCACTATTTTATTTACTAATTTTGGGTGTTTGTGTCTAAAATTTGTTCAACATAAATCATGGGTATTGTTATCTCATTTTTATCTATGTACATATTGCTATTTTATTATTTACATTGTACAAAAAAAAAATGTTTTTCTTGTCGTGACCACGTCTCACATGGATGAATAAAAAAGAATTGTAGCCAAGAAACTGGAAATGCAGCCTTCAATGGCCTAGGTGTTCCATGAAATAAAAATTTTGTCATGTCATGTCATGTATTTGCCCTTCATCAAACTCTGGAATTTTGCCATGTTATAGCACAAAATATTTGTCTTGAAATGACTGCTTACAAAAGGAGGTTAATTATATTCCGGAAATTTTAGTACACTCTTAAACCCAAAGAGCGAAAAATACGATGGATTGCAGAGCGAAAAAGAAAATTCATGGATTCGATCCGTTCACATCGAAACCTACCAGTATTTCCGAAAAAGTGCTCTTTAAGTAGTCTTTTTTCTGAGAATTCCCCTCCTCGCTTTCTGTTCTCCAAAATACTGATGACGTTCGATTCACGCATATTTCGCTCCGCTCTTGTCATCGAAAAACGCTCCTAAAGGAGAAGCGCACTTTTGACAACTGCGCCTAAAATCGCGCCGACTGATCGAATTTCGCTCGTTTGGTTTAAGCCTGTAGCTATGACATTAACTGAAGCATTTTTTAAAATCTCTATTAATGTAGTCCTAAAGTTTCGATATTTAGCGCGCTCTTCTAATATTATTTGGTTTTCAAACAATGAGCAGTACTTGATTGTAAGGGACTAAGAGCGAATTCTTTCCAGTTAAATTAGAGAACACTGTAAAATTAAAAAGCATTAACTAAAAGTTGTAAATATACTTTAAAAATGTTGTGCAGTTCATACAAGGTGTTCCAAAAACGCTTACCTGTTTTTATAAGTGAATAAAAAACAAAGGGATTACTTTAGAAACGCGAAGAAACATCAGAATTTTAGTTTCTAAGATTTTTTATGCATTTCTTTAAGCAATCAGTAAAAGAGATACTTAATTTATTATTATCCTACTACCGGGTGTTCCAAAAATCACCGGTATATTTGAAAAATCGATAAAAACTAAACGGGCAGCGATAGAAATAAACCGTTTGTTGCAATATCGTTGGAACAACAGTAAATTTTCAGGCAGACAAACTCAAAATTAGTTACAATTTTCAACAACAGATGGCGCTGCAGGCGATTTGAAAAATATAGAAGAAAACGCAGTCTGTGAGTTCGCCATTCTGTAAGTCGTCTTTCTGCTGTAAGCGTGTGCTGTTCGCTGATTGGAAGCTTGCAGTGAAATGGCGGAACTCACAGAATGGCGAACTCACAGACTACGTTTTCTTCTACATCTTTCAAATCACCTGCAGCGCCATCTGTTGTTGAAAATTGTAACTAATTTTGTGTATGTCTGCCTGAAAATTTACTGTTGGTCCAACCATATTGCAACAAACCGTTTTTTTTTTTATCGCTGCCCGTTTAGTTTTTATCGATTTTTTAAATATACCGGTCATACCAGTATATACTTACGTTGATCCCTGACTCATTGACTCACTAAGAATTCAGGGGCAACCACTCGAATATAAAACTTTTACCGCCATTACTCCAAAAAGATTAAAAAATTAAGCACAAAAAGCCTTTAGCAACATCAACACCGGTTGTGCGATCGGCTTGAATATTTTCATAATTATGTATATAAATACAGAAAACAATCTGCGCTAATTTAAAAATCTGAAAATCCACCCGTTCCCTCATTTTAAAGTGATTTCGCGCAGTTTTCAGCTGCATTTTATTTCCGAGAGTCAAAAAAGTTTATCATTTGCGCGACAAAATTACGAGCCGCAAGGCGACGATGACATCATATTGAAGTCCCGGTCCAGTTGCGATTAAACAGCTTTTCCAGATAACTTGGTTTAATTTTCTTTTTAAATTATTATTAAAATGATCGTCTGCTTGAAGAATTGAGAGGGCCTATTTACACAAAACGAAATCGTTCGAAAGTTAAAAGTTTCCAAAACAGCATTAAATTCGATTTGGGTATATAATAAAAATTGATTATGAAGTTATTTATTTTAGGTGGACGAAGATGAAATACATTGAATGTAGACGTACTTCCGTCAAATTTTTTTTCTAGCGCTCGTTGTAATTGCCTCCATAACGGGCTTGACTTCTAGTACAAAATAATTTTCATTGTGTTATGTAAGCGTTAGCATAGTGAAAGTAAAGCTCTTTGGCGAAGGTGTATTCGCCAACTTCGGTCAGTCAGAGTGTGAGTGTCGTGCAAGGATCTTGCTTAATCCAAGATTTTATGGAAAGTCTTAGCAACTTTTACGGTTGGCTATTCGTGTGTTTGAGCAATGCCTCTTACATCTAGAAAACCTTCCTTACTTATAAAAAACGTAACTCCTTGAAGCTTTGACGCCACCACGAAGCCAGCAAACATCATAGATCTCAAAGTTTTATTTTCACAAGGTAAAGCTATTTAAATTTTCTGGTGATAACTACAAATATTAGAAAATATTTCATAGATTGAAGATAAAAAATCAAAATACTTATGCGGTAGAAAACAATTCATTATAATCTATTTCCTCATGACGCTACATAATTACTTACAGATAAAAACTTGCCCTTTGTTATAAAATTAAATTTTCTACCTCAAATCATTAAAATGCTGTTGTAGGAGTGAACTTACTAGAAATTTTGAATAGTTTTATTTTATGAAAGTTAAATTACGGTGACGTCATTTTTGAAGGCCTATTCATGACGTGAAATCTTGATGATGTAGCAGTTGTTAAGCTTTCTATATTTAAGAGGTGTTGGTTTGAGAGAATATTGTAAATGAGAGGAAGCATCATATTTAGTTTATTTTTAAGACGGTAAAACAGGTATGAGAATTATCGTTTCTTCAAAGCTGCTTTACTTTTAATACTATAAGCATAAAAAGTAATTGGAACAATCTATTCTCTTCTGAAACAAAATTAAATAAAAAATTAAATGCCAGGACCAAAAATTTTTTTTATTAGCTGCATTCCCGTTCTTCTCATGGTAGGAAACGGAAATTTTCCTCACATGTGTAATTCAAATTAATTCCAGGGATGTGGAATCTAGAAAAGCAAAAATATTTGACTCTTGACTTAAAGTTTGCGTCATATGTACCAACATGAGATCATTGCAATATAATGACCCACAAAAAAAACTATGTCAGCTTCATTCGCTATCCAAAAAGTGAAAAGTTTCACTGTTTGTAGTGAACTTCTCACTTTCAAAATGTCTTATTTCCATATCATGCTGTTTTTTAAGTTCATGTTTTAGCGATAAATACCTCAGACACTACATAAAACGGACAATTTTTTTTTTAATTTTAAATTACGTCACCCTCTCTTGTAACCTTTTACAAAAAGAAAAGAGATAAGACTGCTCTATTTATAGAGGCTTTAAAATTGTTTTTCTAGATTACGCAGTTTAATTTTTCTTTTCAAAAATAAATCAAGTATTTGTAAGCGGAAATAGTGCCAAGCAAAGAAATCGTGTGCGTGGACACGAGAATATCTATGTACACAAAACGAAAACTTTGGAATGCGAAACTTTTTTCACTTTTTCAAGAGAGCGCTCGATTTAATTGCTTCACAACTGACTTCTAGTCGTACAATAACAGCAGTATTTGGCGCATTTTGGCTTCAAATATAAGGCAATAAACAACAGATGTTCTAATTCGAATTTCGAAGGGATCCGTCCTGGCAAATGACCATGCAAAATTTGGTAGGCCTACGATTTGGCGGAATTCAACTAACTTAAATCAATTGACTTAATTTATTGAAAATTCTGAATTCAGTCCGTCTAAATCGCCTTAATAACTGCATTATTTCTGCACTGAAAATTAAAATTCAACGCCGTATTTCAATAAAACCTTGTTTTTAAAAATACGCTCTCATTAAATTTCTCCAAGTGCTAGAATCATCTTCTCAAAATCGCATATCAACCATTTTATTTTTCGCCAAATAAAAAAGTTGCGCATTTTAGTCTCGGAAAATTTCCAAATCCTATTTTTCTTTTGAGTATAAAACATTCCATTCCTACTCTGATTTCATATGCACACGATATTTTAATTAAAAAATAACCTTACAAATAATCTAAAAAAATCGTTTTCTTTTATTTTTACTTCAAGAGTCTGAATCATTTAATAAACTTGCTGAATATGGCAACCTAGATATACTTAAATTCTCACTTTTTCCACTGCGGGGTTACAACATCGAAATGGCGAAGAGAAAAAATCAGCCTTTTGCGATAGGTTTTTTTTATCGATATCTCCTAAAATAATCCGAATTTCGAAAAAATCGCTTCGAGGTATGTCGGGACCCGTCCTGGAGAATTTCCATACAAAATTTGGTAGGTCTCGGATAACCTGTCTAGGAGCTAGGCAAGACACAGACAAACGGACTAACATGTTACAGTCTGTTTTATTTATATAGATTACTTTTTTTGTTTGGTGTGAATTCTAAACTATCATTGAGTGAAATCTGTCATTCTAAAGTAAACATGTAAGAAAGCACAATATACAAAAGCTTTAGAACTGCAATGTAATGTCATTCACAGTCCGAAAGATTCACCTCAAATACTAAAGTTACTTAAATTCACTGAATATAAAGAAAGCATTTCTTGTAATTCTTGAACACTTGCGAATGGAGGCTGTCAGCTAACATTGATGACCCTGAGTATAACACCCTACAGTAGCGCATGCTTTCGATCTAACTATGCGACCTGTATAAAAAGAGTATGATGCTCCTAGAGGTAAATCTGGAAGTTTACTGAGAAAATAAATGAAATCACATTTTCAAGAGAAAACTAATTTTATTTCTGGCAATCTCCAGAAATTGGAAAAAAGCTAATTTAGAAACTATTGACTTTCTTGAAGCAGAACAATTACCACTACTTTTAGTATTTTACTCGGCAAATTTTGATTGATTGTTCTTGCTTTGATACGTGAGCATTCCTGTATTTTTTTTAAAACATTTTTATATAAAGAACTTTTTTTTCCGCTTTTCATACTCGTAATTAAAGTTATTTTCACTCTACCAATCCTGAATATTATGGATCTTAATATGCAGTGATAAAAATCACTCATTAAAGATAAAAATCTGATACGAAATCTGATTTTTCTTTTCCGTTTTCTTATTTAATGAGAATTTCTGGCGAGAAGATTCTAATAAATTATTTCTAAATTTAAATTACTGACATTTAAAATATTTTTTGTATCCATCTGAATGTTTGAGCCGTTTGATTTTATTAATTTTGTGAAGTAGGATTACTTAATGTTTTTCCGTTAAATGTAATTTTTATAGATAGAACAGTTATGAAAATGTATTAGAGTTCATGTATTTTTGCTAATAGCATAATTTCTATTTGATGTCGGAATATCTGCGTTTCACGCAAGTTTATTTTTTATATTTCAACTCTACATCTATTAAAATCAGTACTTTATAGCTAAATAGATCGATTTTTTCTCATTAAATTTATAAATTTAAAAAAGAGAATTATTGCTATGTTTATTTTATTTAATATATTTATAGATTTTTTCTTCCATCATTATTCGAAAATGATTTTTAATCAATATTAACTCTCGCAGAAAATGATAGGAAAGTTGTGAATAAAACAGACGCCGCTTAATGTAATCACGGTTAATGTTATCATTCGTTTAATATTATCAACAGCCTCCGGTCCCGAACAGAACCATTCGAATTAAAGCAAAAGTAATCGCTACATCGCTTAATGTTATCAAATTTTCGGCCAATTGGTTCATTTTCGACGAGAGATGCAAGGCGAAGTTCGTAAAAATCTCATTATATCATAATTTCATTAATTTCATAAGGTCATTATATCATAATTCCATTACCGTACATTAACATATAATATAGGGGGGGAGGGGAGACAAAATGCTGTCTCGTGTAAAAAATATTTTCAGACTGAATTTTCTTGATTTTTTATGGGGGGGAGGGGGGGTTATTTTCCTCCTCTTACCCTTAGTAATTTATGTCTCCGCTAATTATGTTAACGTAAATGTTTTCTGTTAAAACATTTCGTCCTCCCCACGCCATTAATATTTAAAATTTACATTTTTCGTTTATTATAATCAGTTGGTTATATTTATCAAAATCGGGTCGGCCGGATGTGATCGCATTAAGTGGCGTCTACTGTGATAATTGCTTTCAAGCACATTATAAATTCAAATTTATGTTATACATAAGCAACTACATTTTTATAAATTTTAAATGTTTAAAAGTCACTAATACAATAAAAATAATATAGACCTCATTGTTTTATTTTGTGCGAAATTAATTTAGGTTCCGTCATAGGCGTGTCCTTATGTGCAATTATTTAAAAATAATCAGAAATAAATAAATGAAAAAAAGCTAAAGAGAAATGCGATTTTTCTATTTTAAAATTTCCTTTGATTTTATATTTTTGTACAAATGATAAAATATATGTAAAATAATTTTTAAATCGATTTCTAAGCTTTATATGTACCAAATATGAAAACATTCTCATTATACTCTTCGAGTTTTTCTCCTACTAAGAGCAACTTTAAAATGACAAATTTTGTTTTGCAATGCAGAGTTGTTATAATTGAACTTCCCCTATAAACTAGATGCCGAATTATGAAACGAGTGAGCATATTGGCACCAACTTTCGCGTATGAACCGTACACGAGATGCTCTCAACGGAGTTTTTAAAATGCTTGGAGCAAAAAATGTTCACTTGGTGGTACTTCACATTGAAATTCAGCTCATGAAAGGATTCAAATCAGTTAATAAATGTTCCAAAACTACTGAATAAATTTTGAAAAATCTTTTGTTCCTCAGTGGACATTTTTTTAAAATTCCTTCTCATATATAGTCTATTCACAAAACTTGGTTGCAATCTGTTCACCCGTTTTAGTAGTAGATCCCTACTAATAGGTGAAGTTTAATTAAGCTAATCTGTATGTAAGAATAATCGCGAATTTAAATAATTTTAATTTAATTTCACAGTGATTGATAAAAGATTTTTTCTCATGCATTCCTTAGAGGTTTTTAAAGGGTTTTTTTTCGGCCTAATGCTTTGAAAGATAAATATCATATTCTTTCTTAGAGGACTTTTTCCAAGAGTAGACGGAAAACTATGAAAGATATAAGTAGTCTAAATAATTAATTAGATAATAGAAGCATAACTTTTCTCATTAACAAGAATTATAGTGTTCCCAAAGAATTCCCAAGAATTATAGTGTTCCCAAACAAAAATTATAGTGTCCTAATACCTTATATTATTTTAGAATATTTTCAATGACAAAATAGTGCTTTATCGTATCTGGAAAAGGATAAAATTTATTACACGTTCACGCGAAAAAAAAAGCTTGTCTCCGAAAAAGAACATTTTTGAAACTTTATTGACTATTAACTTTCTCAAACAAAAGAAAGGAGAGAAACTATTATTTTTGTTATTATTTTGAAATGTTTGCCCATGCCAATCTTGATGGACGCTGAAAGTTGTTTTGATACGTGACCATTCCTGATTTTCTTGAACGTCTTTCACCCCCGCTCCCCCAAAAAAAAGAGTTTTTTTTCTGAAGTAAGTTTTTTCTCTTATGATTACAATACATGATATCTTCATTCTGACAGTCTTCATAACGACAGCTCCTTATAGATAGCTGTAAAATCAGACTTCTGCCAAAATTTACTGGTAAATGATTTTCCACCACAACTTTTAAGCAGTTTTATTTTATATAAAATGATTGGGTTTGTTTTACTAGGTTATTCAGAAGAAAATATACTATCCGTAGATGATCTTTAAATATTCGTAAAAGTTTTGACGATGTAAATATCATAGTGCATTTCCTTCTGATATATGTGAAGATTCAACAATAAAAAGAATACTAAATGCATGTACGTTCTCGTTTGGAAGGAATATTTTCTTTTTTCTTGTGAAATTAATTTGTCTTTTAATCTCAATCTAACTTTTTTACTAAATTTCAAAATATGAGAAATTCTTTCACTCGTGACATAAACTTAGTTTTACAAACACTTACTGGAGATGCTACTGCAAAATGAAAAAGCAAAAACTACGACAGCGTTATTTGAGATTTAAAAAAAAACATAAAAAGTATTTTGCAAAGAAATCTAATAACTTTCAAAGTGTTTCTGCAGGATAAACTTTTGTCTTTCTGATTTAACTTCTAAAACATCGTCATATGATGTGGACAACTGTTTTATTTTGTTGTCTAATTTCTAAAGCTTGAACGATTTACCATCGTAGTGCTTATATGATTACTAACGATGAATATGATTAGCGTTCTTAATTCAGGAAAATGAAAATATACACTATGGAACAAATAGGCATTATTTATAGTCTTATATAGGAGTTACTCTCAGATTTTTAATTCCTCCTGCAGCTCTTTTGTAGTTTTTCTTTCCTGCGTCCGGCTATGTCGAGACTTTTCAAATTACCATAGCTCCGCATGCATACTATGCTCTTACCCACGAAACATGCAACGGACTCTTTAGCCTCCTGCATGATATTTACCCTTTAATTTTCATTCATGTTTTCTTTTACTGTAGAATTTTTTAATCTTTTCATTGCCAAGTAAACAGAAACAAACTAAATTTTGCGATGGAGTAAAAACTTCAGAAATCAGCTAATTAAGATCAAAATCGTTGTTTTGATGTAACATTTGTAAAAAGGTTTATAATTAATATTGCTTTGTCATTTAACTTTGAGCGAGGATCAAAATATGGATTATATTATTTGAGAAAACTAAAAAAGAAATCTGGTAGATTTCAGGATGTGATAGTGAAAATCTGTAAATGATACGTAACCTTAAACTTTAATCAGTGCTACTTCTTAGTTAATCGGATATATGAAAATATGCGGAATTATTACGTGCGTGGAGTATTTTTTGTACGACAGCCTGTTATTCTGATCGAGTATCGAAAGGGACTTTAAACTCATTACATCAAAATGACGTAGATTTCACTTGCGAAAATGCTGAGTCCTGCTTGAAAGCAGTTTTTTTAAATTTATTTCAATGCACGATAATTCGATGTTTCTGTCTCCAACACGACGTAACAGCAAAACTTAATTTCGGGAATGACAACGTAATCTATAAGCAGCAGCTATTGAATTCAAATTCCTTCTTTATTTAAAAATTCGTAAAAAATCTCCTAATTATACTGTCCCTCTGATTTTCTCTTAAAAGAGGACGAAATGAATACTTCATCATTTACCACAAAAAGTTATGATGGATAGAATTAAAGATGCAACAGTTTTAAAATCCGAGAGTAAATAATTTTTGCAATTTTCTCTGTCGAAAACAGGGATCTTTTTTATAAAAAAAAAAAAAAAATCTTAAAAATCTGCAAATTATGTTACATAGTCAGAACAAATTTTTTATAAAAGAAAATTTTCTCCACTATCCAATGATGGGAATATAAGTTTATTGCAAGTGTAATCAACCGTGTTATTACGTTTAGGCAAGAAAAAAATGGCAAAAATCGCATAAAATAGAAAAGTTTCTGATTCGAATTTCAAAAAATTCCTATTGAGGTACTTTGATCTTAATTAAACACAGCATTTCACATGTTCTAGTAACATTTCACCGAACACACTGGCGTCAGCTGTGGAACAAGCTTTCTTACGACTCCAGATGATAGTTGTCTATGATGGCCGTTATGTTAAACTTGTTTTGTTTTAATAATACTTTTTCATTATCATAAATGTATGCTAAATGTGTAATTTATTAGAAAACACCCCCTGGTAGCGAACATTTCAGCTATATATTTTTTTTTTATTCGCTCAAACAAATTCCCACAATTTCATTATGTCCTACACAAAATTTCATAATTTTATCAACAATAGTTTCGTCTGTAAACAACTTTAAAACAGGTCGTTTAATTTCGAACAAATTATTTTTAGTTATCATAGCATTGTGCGATCGGAAACATCACTTTCATGTAGATGTTAATAATCACTCAGGAACAAGTGCTCAAATAATAATGAACTTTCCGACCTTTTTTGATCAAAAATAAATGCATCTCTCACAGGAAACACGTGTCCGAAACTGATAGTTTAAAAATTCTAATTAATTTCATTTATGAAATATTTGGAGACGAACCCATTGTTTATGAAACTTGTATAAGTACTTAGACGAACTCTTCAACTCTTTCACCCAAAGCAGTTTTTAACACGTAGATGATAATTCCGTTTTTGACCCTACACTGCTCTGTGATTCCGATTTCTTAAAATGAGCCCTAATTGTCATAGCTGCCAACCGTTCCGTTTTTAAGGGCACATTTTTTGACCACTAATTTTTCTTTAGGTTAGTTTATGTCCATATTTTGAAATTAAAATAAAACTGTTCAAAAATAGTGGTGGAAAATGTTCCGATAAGAACGGAACGGTTGGCAGCTATGCTATCTTTAAAATTTTTCCCAATCATTATAGGACACCCAGTACAGGATTTTCAGGATTAAAAGAAATAATTCAAATTCCCGTGTTCTAGACGGTGTGCAGTGATTACTTCCAAATGTGAAGAAATTCTTAAATAACTATGGAAAAACGATCTATGAAAAAAAGTTCAAAAATCATCAGCGACAGGTGGCATTTCACAATGCTTTGGTCCGAATAAAACAGGCAAATAACCATTCTTAAGGGGAGTTCCAACCTTTAAATCTTCAAAAAATCGAAAAAACCGCTCCGCCCGTAATACAGCCCTGGTTGTGAAAAATATCTCCTTTGTTTAAATTTTTAGTTGATATGAGCTTCGATATTTTTCTTTTCTCTAGACATGTATTTACATTTTTACAGTCTGTTCATGTGTTTGTACGCGTTTTCTCCCACAGTTTTCTTTGCGATATATTTGAAAACTGTCTCAAGAATGCATTTCTTTTTTATATTTATTTCGTAACTTCTTCACACCCCCCTACAATACTATGTATATCATAATACGGCAGCTTATATGCTTTAAGCAAGCCAATTTCTTAAACTGATAAGCCTAAAACCTTACCATTCTGAATAGCACAGGAATTTTACAAATTCTGTTGTTCAGAAAAATGTGAAACTTCTCTTAAAGCCAACCCTATACAAGGGCCACCTATATTAAGGGCGATTATTTTTGGAACGAAAACTTTTTCATAGACATAATGCTAATTTTACTCTTATTAGAAAGCCGCATGTTCTCTGACTACCCCTCATTGAGGGGTATTGTTTTTTTTTTTTCATTTTTTCTCTTCAGTTTTATGTTTTTATAGCTATTTTCAATTAGAATACCGACTTTTTGTTTTGTGAAACCTCCTTTCTCTTATAGATAGTCTGAAGCTGCGAATATATCATGTCAGGAAACGCTAATAAAAATAAATAAACTAATATCTCATTCTAAGGCATTAATAAATGATGCAAATGCAAATTAATTTGTTCCATAAAGTAAAAAATCATTACAACCAGAATTGTCTGCGAGAAATAATTGAAAAGTAAACAAATTCAACGGTCAGCGTTCTGAAGTAGATATAGATTGGGTTTAAAAATATTAATAGACTACGTTTTTACGCATGTTTATAGGTTTTGATTTCCTTATTTTAGTTTTTGAAGTAAAACTTCTTTAGTCGCAACTAGGGGTAACTCAGATTTTTTTTCTGACGGAAGTAACGCTCAGTAAAGGAAATGACGTATCTTTCTCCCCCTTGCTTCTTCACTCCGCCATGACTGCAAAAACATTGCAATGTCAAGGACAAAAGCCTAATAATTTCTACACCGTTTGTACGATCCCCTTGAAAATTTCCATAATCATGTATAAAAATATAGAAATTTGCGCTACTTTAAAAATCTGAAAATCCACCCGTTCCCTCATTTTTAAGCGATTTTTCGCTATTTTCAGCAACATTTCATATCCGAGAGTCAAAAAAGTTAATCGTTTGGGTGACAAAATTAGCTATTGCAAGTGATTTTTACTTCATATTGACGTCACACTTAACAAGCTTTTTCCAGATTTATAAGTTTAATTATTTGCGGAAAAGCTCTCGGGCGTTCGTTCCTGAGAACGTCGACTGTGCTCCCTGCGCGTCGGCATTACTCCCTACCTGTTTTGAAGCAAGATCTTGTCTGATGACCCTGTTCAGTGGATAAGTGGATCGGCTCTTGTGAGAGCCACTGTCTGAAGTTTTTCGCTGAACAGGCTGCGATCCTGCTGACTGTCTCTCACTGTTGTTACAGGCGGCGACCCAACCCGTCACCTCCGATAAGCAAGGCCTAAGCACCGAATACAGAAAGTGGCACTATGGTGCATTCCGTTGCTTTACTCACATGTTTTCAATGGCATTAATACAATATTTAATGGAATTATGAGTAAAAACTTGACATGATTGGTTGCCATGATACATAAATATTGTTTGTCTGTACTTAAATAACATGTAATCTTTTAATATTGCTCATGTGTTTTTGAGTTATTTATAATAATCAGCC
Organism: Cheiracanthium punctorium; assembly: GCA_038373885.1. Lineage (NCBI taxonomy): Eukaryota > Metazoa > Arthropoda > Arachnida > Araneae > Cheiracanthiidae > Cheiracanthium > Cheiracanthium punctorium. Next base: position 341,089 of record JAWZYV010013601.1, on the reverse strand, counting down.
AAATGTAAATTTTTAAACAGAATAATACTTCGAGCAAAAATAGCAGAGGAAAACAAAGAACACTGCCATAGAAAAACGCAATAATAGACTCTACGTGCATTCGATACCAACCGACTGAAGAAAACACCAGTTTCGGAACACAGTTAAAGAAAATACCACAACAAAGACATTCTCTCGGTTCAAACCCTACGGAAAAACATTTTAAGAAAACGGTGAAAGAATAATAGTTCAACACGGACACTTCCTGGATGCTAACCCGATATTCAGACGGAACAACGGTTTAAGAACACGGGTATGTAACACAGTGTAAGAAACAAACACTGGCTGCAAAGGGTTTAAGATCAAAATAAAAGAATAACAAATGGACACTCCGTGGATTCTAACCCAACCTCAAGACGGGGTAACGGTTTAACACAGGGATGGAACACCACAAAGAAACGGACCCTGGCTGCAATCATTCCCAAACAATAGATAGAACCTGCAGTTTAAAAACACGGATACAGATAAATAATAATTCGAAACCTACCAGCAGACGAAATCAACCCTTAAGAATACTGTGCTAGAAAAACACAAAAAAAATTTACACTATTTGCATTCGAACCCAACAATCACAGGAAAACATCAGTTAAAGAACAGAGTTAAAAGTATAGTACTAGAAACTAGACTATGGACATTCTTCCCATTCAAACCCAAACTCCCGACGGAACAATGGTATAAGAAAACAGTTAAAGAATAATACTACAACATGGACACTTCCTGGATTCTAAATAATTATCATGAATTACCGGTGATTCTTACTGGAGATTTTAATGTTAATTTTCGCTACCTAGAATCGCAGCCGTCAGTTGATTTTTAGAAAGAAAAATTGGATCTAACTATGAATACTTCTCGACTTCAATCAACAACGCGTTTCGGTACAACGATAGATGTTGTATTTTCAGGAAAATTAGAAAATTTAGAGAGTTAAATTTATGTTTCACAGTATAGTTAACACAAACCCATAATTTCATACATAAAATATTATGATGACATTCAAGTTCCTATTTTCAATGAATAATATTAATATAACATTTATATAATCTTTGTAAAGTACATAAATAATAAATATAATTAAATTATAATATGATATTTATTTTAAGTTAAAGTTTAATAATTTCAGTGATATTTATCGTAAACGTCAAAGAAGTTTTACTTGAATCGCGCGTAAAGATTGCACGCACACACTTTTTTTTTGTCGCCTTACTGAAGGGCCTCCCCTCTTAACCATTTGACGGCTATGCAACGCTATCGCGCATTTGGAATGTACACCCTCCAAAAGAAGCATTCGAGCAAGAGAGAAATTTCCTACGTTGATTTCGTATAATAAAAATTATTTATCATAGAATATGAGTCAGGCTATGCATAAATATGATATTCTATATTTCTATTAAGTTGTGCGTTTTTCAAAAACTCAATTATTTTTCGCAAATCTAAAATAGGAAATTTCTCTCGAATACTTTTATTGGAGGGTGTATGAGGATTTTGATGGATAGCAGTCAAACGGTTAAGGGCCAGTTTTCAATGCTACAACAGGTAGCCCTTACAGAGAGGTTTCACCGTATTTACTATAAAATGTATAACAAATGACTATGTAATTATCAAAAATAATAAAATCGGAGCCAATAGAGTTAAAAATTATCATAAGATATCAAGCCACTTATTATTTCAGTGGCATCTAAAAGTTTTTTCACACCAGATTACAGACTCTTAACAGTACTTGATTTCCCTTTATTCTATTAGTAACATTCTGACAATCTGTTTTTAAAAATACATTTTCGGAAAATATAACAAAAATAGTATTAAAGGAGGAACCTTTTATCAGATACTACTGTAACTTTTCTTTTGTTTTTCCTGATCATTTTAAAATTATATGTAAAAAAAAAAATATATATATTTTTGGAAGGTTATTTACAGAAGGAAGTAAAAACGTATCTTAAAAGCTTTACCTCAAAAAGCCCATTTTATCAGAATAATTTTTTTGAGGTGTAAGGTGTTGAGAAGCATCTAATGTGGCCTAAATATTTGCTAAAAGATGTGCCTCCATTATAAAACATGTTATCATAGTAAAAGAAAAATGCGCTTTCAAACACGAAATGGTCATTAGTTGTTTTTTTTCCTTTAAAAGTTCTGGCGAGTTTAAGAGCACTATAATAAATCGAACAGAGAGTACGAAAAAGTAATATTCTCATTTGCATATGAAAAGGGCTGGGGGATGAAAGGTTTGTAGTAAAGGTAGTAAAAATAACAATTCCTTATGAGTAAAATTTCTCAAAAAGTATCTGCGCAAAGGATAGGGGGAAATGTGTTATATATATAAGAAAAAAAAATTATTTGAAGCAAAATTCCTACTCTGTGAAAAAGATTCGTTAATTTCAACATCATTTTGGTTCGCACAATTTTAATCAAATAATGCAGTTGAACCAACAAAATGAATTTTTTATATCAAGTAATATTTTGTATTTGAAAGGAATTGTCAGGTTAATAGCAGCATAATAATTTTGTTAAAACCAAGAAAAGCTATGTTTTTCTGTGCATACTTTACGGAAGTCGCAGCTTTATACGTATTTTTTCTGAAAGCGATAATGAATATACTACATATGGAAAGGTATAGCTTCGTTATACATTGTGCATTTTATCAGAAGATTTACCACCACGAAATTTTATTTGTCAATTTGTACATCAAAGGTGTCCAATTGCAGTGTGACTACTACTGCAAAATCTGAAAAGTTAGCTGCTATGCATATCAATAAAAAAAGCCACTGGGCAATATCTTATAACTGCCAACAGCAATTTCTCTATGACAAATTACCCAGAGTCATTTCCGTTAGACACATGAAAGTAGTTTAAACTTTCGGTACCATTACTTTTTTAAACATATTTTGAAAAAATCGATTACAGATGTAGTTAGTGGGGCTCTTATAAATTTCTTTGCATAATTTACTTGAATTGGATGTACCTGGTCCGATAATTCCAAAACTTCCCTGAACTGCACTAATTATATTTTGCCAAAACTTGGAGATCCCAAAGGTGTATTTTTCACTCTAGTAACTATTTATTTTGAATTTAACAAGTAATTTTGTTAACTTGTTTCTTCTTCGTTAATACTCACATCCTGATGAATCATTCATCTCTATCCTAAGAAAGCAAAACTAAATCGCTAGAACTAAATGTGCACTAAAAAATGGATGATTCTACTGAAGTCGAACAAAAGGGCAATCTTTCAAGTGGAAAGAACAATAATATACCCAACGGATTTTAAATACGCTTATAATCAGAAAACTGAGCTTAGTTTGATAAATAATAATTGTATGCGATAGCTACGAACAAAGCTAGTACAAATCCTTTTTCAGAAAACATGTGTGTTTTTGTAATATGGCTTAGTAAAAATCGTAAGAAAATTATTTGGAAAACATTTTAGAACCTAGTAGTTAGGACCACGCAAATATATACTATTACATAAATTTGGGTGGTTTTTATTAATTAGAGAAACGCCAATTAGGCGTTATTAGAGAAACGCCAATAAATGAGTATTTTAAATATTAAAGAAAAGAAAATATATTTAAATGTATTCTGTAGAAATATCTTTGCAAAAGAAACGCTTGCTTATGTTTACCTGTATAAACAGCAAAAGTTAGTCGTCTACAAATCCTCTAACCAAATTTAGCTCATATCATGATACAAGGCCGTAGCCAGAAAATAATTTCGGGGAGGGGGGGAGATATGCAGAGCTTCAAGAAAGGGATATATGCCGCGCTAATGCTTTTTTACACCTGTAATTGATCTCCATAATAAACGCAAATAAAACCACTCACATACACAGACTGGCTAAGGGCTTGACCAGATATAACATAATAAATAGAGTTTGCACATCTGTGAAGCACATATGACTGTTGAATATATTATTTTATATACAATATACGTATATTAGGAAATTTATAGTAAATTTAATAAATCTATAAATGTTACATCCACCAATTTTATTCATACCACATATCAAGGACACCTACGTAATTATAGTATCGCATATTATCTGAGCTCTTGAAAGCTTTATTGTTGTACTGTCAAGAAAATTTTGATTTTAGGCGTTCGAAGTGGAAAAAACTTAAACCATCACCAGAGAGCGCATCGATAGCACATCTTGTACTTCTGCATATTTGTGCAACGTGGACACTGTTCCAACGATCTTACTTCTGTTCAGGAGAGTGGAAACAAAGATCGCACAAACACATACACACACACACACACACACAACATATTGGTTCAAGTCAAGCGGAAATCAATTTTGCACTTAAACGCTGATGTAAATTGTTATGAACTATAGTTTTTACGAATGTAAGATTACCTGTCAAATTTTATCAACTCTACAGATAATAAAGTTGAAACTTTTCCTTTTTACTGTAATGTTGAATACATTTAATTTTCTTTAGAATGAAGAAATAGTAAAACTCATTCTTTTCCCTCCTGAATAATCTTTAAATAAATCATTCTAATATAAATGCAATATTTTCCAGTTACTTAATAATAAACTCAAATAAAATTGTCATCAAATATTATGAGGCATATCGACAGAGAGTGGGTGAATCTCTGAAAGCGACACCCAGCAGCTTCAGCTCTTCAGAATCAATACTCACTTTCTGCGTGTTTACATTTCCATCTCAAAATTGATCATATGAGCTAAAGTGATTCAATTATTTCTGCAAGAAAGGACTCGTGTTTACCCATGCACTTCCTCATTGTTTTCTTACTTTATCTTTGTTTATATGACTTGTAGACTTAAAAACCGCAATGAAGCAGTTTTACTGAGAGTAAAGCTTTAATGGTTGATAGTGTACCAGAGTCAATTTGGAGTGAGAAGATTTAATTCTGTAAAGCAATATCTTCAGTTTAGTGTTAATATGGGTATCTTTTCCCCTTAGTACGCGTTTTGCTTTACTGGTGTCTGATAAAATTATGTACTGTCATTTCAAGTTACCGAAAAATCCGTTTCCTTGTCACCGGGTTTAGTTGTATGAACATCTTAGAAAATTGCGAAAATGTAATGTTTTTTCCCTCTGCAACGAGTTATACCGTTGCAACTGTAAGGTAACTAGTAAGTAAGAAGATACACTTCTCTCGAGTTTAACTCCCTTTGAACACGGACCCATGATTGGTATATTGTACAATTGTTAGAGATAGGATGTGCCATCTCATAGTTATTTAAGGCTTTTAAATGTTCAAGAAAAAGTATTTAATTTCGCATCCATATATGAAAGATACACATAATAAAATCGAATAAATTGATTTATTAAAAGACCACCAGAATTTAAAAAATAATAGGGTTTATTCTAATAAAAAATAAATCATTATAGCGTCACCCGAAATTATACAACGTTCCAATCATCCTCCGCCGTTAAGTAATCCCGATATCTAAGCAGTCTGTCTGTGTCTGTCTGCTTAAACGTACCACATCTTTTCTTAAACGTTTACGTGTGCTTGCTTTGATTTTGCAGAAAATATACGCATATGTGCGGGACAACGTTTATGCACCTCCCCTTTTGCGAGACCTTCAAAAATATTTTAAAATACCGAAGTTTTTTCATGGAAACGAAAAAAAAGAAAAAATAAGTAAGAAAATCTGAAACTCTTTCAGACTGTAAGTACGCACTAAAGTACTATATATTAAAAGGGTATCATAATTTATGCGTCGTCCCCATTTTTCTTCCTTATTCCATTAAGTTGGAAAGTGTATCATTATTCATGAGTGCGTCGTATTTGTCTTCCTTGTTCCATAAAACACATCTTTTGAATCGAAATCTGTCTTAAAATGCCTACTAAGACTACTTTACAATCTTCGCCAAGTATATTCCAACTATACTTCACCGTTTTAAGTATTGTTTCGAATGTGCATCATAATCCATGAGTGTGCCGTGTTTGTCTTTCTTGAGTTGACTCCTTCTTTAATGCCCCGACTCCTGCGAAGGTGGCGAGAATTAAACATATGCAGACGATATTTTGTATTTATGTGGCAACTGTAATTTAGATTTAAAATGGCGATTTGGAACAACGTGTAAGTACAGCATCCCATTACTTTTTTTTCTGCTAGTTAATGTAGTTTTAATAAAGTGTCTTCAAGTTCCTTAACTGGTTTGTTTATTGCATTGATGAATAATTTGAGGTCCCGAACTATGAAATTTGTTTTATTTTTCATAAAATTTTGATATAAAGAAGTATATTTCAGTGCAAAATTTTAAATTGGGGGGCCCATTCGTGTCGGGGGCCCTGGGCCAAGTGCCAATTTGCCCATGCGATAATACGGTTCTGTCGCCAAGCATATTAACTATACTTCACCACTTTAAATACTGTTTGGAATAGGCATCATAATCCATGAGTGTGCCGTGTTGGCCTTCCGTGTTAAATAAAACGCAACTTTGGAACCAAAATCTATCTTAAACTGACCTACTACAACTGTTTTACAACCTTCCCCAAGCATATTCTAACTATCATCTACCATTTTAACTACAGTTTGGAATGGGCATCAAAATCCATGAGTGTGCCATGTTTTCCTTCCTTGTTAAACAAAACACTCCTTTGGAATTGAAAGCTATACTAAATCGCCTACCAAAGCTGTTTAACAAATTTCTCCAGGCATAGTCAAACTACACCTCACCTTTATAAATACCATTTGGAAAGCGTATCATAATCTATGAGTGTATGATATGTATGAGACGTATTTGTCTTCTCTGTTCCATAAAACACTTCTTCGGAATTGAGATCTATATTAAAATCGCCTACTGAAACTATTTTATGGTCTTTGCGAGGCATTTTCTAACTATACTCCCCTTTATTATAAATTGTCGCATTTTGGCACCAAACTTAGCGATCCATTATCAGAAATTGCTAACTTTGTGCGGCTTTCAACTTTTTATTAACCCCCCTCCCTCCACATTATCTGGCAAACACATTTGAAAAGTTCTTATCTACAAAAACTGTCGAGAAGATCACGTAGACCAAAATGGGTAGACAGAAATACGTAGACAAAAATCTGGCGTTGAATGAAATAGCAAGTAAGTGCTAAAAAATACCCAGTAAATCGAAAGTAGACAGATTTAAAAAAAAAAAAACCCGCTTGTGCAAAACAGGACTTCAGTAAATATCAATTATTTGAGGTAGTTTCGTCCATGCAAAACGCCCAGGAATAGGAAATGGCAATTCCAATTTTGATAGTGTTTGGTAATGCTGAAAGATTGACGCGCACAAATTAACTCAAAGATAACTTCCACTTCCAAGGCACTCATGACATAACATGACATGACATAACTGTTCTGAGGCAAATTAAAATAGGGCATACAATATGAAGCTTGAACAACTTTAAAAGCGAAGAAAATCTTTATGAGCCTTTTTTATTGTCACTTACGAAACTTTCAGAGAAAAGTCTTAAAAGATGAATCCCATTGATAAATCACATCACGTGCAAACTGCATAATATTGTGTTGCTACATTTTGCCATCCAAATAAAGCAACATTCCGTTCTAGTAAAACAAAAGTCTTTCACTATTAGCATAATTTGTTTAGTTTGTTGCTTTTGAATAATTTATTCACGAATAGTCAGTACAGAAACTTTTGCAGCCGTCTCATTTTACATTAATAAACTCGTTAATTTCCACATCAATGAATGAATGCGTTGTAAAAATTATGCCTTCGCTCACTCTCTATGTATCTGTAACAGATATGTGCGTTTTGGTTCTATTCTAAAGGCGGTTCAGCTTAAAATATCCTGTTAATCCGTCTAAGAACTGTCATATAGGTAGCGAAATTTATTTATTCATATTTTTCTATTGATTATAGAGAAAAAAAATGTACTTCATAATTTAGTAACGCAGGAATCTTTTTTTTATTTAAATCTTTGATCCATTGAAGGATTTCAAACGCACATCAAGATATTGAAGAAGTTTTTAACCCTAGTTTTAATCTTTGCGATCTAATGGCTGTAAAAACGCAAAGATGGGTATTTCTGTGCCCAGCATTACTTTTTCAGAAGAGAGTACCGTGTAACTTGTGACACGGAAATGCGCAGAAAGGCTTTACTTGTGCTTTATCACCGAATTTGGCGAATGGTAAGTGTACAAGAAAAATTTATTGTCAATTTAAACATCACAAGCCCCCTTAACATAAAAATATCTCCAAAGTTAGTTGATGTGGATACATTGAAATGTTCTTAATCTATAGAATGCATGTTTTATTAATATGAAGAAAACCACTCTCCTCTAAAATTTTATTCCAGAACGTTCCACACAAAACATGAATTTCAATCATACACAAAGCAGTTATGTACTATTTTTTTCATTAAAAAATGGGGGGGGGGGGAATGTTGAAAACTGAAATTAGCTCGCTTGCTACAAATGCTCTATAGGAAACGAAGAAGAGCCAGATGCACAAGAAGTGTGGTAACGGGATTTTGCGACAATTTAACTGCTGGGATAGGAGCTTCAATTCAGTGTTACCAAAGCGCTCTTTATCCCTTATATCTGCACTATAATCCTCATCTGGGTTTTTAATAGTCCGAGGTTGTAAAAAATTAATGTATAACTCCTTGAATGATGTGCTGCCTCTCCAGCCAAATGTTAATCTATATTTTTTGTCATACATGCATCACAGCTACCAAAGGTGCAGGTCTCATCAGAACATTTTTTTTTACTATCCAGTCCCTGTTTGGAGGTCAAATAAATCAATATTTTAATATAAAATAAAACAGTTCAGAAATAATGGTGGGAAATGATCCGATAAAAACGGAATGGTTGGCAGATTTGCATACACAATTATAGATGAGGATCTCAGCAAAACTTAATTTTCACAAATTTAAACTTAATAAATTACGTGAAAGATAAGTAGCGCATAGGGAGTTCAGATTTTATTTTATTATATGATTATTCTTTTCAAAATACTTTTAGAATTATAAGAGCCGATTCTGTGAAATTATAATCTGACTTAAAAGGTAGATGAATATTTTTTGTTATCTCACGTTTATTTTGTCTAACAAACTTATGATACTGCGTCACTAAATTTAAATTTATAAAAGGATAAAAAGTCTTAATGTACCAAGCGTTTAGTTGATAAATTTAAATGGCACTGACAAAAAAAAGTATGGTTTCGTATCTTATCTCCACCATTTTAAAGCACAAATCCCCGTGGAAAAGTTTTATTTAATATTTTCATCGAAAAACTATTTTCATCGAAAACTATTTTCACATCAATTTTCATCGCACTTAAAGCACTTTTAAAATTTCAGGCAAATTGCATGTAGAAAAAATATTCCTTTATTCAAAAATTAAATTGTCTAACGTGAAAGGAAATTAAGAGGGTAAAAGGTGATCTAAAGCGTACATTTAAAAGTTATGAATAAATGCTAAATTATTTCAAAAGAAAATCCTTTTTTTAAGAGCACTAATGTTAAAGTTTAGATATTAAAGCATGATTGTATATAACGGTTATAAACGAGTCTGTCTTGAACATGACACAAAATATTCCTTATATAATTAATCTCCACACATGCTGTTATAGAAATAATATTCTAATTGAGAAAGGGAAATTTTGGCGAAATAATATATTAATACATTCTTAAATTATAATATATCCCCTATTCATAATCATTCTACTTCTTTACGGTGTACAGCGAAAACTACTGGCCAAAATTCTACAAAATTTGCAGGAAACCTAAATGAGACCACCGGAGAAAGGTTTTCGTGGAAAAAAAAAATGTTGCGTTTAAAAATCGCTCAAGATGGCGTTTTACAATGTTATCGTTGCTGATGTGGAAATTCTCACATCTTGAAGAGCTATAAAACAGCTACTTGCCAACGCCCTTTTTGTAATCTTTGCCTGAGAATGCTTTGTTCGTTCACTCGAGCTAAAACTTAGTGAAACGTTGCCCGCAACTGAATTTTTCAACTGATTTTGGTGCAGGTTTCTTGCAGTTTGTGTACTTTTCTGATAGGTAGGTAGTTATTTTGGTAGTTTCCGTTCAATACTGATCTGAATAGATGTATTTATTTAACCTTAACACTCCAATTTTTAAGTCTGAATGTCGTCCGGCAACTCCAACTTATTCTCGTCATATTTTGATTTACAATTTATAAACAATTATGGATAAAGACCCGCACAATATACGAAGTAAAAAGGAAACTTGGAGTAGAACGCACCACATGGGTGATGCTTGAGAAGCACATTTGTAATCATAGAGGTTAATTATGAACCCCCTGTATTTTAACCGCTTTAAAAACTTTATTTCGGTGGTTGTCAAACTGTACAACACGCCTACTTCAGAATGGATTTGCAAGAACATTGTACAGCGGTGGAAAGGTACTATGTAATTCAGGTTTCGTTTTTCCAGTATTTTTTCTCCCTATTTCTTTCTAAAATGAAGATATTATACAAATTCTTTAATGAAATATTAAAAAGAAAAAAATAATGACAGTTAAAGAAGTAATAGACAGAAGCGTAATTTTTATTTATTAAAAAAATTAAGGCCCAATGCTCTTCATGCAAGTGATTATTGGTACTTATTGAGATAATCATCTGAAAAAAAGAATTTTACTTGACTTGAAAAGAAGAACAAAATTGATTACATCTTCCCAAACAAAAGACCTGTCTCTCAAAAAGAAGAATATTTAATAAAATTCATCGACTTTCATGGACCGAAATAATTACTAATATATTTATTATTATTCTGAAGCATCTGCCGTCGCCCTTTTAGATCGATGTTGAAAGTTGTTTTGATACGTGACTGTTCTTGATTTTTCTAAACGTCGTTTCTCCATAAGGAATTTCTTCCCTTTTCCTTTTTACAATTCTTTTAATTTTACTTGATGTTGGCTTCGTATTTTGGCAATACCGATTAAAATAACTTCTTCTCTGCAGCGATAAGTTTAACCTATATTTAAAAATTCGACATACGATTTACTTTCCCCTTTTCTGTTTCATAAGTGAATTTCAACGTTGCATACGTATAATAGAAAATAATGTACGCATATGTATATACTATAGATATCAAGGATAGCCATAACGTGATTCGCAATCCACATGCAGCTCTTATGCAAAAACAATATGTATGTAAACTAAAACATCTCAATTTCGAAAAGAAGTTAATTTGTTTAATTTTTGTAAGTTGAGAAATTTAGCAGTCTAAATTAAAAACATTTTTTTTTAAATTGGTACTCATTGTAAGACGCAAATTTGTAAAACAAATCTTTAAAAGTTGATTTGCACAAAAGTACTTTACAAATGTTGTCCGTCATGGGCGATTCATAAAAAATGAAAAAGTTTCTGAGTGAAGAAAGAAACTTGTTTTATACTTTTCTCTTTCGTTAAAAATGAAAGAGCGTTTTTTAACACTTTCCAAACAAGGATGAAAAGTGTTTACGATTTCGGTTTGTCTGTCTGTCCGTCTGTTCGTCCGTTATCTAACTCTCGTAAATATGCTTAGATTGCTGCGATATTTATGTATGTTATTTCTATGTACTGTACCATGCACCCTATTGAAACTGGTGTACGTAGTATTTATGGTTCTTATACAGGACAGTTCAAAAGATTTCCAATACATTACGGTCTGTGGGCAGTCATTCTAAGAGTATTTTACAGATATTTGGCTACTTGAAATGAAACAAAGTATATACATGTTATTAAGTATTATAAGAAAAAGCTCTACATCAAAAATAGTATCTGTATCATTAAAAGTTCTTCTACAGGAGCACGCAAGACAATTCCGACATATCAACGGCTGTTTAGAGACATGCATCCATTTAAAGCACAATACTATCTTACTATGTAATATTCACTAATGGTCCAATGACGACCTTGTGCTCCCTCCAACGTTGAGGCAAAAGTCACCAATATTGTCGACATTTGCGATAAATCGAGAAATATGGTGCGAAAAAACAATCTTAAAAAATGAATTCAGCTTAGCAATATTTTCATAATTTGGCGGGAAATCAAAAAGTACGTAAGAGGGTAAAGTTAAGATATGATGAAATCAATGGAAAATGGGAAAGTTCATTACTCGCTCTCTAATCAACCGATTTAGAGTGTTGGAAAGTGTTTTCTAATCGATGCGTTTTGCAAGATTTATCTTTCTTGTTTAATTTTTTTCCCTCTCTGTTCTCTTGTCTAATTTTTTTTCTCTCTGTTCTCTTGTTTAATTTTTTTTTATCTCTGTTTTCTCTGTTTTTCTGATTTAATGCTTTTACAAGAATCGTATTTCCTTAAAGAGCTTCCTGGCATAAGAATGTGAATGTGTATGTGATTTTTTTTTTTTTTTTTGAATTTCAAAAACTCATAATAAAAACATAAATTAGATTATTTGAGATGTTTTTCTTTAATTTAATTTTTTCCTGGTTTAAAGTAGGGATATTGGACAAAGCATAACAGAAATACAGAGTTGCCCATCATTACAGTACAAAATCAACTAACAGTAAATTTCTTAAGTAATTCACAAAGACACTTTGTGCTGCATAAATCAAAATAATTCGATTACAAAAAGTGATTGGTTAATATCCGTAGGGGTTGGCATTTCTAGAAAATAGTTTTCAAACGTTTAGTTACGTTCAAAATAAATTAAGAACGATTTAAGTCATTTTAGATAAACAAGTAGATGACTGAAGCATAACTTTTTTAAGAACAAAGAAAATGTTGTGAAACTACAGATCAGTCTTGAAATTTCTAGAAAAATATTTTAAATCATTCATTCAATGGAATATGAATAAATAAATAAATAAATAAAATAAATAAACATAAATAGAAAAGTTATTACTATTTTTTTTTTTTTTTTTTTACTTGTACAAATAAAATTATGACTGCGTCTAAAGAGAACATTCTACCAACTCTGTGGCTTTCTTTCACTAAAATAATTACGATTAGTTTTATTATTATACTGAACTATTTGCCCCGAGAAATTTTGATGGATGGAGAAAGTTAGTCTGACACGTGACCATTCCCGATTTTCGGAGACATTGTTTCTCCTGATTTCTTTCTTCTTTCTTTCTTTTTTGGTTTGTTTCTTTGTACTTTTTTCTTAATTTTATTTTGTTTTGTCTGTGATTCCTGAATACCGTAGCTTCTCACGTACCTGCATCAATAAAAGTCGACGAATTTGAAAAAAGTGAGGCGAGACCCAAGTTTCTTTTTTAGCTTAGATTTCAAATTGAATTTCATCCGAACAAAACATATTAGGGTCAATTGGGGATAAGTGGAAATATTTTTGGGTGAATTCATAGTGACAAAATTATGCTTGCGTGTCAATCATCGACTTTCCTATACCTCTATAAATAAAGAATCGTGCTTCCTGGAAATTTTCTCATCAGGGGTCATGACTGGAACGTATTAACAGTGATTAACGAGGGTCGCGATTATAATTACAGAATTAGTTAAAATGACAGAATTTTACTTACGAACAGATAACTTACTTCCAAAATCGGAAAGCTCTTCTGGCAAGTGAGTTTTAAAAGAGAAAATTTTTTTCAGAATAAAAAAAGCATTGTTACATGATTCATTAAAATCATGTTTGCCTATGAAAAAAAGAAAGTGTTTTTTTCTAGTACTATTGTTACTATCTTTTGGAGCGTTTGCAGCTGTTTTGTCCATGGATATAATAATATGTGTTTGAGACATGATAATTCCCGATTTTCTAGAGCACTTTTTCTCCACCAACATTTTTTCCCGTTTCCCTTGCATCTATTTAATGTAAGTTTTATTATGCTAATCGTAGCTGTTATAACTTCTTATTTGAGGATGTAATATTAAGTCGGTTCTGTGTTACTACAGGAGAACGACTTGTATTTCAACATTGAATGTTCTTAAATTTGCTAGGGTGTTCGGGTCTTCTTTGACCCACAGCGCACTTTTTTTCAGATTTAATTTGTTTGTATAAATTTTGAAAAAGACATAGTGGTTTTGTTTAAAATGTCGGAGTAAACATTCATTTTTGTGTTATTTTATTTTTGATTTTAATAGGGACCGACTGATACTAAATTTTAACCGGCAACCGATACCGGTGCATTACCTATAAATTCATTTTTAAAAATAGCTGACACCGATACTTTTCATGTTTTAATGACATTAAAGCTCTATTTATTCTGCGGCAGCAACGAAATTGCCCTTCTCGTCCTTTTGTTAAAGTTAATGACGCCTTGCGAGCCCGTTCGTAAAAATTTGTGCCCAGTTGAAAGAAAGAAAAAAAAAAGAGCAATATACACAGTGAAATAATTTTGGTGCATTTAATTTCTTTTTTTCTCTTTCTATTAAAATCGTGCCGACCAATATGCGATTGGATAAGACGATTAACATTGGAGAACATTACAAGTGACCAGGTCCGGAGTTCTGGCTTTCGATCTAACGGTCTAGAGTTCTGGGACTGTTTTTCCCAGCAGAATCGCTCACTGCATATAGGTCTAGCAAGTTCTTCTACAGTCCGACTTTTTGATTTCAAATTCCAAAGATTCAAGGGGGTCTATCTGTCCTATGGATTCAAGCGGAGATGGATATAGTGAAAAAATGACACACACTTCCGACATTGTTTAATTTTTTTTTTTTATACTTATTTAGTCTAGAGCTGAAAAACGCATAAAAGTCAGTAAGTGCGATTAGTTCGTGAAACTTTTATTTTGATTTTTACAAAGCTGGCTTTGTATGCTATAGGTAGCATAGTAATAGAATGATGCCTAAAAACAGTGGTGTAATCCCAAGGGAAAAATGGCGGCTGTTTAAAATGTTTTTTAAGTTTAACATAAATTTGGTAGTAAGTTTAATTTAATTATTCATAAAATAATTAATTAATTAAATGGTTAGTTTTTGATTGTTGATTGATATTTATTGACTGATTTATAAACTGATTAATATTTATTGAATTTTTTAAAAATTAATTGGCCTTTGACCATGCCATTTGCTTTGGTCTTTCCAACCGAAGCATAGACCCTGACAAACAAAGCCGTACTGAAAGCGCGGTGTCTCAGGACAAATCCCCCCCCCCCTCTTCCCTCCCCAAGAAATGCCTTCTTTTATCAGAATGACTACTATTATTATTCTTTATCAGAATGACTTGTTTAGTGAAAATTCGACCTTTTCAATTGTTTGGACCCTCACAAGAAATTATTGACTCCGGGCAGCCGACTCTTGAGCACAATTAACCATCTTTCTATGCCTAATCAATTTATGTAAAATGTAAAGGGTTGTTCATGTTTATCGATATCAAGTTTTTGCAATCTTCTCCTGAAATACCAAAGGCTTTCAAAGACACATATCAATCTTAATCCGAATCAAATGTTCTTGCGTCATTATTTAAATAAAAATTAAAAACGTGTTTTAAAGTATAAAATCGATATCTATGGCATATGAGAGTTAACAGTTTTTTCCGCCCAGATTATTCTAAATGTTTTTCATACCAGATCACGTTTTATCTACACCTGTTGGATGAAAAAAGAACACAAAGCTCGTTTGGGAAACATGAACAACCAGTCAGTTTGTTATCAACATCCTCGAGAAATTTTCGAGTGCAGCGACTCTTCTCATCACCATAACAAAGATTCCAGGGTGTTGTTGGGTGGGCCTGTGTAGTTTTTCTTTTAGAAGAGTTAAGTATCGGTGAAAACGGATGAAGGCATCGGGAACAGATACTTTCCCGATACTTTTAAAATGTGAAAGTACCAATACCGATACCTACAAAAAATGAGGCTATCGGTTACTAATACTATCGGTCGATCTCTAGATTTAATGTTTTTACAGTAAAAATTTTAACAATTGCAATATTGTAAAAACGCAGCATTGTAAGAAGTTTAAAACACTTTTACAGCTCATATTATATATAGGATTTTTTATAGCTCAAAATACAGGCATTTATTTTTGAATGTGTGCATTATAGTTTGATTCTGCTTCATCGCAACCTTTAATGTTCGGATTTGCTGTCTTGTAAATATCATTATCATCTAATGCTTTAATTTTTTATTAAAAAGAAAAATATAGCATTGTTTTTGAATTTTTAATTGAATTGTTCAGTACATGCTTTCTAATCTGTATGCCTGACATCCCAAGAATTTCAGGTTGTTATTTCGACTAAATCCTACGCAAAATGAAAGATGCTGAATGCAAATTAATGTTGGAAAGATTTAAGAGAATCTCTAACTAATTTTTTAGTATCTTTGTAGCAGCGACTTAGGAGAGCAACTGCTTTTCATATAATACAACAAGTTTGTTTTCTAAAATAGTGGTTGTAAATAGGGATGGATGCGAGACGATTTTTTACGAAACCAGACAGAGGTTTACAGATTCTATAGGAGAAGGGACAGACATTTTTGACATTACGATATAGTAATTTGGCGAGACGAGACAACGCTTTCAAGCTGTTTTGCGAGACGCGAAAAGCCAATTTTCCGGCTCGCGTCCATCCTTAGTTGAAAAAGGTCCAAGAATCTTCAATTAGTGGTAGTTCTATGCGTTGCTACTATCATGTTCCGTGTCTTCGAGTACTAAGTTTTCTTGAGGAAGAAAACTTCGCGATTTCGACCGCTTTGATGCATTTACCGTAGATCTCGGCGTATAACGCGCGCTTTCAAGTTCGAAAAATTACTTCATTTTTTCGGGTGCGTGCTTTTCACAGAATTCGAAATACAGAATATAAATGCATAAAATAACATTGCTTGACTTAGCCTAAATTTACTGTTGTGCGTTATACGCCGGGATAAACGGTATATATCCTTGACTTTCAGCACATCAGTTCGTGAAACGGGTAGACAAAACTAATTATCTGGACCACTCAGGAACTGTAACTTAATGTCCACATTCTGTGTTTAATAGGATACCCCAGTAAAGTTTTTATGAAAGAGCTGTGAATAAAAAGAAACAATTTTTAAATTTTCATTTAACTTATGCCCAGTAAAGCAATTAGCACATAAAAAAATATACCTTATCTCAATTAAAGGACGCGAATTAATTTTTCACATAGTTAATCAGTGTTTTTACGATGCCACATGGGATAAAATATCATTTATCTTTTATTTATTTTTTTTTACTTACACGAATTTATAAAAGGAAAGGAAACTTGAAACTTTCAACCTTGGGTTCAAACGATTTGATTGAAGAACGCATGATAGACGAAACTCCGGAAAGATGAATGAATATGATTTATTCGTTCTGCATGGGGTAATTTCACAAAATTATCGAACTTGTTTTTTCACGAGTTCGTGAAATGTATTTTTTTAAGCAGATAAAGAAAAAAAATATCAATCTGTTAATAAATACCTGTACCCCATTTTCAAAAAATATTTTTAGAATATATTAAATAGCATTCCGGGGGGGGGAGTTATTTCAGCGACTAATGTAATTTCTCTATCTCATTTTCCGTCCTTAGTGATTTAGAGATAAAAATTAAAAATAATTTTTTAAAGTTAAGTTTCCTTGCGAAAATGAACAAACTGAAAATATGCTGTTTATTTTGTTTGTATTGAGAAATACCGAATCCGGATTCGGTGGGATTCTTATAGTATTACAAAATCGTGGTTTCAAATCATATAGTTATAATCATTAGAAACAGTTTGTTTAAAGGTTGTGAATGTAAGATAATATGATCTCATATAATTTACTTATTTGCTAACCGAGTGGTTTTTAACCCATTAAGGACGGAGATTTTACCCTCCCTCCCCCACAATCTTTCACCTGAACTGAATTAACTTCATTGGGGTTACTTGAGTGAGAATGTCCTTTTCTATGTTTTTAGATGTCAGATGTGAGATTTAGTAAATATGGTCAGGTGACCATATGGTCACGGTAGCCCTTTATATGACCATACTATAAACCATTGTTTGCAGTTACCATACGGTAACCCTAGTACTTAAGGGGTTAAATGTAATATACCGCGTAGTTATAATAAAACTTCCGCTATAAACGGCATCCTACAGCGCAAATGGTTGAACGAAATGAAGCGAAATTTTGTAAATGGGCTATACGCGAGATGCACTCCCGGAATTTCGAAAAAAAAAATTTTAGTTCAAATTATGTCCACTAGGCGGCGATTTGTATCATAAACAGCAAGTTCAAAAACGGAAATGGCTAATTCGATATATACAGACAATTTCAACATTTATTCAATAGTTTTTAGCATTTTAAAACTCATTTGGGTTATTTTAAAGATGATTTTTTCGTGCAAAGCGCCACCTTGTGGACATTTTTTTAACTAATCTTTTAAAAATTTTCCTTTAGCGCATCTGGTGCACAGTCCACATGCCAAATTTGGTGGCAATCGGCTTACCCATTTCAGCTGTAGAATGCTATTTATAGTGCAACTTTAATTATAACCAAACCGTACATATATATGTATATTAGGGTGGATCGCGCCTGAGGTCTCAAAAGTTGTAAATTGATATAAATAAGACATGTGTAAAATTTGAATGTTCTACGACAACGTCTTGGGGTTGCGCATCGAGCTTGAAATTTAGAAAGTTTTGAATAATACGACCCTTTTTAAAAATCGACCAAAAAATTATTTTCCTTATTATTAGTCTCCTGAGGTTTTAGGAGTTGTATATTGTTATGAATAACAGGTATGCAAAATCTGGAGGGGCTAAGACAATTTGTCTTAGCCCCTCCAGATTTGAGTTGCGCATCGAGCCCCCTTTGAGTTGCGCATCGAGCTTCAAATCTATAAATATCTGAAAAATGTGCGTTGACAAAAATATGTAGAAAGCAAAAATTAAATTTGCAATGAACCAGTCTCGTTGAAAAATAGTCTGTAACGTTCGCAGCTCTTCTCTAGTACAACCACAATCATAACTACATTACCCAGGACCCACCTCGTTGATTTGCCTGCTATCCGGGTCCTGCCCGTGCCAGCCCAATCATCCAATTATTGGAGCATGCGTTTTAATGAATAATGTAAAGCCCGTCTTCAGATCAAACTGTGGCATTTTATGTCAAGTGTAATGATCTAGATCGTAAGAAACCATCATCTGATTGATGGATAGACAGCAAATTTCGGAGTGGCTGTTTGGTGTGAAGCTGGCAAATACGACATTGAAGAGATTTAGTAAGACATTAAGACTGCGTTATTAAATTTCGGATGTCACCTTTGTTCTTTCCGGAATTCGATGATTCGCCACCACTGGCACTGCCTGTGAGGGTCCCAAGATCAATGGAATTCGTGTCAAACTTTCTTAAATTTCCCGTGAAATTCTTAAAATCAGATCGTGACATATTGCCAAAGTATGTTGAACCAGGTTCCATTATCAGCGAGATTTGTTCTTTGGGACAAACACTTGAGTGTAATTTGCCGTCAACAAATATTTCTATGCACCTGATTCTGTACTTCCTTCTATCGAAACACAGTCCAATGAAATTTTTAAATTCTTCTTCTTTCACTGCGAGTCATCTCAGCCTTCCTCTAACTTTATATGGGTTGAGAATCAGTTGAGAAAGTTTCCTTGCATCTGCATTCCTTTCGCTTTCTAGAAGGGGAAATAAAGTTGATACCAGAGTTTCTGCTGCCTAGTCCGTAATAACTTTGTGTAGCAGACTTGTGAAAGCACTGAGATTTTTATTCTAACTTGGTCATTTGTGAACGCATCTTCCAAAGTGGCGGTAGATAGGCATTCAGCGTTTTCTTCAGTCTTTTGTACTTCTTTTTCGTTATTTTCACTTTCCAAATCAATGACTAAAGCTGGTCACTGGATACAGGAACTTTCAACTCTTTCTCCACCAATCTCGAAATTTCTCTTTCCAACATTTCAACTTTTCTCTCGTTCTCCATAACTTTTCTTCTTTACAATTCCATCAATTGTCATATATCTAACTCCCCTCTGGTCTGCTAATGACTCCCGTTCTGTGTGAGGTATGTGAGGCTCTGAGCCACACCTGCTCCGGAAAAAGTACATTTGCAAGTGCGATATTCAATAGCTCGGTAAGGGAGAGTTTTTCCCACTTTCTTCATAAACAATTCCTTATATCCGCCTCTAACGTACGATTTATTTAGCTGCTGAATTTGCTCATGACCTTTTCTATCTCTTGAATTACTTGGATTCACACAGTAGGGATACTGGCCTTGATCAAAATTTCCTGTATTTTGATCGCCACAACTAAGGTTACTTCTCCTTTCGGTGGTTCCTGCGCTTTATTAAGAAATTTTTCTTCTTGAGTACAAAATAGTAATATAGAAGTACGAGTATGTTTTATTGGGCTGATAACTTGGTACAAGGTAATTCTTTCGATATTCCCAGCTCTTCTAAGAACACCAAATTTTGTTCCATGCCCTGTTGCAGACAATTTCACCATATTCAGAATCGTAGCAGTGCAAGGCAACCACCTTTTAGTTTTTTTTTTTTGAGGAGTAAACTGAAAGAACCATCTATCTGAAACGTGAGACTAAATGCCTGCTTTCAGAGCTGCTAAGTCTCCGGCTTTTTCCGGGAGATTTCCCACCACAATTTTTGGACACTTTTATTATGGATTAAATATTTAGACTTATTTTAAGTATAAATTTGTAAGTAAATATTAGTGGTGGGAAATCTCCCGAAAAAAGCCGGAGGCTTGGCACCTCTGCTGTTTCAACGAAACATCTCGTGCCTGGTTTAACTGAACGCATGTGCATGGCCATCATTCGGCCGGCAAACCTTCGCTAGTTGTCACAGCTTGCGTACTGCGCGAAAGGCGAAACGACCGCATAACGTGTGCATTGTATCAAACTGTTCGTAAAGCTATTTTTTGTGATTTACTAAGCTTCTCTAAAGATGTTTTAACATATAAAAGGACAAAATTATTTTTAACAAATAAGTTTTGCTTTCTACATAATTTTTTCAAAAAACACATTATTTTCAGATATTTATAGATTTAAAGCTCGATGTGCAATCCCTAGAAATTGTCGTAACCCCCTCCAGATTTTGCATACGTGTTATTCATAACAATATAGAACTCCTAAAACCTCGGGAGCCTAATAATTCGGAAAACAATTTTTTGGATCAATTTTTAAAAAAGTCGTATTTTTTAAAAATTTCTAAATTTCAAGCACGATGCGAAACCCCAAGACGTTGTCGTAAAACATTCAAATTTTACACACATCTTATTCATATCAATATATAACTTTTGAGACCTCAGGAGATAAAGATTTCGAAAAAAAGAATTTTTCGATTTACCCTAATGTATATACACATAGCTGCCAACTTTCCCGATTTCTTCGGGAGATTTCTCAAATGTAGCTTAACGTTTAAGAATTTTTTTTTTTACTCTCCATACTATCCGTTCTCGTTTATTCGACTGTGGCGGTCCCTTTGTATTGGAAACGGAAGATTTTTACTGTACAAGCAATATATTTTCCCTTAAGAAAATGTTAAATAATAAATTACTGTACATTGTTTCCATCTAAAGTAGTAAAATGTTCTTATGTGTCATCCATGCTACAAATCTCCATGAATAGGAAATTTTACTTGTATGTTCTCTTGAAAGTGGATTTTGAATGCTGCTATGTCAACTATTTTGATTGTTGAAACTGGTAGGGGCCATATCAGTTAAACAATTACATTTTGATCAATTGGTGAAAAGGAATCACATGTAATACAGCTACTAAAGTTCTTCCTAAAATACAATATAAATATAATAAAAGTGTGAATATATATATATCTATATATATATGTGTGTGTGTCTTCTGTAATATATAAAGGGATTTTAAAAAGCAGTTTGGATTTCGTTCAGCAGATTAATTTTCGTTTGCTTTAACAAGATATTCTTACTGCATACCTGCTAATAAGTTCGGAATATAACAAACCACTATTTACAAACAGTAATTTTTGTATTATATTGCAACAATTTGGCCTTTGACAGCCAGGACTGGTACGAACGATCGATCGAAGAGGAAGCTGCCATGAGCGTAGAAAAGGCTGACACATCGCCCGTAACAGGTGATTCAATTTCCTTTAATGTCTCTTTCACCCCCCCCCCCCCTCAACCGACGAGATCAGCGAAAACTTCGTCCAGCCCTCAAAGAAAGCTAAGACCTCGAGGAACCACGACGATAAGAACGTAGGATCCCCACAAATTAATTTTGCAACGCAAAATCCATTCGAAATTTTAAATTCTCTCGAAAACCAGGAAGAAAAAGATATGGAAACTAACGAAACTCCGAGCTCTTTAGCGAGCACCGCTAAGCCTAAACCGCCGAGGCCGATAGTCATCCCCAACCCGCAAGACATGCACGCTATCACACAAGCTATAAACGAAAACACAGAAGCAGAATTCCACGCTACCGTGCAGAAAACAACACTCAGGATATACCCACACGACTTAAAAAGTAAACACCTAATCACAGATTACCTCAAAAACTCAGAAATAAATTCCTTTTTTTTGACAGCCCCGGGGGGCCACACTTTACATCATGAGCTCTCGCAACCGAAACCGGTGATGTGAGCGGATGCGGTAGGCTGCCGGGGCCTATGGGTGGGGGCTGCTGGCGGAGTACTATATTCTGCTCTCGGAAGCGGGATTAGGCTGCGATCTCGGTCGCACTGTTCCTAACAACATACTTTTCTCAACTTACCCAATCTGACTTTTTCAACATCTCACCGCTGTCACAGCATTTAACATCTCACTGCTGGTTTTAAGCAACTACCATCATGCTTTACGAATCACACACTACCTCGGCAATAACATCGTCGATGGAATTGGCCCAGGATCCATTGGAGTGAAGCCATTATTGTTCCTGTCATCACACTACCACTGGATGTTGATCAGCTTGCAGGGGCAGCTGACCTGCGGTGTGGCGTTTGTTCCTAAGCTGTTGTTCTACTCGATAAATAAGAGCTGCAGACTGAGGGCTTTTGCCGTAGCTGGGTAGTCGGCAGTGGAAGTTCGAGCGTCGCTTTATGGTGGCACCCTCTATGGGCAACGTAGGGCGCTAATCTTCACCCGGTGCTCTGTTTTGTCAGGTATTTATTTTCGCTTCGTTTCTATCGCTCCTACTATTGAATTTGGACCTTTTTTCTGCTTTTTCGGTGGATTCTTTCTTTCTCCATTCTCGGACTTTTCTTATTTTTCATTTTTAATGATTGTCACACTGTTCATTCGAACATTTTCCATCTTTTCACGTTTTTCGTCGCACTTGGTCTAACTGAACAACTCGCCCAATGAAGATCGTGTTTTTTACACGGAGGGAGGGCGAGTCAGTTTCCATCTACTCTCTTGTTGTTTTTCGCAGCTTCGCTGCATCTCGACAACTTGCCACGGCTTGGATCGTAGGTTTTTACCGGACTGTTATTTTTTATGACATTGACATGTTTCTTGCCCTGTCATCTTTTGGGCGTATTTCATGATTTCGCAATTACACACTTTTATCACACACTGGAGATAAGCGTTTTTACGTAAGGTGCTCCAATAATAACATATTTCATGTCATGTCTTTTAGGCTGAGCTCAACGGAGTGTGTCAGTTCCAGGTATACTAAGTTTTGATCGCTATGGAGATTTGCCACAAGGGTTTTGAGTGTGGTGTGCTAATTGGGGTGTTCGCACTGCCTGTTGCGTACTGACACGAATAACTTGGGACGATCGATTGGTGTAGAACCTCATTCTAATTTGATCTTGAAACTGATTTCGCTTTGCGCATCATTCATGCCCGTGGCGGAAGGATATGAGGCCTCTTTCTAAGATGGTTTTTCTTCGTTGAAGTTCCTCAACTTGACTGTGGCCACTTTGTTTCCGTGGATGAATTTCGATAGTCATTGAGCTGCCGGTCATGTTTTGTGTATGCCTTGATTCTTGTTACGGCTACACGATGACATGGACGACGCAGGGCGTCGATGTTCGGATCCTGAAGATTTTCCACCCCACGAGAAGTGCCTCTTTCTGTACCCCACATTATTGAAAGGACCTTTTTTTGCTTTTTCTCCTCTCCACCTGGACTTTTCGACTCACGAATGCAGTCTTTTTTACCGACTTTCTGCACTGAATACTGCAACACTATTTTCTTGCGCTGCCTTTTCACCAACATCCAAAACAAGAACATCCAAATCAATTACATACTGGAGGCAAGCGAACTCCAAGGAACTCCGATAATCTTGACCTCAGTCAGTCAGTCAGCAAACTCCAGACTGTTTAACAGAAGTGGGACATCTAACGCAAGCCATCGATGTTGGAAAAACATTGGCCAAAAATATCGATGTATAGAAATAGTAACGAAACACCGTTTCAATTTTGAAAAATTTTATCTATTTCACTTTGTGTGGGTGCTATATTCCAGTAACATATATTAGGTATACATATTTTACTGAGAAGTTTTTCTGTGCATAAGCAAATATTGATGCTTTTTAACAAAAAAACATTCAGAAAAATAGTAGTTTTTAATGAAAAATATGCCCCTTAATCTTTTTATTTTCATCCTGTTCGGTTAATACTTTTTTCAGTACAATAATTTAAGCAAAAGTAAACAAATTTTTAGTTTTACTCAGAAGAACAATGAAACATTGCTCAATACGATGTACGCGAGTCAAACCGGTTCAAATAGGACTATAGACTATTTAAATTAACATTTAATTATTTCTTTCTGGGGGTAAATAATCAAGAGAAAACACTCTAGGTTATATTACGCATGTTCAAAATAAAAATAATAAATAAATAAAGAGATAAGTTCTCTCGTTTTAACGTCTTTCTCCTCGGATAGAATTCTCTCTCTCTCTCTCTCCTCTCCGAATGACGCCAGCGGTCGAAAATTGATGAGCTTGACGAACGAAGAAAATTTCTTTCGTAGAGAACTCCTCTGTCAAACGAGACGACCCGGCACAAAGTTGGCAAATTACTGGCTTACGTGAACCAAAATATTAGTCATGTAAAATGCAATTATTTGAAACATACTTGACTATTGTCAACAAATAAAAAAAGTTCATTTTTATTGGTTCACACAGCGACTTCAACTCGAAGCTACTAACTGTTTCCGAATATAAAGGCACCCTTAGTAAACGGTAATTCTTTAAAATAAATCTTTGAAATGACAATTAACTCACACAACGAGCATGGTAATTTTGGTATACTCTAATTCAAATATTGCTGATTAGAAAAAGTGGTTTCTTATATTCCCGATCAGATGGCAACTCTTCTTCAACCTTATTATTTTATTAACAAAAATCGAATGTCGATTGTCGAAAAGAGTTATCGGACTTCCTAGACAATCCTTGGCTACTTTATTCCTGTTGATCCCTTGTTTTTTGTTAATAGGCTGGATTTTTTTCAATATAAACATTTGCTGAATTATTTACACAGGCGTCGCAGTCGGTTCTATTTTTTTTAAATTCCTATTTTCATCGAAGCTTTATTTATATAGCCTAGTATTTTAATGGTTTGATAGGCGAAACCTTAACATCTAAAAGAACATTTAACAACTGATGAAGCAGCAGAACATTGTACTCTATTATTTATAGTGGTAGGAATTTTTTAAAAATAGGGCAGACTGCGACGCCTGTTTACAAAACAGAGCAGAAATTTTAAAAATCAGGACGACTGTGAAGTAAGCAGAAACAGCAACTTTACAATAACATAATTCTTCAGAAACACCACGTAACTACTAGAGATCTAGAATCTGTTGCCAGTAATTTTGCTGAAGTGTTTGAGCACAATTTTGCTTATCAGGCTTAATACTTAGAAACAAGCTTCGTCCGTTTTCGGATTTCAACTGTAGATTTGAATACCTTAAATCAGGTATGGGCAATGAAAAGTTGTGGGCCTAATTTTAGGATGTTAGCGAAGTCTCGGGCCAAAATTGCGGATTTTCGCGAAGTGGCGGGCCGTATAATTGGGATTTCTATGGGTTTTTCAATGGTTTATACGGGTTTTTCAAATGTTCACGGGCCGGATGAAAAGCCGTGTCGGGCGACATCCGGCCTGCGGTTGCCCATTAGTGCCTTAAATTGTAATTTTTAACTTGCACTTACGCCACCACAAAGTACGGCTCCAAATAGAGGATAAATGTAGAATACGATATTGATTTCCACTTGCTCTTTAAATAAACACCAGAATTTCAAAAAGGAAATTATAAATATTAAAATAACTTCTTCTCTACGGTGCTCAAAATCCATCATCCTTTTGCTGTAATTAGAACCTGGCGAAATCGCCGGTTGTGATGTAAGGTTACAGGTTAGTGCTGTGCTACTCCACACGAGACAAAGAATTTATAATCAAATGAAGAAGAACAGCTTACGTAGAGCCAATGTAAACACGGAAACTGGCGCATGCGCTAGAATGTGAATACGGATTATGACCAGAAAGATGACTTTACAGGAATCCGGTACAGAAGCAGCGCGCGCCGTTGTAAAGCGTTCCGTCCAGTATATATTATTATTTTTATTTACTATTTATAATCACGTGCAAAGAGTGTTATTGACTAAAATATACGATATTAATGTTTTCGATAATTCATTGTTGCTTGATCAATCCTTTCTACGCTCAAAAATCAAAGTCAATTTGAGTAAATCCTTTGAAATTTGAATTCTAAATTTACTAAATTTAAATTTTGAAGTAATTTTAAATACTGGAATTCTAAAGATGTAGTTCTTTAAAATTTTAACGTAAGATTCCTCAAATTTCAAAAGCTGTACCACACTAAAATTGCTCTGAATAATTATTTATTATTATTTTTTTTAATCTAAAAATCTTTTCAAGGCATTTAAAATTACAACATTGCTCATAGTCTCGTTGTGTTTGAATTGAATGATGATAAATATTTTTTTGTTGAAACACATTCTTTTTTCACTTATTTAGAATGATTTTAAATTAGTTTTCTTTAATAGAAAAATTATGAACTTAAATGTAAAAATTACTTTTATCACAGTAAAATAATTTTCGTAACAACTACAATGAAAATCAAAATACATATTAAATTGCTTTTTGAGAGTATATATATGTAATTACTCTCAAAAATGGATTTCTAATATGCATTTTTATTTTCATTATATACATACCGTATTAACCCGAATATAACGCGATACTTTTTGACCGATCATTTCCAGTAAAAAATCTGACGCTCTAAATTCGAGACCAAAATGTAGGATTTTTCAAATTATCAGGATGAAAAATTTCTGAGTCGCGTTGTATTCGGGCGAATACTGTAGATAGATATTTAAAAATTAATATGCATATAATTATTTATTTACACGAATAAACATTTTTAAATGATAGAAACAAGTTTCCAAACAAATTATTTTTATTTACAAAAATGCTCATGCTTTTTCCATAAATAATACAAACAAAGAATACACAACAGACACAATAATGCAAAATTCCGGGTTTTTTAAATAATGTTACATTTTCAAGAATAACATCTAACATTGGTGTTGAATAATTGGTTTGGTGAATTGGTTTGGTGATGAATAATCATCAGGAGCAAAATGGTCGCTACAAATTATATATTTTTTATTTCTCACAGCAGATGTTGCTTCAATTATCCATTTTTTCCCAGTTATGTTGGCCCATCTGTCAGATCTAAAAATTTAAGAGGTGAAATATTTAAGTACAAAAGAATTAAAAATCTAGTGTTTTTTTTTTTTTTTTTTTTTCTCATTACTCATGTATCTAGTCTAAAAAGTTTCTACTTCTCAGCCAAGAAAATCTTATTTAACTTTAAACAAACATAACATAACTTGAATAACTTTTATTAAGGATAACGCTTTTTTTTTAAACTTACATTTCTGGATCTTTCGGAAATCGATGGAATTTCTTTGTAGGGTCTGCTTTGTTTCGGTAAATGCCGCATAATGCGCATTTAGCACCTGTGCAGAGTTTGTCATTTCTGCAAAAGAAAAGTACAATAATTAAACAACAAACAAAATAATATTTATGATTCAATATACTTATAATGTGAAAGTCCTAGTGTTGAGAATAGCGAATATACCCATGGGCGCCGGCAGCATAGGGCAAGGGGGTGGCAATGCCCCCCCTGGATTTTTGTATGCAGTGTTTCCCTTGCTTTTTTGCTCTTTCCAACATGGTAACCATACGTTAAAGTAGTCTTTGCCCCCCCCCCTGGAAAATATTCTGCCGGCGCCCATGAATATACCCCACTCCCCTCAACATCTGGAATTAAAGTTAAATTATATTTTATTTAAATATGCGATTTCATACAAAGTTACACAATTTAACTATATTGTAGCTTCTGCTAAAGTCAATAAAATCAGGTAATAGAAATTGCAATTTTTTTAGATCGTATTTTGTCTTATAACTTCCCAAATCTATTCTAGTCTCATGCAATTTATGTTTCTACTCTTCAAACACTTCAAATTTTATTTTCGGTTTCGGAGCATCTTGTTAACCCTTTGAGGCGCAACCCTTTCCCAATGCTGAAAAATGGGCAGCCGTTGCCATCTCTCGACTTAACTACCAGCAAGATGGTGGACGATCGAAACGTTCATCGCGTGCTACAGATCTAAAGACCCTTTTTTGACGACAGCTGGCTGTAGCTGTCATCGAGAGATGGCAACGGCTGCCCTTTTTTCAGCATTGGGCAATCTATCCAGCTGTTCTCGCATTCTTCCATTTTTCAGCAGATGTCAGTACTGTTAAAAATAATCGTGACATTTTTTTACGGGAAATGACGTGCTAAAAAGTAAAGGATTCTCGTGGAGCTATGTCATCCGCAACTATGTTTATAGAAATCAAATCTATTCTTCGTGACTGGCAACAGTCAAAACGTCAGCGTTTGGTGTTCCCAGAGCGGGAACACTGCGCGTTAAAGGGTTAAGTGCGAGTTAACTTTTGATTTTTAATGTTAAATTTACCAATATTAAATAAATAAAATGTTCTAAGAAGAACAATACATATTTAACGTTAATAATTATACATCAATTAAATAATTAAGAAAATTAAATTTAAAAAAAAACTTTACTTTTTAGCGTAAAAAAAGTTGCAAAATAATAGAAACATAAAATTTATTATGGACAGTTATACGATATTTAATTTCATATTACATATGAGCACAAATGTACCCCAGAAATTTAACCATAAGTACGCCACATAGATTTACATAAATTCGCCAAATGTTTTAATAATATATCACATATTTAAATTACTGTAATTTAGAGTCAGTACTTTAAGAAAATCTTAATGAAATGAGCTTCTTTAAAATGCTGTACACTTTCACTAAAAATTTTCAGTTTATTGTATTCTGTAACCAAAAATAAAAAATTAAACTTTGATTTATTATCATTAATGATTTAAACAAATAATCGAATAGATTTTCAAATAAAAAATTTATAATTTATTAGCTAAATCGAATTAATAATAAGTTTATAATAATTTATACAGGGTGGTTGAAGAGTAAAGTTTTAAATTATTGGGTTATTCAATTCAAGTAAATGTTTAATTTTAAATAGTCTATTAAAATAAGCAGTCAATTAAAGGAACTCAAGATTTTCTCTTGAAAGGAAATAAAACCTCACATAACTCAGCCTATCTATGGTAAACGCAAGATCTGTTTCTACGCCCGTTGGAGTTCCTTTCTTTAGCAAAACTCAAACGAAAACAATATAGTTTACACTATTCTATTTTGGTACAATTTAGCAAACATTAAAGAAAAAAAAAACATTAAACACAAACAAAATAAACTATTTCATTCTTGTACAAGGGGGCTCCAGTGAGAGGTCCATGTCCCCCTCCGAAATGTTGTTTTAAAACTTTAGATTCGCATGCTTCACGATTTCACACGTTCAATTTGCATTTTGAATAAATTATAGACCCATGTAAAAAATTCAATAGCCCTGAGAATTCAGTTTGGAGTTGGCCTTGCTGTTGTATAATATAACAATCAGCACGAAACAAATCTTAACCGAAAACAAAATTACAATATATTCCGTTTTCATACTGTACAATATTATAAAATAATATTATAGAAAAAATATCTAAATAAAAATGTACTCACCCATTTTGATCATCATTAGCAGACGAATTGTCAGGCATCATTTTGTTGACGACGCACAAGCACTTGGAAAGAACATGCATGAAATTGAAATTCAAAATTCAGTTTATTTTCCCTCCTCTTGTTTTTCGTCAGATACGCATGCGCGGCGTGAGATATTGGAAGGAGCATGTTTTAAGTTCTTTGGAGCAGCGCCGAGTTGTCAGCCCGTACATTGGCTTTCCCTTCATACACAATATATCTCTTCCACTAGAAGGCAGGCTTTAACGTACAGCCGAAGTAGAACCCGTTTGCACGAGAGGTGGTTCGAATGTCCTATTCAATCGGGCAAAATAGAATCTCGGTCCATCAAAATAGGTTGCGTAATGTTACGGATTTTCGCGGCAATCCACTGCTCTGGGGCTTAAAGTAGTTTAAAATTCGTATTCTACACTTCAAGTAGTTAAATTTTGCTTTTTGTTGCATCAAAATTGGTTCACTAGAACCAGAGGTTTCGGTTTTCCCATTCTTTTGCTATGGGCGTCTAGAAATCTCGAGAAATATTGGTCCTAGGGCCTCGATCTCTTCACTTATAGGGACTTATTTTTTGCTCCAAATTTGGCGACATTTTGTTCATTTGGCGCGATTTTCCCAATGGGGCCTGAAAGTTGGTTTTTCCGCATTAAAAACGCATAACAACCTAACATTTCTCTTCTGTGACGTAATCAAAATTCCCGCTTTATGTGGAATCTTCGTGAAATAAACTTTCCTGGAAGCTTCTTGTACCTTTTGCGTCGGCTATAAGTAGAAGCGCTTCAAAAAGCCCCAGTTCAGTGTGAATTTGCTCCAATCGAGAGTGTGTGAATGGAGCTCTCTGAGTACGCTTGCTTCGCTCTGTCACAGAAGCGGCGTTTCGCTCTTGTTTTCGTTGTTTTTAAAGTGCTGTGTGTAAATTCTTCCCGGTTGAGTCTTGAGGGAGTGTTAGTGTTATCCTTCGTACATTTCCACTGAATTTTACCTGTGGAAGTGTTTCATTTTGTGTGAGAATTGTAGCATTTGTGAGAGCTTCTGACCTAAGCGAACTGTTAAAAGCACACTACTGATTGATTATGCTTGTGAATTTTGTACAGCTGATTGTTCAACTAAGTTCTAGAAGCATTAAAATTAGTGTTCCATCCTGACAAATGGACTCTTTACTAGAACTTTCTAAACCAACTGGATTTTAGAACGACGAACCCAGGAAACAAGCAGAGTGTTCTGCAACAATACGCATTTGCATAAATATGCATGCTGGCGTGCGATCAGATGCATCAATAAAACTCTTAAAAGTAAATTTAGTTGTTGTTATTGTTGTGTCCATGGATAGACCATGGAAAGAAGGGTGTCAGTGCCCCCGAGGGGATTGGACTTCTACTTGTTGGTCCCTAATTTTCAAACGATTCCAGATGAGGTACCAATCACCACCTGAAATCGGCACCCCCAGAGGTATCGTTTAAAAATTTGGAGGACTTTGGAGCCACGACGGATTTTATTTGCACCAGCTCCATTAGCGTACACGGTTCCACAGCGGACGAGCCGAGAGGGAGATGACCCTCTCATGCATTGGCCAAGCCGGATGCTGCTTCACTTGCCGTGTTCTTATGGGAACGGAGTTTAGCACCCAGACCACTGCGGTACAAGTAAATTTAGAGGTACTCATTATTGGTGTTTTTCGTCGAAATTAGTGTTGTGCTACTCACTCAAGAGGCGATTCAAATGAACTATTCAATCGGGCAAAAGAGGGAGTACCTCGTTTTTCCCATTTGCAGTGGTTCAAAAATTGTGAGTCACCTTAAAATTTTGTAGCGATTCAGCTTTTTAAGTTGGTTTAAAGTCTAGGCCTACCAGTACCTCCTAGATATACAATGCCTAAAATCAGAAACTTTACGTTATCACCAGGTCCACTAAAATGACGTCATCACACATTTACTTTCGTAAAGTAAAACTATTGACAGTTTATGGTGAATTTACTCCCTCATAAAACATTTTAATGATTTAAAATAGAAAATTTTAACTGCCACTAATTATGTAATATGATATAGAAATAGATCATCATAATAAATTATTTTTTATCAAAAAGGTATTTCAATTTTCATATTTAAGATATTCTCCGTATTTGTAGCACTCATCAGAAATTTTAAATAGTATTATTTTGTGGAAATAAAACTGTGACGATGTGAAGAATACCACACAGCCACACTAGAGATAAGCGCTTGCGCAGGATCTCCCTTAAAACCTATTTTTCAGTCAGTCAGTCGTCTTAGAAAACCTGGTGATGACGTAAAAGCTTCTGTTCTTAGGCCTTCTATACCTAGGAGGTGTTGGTTCTATTCCTCAATTTTTTCGCGGTTCAACTTTTTGACGAGGCTCAAAAACTTGTGCTGGACAAATTTTGTCCTGCCAGGCGATGAGTATTGGAAAGAGAATAAGCGGGTTTCAGATGTCTCAAATTTCTTCGGGGTTCAGATTTGAATGGTGAAAAGGGAGAGGAAAAAAGGCGGGGCATAGATGGCGCGTTAGGTTTTTTAAGAAAGAATGAAGGCAGACTTACGATTAAGGGAAGAGAGCTTGCTTTAATGCATTTTTTCTTTGGTCACTCGACCTTTTGGTTAAGATCAAAGTGTAATAAACTTTGGTCGCTTTCATCATAATTTTCATAAATTAACGAAATAAAATAAATCGTTAAAAAGAAAAAAAAAAGAAATGCAAAACAAATTGATCTATTCAGTTGTAGTAAATGAGTTAACACATAATACATGGATACATGGATACGCCGCTGCGTAATAAAGGTATTTATGCAGCTTCAGGAACTTCTGATTAATTCGTCGAGGGAATTTTTAAGATAAGTAACAATCTAAATTTTAGACCAGCTTTAAATTTGAAATATTAAAATTTACTTTTGTAGTATAGTAATACCTCGACTTACGCTATAGTGGATTACGAGTTAGCCGATTTTCAAATCTTATCGATTCGCCTTTTAATTATTTCCAAAATAGCATCGGTTTAATATTTTAATAATATTACGTCATATATATAGCTATGGGTGTGCACAAGTGTAATTTTTTCCCCTTACATGTGTCTACACTTCAAGTGCTCAACTATTACAGATTTTTTTTTTACACAACGTTCATTAAAATTTTCGTGTATTTGATGCGTGATTTTTCGCATCTCTCTTTTTTAAAACATTATATATAAATATATACCTTGAAAAAACGCTGCCCAGTTTTTGGGTTGCTGGGCCCAGTGCAATGTGCGTAGGTCATTGGGCCATAGGACACGCACACAAAAGTTAATAAAAGGGGGCTGACGCAGCCCGGAATTGACTTTTTCGTCTGACAGCAACTGCCTAATAAAACCTGTATCAAATCGCCCGATAAAATTATGTAATCGCAGTACGATTCGTTACTCCAATGGCAGCCGTACGTTGCCCGTGGATTGCTCCGCCGTTTGGCGGCCAACGAAGACCGGCCAGGATACCACAATAAAGGCTCTAAGCCAGAGTCCCGAGCCTCCTCGCCTAGTACCCAACGCCGAGAATGGGTCTCAGAGACGCCTCAACAGTCTCGCCTTCTCCGGTACACGACAGCAACCTTCCCGTAGCTGATTACCACACACACACATATATATATGTATATATATATATATATATATATATATATATATATATAAACAGTTTAGCTATTTTAGCTATGGGCCAGCACAAGCGTCATTTTTTTTTTTCTTAGAACTGTTTACATTCCCACGTCCAACTATTACTTACAGATTTTTTTTTTATACAACGTTCGTTCAATTTTTCTAGTAATGCGCGATGCAGCGCATTCTGATTATACTTATTTTCGCTCATCAACCCTACGGGAAAGCCATCCTGATTCCATGGCAATTAATCAGTAGTAGAATGTAACATCAACAACTTTCAACAAAATTCCCTAATCCTTAATTTCCCAGGAAAGAAACTTCACAAAAATATTCATGCCACTCTCTGCCGTCCGTCACCCTTCAAGAAAACGAAACGGACATGACAAACTCTCTTTTCCGCACTACCTCACAATTCGAAGGTTTTGTACGACTGCCTCTTTCCCTCGGCTTCCTCACACATTTGAACCCCTTCAATGTTTTTGTACGATTGCCTCTTTCCCTCGCCTCCTCACACGTTTGAGCGTCCTCAGTTTTTGTACGACTGCCTCTTTCCCTCTCTGACTCACACATATGAACCTGTTCATTTGCCTTGACACATCACGCATTTGAGCCACCTCTTTGAACCACTTCAAAACTGATTGAGCTGCGTCACACAAGCCTCACTTTTCTGATTTGTCCTAACCAACACTAATACGCTGTACGCTGGCCGCCCACTGAATGCTCCCATAATAAAATAGCCAGTAATTCGGGCCTTAATAGTGGAATAATGTTTCATGAGCAAATGCCCGCTGACTGCCAAAAAAAAAAAAAAAAAAAACATAGGGATGTGACTCTGAACGCAAAACTAATGGCTAATTGGATACGTCGATGTTTGGTAATTTGAACATCCTTGTTGGAAAAACATCGGCCAAAAACCATTGATGTTTGGAAAAAGAAACGAAAGAAACACCACTTTTAAATAAAAAAAATATATTTATTTATTTTTGACTTGCTGTGTGTAGGTGCTGTTTACCAGTACGATATTTTAGGCAAATATATTTTACTGAAAAAATGTTCAATCCATAAGGAAAACATCGATTTTTTCCTTTTTTTTTATTTAACATTCAGGAAAACATTAATCTTCAATGAAAAATATTCATCTTGACTTTCATCCTGTTCGGTTCATATTTTTTTCAGTACAATGTTTTAAGCAAAAATTATCAAACTTTGCGTAGTCCTGGGAAAACAAAAATTATTGCTCAATACAATACATGCAGGCCAAGCCCTTTTAACCGTTATATACCAGGTGGTTATAATTAAACTTCCCCTTTAAATGGTACCCTATAGCGCAAACGGGTGAACTGAATGCAACGAAATTTTGTATGTGGGCTATACACGAGATGAGCTCACGAAATTTCACAAATTTTAAGTTCCAATATGTCCACCAGTGGGCCCCTTTTCGATTAAAAAAAAAAAACAAAATTTAACCCAATAAACGACCAAAACGGAATACAGAAACAATGTCAACAATCCAGAACAAGAATTATCTCTCTATTCTAAAAGAAAATTAACGACCGCTGTGAAAATCTTGTTCAACTATCTCCTCCGAAACCATTGGGACATGAGTTTCGACAAAGGTGTCCACGTATTCGAAAAATTTCGGAGAAGCTGATAAGCTAACTTAAATTTCGAAATTCCAATTATTTTAGAAGGTATTAATAAAAAACTGAAAAAAAATAAGCATGGTGAATGGCAGGCTTGGCAATTTTCACCAGCATAAAATCGTTCATACCTTTGCAACAAAGCAATTCCAGCGTGAAATTAAGAAACATGAGGTAGAATTACACCATTTTTACGCCAAGTTAAAAAGTAAGTGAAATAAATAAGTCAAGGTGTGTTACATAGAGTTCACAATTCTCAAATAGTAAGTTCTCTTAGATAACAAAAGTTTAAAATGGACTCCAATTCGTTTTTCTAATACTTTTTCAAATAATAATTACAACTGATTTAAAAAGCGCCATTTTGGCGATCAGGTATGACCTGGAAGAACGCTATCACAAGCAGGATGGATCTAAATACTGCGTGTGTTCCGAAATGTTCGCAACCAGTGTTTTGAAAATAAAAATTATTCAAATAATATTGTAGTATTTCCGGTCCGGTTTGGGTATTTGCCACGCGTAAAAACATTTGGGGTTTTAATTATGACATTATAGCAAGTACAGCTTGGATATTTGCCCGCGCGGCGAGGTGATGCATTTCGCTGTTCTAAATAAGCCAATCTGCAAAGGATTATGTATATGAATGTATGGATAACTGTTTTCACGGCAACCTTACATGAGCAATGATTATTGGTTCAGAGGATGTGTAAATCGCCAAATAAGGAAAAGTCGCCATTAGTAGCAAGATGCAATAGCTATTCCGTTGTTTTTATGAAAGAAAACATATAAGCACTGTTTTATTAGAAATAATTATTGACGTATACGTAAGTCGCCAAATTATGAAAAATCGCCATGGATGGCAACAACGCCAGGTGTTCCATAGGTTTTACATAATTAAAAATAGTTTGAAGTTGTTCCAAGGAACATGCAAGAACCAAGGAATGTTTCGCTCGGTAACATTCTATCAGATCCAATCTTTGGGTTTTGTCTATTAAGCCTTTTTTACGAATAAGCCTTATTGCGAGCCGAATGTCTCATAAGAAGAGCGAGAGTAGCAATTGTAGGGGCTTTGGCCCCTAATAAAGTAAGGGTGAGGAGTAATAAAATGCAAAACCGGCAAAAGCTGTCAGTTGTAGGAGAAAAATGTCGAGATTTGCATGTTTGGGAAGAAGAGGAAGCTTTATGCAAAACAGGTTAGAGTATAAAACGTTTGCAGACGTTGTCATAATTAAGTCGATGTTTCCGGCTGTGCTAATGACGGTCTCTTTATTTGAACGTGCATTATTGGTGAAGCTGTTTTACGAAAACAAGGGGAATGCTTCTTCTGCAGTTCGTGAACTTGGTCGTAGAAAGAACATACGCCGTGGACCAATGTCTACTAAAGGTATCCGGGCCATGATTAAGAGATTTCTAGAGACAGGGAAATTGGGAATTCTACCAGGAAGAGGCCGAAAGCGTGTCACTTCAGTAGTTGTTGATGCCGTCAAGACAGCTGCTGACACACTGTCACACACATCAGTTTGTGGGCAGTAGTAGCGTCAGTTTCTCGACTGACAGGCTATTCTTACAGCACCGTCCGTAAAGTACTCAGAAACATAATGCACTACTTCCCACACAAGATAGAGGCAAGCCACAACGTCTCTCATTCACAGTCAGTTTTCTCAACAGAATGACTGTTGATCTGTCACGGTCTTGGAATAATTTGTGGAGCGACGAGGCTCATTTCTACCTCAGTGGGACTGGGACAGTCAACACACAGAATTGCTGCATTTGGGCTAAGGAAAATCCGCGGATCCACACTGAAATTTTCCTACAGTCTCCAAAGGTCACTGGCTGGTGTGGATTCACGGCGATATTCATACTTGGGCCATTCTTCTTTGAGGAGATCGGTGAATATTGGCCTATCACATGATCTGTTACGGGCCGTCGGTTCACGACATGCTGCGGACGTTTGTTGTGCCACAGCTACAGCAAAGGCAGGTCCTTACATCGACCATTTTCATGCAGGATGGTGCGCCCCCACATATTCAGTGAACCGTGAAGGCGCCAATGCTCCAACAGTTCACAGAGGAACGTGTTAGTAGTCCCTCCATTCCTAATCCATGGCCACCACGTTCGCCAGATCTAACTCCGTGCGATTTCTGGTTATGGGGCAATTTATAAAGTCTGGAGTATTGTGGAGGTGCTGTGACGTTAAATAACTTAAAGAACTCCATAACGCTTCATGTGCGAAGCCTCAAAACTAATCATTTACGATCTGCTGTTGAACACACTGCCCATCGACTTGAAATTTTGCAGGTGAATGAGGGTGGTCTCGTGGAACACCTTTCCCTACATAGTCCTGAACAACCACCTCCCAGATATGGAAGACCTGAGAACAGAAACTTTTACGTCATCACTAGCTCTTCTAAGATGACGTCATCACAGCTTTTCATTCCCAAAGTTATGGTATTTAAAATTTCTGGTGAATTATATAAATTTTAGCAAATATCTTAAGTTAAAGATAATTTTCTATCATTAAAATGTTTTATGCGGGAGTAAATTCACCACAAGCTTTGAATAATTTTACTTTGTGGAACTAAATGTGCGATGACGTCACTTTAGTGTAGCCGGTTTTGAGAACATTGGCATCAGTGTCTGTTTACACTTATGTTTTAAAAGAGTTCTAAAAAAAAATGCTGTAAACAGAAAGTGGTTCATTATTCTCCGGAGCTTTTCGCAGTTCCACTACTGAATCACTTACTTTTCACTCATACACGTATTTGTTTTCAGAGAATAGACCAAAGATGTGCAACTCCCCACGTGATTTGGGAGGAAGATCCACAAATTCTACTGAGAAGTTGTCGGAGGTACTATCGTCGTGTCGTCTAATGGTAGCCAAAGAATTTAGACGGGAAGAAGAAATGAAGCTTCGAAAAGTCGTAACTGGCGCCATCTTAAAGCAATGAAAGAAGCTCGTTTATTAAAGTGTAATGCAGAAAAGCAAGGTATTGGATGAATTACGCGAATTAAAAAAGACCTTTTCTTCCTTTTGTTGTCATCATATCGTGCACATGACATGACATGACAAACTTTTATTGCATGGAACACCTAGGCCATTCAAGGCAGCATTTCCAGTTTCTTAGTTACAATCCTTTTTTGTTCAAACATTAAATAAATGGGGCCTTCATGCAAGGCGTGGTCACATCAAGAAAAACATTTTTTAATATAATGTAAATAACAAATTAGCAATATGTGTATCCTAACTAATATTATAAATGCGAAAGTGAGTTTGTTTGTTTGTTTGTTTATGACGCTATCACGCCTAAACCGCTGAATCGATTAGGATGCATTTTGGTTTAGATGTAGATGGGACTCTGGCGATGGTTACTTAGAATGCTTAGATGGCTACTTAGAATTTTAGATTTTTAATTACTTTTTAATTATTAATTAAAAACCGTTTTTACGTTGCCATGCTTGGCGAGTTTCGCCCGTCTCAATCAAATGATTCATGTTTTGAGCTAACAAGAATGCTATTGCTTCAATAAAAAAGCGCGTGCGTGCATCTGAAAAACATCAAATTCCACGGAAATTATGCCAGTTTTATGCCAAATCTATCTATCAGTAATAATAAAAATGAATGTTCTCCAGACAAATCTACAGAAAGCAGAGCTTTGAAAATTTGAGCAAAGAAGCCTATGACTGTGCACCTGAGGCTCATCTACAGAAAGCAGAGCTTTGAAAATTTGAGCATAGAAGCCCATGACTGTGCACCTGAGGCTCAGAATGTTGAAATTTTAAATACTCTTCTAATTATTAATTAATTTCTAATTTATCGCTCGCTTTTGAAATAAAGCTGAAATTCTATTTTCAGATAAACATGCATTTCAAAAACATGAAATGGTATGGAAATTATGTTGATTTTACGCCAAATTAAAAAGCATTAGAAAGATAAGTCCAAATGTGTTTCTTGAACTTCATAAATTTCCAAATCCTACCAATAATATAAAAACTCGGCTGTTCGAGCCTCGTCAGGGGAAGATCCCCCTGAACCCCCCTAATTTTTTAGTTTTATTATTGCCATATTAAAACTATATTAATTGACTTGTCATTTTATCGCTCCTCTTTCGCGTATTTCGCCTGGTAACCCTATGTTGAAATTTTTATGAGTGTAACCTATTTATAGAAAAATACATGTGGTGCATATTCTACAGCTTACGAAATATTGTAACAATAGATTAAAGCTGCTGTGAACTAATAATATTTGAATATATGGAAAAAATACATGTGGAGCATATTCTACAGCTTACGAAATAGTGTAACAATATCGAGACTGAAGATTGCTTTAATCTCGATATTAAAGCTGTTGTGAACTAATAGTATTTAAATACATGTAAAATTATGTCGCTTTTTTATGTCGCTTTATTATGTCGCATTATTGGGACACATTTTTCAATAAGGGTATTGAGAGATAAAATGATATAGTCATTAAAAAATGTGTACGTTTGTGTGTTTAGATGTTTTTGGACTGAATAACACACAAATTGCTGAACGGATTTGGAAAAATTCGTAATGAAGATAGCTTAAGCCCTGGATTAACATACAGGCAACCTTTCAAGCATATAGCATAAATGATTCTTTTACAAAAACATTCAAAATAATTCTAATGTATTGCGCTGTATGGAAATTTTATAGCTACTAAACCGATTCTAAAACTTAGTTACACTATTCCTGAGTATTATTGTTTGTTTGTTTGTGGATTAAGACCGGTTGACTGCACTAGGGTCCTAGGCCTATATGGGGAACTTTCTAAGGGATCCTAGCCCGTATTTACGCGAGGTTTTGGAGAAAACCGCGAAAAACTGCGAGCGGCTAGGTCGACAGGCTCGACCAGGGGTTGAACCTGGCACCTCCAGCCTTCCAGTTTTGAGAGTAGAACTTCTTAGACACTGGTGGGACCCTGAGTGTTATAGGCTACCTTTTATGCATATATCACAAATAGTTCTTTTACAGGGATACTCATAAGAATTACATTACACTCTATGTGTATCTCTGTAAGTACTGAACCGATTCCAAAACTTTTTTCACTGTTAGTAAGCTACACTATTCTTGAGTATTATAGGCTAAAATTCATGCATGTAGTGCATATAGTTCCTTTACAGGAACACTCAAAATAATTCAAATACATTACGCTCTCTGGGTATCACTGTAACTATAGAACCGATTCTAAAACTTTTTCGCTATTAGAAAGCTGCACTATTCCTGATTAACGTAGGCTAAAATTCATGCTATAGCATAAATATTTCTTTCACAATAACAACAAAAACAGTTAGCAAATACTGTCGTAACTGTATTCGCCAAATGCCTGAAAAAAAATCTAAATTTAGTAACTCTGCTTACTCTCTTATTTTAAATGAAGTATACTATCATGCATTATACTTCATATAAAATAAGTAAAAAGCAAATAATATTTAAATGCAGTTTCTTTGGGACCTAACTCTAAAACCGACGCGGACGAAGGTGCGGGTAGAAGCTAGTTAATAAATAAACTTAACAATATGAACGAAGGGCTATGAACAAATTTTACATACAAAAACAGTAGTTAGAATAGTGGTTACAAAGTTCCTTGTCGGTATCCATAACTACTAGAGATGAGACGGGCTCAGCCCGAGCCCGGGCCCGACTGGGCTCTGTAATTCACGATTGCGTTCGGGCTCGGGCTCCTGAAAAATTTCTTCTTTGTTGAACATACTCCTTGAAACAGATTTTAAAAAGTGATTCATGGGATAAATAGACGTACTTATTTCAAAAAATAGCGGCTCGGGGGACTAGAAGGTGTGTGAAGCTCCAAAATTTATTGTATCCTCTTAATGAAGTAGTTAATTTTATTTGTCTTTAGCTGAAATTTCGGGCTCGGGCGGGCTCGGATTAAAAGTCTTCGGGCTCGGGCTTCAAAAAATGAGCCCGAACTCATCTCTAATAACTACCAACCTTCCCGATTTTTTCGGGAGATTTTTCACCACAACTTTTAAGCAGCTTTACTTATATTAAGTTTTTGGCTTTAGATTACATATGAATTGCTGGGTCCAAATTAGTGGTGGGAAATCTCCCAAAGAAATCGGGAAGGTTTGGATCTATGCGTCTAAGAGTAAGACCATCTTGGGTCTTTTATAGTTTACTTCTCGGAAATCGTAATTTGGCAGCTCAGCCAATAGTCCATTCGGAACATTACCGAAATTGATGGAGAAATTTTTACCAATCTCATGGACGATTTTTCTAAAGGAAGGGATGCCGAGATCTCGCCGAACAACAGTAAGTTAGGCACCTGTGTCCATGTCGTATTCGGTGCCCATGTAGAATCGTTGCAAAATATTGTACATTTAAGATTTTTTGTTGAGCGTTCTGTAACTCTTACAGATTCCCTCTTTTTAGCCGTGTTATCGTACAGCTCACAGAAAGGCATTCTAAACTTTCTCGAGCACAGCTGGATTTTATAAAAAGCTGTAGAAAAGCTGCGAAATTTCTTAAAAGAACAGCCTTAAACTTTCGAATTTTGAATCATTAATAAATCTTCCAAACGAAATCCAGAATGTATAATTAAAATTAAAACAACAATAATTATAATAATAATCATGAAAAATGAAATTTCAATCCTTGCTGTTTTTTAATCTTGTGGACCATAGCAGACCTGTCAAGATTCGCTAAAACTACATTATTATTACTGACACTGGCTTCATTTCTTTTTAAGAAACAGATCTTAAATTAGAAAATATGGAATTTTAAAGGTATCCCGAACCATGTTTCATCTCTAATTTCTACAAATCAAAGCTGACATATCAGGCAGTCACGGATTTCATAACT
The DNA here is from genome assembly GCA_038373885.1 of Cheiracanthium punctorium. Classification (NCBI taxonomy): domain Eukaryota; kingdom Metazoa; phylum Arthropoda; class Arachnida; order Araneae; family Cheiracanthiidae; genus Cheiracanthium; species Cheiracanthium punctorium. The sequence continues at coordinate 299,030 of JAWZYV010013601.1, read as the reverse complement.
CGCGTGACTTTAGACCATTTCTCCAGCTACCATATATCAATAAAGCATGCCATTGAACAACAGTATAAACTTGTCAGCAGCACTTTCCTTACGATTAATGATCCTGAATCGTTTCCGCAGACACAAAGAATTTTATTTTTTGTATCATTCATTTTATTTAAAGTCTTATTTTTATAAAACGCACACTCTTCCGATTTTATTGGAAGATTTTTCACCACATTATTTTAGCAGTTTTATTTTAGAGTAAAATTTGGACAAGTGAACACCAATTCGAAAATGCCTATTAATGCTAAAAAGTATTTTGGATAAAATCGGAAGCTGTGGCAGCTATGTTAAACGACAGCATTTTGTATTTGGTATTCTTTTGGTGCGCGTCATCCAACACACACAAACTTACCTTGAGGAAAAAAATAAAATAATGTATCGGAAAAACACAGAGTGATTAACACAGTAAGTTCGAACGATCAAAATTAAATTTGAGATTTTTTTTTAATTATTTATTCGTCAACTTAACGGATTGGAATATAATTCTAGTACTCTCTTAAAAACGATTTTTAAAAAAAATATTACATGATGTGTTTCAAAGAGGGGGGGGGATACAAACATCAATCAGGGTATAAATGTAATTTTTATCTTCCTATCAGTATCTGTACTACAGTAAAAGAGCTTGGCAGTGATTTAAAGGTGCGCAAAAATGTTTTTTAAGAACTTGTAAAATCTCAATTTAACTCTCTCTCTCGTTTTTAATAAAACAAAAAGTGTATTGCAAGACCTCTCGTTCGATTAAAGTAAAATCAAAATAAATACTTCTGCTTTACGACATACCATTATACTAAAAGATAAATATGGTTTCAAAACACGTAGTGCTCATTATTAGGCTCCTTTTGTTAAATGGGTGTGAGTGGCGGAGTAAAGATCTCTCTAATACTTTGGACTCTGGAATGTAAAGAAAAATAAGATTCCCATTTGCATTTCAAGAAGGTGGAAGGAAATGTATGTTTCATAGATTTCCCATAAAAGCGACCAGTCGTTAAGGAAAAGGGAAAAATGAATTATACATGATTATGTATTTTCTTTTACTTCCTTTTTACAAATGGATACATGAATACCTACGCCTAGAAAACAGCCATAAATATAGATTACAACACATCTTTGAAAAATATAAATCGCACTACCTAAATATTTAATTAATTAATTTTTTAGCTTAATAAATATTTTTCTGATGCTGAAATGGTACTGTAGCTTTTCGAACAGAATAGACTGTAAATACTGCGTTTTAATGAATGCATAAACTCTCAGAGAACTAGAGGTAGTACCAGCATTATACTAACCAGCAATTACCTCTGTTTACAACTATACTTAAAGGGAAAACAAACGTAGCCATCTAAGCAGTCCATAATTCACGAGAGCTTGGACTAATAAGAAGTAAAAGCAGCTATTCTCAATCATTATGTTGTCCAGGCGTCCTGCACTATGCAAAGTAACAGTTTATCATAAGTGTGAGCTAAAAGTAAGCAAAATCATTGGGTTCATTAATCGAAATCTGCTATAATTATATAAACATAATTGTATTTGTATAATCGTATCCTTATGAACGTTCAAAAAAGTACTTGTGTTTCTACTTTTTAGAGTAAATTTCCTCCAAGTAAAGCATTTTCTTCTTTTTCTTCCTTTTCGTTTTATAATAAAAGAAATTTTGAAATTATATGAAAATTTTCTTATTTTATCATTGAAAATGATACTTTCTTTTGCTGTAAAGATACAAACATTAACAATTTCAGTTTAAAAGAGTACTTCTTTTTCATTCTAAAAATTTCGAATTTGTAAAAAATACCATTTTACATTTAAAATATATGATTAAAAAAATACTTCTAAAAATGAAATTCCAAACGAATTAAGAGTAAACTTTCGTGAAGAGAAAATATATAAATGCTATAATTCCAATTTTTGATAAGGTGAAAGCAAGGGCTAATTTACACACGAGTATGCTTCCGATTCAAAATCAATTCCGGGTAGATTTTTCTCAACTGTGTTCCTCTAAAAAGTTTCAATTAATTTTTTTTTAAGTTTGATCAAAAAAGTTGCACATAGTTTTCGGGAGGAAGATTTAGTTCCTAGGGAAACAAACAACGCAAGTAAAGCCTTATTTAATATTTAAAAGAAATAAATAATATGATTCTGATAGTTCATCATGCTATGAATCAAGTTTACTGTTTAAAATTTTCTTAAGAACGGATAGTACAGTTATACTTAAAAGATTATGTTTTAATCATAATCTGCAGACAAACTTTCGGTCTCTTAGGAACACTGAATTGTTTATTGAAGAACTTTTGTAGAAACGTAGCACAAATACATTAAAGGTTTCTATTATTTCAGCATAGTTAAAAGTATACGGAAAGATAGTACAGGAAAAATCCGCACGTTGTGGTAAATGTTGTTCGTGACACTGGTGAAGCTTGTTGCTTTCTTTTCCACTTAACCAGACTCCGTCACAGGAACGCGGGGCAGGTTGTTTACAAATAGTTGTAACATTTTTTTAATCTTGTTCAATGATAAATTTATTTAGAAATAAATGTCTTAAATTTTGATAAGCTACCAGAATCATAATTTACAGCGCAGTATCTCACTTCCTTCCATTGCTGGAGCTCGTTTTTCGTCTAATCGCCATAAATCGTTTCATCAGCAAACTGCCAACGTTTACGCTTTCTTTTTTTCTTTTTTCTCTTTTTATTTTGTTTGTCAGAATTTCCACTACAACTTTCGAATGGTGTAATCTGACTGACTGACTGAGAGGGGTTTTAGTGGAGAACCTTAGCTCGAACCTTTCACCTCCAGTACGAACTTAAAATCTTGAAAACTTGAAGATTTTGTAGTAAACAGCCCAAAAACCTTGACCGGACTTGAAAATTCAGTGCAGGCCAGTACACGATGACCAGACTGGCTAGTCGGCAGGGCGCAGAGAAAGCGCAGTTGACATATGGCCGATCACGAGCGTTGAGGTTCGAGAGTCTAAAAACATAACATGGAACTATGCAGGTCCACCCACGAGTTGTGAGGGCAGTATGACGAGCAGGCGAGGCGTCCTGGAGAGAAAAAAGGGGCGAAAAAAAGGTTATTTTGCATAGAGTGGTGTAAGGTCCGCGTCTGTTGAAACGAGGGGTGTCCACGACGACGACGCAACACAGGACACCGCCCCACGTCCGCCAGCATTTCATCCAACGTCGAAAGAGAGCACAAGACCGTCCGATCACTGGAACAGTGTGGCAAAAAGATATCAAATTATGCCGGGAGACTAAAGAACGTACCGGGTGTTTCAAAAATGACCGGTATATTTAAAAAATCAATAAAAACTAAACGGGCAGCGATAGAAATAAACCGTTTGTTGAAATATGCTTGGGACAACAGTAAATTTTTCAGGCAGACAATCTTTCGAAATTAATTACAATTTTCAACAACAGATGGCACTCCAGGCGATTTGAAAGATATAGAACAAAACAGTCTGTAAGTTCGCCATTCTGTTAGTCGTCCTTCTGCTGTAAGCGTGTGCTGCTCACGGATTGCAAGTTTGCTGTGAAAAAATGGTTTAATCCTTAGAGAGGATTTTTCTTATTGGCATTCCACCGAATCACAGTATTGTTGCAACAAGACGAAGTTTTCATTGGAAGTTTAATGTAACCAAAGGACCGAAAAACGATACAATAAAGGATCTGTTTGAAAAATTTCATTGGACTGGGAACGTGAAGAATGAACGTGCATACAAAATTCAAACTTGGCAACCCCTCAGCGCTATTTCCATTAATGCAGGAGAGACATTCGCTAACGATATGGTGCGAAGGATTGATGACGACGATATCCATTTGGGCAGCATTTGGTTTACTGACGAAGCTTATTTTTACCTCGACGGCTTCGTCAATAAGCAGAATTGGCGCATATGGGCCATATTATTACTGTGCATGGTGGATATGTGGAAAATATCGTAGTTTATATTTTTCCAGCCTGCAACGCCATCTGTTGTGGAACATTGTAACTAATTTTGAAAGTTTGTCTGCCTGAAAATTTACTGTTGTCCCAAGCATATTGAAACCAACGTTTTATTTCTATCGCTGCCCGTTTAGTTTTAATTGATTTTTCAAATATGCCGGTCATTTTTGAAACACCCGGTATAAGGGAAGAAAAAGTAAAGCTTTCGTACACTCAATGTAAAACACCGTAATCTATGCAAGGGTTCTGTTGGAAAGTTTCTTTACAGGGTGAAGTTTTCTCGCGGCATAGCGCGAGCACTTGGAACTAATACTTCAGCGATTACAAGCCAAATCATGATAGGCTTTGAGTTTAGAATCAACTTGTGCGATTAAAGTCAAATTTTCACCAGAAGATAAAGCACGTAAAACTCATTGCATGAATTCAGATAATTGACCTGTCGGGGCAAGAGATTTACAAGGAGGAAAAAACGCAAATGTGCATGCCCGATCTGACGATGATAAAAGAAAGAAATATTCACTGCGTTCGCGTGGTCTACCAACACGTCCTGGATAAAAAAAGCCTAACAACTCTACGTCACCAAGCTTTGACGTCATCAATAGGCCTACATTTAAATGTTTTATCTTCACAAAATAAAACTATAAAAAGTTTCTGGTGAATTTACTCATGAAAAACAATATTTTAAGAATTTGAAATAAAAAATATAATTTTATGACAAATGGCAGTTTTTAACTATGACTAATTAGATAACATGATTAGGAAATAGATCGGAATGAAAAATTTTGTATGAGAAAGGTATTTTAATTTTAATTTTTTATTTAAGAAATTTTCTAATATTTGTAGCATCCACCAGAAACTTTAAATTGTTTTACTTTCTCAAAGTAAAACTGTGATGACGTCATTACTTAAAGGCCTAGTAATGACGTCAAAGTTTCAGTTGTTAGGCTTTCTATATGTAGGAGGTGTTGGGTCTTCAAACCTGTTCCCGCGCTGCGGGACAAGACTGCTGATTGTCGGAAGTAAAAATGAATTGGCCGCGTTCGGCGTAAGTTATCCTATACTTTGCTTTTTCTGCATAACGCAGTAATAGACATTGTACGAGCTTCCATTCTATACCTTTAGATGGGGCGAAGTATGTCTTTCGAAGCTTCATTTCCTCTCTCGTTCTAATTTCTTTGCTGGTGATGACCGCTGTCCCCCGTCACCACCGACCGAACGTGCGATGCCAATATCAGGGGAAAATCAGGAACTTTTTGGCGGAAAAGGGAGTTTTTTTTAAAATTGGCCATATTTTAGGGACTTTTTTAGATTTTACAGATTGAGGAAATTTTCTCTTTTAGAGGGAAATTTTTTGATAAATTTGTAAAGAATACGGGTTAAATTATTTCCAAGAATACAAGTATTCTATCCTATTGGCTGATACCTAGATGGATGATCCAATCCGTTGGCAGAGACTGGGAGCGGAGGAAGGGGGGGGGGCGAAGACGACATGATGTCCTCTGCTCGGAAGAAAAGAAATTAATGAAATGGCAAAATGGCAGGCAAGAATGGGCGAAAGCGTGACATGGGACTCACAGAGTTAATAGAACTGATTCCGGGTCGGGTGCCATCGGCCAATATCAAATCCATGGAGGATCTTTGAGATACCGACAAAATACGCTTTGTCTAGAAGGCTCTTGCAAAAATAGACTAGGAGGCTCTGGCAAAAAGATAGACCTAAAGCCCACGAAAATCTTAATTAGATTCTGAGTTAACCCCATAGTTTTTTTTTAATTGCATGGTATATTTTGAATCCCCTCCCCCTCCCTCCACTCATAAACAAATTTAAATGTTCACTTACATAAAATTATAATTTATATTGCAAGACTTACAGAACCTAACAGGGAAGGATAAATAGATAACAATAGAGAAAAACAAGAAAGGATAAATATGTTTTAAAAAATCGCTTATTCTTATTTTTACTTCAGTACATATCTATTTCTGCCCAAAATGTTTATTAAATCTTTACCGATAACATTATTTTGTAGAAAAGTCGTTTAAAAGCGTTTACTGTTGTAGAATAAAAAACTGTGTTTTCTGAGAAATGTAAGAGGGTACCGTCCTTTGTGTGGCGCACAATGTTAAAAGGTAGGGAACCGCTGATTTAAGGCATTTCCGCTTGGTTTTGCATGTGATCGGATAAAAACACCTTGGATGTTTTTATCCGATCACTATGGATGGTGGCCTACCCAAGGCACGACACAATGAAATCACATCCTTTGAATTTCAACACCTTTGAATTTCAACATAACCTAAAGGTTTAGACTGTGCTTGACAGCAGTGTAAGTTAAATAGTTATTGGACTGTGCAATGTAAATATAAAATCTACAATAAAACATTTACTTTTTATTTTCTGATAAAGTAATTAAAAAACTTTGTAAAAAACACACATAAGAAGTAATAGGTAAGAGGATACGCACGTTTCGTTCAAAAATTGTTTTGACCTTCTTCAGTCCAAGCCCTTCGTCGTAAAGAACACAGGGAACTGAAAAGAGATAAACAAGCAAGATGTTGCCACAAGGGGCAAAGAAAAGTCGAACAAAACCACGGAGAGGGGAGGAAAAAAATTTAAAATATGGTATAAAAAGGAAAGGAAAGAAGCACAAATATACAGAAATAAAAAAGAAATAAATAAAAAAAATATAAGAATAATAATAAAGGGAACACACTAGTACGAACACACACAAAAAAAGAGAAAACAGAACAAACAAACAAAAAACAAATAGCACACTTTTTTTTTTAAATAAAAAAAAAAAAACCACGAACAGGACAGCACAATAAATAGATATATATATATAATTTTTTTTTAATATAAACGAAAGAGAAAGATAGTAACACACGTACATACACTTAAAAGAAACAGGGGAAAAAAAGGGGGGAGTAGACGAAGAAAGTGAAAAGAACCTTACAACAGCAACTCCCAAGCAGAATGAACGAAAGGAACGGAAGAACCATCGTTCACAAGACGATCTAACGGCTGGGTAATGGAAAAACCTTCCAAAAAATCCGGATGGGACAAAGACTGAGAAGTGCACAAAATCTTAGCCTTAGAAAACTGTAATTTTTTTTCTGGTTGCTTAAACATTGTACATGACTTCATAGGAATTAATTTTTTAATTGATTATTAATTTTATTGAAAATAAAATTAATAATTTTATCTATAAATTCACAGTAAAAACATTAGAATACGAGTTTAATCTTTGTATTCTGTTGAATGTCAAATTTTCCCTAAAATATTACTCTGCTTTCTACCGGAAAGCTTACCGAAATCAAGTTATACTTAGCTAGGCTTCTTTTCAAGAGAGTGTAAAAGAAAATCTTGTAAAAATTCCCGCTATGTTTTCACGGGATTTTTACTAATTTGAACTCTCTGTTTCCCAAAAAATCCAGCATATGCAGATAGTATAAACATATATTGCAATCAGGGGCGTAGCCAAGGGCGGAGGGGGTTAGGGGGGTCATACCCCCCACCCCAATGAGGAATTTTTTTGCCATACAAAATCTATAATCTTCACTCCTTTATCACACACAAGTACGCATATATGTGAGTTGCAGTAGTCGTAAACCCCCCCATGAAAAATTTCTGGCTACGCTCGTGATTGCAATGCATAAATTACTTGCCAAGGGCACAGACTAACTGAAATGACTGGATGATCCATGAAAAATTCATTCCACAAATACCAGAGATGCGATCATTACGCTATCGAGCAATGAAACGGTATCGCAATTGTCGACATATTTACCTACGTTTGGAAGAATGTAATGAAAAAAAATGTGCCTGCCTCTATTTTCAGTGCACTTTTAAAATGCGAAAAATTTTATGAAAATTTAACATCACGGAATGCAATGTAAAATAGCGGAATTTTTCAAGAAATTCGATAATTGTCTTTACTTTTTAACATTTCATTTATTTATTGAAAATTAAGAGCACATAAGTTTAACAAATTTATAATACCGTGTTTACTCGCGTAATAGTGGCATTTCTTTCGCCAGTCTTTCATAGTGAAAGTCTAGGTGCGACTATTATACGAGGAAATCCACTACATAATATTGCACACTCTAAAGGTAAAACATTACTGATATTATAATAAAATTACTAAATTACCAACTGCTTCCAGATTATCTACCGTATATTAAATAATCTTACCGTCAATTGCACACCAAAACGAGGATTTTTTCTTTTTATATTAATGTCTTTATAAATGTAAATGAAGGTCAAATACATGACAGCGACTTTTATTAGGGGAAACTATTTTGACGATTTTTTCTGCTTCAAAACGGATGTGCGACTATTATACGAGGGCGACTATTAGCGAGTGAACACGGTATATACTAATTTATTTTTGATTGAAACTCATGATTAAACAATTTTAAACATTGAATTAATTAAAACGTTTTAATATTTACTGAAATAAATTAATATTTACTGAAATAATACGAATTTCCGTTCGCTCCATCTGACTCTAACAAGCAGTTCCATCTGGACCCCTATATAGCCGTGTGGATAAGACACTGAAGATGGTAGATGGCTGAAGTGTGAAAGTCCAGCGTTCTGGCATACCTCGTGGCTGCCAATCTGACGGTCTGGAGATTTGGAGATATGTTCTGCAGACTTGATGTGAATGCGCATGGAAACCCTTAAAATGTCACCTCACCCCACTAGGCAGATAGTTTTGTGTAGTTTTAGATAAGCACAAATTCAATTCCATCTGACAATATTGTGCAGTTTTTTAAAATTCATTTTTGATTTATTATATGAACAATGAAAGAAAGAAAGAAAGAATTCTAATATACAGTGTGTCCTTAAAGTCCGCTGTCACCCCAATTATTTCAAAACAGCAAGAGCTACAGTCATAAAAGTGGGGTATAGGTAAAGTAACGTAGTCATGCACTGTGCAAGGAAACACCTTACAGCGCCACCTGGCGCCATAATTTGGAGTTAGCGTTCTTATCTCAAAAAGGCTCCGAGATATGGGTAAAAAGTCAATTACAATGTTTTTCAGCATTACCGATTCTCAAGAAAAACACCTTTTGCACATGATGCACATTGATTCGCACAATAATGCTATGGATGGCAGGGATAAAACGCAATTTTTTTGACGAATTTTCCAAAACTACACTAACCTAACATGAAGCTCATTTATACTTCATGCTAAAAAAAAGCAAACACACACAAGCTCTCTGAACGTCTATTAACGTTCAGAAAACGTCTTCTGAACGTTAATAGACGTTCAGAGAACCTGTGTGTGTTTGCTGGGAAGTGTTTTCCGTCAAGAACAATGTACATCTGGAGGCTGGTGTGCAATTCCCACTGGAAGTTGCACAATATGGTTGGTGACATACCGGAAAAAGCACCAGAAACACGTTTTTAACATTAATATACGCCTTCAATTTTTAACATTAATGTTTTCAAGATGCCTTTCCTTAATAAGTAGTTAATGCTGAATAACTTTGACTTTTTCCCCGTATATCATACCGTTTGTGAGATAAGAACGCTAACTCTAAATTCAATCGCCAGATGGCGTTGTAAGCGAATTTTTTCAGTAGGGCACTTTACTATACCTAGACCCCCCACTGTTCTGAGTACAACTCTTAGCGTTCAGAAATTATCGAGGTGAAAAAGGACTTTAGCGGGCACAGTGCATACAAATTAATTTATTTGAAATGTTATACGCACCTAACATCGGTTTCTGTGAAAAAGTTACTAAAATTAACTTATGCTTTCGTATTTTACAAGAATATTTCCATCATGTTTTTCATGTGATCTCTCTGTATTTCCATTAGATGATACAATGCTCCAAAACTTTTTTGGTTTGTTTATTTTTTAAATATACACTCTATAAAAAAATAATAATAATAAATAAATAAAATTTAAAAAATCGACTCACCAAGAAGGGGTAGTTCGATTGTAATGAAATATCGTATGCAAACACATTCAGACCGAACATACAAAGGATTAAAATCTGAAGTCCAATGAATGAATAGCGGAAGCTGTAGCGCATCGAAACTGCAAATTCAGCTGGTGCATATAAGGAGCGATTCTCAATCTGATGGTTACAATTTCTGTTGCATTTCGACTTGATATCTTACGTCGCACAGTGGAGTATTTGTGTCAAAATCCTGGCCAAAAATATTTTTCATGTGTTTTAGCGTTAAAATCATTACTGTTGACTTTTGACTTACTTTTTAGTATTATGTATTTCTTAAATTATATAAAAAAGCGTGTTGTCGCCAAATTTGGCGATATATCGCCAAACGACATGAAGTTGGTTTCTAACAAATGTCTTGTCCGGGGAGTGTCCCTTACTGGGAAGTACTGCTATTGTATAATACCATATACAAATGTAATAACACGCGGCTGTCGATCTAACGGTCTGGAGTTTTGGGCGATTTTCTCCAGATGTCACGTGAATACGCATTAGAACCCCTTAAAAAGCCCTCCGCCCAAGGCAACCTTCCCGTTAGGCAAATAGCCGTGTAGCTGTGCCTTAACTACAATAAAAATATATAAATGTAATACTTTAATAATACTTATAAATATAATACTACTTATCTATAAATCAATTTTTAACATAAAAATTTTATCTAAATGTAGTTACTATAGGGATCTTAGTTTTCTAATGACTTCTGAAGATTAACTTTTTCATTCTGATTCTTTTGAACTCTGATATTCGTCTTCACTCAGAATCACTTTTTTTTTTTTTTTTTTGAGAGAGAGAGGGGGGGGGACCACCATCGGGCCCCTCTGTTGTAGGTTCTAGCTGTAGCGAAGTTGTAGGGTCTCGCTGTAATAAGGCTTGCTCTTTTTCGTTGGCCTTTGTCTAGAGCAGCTAAAAGGACACTGCTTAAAAGAAGCCTACTTGAAACCCATAAAATCTCATTCCAAGCTGGAGGAGAAAGTAATTTATTTCAAGCCAGCACTTCAAAATGACTTAAAGAGCTAGCACGTGTTTCTGTTTACACACTCACACTCCAATGACCCGAAGTCACAGTTGCCAACCTTTGAGATTCAAAAATGGGGAGCTTTTGCTTTGGACACAATTTACGACATAAATGGAAAACTAAGCTGTAAATAGATGGGACTATTTACAGGAATAAGAAAGGGCAATTTTGGAATATGTAGAAATTTTCTTCTTATAGCCAATTTACATCAGAAAAATAAGAAATTACATACTGAATTTAAAATGCCGATGTTAAATCTTAACTGAAATGAAATTTTATATACCTTTATCCAAACACTTGCACATAATTTATAGTTTATGAGAAGTACAAGCGCGTATGTTTGTATCCCTTTTGCGATCACCCGTCGAAAAATTATCGAAAAAATAAAAATGGCGCTATATAAATAATTTTTTTTAAAGAAATGGTGGATGTTGGGGGAACATTTTTTTCTTGGAATAGACACTCAATACTGTAATAATTACGATTATAGTTGAAATTAGGCGCGACAAGCCGCGACACCCCTTCAAAAAGCTTTTTGAAATGTGGATCTTTGAAAAAAAATAAGAAAAAAAATGTTTACAATTTTTTAAAATAAAGTCATATTATTTTGTTACGCTAATAGATACATATAATTAAAATACATATATTTTACTACAATTATACTTAGTATCAAATCAGTAAATTAATTTAAAGAGCCCGTAAAAAATGCAAGACGAAGTAATAGGAAACGCTGAAATCTCTTGCCGTAAATGAAGAAACTTGCTTTTAAACCGAGTGTTGCATCTTTTGGATATGAATTATGGTCGAAAAACATGCATTACATGATGCATCAGTTACTAGGCTATCCAAAAACATATATATTACTGTTTTTAAACAAATTTAAAATTTTCGACTTTTGGCCAGGATTTTGATACGAATACTCCACTGTGCGTCGGCTGTACTATGCCCCGCCGAAGGATTCCGGAGCATTACGAGCAGATGTCGAAGTAAGAAAAGAGGTCGTGCGATCGGACTGAAAGAGGCTGGTCGGACGAATCGAAGAATCGCTCGCTCGGCATCCGTGTCGGAGCGATGCGGCTATTAGATGATGCTGGCACCTTGATTGTCGATAATAGCACGAAAGGGGACTAAAAATGCGAATCTCCTTCAAGGAGAATTTCTCGTAAGAGCAAGAAAAAGGTGGTAAAATGTGGCTGTTGCAAAGGGAAATTTCACAAAAGTAGTGACTATAGACAGGTGGTTTCTTTACCAAGGTTGTCAATTAAGCAATTTTCACTGCATATACATGAGAATCACATATCAAGGTGTAGTCCAAATCGCCGTTTACACTTATCTGTTAATAATCACTTTGGGGAATTGTTGAAGCATTCGTCTAATTTCCTTACCAAGTTAAATAAACAAAGAGCTTGTCTCCAAAAATTTCATTAATGAAATTAAACGGAGTTGTTGAACTATCAGTATTAGTCCCGTTTTTTCTGAATCAGATACATTAGCATAGCTGCCAACTCTCTCGATTTTTTCGAGAGATTTCCAACCACTATTTTTTACCTAGCAATTCATAGTTACAATAAGGCCAAAAATATTACGTAAAAGGAAGCTGTCCAAATATTATAGTTTAAAATCTCCCTAAAAAATCAAGAGAGTTGGCAGCTATGCATTAGTTATTTTCCTTACCTCACGTTAAAGTTTATCCTATTCATTATTCGACACCCTGTATATTTATATTTTATATACAATCTGGGAATATAAATTAATTTATTTATGTTCTCTGGCAAATAAATGGAAATCACAACTAAACCTCAGTGTTCCTTAACTTTATTGTCGATAATACCTCGAAAGCGGGAGAAAAATGAGAATCTCCTTTAAGAAGAATTTCTCGTAAGAGCAAGAAAAATTCACTTTTCCCTTTGAGATTCGGTCTCATTCATGTAATAAATTACGTTTTGTTAGTCACTGTATTTTTATGCAAGCTTTCCGCAATGGAATGACAGAAACATTTTCTCCCGGGATTGCAAATATAGTTAGCGTAATGTCATCTCAAAGCTGAACTAATTTTGATGGGAAATAACTGGAGGAGGCATCTTTATAAAGATAAATCTTCGCAACAGAGGTGTATACAATATTACTAAATCCTAATAACTTCAAAAGATAACAATAATTGTTTGATAATTTAAATGTTGGTTAGATAAACAGTATTTATTCCAGAATAATATTTTCTCGGCATTAATAAGGTAATATTGCAGTAGAACAGAAATAGATTGATAATAAAACATTAAAAGGAAGAAAAGTTACCTGAAACATACAGCTCATAGAAACTTTCCCGTAGTTATGTCTTTTCGTATGCATAACTAACAATACATAAGTACCCCTAAAATCTTGCGTCCTTATTTTGCTTGTTATCTTTGCCACAAACATCGATGGAAAAAGTGTAAGTAAAATGAGTTGAGAAAAGACAATATGCTATTTGATGTTGTTTCTTTTTTCTTTTATTCCCAGCAAACACAGCCCTTTCGGGTACGTGATGCACCGACACCTTCCCTAACGCTTCAGCATCGGCATTGGAAGGTGGTAAATGGAAAGATGTCGGTTCTGCACCGGCAAACCAACGTGACGCAACAAAAGAAAATTGGTTTTGGACACGCAACAGTCCGATATCAGCTATATTTTAAGGTTAGCCGGGTTAGCAAACGGTGTCGAGGAGGTACACTTCCGAAAGGTAAAACCAATATTGGTACAGAAATAAGGTTTCTAAACTAAGCTGTCCAAAACTTTCAAATTAGCACATGTTAGTGATACGCATTAGAATTATTATATATTTTTAAACTACCATTTAAAATGTTATACCTATTATTTACAGCTAATTAAGAAACTAAAATACGCATAAAAAATAATTCTTTTTAGTTGATGCATTTATTTTACCCCACCTCTCTTGTGGCGTATACAGAAAACTCGTTGCTGACCATAACTGAATGGATAAGACACTCAGCATGTTAGATGGCCATAGTGTGAAAATCAAGTATTCAGGTCTACTGTGCGGCTGTCGATCTAGTGGTCTGGAGTTCTGGGCGTTTTTTTCCATACGTAAAGTAAATACACGTTAGAACCTAAGAATTATCTAACCTAAGAAAACATAGGCGTCCAATTTTTTAAAAAAATCTTGATTGGATTTTGAGATTTTGCGAAAATCCTTTCAAACTGCGTAAATTTATGTTCGCACATCACGTAATAACTGCAAAGGTGAAAAAATGATATTTGGTGAAATGTCAGGTGGTCACTCACCTTAAACTAAGCATCTAATTAAAAAAAATTGATCAGATTTCGAGATTTTGCGAAAATCGTTTAAAACTGAGTGAATCTTTGTTCCCGCATTAAGTAATAATGACTAAAGCGAATGATATGAAATTTGGTCACATGATAGATGGTTGCTCAACATAAACTATAGGTGTCCAATTTTTTAAACATTTTTATTAGATTTTGAGATTTTGTGAAAATTCTCTCAAAATACGCTTATATTTCTTCAAACATCACGTAATAACGACTAATACGAATGATACGAAATTTAGTGATAGGATAGGTCGTTGCTAATCTTAATTTATAGGCGTTGAAATTTTAAAATATATTGATTACATTTTGAGATTTTGCGAAAATCGTTTTAAAATGCTGAAATTTTGTTCCAGCATCACGAAATAAAGACTGCATTGAATGGAACGAAATTGGGTGAGAGGATAGGTTGTCTTTCAACTTATATTCTAGCCTTCAAAATTTTTCAAAAATGTTGATTAGATTTTGAGATTTTGCGAAAATTATTTCAATATGCGTCAATATTCGTTCGCGCATCACATAATTATGACCAAAGCGAATGAAATTATATTACTTAGTTACTCTCTAACCTGTAATATTTTAACAATACATAAAAATTATAACTTCGCTTTCTTTACTTTGGCAACATACTACATCCATTCTGTGTACTCCTACAATGCTGACGAAAGTTCTTGCTTTTTGGAAATTTGCATTCACTAACCCGTCAAGGACGGGTACTTCAGCTAGTATTCTTAATGCGAGGTATGTTTTATTTGCAGTATATACAGTGGTGGCCAATATTGTGGACACTTTTTGAAACTTTTTTTTTTGTTGTTTTCTAAGTTCGTACGCGTATAAAAAAAAATGTTATGTTTCACAAAATGCAAACTATTATACATCATTTTAGAGATAATTTAATACTGATTTCAATTCAAAAAACTAAATTAAAATATTTCCAACGCAAAAAAGTTAAATGGCAATAATTATAGAGATACATTAGCTATTGATGACTGCAGTGAGCTATCCAGATATCGAGACATATATATATATTAGGGTGATTCATAAAAGACCCCAAAAAAAAATTTCCCTTTTTTTTAACTCTCAACCACTAAAAATGGTCTATTCCACTAGAAAACATACCAGTATTTAAAAAAAAAAATTTAATTGATATTTAAGGGTCGCTACCGAATTTTGAAATATGAGATATGAAGCAAAAACAATAAATTTTTAAATAAATAATTTTATTACAATCAGAATACAGTTTTATGAAGGAAAATACTAAATAACAGTGTTGCAACCTCGAAGTAGAAAGAAAGAAAAAATGTTATATAAAATTTGACTTATTGACGTTGGGGTTTTTCTGTCTATAATTCTTAACTAACAACATCAAGTACTGCTTCTGCTCCTCATCGTTTGTATGTAATTTGTTGTATTCTTCCATCAAAGCAACACCTCGTTCAGCTATATCATTAACGACTCTCATGTTTTGTACAATTTCTTTAGCTGACCTGTAGCTTTCTTCTTCTTCCCACAGCTCAGGATCTTTTTGTATGAACTCGCATGAAATACCAGTCGTGTTGAAAAATTTCATTGTAGTATTTGTTGTAACGAAACCTTTGATTTTTGATTGCATCATACCTCAAAGGGTGCCTTTTTAGGACTGTTTTCCGAACTTTCGTTATTCAGTGCTAAAATCATTCTGCGTTTTGTTTCATTAGAAATTTGCTTATCAAAAAAAGCTAGAGCAACCAGTTCTTCAGAAAGATACCAAAGATGACCCAACATCTTTTTCCCGGCGACTTTGGCTAAAACTGTATCATGTTTTTCGAACTCAACTACCAGTGTCCTTCAAAATCTTCAGGTCATTTTCAGGTGCCATATAAGCCACTGGCACTGTAAACCAGTATTTTGCATAGACAAGTACAACAAATATGCAGATATCCGTAATGGCCTTAGCTTCTTTAATTGTGATCTTAAGCTGGTGCTTAAATAGAAACATTTTCAATGCATATACAGCTTTCGCCATCCAACGTGCACGATGCATTCCAGAAGGGGCTTTGAATGAGATACCGCTTTCAGGAATCCCTCCTAAAAAGATAATGATTAAATGAAGGAGCTCCCTGTAATCGTCACGAGGCTGAAATTGTTGTAGTTGATTCTGAGCAAAAGTAATTATATCGGTCGCAGCAGTTTGAACGCAATTCCAAGTAGATGGTTCAAAAATTGCAGTTTTGAAGTCTTCCTGATTTATTTTTGTCCAACTGCTCTTAAATTTTTTGAAAATTATAATTTCAGGACTGCTGGATGGTCCAATAGCTGATACTACGACAGCTTCCAGTATGATTTCTAAGATGTGATGCCGACAAGGGAGCAAAAGCAATTCTTTTTGCATTTTTGTTCCAAAAGAATACAGGCTCCGTTTATTCGCCCAGTATTAGATGCCGTTGTGTCGAAGCACATACATCTTATTTTATCACGTAAGTTCCACGATGAAATTGTCTCGAAAATAGCAGACGCCATGGTTTCTCCTCTGCCATCTGGAAGCTTAGCAACGGCCAAGAGCTGGTCCACTCCTTTTCCAGATACCAAGATTGGTAGACGATCTACTACTTCATGCCCTGTTATGTCCTCGAGTTTTTTCCATCCCAGTGCACAGTTAGTGTAGTTTGGGGTTGGAAATCAGATTTTATTGATTCAGCAAGCTGCAGTCTATTATTCATTCTTTGGCGAGGTATAGAGGAATAGCTTACGTTGTATTCTGATACATTACAGCCTAGACTTTTGAGTGTAGATGTCAAAACAACAGTTGCTTTCCGGTCGCTCAATTTAGCGACATCGAGACTAGTTGCTAAATTAGAATCTAGGATTGTTTTTCGGCCTCGTTTCCTTGGTATCGAAAAATCTTTGCTTGAAGAAGGTCCTGGCTTCAGAGAATTAGGACGACTTTGACTCATGTCACTATCACTCCTGTCCTCTGTAGAGAAGTAGCTGAAGATGACAATAAATCTTATTTCTCAGTTAGTCTATTTATTGCTTCTTTTTCTTTCATTTTTCCCAACTTAACTTATTTTTCTAATTGTTTAGCCAGTTTTCTAGCATACTGTTTATCAATCTTACCGATTCGTCCAAGACGGTTCATTTTTCTTTGGTTCAAAAGAAATTGCTTATCTTCGTCAATATTCATTATATTTAGAGCATTAGAATGAGCTATATCAAACAGAACATTTAAATTTTATTGCCACTAGTTTTCTTTTTCTTTGATTGTTGCTGAACGCTTTGCCTTATTTTCTTTATTAAATTCTGCCATTCCTTGAAATATTTGAGTATTTTTGTGATAACATGTTGCTTTTCCTTGGTGGGAATACTTGCTTTTTCCCATATAGCCATCACACCACCAGCAGTTAATGACGCTGATTCTCTATTTACTTTTTTCATTACATTTTTAAAGTGAAAAAATAAACTCATTACTTCTTGCACTGAGGGTAATCTTGCTTGCACTAATTCTGAGCAAGTGTGTCCGATTAACCATATTTCATCTCTTTTTCTTGTTTTTATAACATCTGAAGCCATTATATGAATAATATTACAAGACTTAAAAAAAAAAACGAAAGTAAGTCGCATTCACGAGCGAACACAACCTCTTTGGATTTCAATGATTTTATCTCTGGGTAAGAAGCAGGATTGTTTATGTTGTAAATATCAGTCCAGCTAACTAAAGCTGGGGAATGTCATACGCATAAAATGTTTTTTTTTCTTTTTTCTCCCCCCCCCCTGCAGTGGGAGGTGCTCAATTTATTGGTACTTGCTTGATATAGGGGTGGCCAGAAGTAGAGAAGGAAACGCGTAGACTCAAAAGGGTGTTATTGCAGTTAATTTTTAAACTTTGAGAGTTGGTAGCGACCCCTAAATATCAATAAAAAATTCTGAAATTAATAACCAATTCATATTTTAGTAGATAGAATGATTTTATGGGTTGAGAGTCAAAAAAATAAAAACTTGAATTTTATGAATCACCCTAATATATATATATCGTGTTATAATGTAGTGTAATTACGGCTACCGTGTTATAATGTATGTAATTACGGCTACCCTACAAACTGAAGTTTGTAGGGACAACTTCACATCGATATTTTATTGAGCTTACGAGAGTTTTAAGCTTAGAAAAATAACAGTGATTGACCTGGAAAGTTAGAAATAACAATCTACTTCATCACTGTATTTGTTATTCAGATTAAAGAAATTTATAACTTTTATCCTATTGCACATATTGAAATTTAGTTTTGTGTATTGAAATCCGTATTAAATTGTCTAATTGTCTTTAAAATGATATATGAGTTTGCATTTTGTGAAACGTAGCACTTCCTATAAGCGTACAAAGTTATATATATATATATATATTTATATATTAGGATGGTCCTTAACTATGTGCAATAAAGTTAAAATTTTACTGCTCCCAATCCCTAATCCTTTTCCAATCAATAAAAATGGGTCTCTGTAAAATTTAAGCTTAATCGGAGAATTTTAAGGTGACCCTCAAACGCCTTGAACATAGTCTGTGCAACAATTAACTCGTTCAAAAGCGGTAATCTTTTCCCTGTTCCGACAAACTGCTTTTTTCCTTCTTATATAAATTAATGAGGGCATATCCAGGCAACACCAGTAAATGTTTAAAAAACATTCTGAATCACATTTCTCAATAGTTAGTTTTAAAAGTTTCTGGAATATCATGAAAATTTTCAAAATTCTTATTATTATAATTATTACTATTTTTTTTACAAAAGCACAGTCCTATAAGAGAAACACATTTTTATTTAAAGCACAATAATTTGTGCAAGTATAACTAACTAAAATATAAATAAAGCATAATTTGAACGAGCATTGAATTTTGCATTATTTTTTCCTTAGAGAGGATTTAGTAGCAGTTGGATAGTTTTTTCGATGTTTAGCAACGATCTGAAAAAGAAATTGTTTCTGAGTTTCATCTTTTGTGAGAATGTTGGTATAATCCTGACACCTGTGTTTATAAGTTTGACACCTCTTTCTGCAACGTCATTCACATCAACTTAATTCTGAAATTTTTCTATTTCACTTTTGTGACTAGGATGAAATTTCCGCGTTGAAGGGTCTTTGCCGAGGAAATCGGTGCCAATAGAAAATCTTGTGAAGAAAAACTTTGTACCAGGCATTACAAAAGACAAAAATTTGTTGCTTATAAAGAAAAAGAAAAATGTCGGTACTGAATGTACTTCTTCAGCTGATTTTTTTCTTCTTCCTCTTCTTCGTCTTTGCCTGCTTTTAGCATAATTTGAGCCATATTCATTCTAACTGATGTTGGAACATTGTCATCAGATAATGATAGAGCCACAGTTTCAGGAATTAAGTACCAGAGATATTTAGAAAATATTTTATCAGTAAACGTAGCAATTTCTGGGTCAATATCTTCATAATTTATCAGTGGACGCATGAATAGGAAGTCATTATAATTTGCTTTAATTGCGTCTGACGACAGAAAAAGCTCGAACGTACACACTAGCAAGGAAAATGCAGATTCTTTCTAAAGAGTTTTTCTCCTTGTCAGATAATTGAAATTGATTTTGAAACATATATATCTTAATTGTATAAATTGCCTATGGCATCCACCTAACACGACTTACAGCTCCTGGTGTACGAAACAATATTCCATTCTTCGGAATGCCACCAACAAAGATCGTTCACGTTAAATGTGTTATAATTAAGAGATGAACTGAACAAAAAAATGTAATAGTTATAGATTCTAAGTAATAAAAATATAATCTCTCCAAAATAAAAATAATTTCTGAGAGAAATATATCAGAAAAAAATGGCAAAGAATAAATAAAAATTTTTCTTAATACATACCATCCATTCTTAATACATGTTATTTTCCAGAAAAATTAAGTAAATAGCGTAGTTTACAGAGGCTGATATTTCCTGTGAATGATACTTTGCATTGGCACATGTGATCTGCACTTGGAAGCAGCCGATAAGTGTATTCGCAGTTCTTCCTCCCCATAAATAAAACTTATTTTCCTTTCCCAATGTCTAACAGCTATCAAAACCCATGAACAAAAGCAGAAGTGAAAGCTAAAATTACTCTTTAACACCACCTGCCTTTTAACCCTTTAACGCGCAGTGTTCCCGCTCTGGGAACACCCAACTCTGACGTTTTGACTGTTGCCAGTCACGAAGAATAGATTAGATTTCTATAAAAATAGTTGCGGGCGACAAAGCTCCACTAGAATCCTTTCCTTTTTAGCACGTCATTCCCCGTCGAAAAATGGCCACGATTATTTTTAACAGCACTGACATCTACTGAAAAATGGAAGAATGTGAGAGCAGCTGGATTAGATTGCCCAATGCTGAAAAAAGGGGAGCCGTTGCCATCGCTCGACTTAAGTACCAGCAAGGCACAGCCAGCTGTCGTCAAAAAAAGGGTCTCTAGATCTGTGGCACGTGATGAACGTTTCGATCGTCCGTCATCTTGCTGGTAGTTAAGTCGAGCAATGGCAACGGCTGTCCTTTTTCAGCATTGGGAAAGGGTTGCGCCTCAAAGGTTTAAAAGGCTAGTTGTGTTTGTTTACATGGGTGTCATCAAGGATAACCGTCCCACAGTATAACAAAATCAAAATATAAAACAAAGGGTTGGGAGTCTTGGATCATATCCTTCCATGTGAATTTTGCGACAATGTAACACTAACTAGTCTCATTATTATTATTGTTTAGGAAAACCGTTTTGATCGCTGTTATGGGTGCATGTGGCCAAAACTATATTTAAAATACCTGATTTTGCGCCTTAGATTGTGATGGGGATGATAAAAATTTCAATAAAAAATCACCTTGTTAAGTTAAATTAAGTAAAACATGCAATGATTTCCATTATTAGTCAAATTGGTGATTACACGTAAAATAATTAAAATTAAAAACAATAATATGGGGAAAATTATTTTTTTCTGAGCGATTTCAAAACTTTATCGACATTGAGGGTCGCCTTGTTATTGTCCAATTGAGCTGAAATTTTACACAGAAAGTTTTTTAATGGTTGAAACAAGATAGTCGGTTGGGAGCAAAATTTTTCTTAAGTTGAAATATAAAGGCCACCCTAATATATGTATATATTTATTTATTAGACTTTCTCTCTGTGTCTGCTATTTTCATAAATATTTCACTAAAAACTTTTCAATGCGTAAGCAAAACGTTGATTTTTATTATTTTGTCGGCAATATAGAAATAAAATCTTTTCCCATGAGGATTGCAAATTGATTTAGCGTAATGTTATCTGAAGACTGAGCTTTGTTTTACAGGAAATAATTGCATGAGGTGTCTGTTACGCTAAGTTTTTGTGCAACGAGAAGCGTGGGCGAGTTGATCGTTGAATAAGAATACTTCGCAAGAGAAAAATATTTATTCAATAATTTATTCTTTTTTTCCAAGAAAAATGAGATACTCGAGAATACGTATTCTCAGCTATTAGCAGTTCAACATTAATTGTGGAACAGTAATAAATTGACACAAATTTAGCAATGTGATGAAATATTGAAAGCCCTGAACAGTTTTTCCACAGTACATCCTACACAGTTTTTATTCTTTTTCTGTAATGATAATTAACCATGTCTTTAAGTTTTGTATTATAATTCAGTTCACATGGGTCTGACGTAATACATTTTGACTGTATTATAAAATGTGAGAAACACGGTATTTTTATAAAAAACTTCAGATTTCCTTAAGGTGAAAAGTTTTGTTTGCCTATCATTTGAAGACGACAGAACAATTTGAAATTTATTTCCTTCACTTTAGGTTATTCCACTTCAATATGCATTTTCATTCTCCTGGGAAGACTGAATATATTTTGAGAATCTGCATATTTGTGCATTCCCCCCCCCCCTCCGATCCTCGCATTATACCTGCATTTATGGAAAACCTATGCATATTAACGAAGTACATTAAATAATAATTTTATTTTCAACCCTTTTCGGAGGTCTTAAGAAAACAAAGTTTCGTATGTGTTTAGTAGCTACTTAAGGCTGTTTAGTAGCCTTTTTGAATCTATGCCATACATTCAAAAAGGGGCATTATTATCAAGAAGCGGGGAAATAAGCGTTTTTATTCTATCATGTACAAAAAATATTCTTTTAATTGTAGGTATAATGCTGATGAAAATGACAATAACATACTTTGAAGAGTACCAGGCAGGGGCGTAGCCAGGGGGGTGGAGGATATCGGGATATATCCCCCCCCCCGAAGTTTTTGTATTTGTGATGAAATTCCGTCTATTTATACACCTATACGTTCACCTCCCTCCCCCCCCTAAAATTTTTCCTGGCTACGCGCCTGGTACCAGGTATGTTAAATTATTTTTTCAAACTGAAACACCAAGTGCTTTAATATTTCTTTTTTTCCCCTTTCTTTTCTACATAAAACCTTAGTATATTTGTTAAAAAAGAAGTTGGATAACGAAATGTTATTTCATTCCTTCTTGAAAATACACATAAATAATATTTAAGTCTTACTTTGTGTAAAACATTTGGTTCCTATGTTATTTAACGAAAGTTATGTCCGTGATAGAGAAAAACAAATTGTAGATGGATCAGGGGTACTATGTTGATTTGCGCTAGACATGAGCTCTTCTAGCACACCCTAAAATATTTTACAAGAGTTCTGAATAACCCTGTATATATGATTAGCTTAGAGTAAGCGAAAGACTGCATCTAAAAATTAATTGTTTTCATTTACTAATGATATTTTCTTTTGGACCTATGAAATGTGATGATAAATAAAGATACTTTTAGTGTGTGCCGTTGACTGAAGAATATTATTAACCTTAAATATCAAAATTTGAGATTTAAAACTCCATGCTAAAACAATTATGATTTTCAATCGATGCTTTATGCGGAAAAGATAAGTTCATTTTTTTAAATCTGTTTCTATTTGATGTAAATTTCTTTTCAGAAATTAATTTATATTAAATTGTATCCGGTAATCCTACTAATATTATAAATGTCAATATTTGTATGTATGTTTATTACTCTTTTACGCTGAAACGGTTTGACGGATTTGGATGAAATTTGGAATAAAGACGGTTAAAGTCCTGGATTAACATACTGGCCACTTTTTATCGCACAAAAAAACACTTTTCCTATTATATACAAAAAACTATCTTTAATAAAAAAAAGAAGAATGCAATTGAGTTTTTATTTTACAGGGCAGTCGACAGATGGCGCAAATTTATAAAATGCACAGTTTTTAATAAATAAACCCATTATATTGTCTGTTGCTCCAGGATAAAGTATACACTGAATAAGTTTTGCCTTCTGACGTATATTTATAAGCGGACTTTGGCCCAAGCAAACAAATCCGATATACATGTTACACAAACAAACAAATTAAAAATAAGATTTTGAAATTTTATTCAGTTCGAAAGGTGCATTTTCTGTTCATCTTTTTCCCCATTTCATTTCTACTGTGTTACATTTAGAAAAAGGATGTTAGAAATATCAGTTTTAATTTTGTTTAATCACACTCATGGATAATGATACACTTTCCAACTTAATGGAATAAGGAAAAAAAATAGGGAAGACGCATGGAATATGATACGCTTTTATTATATAGCACTTTAGTGCTATATATTAAAAGCGTATATATAGCAAAAATTTATAGCACTTTAGTGCTATATATTAAAAGCGAATATATATGAAAGTGTTTCAAAGTTTCTTACTTGTTTTTCTCCGTTCCTTTTTTTTGATAATGGCCAATATATCTAGAAACTCTTCAGAATTAAAATAAGAGGAAAATGATTTGTACATTTTTGTAGGTTTTATCATTAAACCATCATATTTTTGTAACCAGGGGCGGCCCGACATGGCAAGACCTTCGGCCGCCCCTTTTTGTAACAATCTTAATTTTAAATTTCATTCAGAATCTGAGAGATTTCAGGGCCATGGAACAGGATTCTCTCCGAACAAGATTTATTAAGATGGCCAACACACTGGTCGCCGGAGGCGGCTATGTGTAGTACATTTAGGTGTAGTACATAAAATGTTCCTTTTTCTGTCATCTTTAATTACATTGATTTTTTACCCGTTTCTGATAATAATTCTCAGAAAATTGAAGAATTTGTATTTGTATAATATATGCTGTGGTAATATCTTACTCAAGATTTCTTTCTTACATGAAAGTGTTATTATTTTATTAATATTATTAATCTGCAATATTCTCTAGTTTATTTTTATTTTAGTTTTTTAGTTTCTTTTACGTAATGTAATGTGAGTAAATATCATTCTTTAACATAATATTTTTGCTGTTAATTTTTTAAAGGCTTACAACGCAAACATATAAATAACATACAATTATTAACTAATTAATGAACATGTTTTTCGACTCATCCCTTATGTGCCGGTGCCAATTACTGGTGCACGAAGTGTGAATCACTGCATGCAAAATTTACTGGTGTCGCCACCATGACAACATATAAACTAATAAATTTTCAATGTTCTGTAATAAATTATACTGTACACCAATTTTGAAAGTTCACTTAAGTTCTGAAAACAAAATGTTTCAGGGCAGTTTTGGTAACCAGCAATTACTTGTAAATTTTTATATTGCTCTTAAAGTGTCAATTATTGGTGCAGCTAACGTATATTCTTTATTTATAGATTTAGTTTTCTAAATTGTACATGTTTTTCAGGTAAAATAAGGGTGTTCTTTTTCACCAACGGCGTAAAAAATTGATAGAAAAGAGTAATAGAAATAAACAAACACACACATAAAAAAAATCCAAATTTCAAATTTACTGCCCTAATCGTGTTTTGAGGTAGAAATAATAGATTCATGATTGATTTAATCAGCATTTTTTGTATGAATAAAAAATAAGGATATAAAAGGAATTTTGATAAATACTATTTGCTAGAGAATAATAAATCTTTCAAAAATCTACAATTCATTTTAATAATGCTTGTACAAAACACTAGAAGTTGAACTTCATAAGTATATTAAATTGAGGAACAAATGAGTTATTTAAACAAACAAAACACACCACAGAAACAATACAGAAAATTTGTTATTGAAATTTAACATTTTTCTATGGTGCAGTAGTCGAGGAGAAGTGTTTTTTAGATTTAGTAAGCCAGCCGCGCTATATCAAACGGCGCTGGCTGTCGTGAAGCAGTTGAATATACTTTGGACGAGGGATGGGAATTATTCACCCGCCACACTGTGGGCGACCCTAAGCTAATTTTGGCCATTAGGCAAATAATCAAACCATTTAATATTGCATTTTTACTGTTGTATTAGCAAACTAAGAACATATTTCCACTAAACTAACAAATTTTTAACATTATTACCACATAATTACCAAGATAATACCTTGGATTTAAAGAATCAACTAGCTGCTCCGTTGGTAGACAATTGTCAGTAACTTGTTTATTTCTGAACAAATTTAATGCTGTGATGTGCGAATGTTCTTTATGCGCCTCTAATAAATAACAAAAGCATCCAAAAACGTATCTTAGAGAATAGGAAAATTCTGCGAGATAATTTTCAAGATACTTTCAATGAATTTTTGAATCACGAAAACCGCTAACAAAACTATTAAATCCTAGATATTGTAGATAGAGGTCTGCGCCACACGGAAATTCGCGGCGGCGGCGTAAAGACCTCAGAAACCCGATGGCGGCGCGCGTTGTGGCGTGAAATTTTTTTTTTGAAAAAGAGCATAATGAAAATGGGCATACGCGTACAAACACACACACACACCTATGTAAAATTGACGCTAAAAGATTTTTTAAGAATATGAAAAGTAGTCTTGAGTATGATTTTCTGTTGTTGTGGGATTACGGCCAATTAGCTACATGTGGGCTCTAGGCCGATGTGTGGAGTGCTCTCCGTGGGGTCTTTCTAAGGGGTCCTAACAAGCATTTCGGAGGAAATGACGGAAAACTCCGAACGGTTAAGTCGACGCACGCGACCTGCGTTTGAACCAGGCTACACAAAATTTTTTAAGAACATGCGGCCGTTACAATGAAAATAAGTTGACAAACGTTTATTAATAAAATTGCCATGACTATTCAGAAATGGAAATAGAAGTTCGGAATTAAAATAAGAGTAGGAAACTGCTTTTTCAAGCTAAGAAATAAAAATGAGAATAGTTGTGTATCTTGATTGCCCGAGGGGCAACTGAGATCTTTTGTTTTACCACCTCCATCTTTGGAATAATGCAATGCTACACGGCTTCCTTTTGCAGTTAGAGGAATGTTTAAATTAATATTTTTTAAAACAAGAACTCTTAACAAATACTGGTGTTAGAATGTAAAATTGATAAGAACTGTATAATAACGCACATTGTTGATAAATACTATTTCTGGATGTTTCAGATGTTTTCCTCCTCTAGATCGTTAAAAAAAATCTAAAACAACTAATGACTGTATTTTAAAAATAGTTTCTTTTGAATTCAAGCCCTCGCCATATTTTTTTAAATGAAATATATATATATATAAAATAATTTCTCCACTTAAATGGTTAAAAGATTTAGTTGCAGAACTTTGTTTTTAAGTCTATAAATTTAAGAAAAGAAAGCTATTAAATTTAGGTAAATCTCATTATAAAATAACAGCTGATTATGAATACATCAGATTATTTTTTACTCTTACTATAAAAATGTGGACAATAACATTTCCAATATATTTTATTCAAAAAGAAATCATCATTTTAAGTTTTTTATGCACTTTTATCATGAGTTCTAAATTTAGTAGATTTGTTTTTTCATTTGAAATGTTCTATTATATGTGTGTGTTATACAAAGGTTTTGTCAATTTTACATTCCAACACAAGTATTTGTTAAGAGATCTTGTTATAAAAAATATTAATTAAAATCGTTTGTGTCTTAGGATAGATAGGTAACGTAAGTGGCTCCACATCTCTGAACTGAACTGAAGTTCTGGGTTTTTCGGAGCACCTTAGCGTAGAGCTTTATCTGCAGTTTGTAGTTATATGTCTTGAGGTACTTTATAATGAGGTGGGGGGGCCGGGGGCCCGTATCAGTTACAGATCAGATTGGTCGTGCAGGAGTTCACTATGAGGGCGCAAAAACGAAGAGGACCGCTTTGGGGCGTTTTCGATTGAGGGGTTCGGAGGGGTCATAATCCGGGTACTCCGCGGCTATTTCATTGGGAAGCTGGTTCAGCGTACCATAGTACCGAACAGCAAGTCTGTAAATGAACTGTCTAAGAGTTTTGATGTTGAGGTCTCTTCTAATGGCCGCGTTCTTTAGGAAATGATGCCCATTATGGATTGTGCGCAGAATTCCATTCTGCTTGCTTCCTAGTCGGTCAATTGAGGATCTTGCGGCATAAGCCCACACCGGTGCGGCGTACTTACAGAGATACACATAGAGTGTAATGTAATTCTTATGAGTGTCCCTGTAAAAGAACTATTTATGATATATGCATAAAAAGTAGCCTATAATACTCAACGCCCCACCACTGGCTGAGAGGTTCTGCTCTCGAAACAGGAAGGCGGGAGTTGCCACATTCAAACCCCGGTTGCGTCTGTCTAATTAGCCGCTCGGAGTTTTCCGTGGTTTTCTCCGAATCCTCGCGTAAATACGGGCTAGGATCCCTTAGAAAGTCCTCCATAAAGGGCATTCTCCATATAGGCCTTGGACCCTATTGCAGTCAATCGGCCTTAATCCATAAACAAACAAGCAATAATACTCAGTGATAGTGCAACTTTCAATTAGAGAAAAAAGTTTTAGAATCGGTTTAGTAGCAACAAATGACATGCATGAAAGGTTGCATGTATGTTAATCCGGGGCATAAGCTATCATCATTACAAATTTTTCCAAATCCGTTCTGCCATTCAACCACAAACATCCAAACACACAAACGTACACATTTGTATTATTGGTAGATAGGATTTCGAAATTTATGAGCTTTAAGAAACACATTTGGACTTTTCTTTTTAATGCTTTTTAATTTGGCGTAAAACCTACGTAATTTCCATAAATTTTCATGTTTTTCAAATGAATGCGATTTTGCAAATAGAATTTCTGCTTTATTTCAAAAACATACATTATTTTGTGCGGGCGAAACTCGCCAAGCATGATCACCTAAAAATGGTTTTAAAGTCAGAAAAGTAATTAAAATTTCAAAATTCTCAGCCTCAGGTGCGCTTTACCGAAGTCATGGGCTTATATGCTCAAATTTTCAAAGCTCTGCGTTCTGTAGATTTGTCTGGAGAACATTAATTTTTATTATTAGTATAGATAGATTTGTCATAATTTCCGTGGTAGTTTATGTTTTTCAAATGCACGCGGTTCTTCAGTGAAGTAATAGCATTCCTGTTAGCTCAAAACATGAATCATTTGGTACGGACGAACTTCGCCAAGCATAGCAATGTAAAAACAATTTTTAATTAATAATTATAAAAGTAATTAAAAATCTAAAATTCTAAGTAGCCTACAGCCTTCTCCAGGGCCCTATCTACCTCTATACCAAAATTCATCACAATCGATTCAGTGGCTTAGGCGTGAAAGCGTACTAAACAAACAAACAAACAAACTCACTTTCGTATTTGTAATATTAGTTAGGATAAATACACTAAGAAAAACCTTTGAGTCCCTTTTGCTGCATATTGCACGAACGGATGAGCGCGAAATTCGGCACAGTTAAATTTTGAATGAAGGTGATTGTGCGGATGTTAAAATTTTTGTGTAATATGCTAATGCACCGCAAAAACTTGGAAAAGTCATTTGGCACGCAGTATTTCGCACCAAGTCGGGCGATGGTTCCATTGTTGTATCAATTTTTAAATAACACTACTAAGTTTCAGCAGTACTAAAGGGTTATAGTATTGCAACAAAATTTGCAAAAAGTGAAAGTATTTCCCAGCTTGTTGAAACGCCAATGACTGATATGTGCTTAGCCCTGTGCTTGGCGACTTTTTTTAGAGGGTCGATAAGTGTGCGAAGTGTTGTGAATTCCATCTTTTAAAACTGTGGAAAAACGAACCGAACAAGGCAGGTTGCAATCCCAGAAACGCATCCATTCGACAATTGCTTCACAATCTCCCGCCAAGCAGTATGCTAAAGCAATTTTCTCCGAAAACATTATTGAAGAAATACCTCAGCAATTAATAAGGAGTGAAAATAATATTAATGAAGTGCATGTAAATATTTCTGAAAACATACTCTCAGATAACATATTGAAGTCAGTCATAATAGAACCTAAAACTGATAATTGAACTTTTATTAATGCTGACTTAAACGAATATCTGATGAATAGAGAACATATCACCATAGCTACGTTAACAATTTACCATCACTTCAATGATATCAGTAATTATCTGTTTGAGTTTTGTAATTCTTTGACTAAAAGTATATTTTTTTTCCGGTTAGGCGGGAACAAGTGAAAAATTGCTAAATAATTGTGATCTGAGCCAAATTTTTACAAAACTAAAGCGATTTCCAGTCCATAGTTGTTTAGCCCTTTCTATATTTAGGAAGTTCAATTTTGTTTCGTATTTTAATATAATTCCACACGTCTTCCCCAATTCCACATGACGTAACCAATAAGCATACAAATTTCTTTTTAGTATATTAATTTTTTTCATTACTGGAATTCCGTATATAAATACTGTTTTGTATACGAATTTAAATTTCCGGTTTTGTTTCGCTGAACGACCGTGTTTCAGAAGTAGTCTACGTTTCCCAGAAAAAACAGTTGTCCGGATTTACGCCCGACTAACAGAAAAATAACAAAGTTTTCCACCACATAAGTTAGTATATTGAAAGTTAATTGCATTGTTATACTAATCAGGCACTTAAATACAAAGGAAGCATTAGTCAATGGAACAAGAATGCGTATGAAGTTTATATATCGTAATGCTATTCATTGCGAAGTTTGAATTGGAACCGCAGGCAGTAAAAGAAATTTAATTCCACTAATAAAATACTCTGGTACTATTTTACCATATCTCTTTCAAAAAACTCAATTTCCAAATATACCTGCATTTACGATGAGAGTAAATAAATCTCAAGAACAATCATTCGATAAATGTGCAAATTTATCTAGACAGCAAGTTTTTATGTATGGTATGTGGTACGCCTCAGCAAGTAAAGTTCAATCATTCGACGGTTTAAGATTTTATAATTCCGAACATAATGGGCCTTTAGCCGAGGACGGCTCCAGGCTGAATTTTCGGCGTGGGCCACTAGACTTTTTAGATTAGCCTAAATTGTCAACACAATTTAGGCTAATAGCAACACACTACTTGCTCTGTCTTTAGACTTCGGGTTTAAGTCTGTTGTAGGTTCTTTAGGTTTACAAACAGCGTCCGTATGTCAAAAGTCGCCATGGTTTTAGTCGGTTTATCGCCAAGATTGGTGTTCAAGAAATGAGTTTCCTGACTGAATATTACGACTAATCGACTGGCAGAATATTACGAATAATTTTTCGTTGTGGTGAAATAATGTGGTCACACCTTGGATAATTGCCTACACGGCGGCTTGAAGTATTCGCGGTACTAAATAGGCCAGTAAGTAAAAGATTATGTATAACAATATACGAAGAACTGTTTTAATGGCAACCTTAATATGAAATGGTTATCGATTATGCTCATACCAAAGAACTACGAGAGAGTGAAGACTTGCCTTACGTGGCAAACACTCAAATAATTTGCTGGAAAATCGATTGTTTCGAGATACCGAAGTATTCTGAAAATTTTAATCTTGTCACAAAAACAACGTTTGCACAGGACGCCGAGAAGTTTATTAGGCTGCTACGTGTGAATAGATTGACAAATCTGAAATTACATAAGAAAATCTTCTAATTATGGTTTTAAAAAAAATCTCTAATATGTTACTTGGTACTGCGTGGAACCAATATTCCTCAGAAAATGCTACCAAGAGCAGTTGCAGGATTTTCATACTGAGATTCTGACGCAACCATGATAAACTGCTGACTTGATATATAATTAAGATTCTTTGTAAGTAATTAACATTCTTTAACTTGAGAGAAGGAGAAATAAAAATCTGAAGGAAATATGATTTTTATTAATAAACGTGGAATGCAAATAATATATCTTTAGATGGTCAGGACAGCAGTTTACCTAAGATTTAACTAGGTCTTGCCATTTCTTAAAAAAAAAAACACATACAGATATAGAGAAAGATATAAATTTAGAACATGAAATTCGTTAAAATTAACCACTCCTTAATTTTCCTTGTTCTCTCTTCACTGTTTAAGTTATTAAAAGACATTGCATTATTAACTCTAAGTCACTATTTTTTTAACTTCACGACCGAAATTATGCTATCTTACACGTGTAACCTCCAACGATTCGGGTGTATAATTAACCACTTTTTGTTAGATATACTTTTAAAAGCGTCCCACGTGACTGAACTAGCGTTATAATGTAAAATAAAAATTACTGTTCATAAAAAGTGGTTTGTTCAATTGCAGAACTCTTGTCAAATATGAATATGCGGACTGTAAGAGCATTTGAGCATCATAGATACCTATATACCAGTTTCTCACTGTTCATACCACTCAAAAAACGCTGGATGATCGACCTGGGAGCTCTCGTTCTGGAATTCGTATTCTCGCTTATAGCACCATTTATCGGCGATTTTGTAACTAAAAATTGTGGCTCGTGTATCAAATTCTTATGGCTAATTAATTAAAATGCCGTTTGTTTCACGCTAGAGACCTGCGTGGGCCGGGTACGGGTACGGGAATAATAAATCTGTTGTCAACGGGCCGGGCCAGACTCTTGTCTAGTTTTTTTTTTTTTTTTTCCCTAACCTTCCTGCAACCAGATAAAAAAATTATTTTTAGAAATTGGCTTCTGTAGGTTATAGATTATGGAATCGTAGAGCTATTACTCTTTACTTTGAAAGACTGATGTGGGAAAGTATTCAAATTTTGTTGCACTTAGAAAAATATGTCATAACCGTTTGTTTTCCTTTTGTATACCATTAGTGCCGCCAGACCGAGCTCATACAGCTATGTTCCGATTCCAGGTCGACCGGAATTTGCACATTATTCTACTATGAAAATTAACATCTAATTATAAATATTCCACTTTTCAGAATATATATGCATATAAATGGTGGTTATTTTAATATCAATATTATTTT
Organism: Cheiracanthium punctorium; assembly: GCA_038373885.1. Taxonomy (NCBI): domain Eukaryota; kingdom Metazoa; phylum Arthropoda; class Arachnida; order Araneae; family Cheiracanthiidae; genus Cheiracanthium; species Cheiracanthium punctorium. The sequence goes on along the minus strand of JAWZYV010013601.1, from coordinate 266,623 downwards.
AATGTAGTAGCTAACATTAATAACTTTACTTGATATTAAAAAATATTTAAATTACTAAAGCAATTACTAAAAAATATTTATTTATCGATCTATTTGCTCGTCTTTACATTTTTTTTAAATTTTTCGAATTTTTGTTCCTCAATTATGGGCCCGTGAATGTTTTGTTTTAAATGTGTTACGGGCCCGGGCCGGGACTACAAATTCAAGAATCTTCGGGCTCGGGCCGGGCCGGGACTCAATTTTCAGGCCCGTGCAGGTCTCTATTTCACGCTTCAATGACAGGTTTTGAGTTATTCATTTTCAAAGTTAGGGGTTTTTCAAGGAACATCCTGTATTTCTAGCTTGCTTAGAGTAAATTGCCCGCAGCGCATTCGCGTGTAACTCTAAGTTACAAAATTTCTGCAAGAAACAGTAGATCCACCTGTGGCCGAGCACATAGCTCTCTGAGCTGGGTGACGGAAGGTGCAAGACACAAACTTCTGCAAGAAACTGGAAGATCGAAATCGTTCAGAACAAACGTTACAACGTAGAAGTTCTGTTGGCTCATGAAATCGGGCATACTAGGCAAATCAGTGTAGGCGGAAATAAAACTCTGATTGAGAAAGTTCAGATTCACGTTGCTAATCAATAATTTATCAAGTTTATTATTGTTTAATTTTTTCTTTCAAACAAGAGCTAAAAATACATTTAAAAAGTGAAGCTGCAATCATAATTTGTCCACAAATTTAAGTTAAAAAACAGTGACGTTTTACTGTTGTTTTTAAGCTTAAATTTAATCAATAATAAACTGCTCATCACTATTTTACATGGTCATCAGCAACCAGAATCTTAACATTTGTGTACGAACATTCCTTTTAGCGCCATAATAACTTGGCCAGTAGACTTTTCTCAATTATGAAATACCCCACAGAACAAGCCATGAAACGAAATTCAAGATAACTGAGCTTGACATTTACACGCCTTCGCAGTCAGGTTGATTTAATATGTTAAATGAAAAGCGGTCGATGGAGATGTTAAATAAAAATTATTTTTTTTCTAAATAATTGTTTTTAATTATAATTTCTAATTGTTATAATTTCATAATGCGTATTGATATCACGGGTCAGGTAAGTAATGGTGTTTTTTAAAATAAATCCAAACAAATGAATTTTTAACAAGTTTTTAATGTCGAAGCAGTTGAGCTTAAAGAATAAATTACTATCTTTTATATTTTAAAATAACAATTTTACAGATAACTAATTTTTTTTTCTTAATAGAAAATTGTGTAAAAGTAGGGAAGGGCAGCCGCTCGCCTTTCTTGGACTGCAAATTTCAAGATATCCCAAACATTATTTTTAGGTATTTGCATGTGTCCTACTTTACGGTAAGAATTTTATAGGCCTTTTTTCTTTGAGATATAGAGGAATGTACGAAAGGGATATTTTAATTTTCTGCCACACACAATTAAACATTTCTGGAAAATACACTCTTATCTCGCACTTCTATTTCAGTCTTCTCAAAAATGTAAAATTTCGTGTTACTATTTACGGTAGTTCCGGTTAGAAAATATTGACATGCGAAAACACAGCGTTACTTTTGTTCCCCTAATACTAAGAGATATTTATTCAAGTTTAATAGATTGAATTTAGTTTTAAAGTAATCTGCCATATAAAAAATATATTAAAATTTAAAGAGTATATTAAAAATCCACGCTGTAATTTAAAACGGAACTATTAAGATTCGATGAGTACATTGATAAGTTTATTTCTATAGCACGATGATCACGGAGTCTCTTGAGAAAAATATTATCTAGCCGAAGGTTCCTTTTTTCCAAGTTTCCTTTCTTATTTCGTTTTATTTATTTCTTCAGAGCCGGAACCTGGGTTTCCCTTCTCCTTTTATATTTAAAAGAATGAACATCCTTTGCATTGGGGAAAAAAAGAAACAACAACAACAAAAAATCTGAAAGTAAATACGTTTTTTTTATCAATGAACGTTGAATGCAAATAATGCATTCATGAGCAGTTTACTGAATGTAGGTTTGTTAGCTACTTAAAAAGAAAAAAAAAAGAGAGAGAGAGGGAGTGAGAGGGAAAGATGTAAATTTAGAACGAATCTTCTCATCTCTCATTATTAACTATTATTCTTCATTATTAACTACTGAAAGGCATCTTAATTTTTCAAGAATTTCTTAAGACCGTCCTGGAAATCACAAAATTATAAAAAAGTTTTTACACTTCTTGACCGAAATCATGCTGTTTTTGAAATATACGCTCCTACCTCGTTTGTAAAGGGTAATTTTTATTTTTGAATATAACATTTTGCTTGTAACCCATAGAACATGGTACGTATAAGATTAAGCTGAGAATTAGAGCAGCTTAATGGTGGTTTTTGATAGTTGTAAAGAGTGATTGCAGTTACCTGGTATCAGTAATTCTTAATGATGATCGTATTCTCTTTACATAGACTGTCACTCTTAAGAGACTCTTCACCTTTTAGTAGTGCTGTAAAAGTAACGACAAAATGAGTATCCGTATGTATTTGTTACTTAGATGTTCGCTATTCGTTACTAAGTATTCGTTACTCGTTACTTTCGTTACTACTAATAGAATCGGTAATAGGGTGTTATATGTGCCCCATAACAACGCATCCGGGACAGTGTTGTTATGGGTATATGCCGCCCATACATAAACCCATAACAAAACCTAACCCAAAAGAATTTTTTTTAGCGAAGTTGTACAAAGTTGTATTTACAGCTTATTTTCTCTGATTTACAGATTGTTTTTATACACATTTATGGTTTTATACAATGCTAAATTATCCGAATTACTGAGTACACATAGAAATCTTCCAAAGACATATGCCATTCTTTTTTTTCTCAACCCCCCCTTTTTTAAATTCTGAACGCTGGTTTAACCTGTTCACTCTTATCATAAAAAGTGTAAAGGAAAGCTTGTGACTCGTGTTTTTTTCTGGGAGCGGGTTCTCGAATACTGAGATCCAGGGATTGGGCCATATATATTAAATTCACAGGGCAGGGGATCTCAGTATGATATCAACCTTTGCGTCTCTACAAGCATAATATCTTTATTATTTGTGAGTTCATATTTCATATCAAAAACTTCTTTTGCTGGACGATTTTTCGAAGTAAATTAAAAATTACCATATTTTAAATTAAAATTGTTTAATTCAGTGAGAATTATCTATTTTTAAGATATTTCCAGTTCTATTTCTGCACTTTTGGGATGAAAGGGGTTAGCCCCTTTCTGTTGGTGCATATATGAGAGCATTCTTTAAACAAAAATTATCACTCCTTTCATACAGAAAGAATGGTTGCACCGGACTATGCGTATTCCATGAGTTCATGGAATAAAATGTACCATAAAATAGGACAGATGGCCCCCTAAACGCCGACATTTTAGAAACATACTGAACTTTATTGAATTATTTTAATACCAGTGGCTTACGCAGGAGTGGGCATAGAAATCCCGGGTAGCTCCCAATTTTTTAAACAATTACTTAAAAAAAGTGTTTAGGTTTCCATGCTAAATATTTTTTTTAGTTCCAAATAATATTTTAAATAATAAAAATGTGTGAATTCGTTTACTTTATAAAAAAATATTTTTTTTAAAGGTGTATTTAAATAATTTGTTATTTATTACTCATATTTCGATTCTAGCTAAAAAAAAAGAAAAAGTTAAGTTCGCAATCCTGCTTCGGAACCACCCTGAAAGAAAGAATTCTGATTGCACCACTATTTAGTACTAAAATGTTAGTAAGCCCGAAATTAGCACCCCTTACTAACATGCTTCTCTTATATGTATTGCTCCTCTACAATTATAAGAACATCCCCTTCCCCCCCTGCAAAAAAAAGTTCAACTGCGCATAAGAACGCACTATACACCGGATCCTATCCCACCATTGTACGACCCATATCAATAGAGCAGCAGATAGTATATCCATCTCCATAACTGTAACGAAACATACGGATTCTTCCAAACCTTATCAAAACGATACCATTCGGCTCGGCACAAACGAATTGCAACCAGAACATACTACTCCTCAAATACCGAAACTGATTTTTCTATATATGTGTGTGTGTGTTTAAATGTTAAAAAATATACAGTAAAACCCATTTAAAAAATTCCCGCCTAAAAAGTTATTATTTGCGGTTCCCTATTTTTTCCTATTCTTACAATGTGAAAACAACCCGTTTAAAAAGTTTCGTTCCAAACACTTTCCTGCTTAAAAAGTCTTTTTTCACTTCTAAGTTTACATTCAGAGCGTGTTTACATGTGACTTTCGTTTTTTGTTTTTAATTTTTCTCCCTTTCTTATTACTGTTTGAAAAATCAATTTTTAGGACTGAAAAAGTATGGCATTGGCCAGTGAAATGCTAACAGTGCATGAAATTCATGAGGTTACAGAAAATTAAGAAATGAGCTAAACTGAATAAGAGATTGCAGAAATTCTTAGTTTTCCGGATGCTGTAATAGGACTAGAAACTTTTCACCGTCTTATTAAAAGTGTTGAAGATGATAATTTTTTTTTTTGAAATGAAAGACCAATTGAAGATCGCCGATAAAAACACAAAAACTAATTTTTTTTCGTCTGTAAAGTCGATTCTAATAATGCTTAAAGCTGATATTTTTAAAAAGATTTAATGTAAAATAGTTAATTTTATTGTTTTACTTTATTAACTAGCCTGGTGCAAAACAAGGTGGTTTTTAAGGTGCAAAACAATTATATAAGTACTTTCTATAATATTTTAATACAGTAAAAAGATTTTTCGTTTAGATTCTTTAATTTTTTCTCTTTATCCAGGATGCATACTTTCCTTTTTAATTTTCCAATTTCAGCTGTTTTATTTTTTTTATACAGAAGGGTTCTTTTTAATTTCTGTGCCATGATTTTAAATGAACGACGATTTTTATTTTTTAATATTGTTAATTTCCTTCTTGCACACTCTAACTCAATTTTGAAACTGCTGATTTCTTCTTCCAGTGCATCACAGTTTTTACAACTGTCTTTCGTTGAACTTTCATTCAAGTTTACTTCATCATCATCATTTATTGTATCTTCTGATCGTATTTTCTTAGGACTTAAATTATACTTAGTCGCCTGAAAGCATCTTCCGAAACTTTCCTCTTTTTTTTGCCTTTCTGATCTAGGAGTTGTTTTTTCTTCCAATTTAAAAGAAGGTAAATCAACTGTAGGAATCTTTTAATATTTTTCTTATAGGCAGACCTAAAAGTCTGTTTTGTAAGTCATCAATATAATGGCTTTCTTCGAAGTGTTCGCTGCACATTCGAGCATTTTTGGTGTTAACCCTTTGAGGCGCAACCCTTTCCCAATGCTGAAGAAAGGGCAGCCGTTGCCATCGCCGCACAGCCAGCTGTCGTCGGAAAAGGGGTCTCTAGATCTGTGGCACGCGATGAACGTTTCGATCGTCCGCCCTCTTGCTGGTAGTTAAGTCGAGCGATGGCAACGGCTGCCCTTTTTTCAGCATTGGGCAATTTATCCACTTGTTCTCGCATTCTTCCATATTTCAGCAGATGTCAGTGCTGTTAAAAAGAATCGTGACCATTTTTTTACGGGAAATGACGTGATAAAAAGTAAAGGATTCTCGTGGAGCTATGTCACCCGCAACTATTTTTATAGAAATCAAATCTATTCTTCGTGACTGGCAACAGTCAAAACGTCAGAGTTTGGTGTCCTAAAGGCGAGGACACTGCGCGTTAAAGGGTTAACATTGTCTTTTCTTTTACATCTGCGGACCCATTCGTTTTGCAATTCCAAGTTTTGTGTAAACCTATGAAATAAAACTTTCTTTTTCTTATTACGATACGCATTACGACAATTCGCAGCAGCACAAGATGGCATTTCTAAAAGTGCACCTGATTTTTTCAAAAGCTTCATTGATGAAGATGTGGATCCTATTTGCAACACTGAGCGTATAGCCACATTAGATAATGCCATTTCTAATGGTGTCCCATCAAACGCAAAAGAAATAGCTTCAACTGAGCAAAAGGAGGAAATTAAAAAGGAATTATCTAGGTTGGGCCATTTGCTTGATGACAATATCAGTCACGATGCAGCAGGCAAATTACTGAGAACTTTAAAAGAAATCAAAGATGTAAGCGATTTCAATAAACTTTATTTTTTTAAATCGTCCAGAGAAAAAAAAATAAAAGTGCAGCCAACATCTATAGCAAGACGTCGTCCTGGTTTAACAAGAACCAGTACAAGAGTTCCGTCAGGACGACCTCCAAAACAACTGCAAAGTAAAGGCGTTAAACGCAAAGATGCGTTAGTGAAAGTGTTTACAAAAACAGGCCCAACGCAAAATCCCATGGTATAAACCATTGAGGATTTTTTCCCTACAAATTATTTTTGTAGAACACATATTATTAATTAATTATATACTTATTTGTATTTTATGATTTTGTAAATAAATTTATTGATGGTCTTAGTTTGATTATTTTGTTTTTTAATAATTGTATTTTCACTGGGAAGATTTACAAGCATTGTGTTTATTCAGCCTTTAAAATAACCAATTTTATAGAAGTAAAATAAATTAAGATTTGTGATTTTTTTTATTAAAAAAAATTAAATTTTTGATACTTAAATTTTTGCATAAGCCACGTTTTCTCTGTTTTTATTGCTACTTCGTATTTCTTGATTATTTTAAGCTATCGTTATTAAACTAATTAAATACTTAGCAAGGTCCAAAAAAAGTAAATAATTTAATATATTTAATTTTTAATTGTTGAGTTCCAAAATTGTTCTTAAATATTATAAATAATTATTTTTATATATATATTATAATTATTATATAAATTATATATTAATAATATATTAACCATCCTTATCTCCTAAAACACATGCCCCTGAGAAATAAAGTTCCAATCAAATAGATAAAAAGTGGAATCATCACAGTAAAATTTCTCAATATATAAAAATGATAGTTTATTATTGAAGATTAGTTTTAAAAAATTTCTTGGTGAATTCATTACGCTTGATAACGAAATATTGACTTATTTTGCATGTTCTCAGTTTTGAATAATAAGGAAAAAATAACTATATGTTTCAATATGAAGCTAGAAATTAAACTTACAACAGAAAATTAAGAAATCTACTATTACTAAGACAATTCCGTTAAAAAAAAAAATAAAAAAAACGTCGGTAGCACCAAATTAAAAATGTTAGGCATTTTTTGAAGTGCTTATAAAAAAGTTTTAAGCATTTGTGTTTTTATCTGTAAATGAATGGCTTTACAGATAAAAACACAAATGTACATAATACAGAATGTATAATTATATACATTTCTTACTCTACCATTTATTATTTAACAAATTACATTCTTTAAATGTATCGGAGACATGTTTATTAAATGCAATAGATCAATAAACCTATTCTGATAATTACGCTCAAAAAAAGTAGATGGTGCCAAAAAGAACATGCGATAAACAATTTTAAAGTGCCTAGGATAAAATTGGAGCCGATAAGTTAAATTTTATCTATAAATAAATGTTTTATACATACAATCATATTATATACTTTTCATATTCTAACAATATATGAAACTAATTATTATTTTAAACACATCAGAAAAGCGCGCCTGTTATTACATCATAAATTCTTGAGGCGGTCTTACTAGAATTGCAACCTTATAGCGACTACAAGCTCGCGTAACTCCTCTCTTTCGCCAAATCGTTGGCGCGCTCCTGTTTTCGCCAAATGCGTGAAGTCTTGAGGGTTTGGGAAAACGCGTCCCGGACTGCTCTCGGTAATCAACCAGTGTCTTCCTAGGGAGCATTGAAGGAGTGTTACTGTGTAGCCCCCCCCCCTTTTTTTGCCAAGTCTTTCTTTTTCTGATCCCCACGTAGGGATTCTTCCATTACACTCACCAACTTCTTAAGATGGCTTCTAACAGCTACAGACAAACTTTTGAGCAGCTCTATGCTGACAAAGAGAAAAATAATCTTTATGTTTATTTCATTGGATTCTTAGACTTTGTGGATTCTCTTGTTGCTCAGCAACATGCTATCTTACAGAAATTACCTGACTATGACAAGCAAGTCATGACATTCATTGACACACCTACCACGGGCACCCTTGCGGTGATCCCTATCTTCAAAGAGTATCAAGCTTACATGACGGTACAAATCCATGACGTTTTCAGTCAACTAGGCTTATTTCCGCCACCGTTACACAGGAAACGTGGTCGCGACATTGAGGGTGATTCCCACGATGCCAAGCATAAGCCAAAGGACTTACCTTCTTCCTCCGAACACTGAGAGGATGAAATTGAAATAGATGCCATTGACACTAACAACTCCAGTCAAACTCCTGAGGCACTAAGCTCCAGTACACCTAAGCACCAGTCGACAACCACTTAAATAATGTACATAATGAGAACGTAGACTTAAATGCTGTCGGCACAAAACATCGTTTCTTCTGCGAATTCCCTGCAGGTACACATACCACTCACTGTGAAGCAATTTCTAAAATTGTTGGACACCAAGTCCTCTGTAAATACACTGGACAACTTTTCATGATTTCTCTTAAGAATACCTCAAATTTCGAGAGGTTCAAGCATATCTTAAGAACAACCAAATTGGATGCCAAACCTTTGACCCAAAGCGGCAAAGGCCTATCAAAATTATGATTAAAGGTATTCCATCCTCTACACCTAAAAATGAAATTGAGGACTTCCTCACTAACTTGGGCTATGTCCAACTCAACATTGCGTTTATTCGTAATAAATTTAAAAAACTACTACCATACTGCGCCGTGGACCTTCAACGCACCTCTAACATAGAGGAGGTCTACAGCTTAACCAATTACCAATACCTTTCCATTACTGTTGAAAAATATCACGGTAATAAAGTTAAAATGTGTCACAATTGCCAAGCATATGGTCACTCCTCGTTCAACTGCACCTTGACCCCAAGGTGCATGAAATGTGCCGGAAACCACTTGTTCCGAAACTGCCCCACCAAGGGCAAAGAACCTGTTTGCTGTGCAAACTGTTCGGGCCCTCATGTGTCGATTTACCATGGTTGCCCCAAAAACCCCAAAAATCGACATAAAAACTTTGCTACCAAGCCCATTACTCCTAAGGCCACTGGTAACAATCCCACCATGCGTCAAAAACTTGCACACTTCGCCGCACCCCCACCGGGAACTTCTGCATGGACCCAAGTGGGTAGAAAACGCAAACAAAATCAAACCATCTATCTTTTCGATCAACCTGAGACTTATGCTCAGACTCACACTGCAAATACCGTGGAGAATATGATAACCGAAACAGAGCCTGCTCAGAACTCTGTCACCAGCTCTGAAGTAATTCCCACTGACATCAACAATAAGACCAACAACGTACCTGATCCTGGTTCTCAAACCACCAAATCTCAACAACCAAACAAGATTACCATAAACAACAAAAAACACACTGCCAAAAATACTGGCAAAAAGCCTAAACCTAAAAAGAAGGCTACCCAACCTAAACGCCCTAAGGCTAAAAGTACTACCACTAATGGTGCCACATCAATTACCTCACTTGTTGAGGTTATTCAAACTATTCGAGAATTAAACGAAATTCTTGATATTCCCTCCCTCCTCCGTACACTACGGGAGGCTATTACAGCAGTTCAAAAATATGATAACCCACTGGATAAGGCCTTTGCCGTACTCCAAATCATTGCTGACAAACTAGACCCCGAACATGAAGAGACACCAAATGAATCTTAGAATCATCCTGTGGAACGCCCAAGGGCTCCACAGGAAAATCTCTGACCTACGGGACTTTCTTTGCCATAACGACACTGATCATACTCATTCAGGAAACCATGTTCCATCCAAATTATAAATACAATATACCTAACTATACTCTTTACCGTACAGATCGGACGGTCTCTAATGGGCGTACATCTGGCGGTACTGCCATCTACATAAAAAACTCTATACCTCACTCTTTTATTCCAATACCTCTTACATCATTTGAGGCTACTACTGTCATTATACACACCATGCAAGGTGATCTTACGGTCACCTCTGCATATATCAAACCCAAGACTGACTTTCCGGAAAGTGATTTCCGAATTCTTCTATCTTGTTGCCCCGCTAATATCATTGCGGGTGACTTCAACGCCCACCACTATGCGTGGAATGGAAGATATAATTGCGAAAGAGGCACTGGCCTCCTTAAATTTCTAATTAATACTCACTCTAAACTGGCATATCCACCTACTCCCACACACTTTTTTACTACTGGATCTTCCACCATAGACCTTGTTTTACATCAATGCTTGCACCAACAAGTAAACTGTATGACTCTTCAACATTTTACATCTGACCATCTTCCGGTGCAATTTGATCTCGATATCAACCTCACACTTAAAGACACCACGAGGGTCTCCACCAACCGGAACAGATTTACTGAAACGCTCCTTGATGTTCCTTTTACTGTTCCTACCCTCACTAACGCCCAACAAATAGACTCTGAGGTGACTCGTATCACAACCCTTATTAGTGACGCTTATGCAAACTCTTCCAAAGCTGTAAACCACAGCGCAAATGCCAAGCTCCCCATTTTCATACGGAGACTTATTAACCAACGGAACGCTGCCCGCGTATCCTTCCAACAATCCAGACACCCCGAGGACCGGGCCTTATATCATCGCCTTAGGGCAAAAGTCCGAAAACTCATTCTACAACATTCTCGTCAAAATTGGACGAACTATTTTGAGGGTCTATCTGCTACTGATGGTTCTATTTGGAGAGCCATTAGAAAAATCACCAACAAAAAGACCACCTTAACTCCCCTCAAGGACAATACCAGTTACTGACACTGACAAAGCAAATTGCCTGGCCCGATCTTATTCCAAGCAATTCTCTAATGACAACTTTGACAATGACCTTACTGCCCACCAACAAAATGTTGATGACACATTAACTGACTTTTTATCTCGTCCTCCTTCATTTAACATTCCACCTGTGATTCCTTTGGAAGTCGCAAAGGTTATAAACAAACTTAACATCAGGAAATGTCCTGGTCAAGATAAAATATCAAAAATGATGTTAAAAAACATCCCTGCGAAAATTCTCCTCCATATTACTTTCCTTACCAACGCCATATTTAAGACACATTACTTTCCAACATCCTGAAAAATTGCCATTGTCTGTCCCATACCAAAGCCGGGACAAGACATGACTAACCCTTCATCATATAGGCCCATTAGTCTGCTCAGCTCATTGAGTAAGATTACTGAACGCTTATTCCTAAACCGTCTTCACGATTACATCTCAAATCACAACTTACTACTACCTGAGCAATTTGGCTTTCGTGAGGGCCACATTACAATTCACCAATTACTCAGAGTTGTAGAAACCGCTTTCGAAGCTATGCAAGACAAACAGAAGGCTGCCATACTCCTACTCGACTTGCAAAAAGCATTCGACAAAGTATGGCATAACGGACGCTTATATACATGTCATTAAAAGCTACCTACTTAACAGAAGCTTTGTTGTCCGTGTTAACGACACAACTTCTGATACATAGCCCATTTCTATTGGTGTCCCTCAGGACTCGATCCTGGTGCCCACATTATTCAATTTATATGTCAATGACATCCCAAGGTCTCTTGATAATACTGTCGCTTTATTTGCAGACGACACTGCTATTATTGGCCACTCACCCTACAACACTGTGCTTGCCTATTCTATGCAGACACATATAGACAAAATTGTCGACTGGATGCGAAAATGGCGCATTAACATCAACCCGAAAAAGTGCCAAGCACTGAGTTTTACACATTGCCGCCCTCCTTCACGCCTATTTGTTTGTGGCACTCCAATTGAATGGAGTTCCAAAGTAGTGTATCTTGGTGTTACCATTGATAAATCGCTGTGCTGGCGGCACCACATCAAAAATGCTACATACAAGATGGTAGCCTCTTTTTCGAAACTTTCTCCCTTCTTCTTTAACTCCAAGATTGTGATACATAATAAAACACTACTATACAAAACATTTGTCCGACATTCAGCTACATATGCAGCGCCTGTATGGGCGTCTGCAGCCAAGTCTAATATAAACGCATTAGAGTCAAAACAAAGCTTTCTACTCAGGAAGATCAGACATGGACATCATTTCCTCTCCAACATCAACATTAGAAATGACCTGAAAATACCAACTATGAGAAAACATTTCATGGACCTTACGATGCACTTCTTTGACAACTTGCCAAACTTTGACAAACTGCCAAATGAAATCCTGGCTGAAATCCCCGACTATGATTACTGCGATCGACAACATCGCAAACGCCCTCGGACTGCCGTGGCGTCCCCGGACATCACCTAGATTCTCACTTTACCTTTCTCGAACATTGTCTCTGTACATATTTGAACATAGATATTTTTGATTTGAATTTCATTCGTCTAGTACTTACTCTCACTGTTGCATCTTATACATTTTCTCACTATATTCACCTGTGTTTTTGTACATATTGTATATATTGATTTTTACACTGTTTTCATGGTTCTAATTTGTCTCACTGCGTTCAATTTTGATCCTCACACTGTACTCCATTTCATGAAACTCAAGGTCTTACTGAGCAACCCGCCCTATGAAGTCCGTGTTTATACACGGGGGGAGAGTGGGTCAGTCTCCATCATCTTCCGATTTTCTTCCAACTCATGGTCTTACTGAGCAACCCGCCCTATGAAGTCCGTGTTTATACACGGGGGGAGAGTGGGTCAGTCTCCATCATCTTCCAACTTTCTTGTTCCTTTCACGGTTTTCCGCACCCTTGCCTTGCCACGGCTCATTTGTAGGTTTGACAGACTGTTCTTTAATGACATTGACATGCTTATGGCCCTGTCTGTTGGGCTTATTTCATGATTTCGCAAACTCTCATTTATCATTACACACTGGAGATAAGCGTGCCATACGTTAGGTGCTCCTGTAAAATCGAACTTCATGTCATGTCATACATATGCGTGTTATTTGAAATACACTCTATAACAAAAAAATCGACGCACCAAGAAACAATCATCCGATTGCTTTGAAATTTCGTATGCATGAAGGTTTCGAACAGATATGAAAATGATTCAAATTTGGTGTCCAATGAATCAATAGTTTGATCTCTAGCGCATCGGAACTGCGCATCCAGCAGACGTATATAAAGAGCAGTTCTTCAACGGTTGTTAAAACTTTCGGTTTGATTGCGATTCAGATGACCTTTCAACAACTTAAAAAATTCCTCGCTGCAGGATTCGTGCTCATTACGAGCAACTGTCAGAGTTTGACAGAGGTCGTATCATTGGATTGAAAGAGGCCGGTTGGACTAATCGGAGAATCGCTCGTCATTTGAGTCGAAGCGATGCGACGACTCGAAGATGCTGGCAAGGATGGGTGGAAAATGGCAGAGTGCAGCGTCAGGATGGTAGCGGTCGACCTAGGGCTACAACAGATCGTGAGGACAGAGTGATGGTCCGATCAGCTGTCACAGCGCCTTCTTCATCTCTATCAACCATCAGACGTTCAACCCAAACACCAGTGTCCATCATCACCATTCACAGACGGTTGAGAGAGCGAAACCTACGCTCGCGCCGACCGTTACGCCACCTGCCACTCACGCCTGCACACTGCCGAGCCAGATTACAGTGGTGCAGAGCTCGATCAGGTTGGAATGATGCCGACTTTATGGTCTGGGGTGCCATTTCCTTTGACAGTCGGACCCCTTTGGTCGTCATTAGAGGTACACTTACTGCACAGCGGTACGTGGACGACATCCTAAGACCTGTTTTGCTACCGTTCCTTTTGCAGTGCCCTGTGCTGGTTTTTCAGCAGGACAATGCCAGACCACATACGGCTCGTGTTGCTCTAAACTGTCTGCAAGCTTGTCAAACTGTTCCTTGGCCTGCCAGATCGCCAGATCTCTCTCCCATCGAGCATGTCTGGGATATGATGGAGGCGATGCATGGGACGGATGACTCGTCGAGTTGCATTGGCGAATCCGGACCTCGGGCTTTAATGGACCGTGCGCTGTTCGGAGCCACATTGGACGTAACGAAATTTGACAGGAAATACCGCAGGAGACCATCCGGGAGCTTTATCGGTCTATGCCACGCCGTGTGGCAGCTTGTATCCAGGCTAGCGGTGGGTCAACACCTTATTGAACTTGTTACTGTAACTCTGAAATAAATTATTCAATTGTTCTGAAATTTTAATCATTTACTATTCTGTACATTGTCTTCCTATCCACCAATTTTCGTCTCAGTCGGACACGTCCTTCTTGGTACGTCGATTTATTTGTTATAGAGTGTACAATTAAAATAAGCTAGGCCACCGCCTTCTAGAAACACTGACTCTCAGATTGGGAAGAATTCTGTGGGAGAGATGAAGCTCTAGGTGTTGCCACTTACGCACCGTATTGGCTGAAGATAAAAGTTACTAGTTTTTTTTACAAAAACACTTAACAAATACTGGTGTTGGAATGTAAAATTGATAAAAACTTTCTATAACAACACTTTTCAAATGAAAAACCAAATCTACTAAATTTAAAACTCATTACACGGGTGCATGAAAAACTTAAAATGATGCTAGATATAGATTTCCTTTTAAATAAAATGTATTGGAAATATTAATGTCCGTATTTTTATGGTAAGCGTATAAAATAACCTGATGTATTCATAGTCACCTGTTAATTTATAATGAGTTTAGGTAAATTTAGTAGCTTCTCTTTCTTATTTGAAATTTATAAAGACTCATAGTTCTGCAACTAAATCTTTATACAGTCGAACCTCATTTAACGAATTGACTGGCGCCCACAAATCCGTTCGTTAAATCGAAGAAATTGGTTAAATCGAATATCAATTTTTGTGAAGAGTATGGTATAAAAGTATCAATGCAAAATACCCTTAGATATAGATATGAAAAAAGAATGATTATTGTTTACTACGAGCTTAAAAATTATAACTTATTCGTTAGGGTTAGGCGATCAACTTATCTAAACTAAATTCTTCAACAAAACTAATCTAAATTCTTTAGTGTTTCTTGTTCTTAAAACTTAATACATAATGCATGCATACTTATTGGCACTTTGGAAAGAAATATTTGCTAGTGCTTTGTTTTGACTTTCCAAAGTTCTTTGTCTATAGTTTCTAACTTCATAAGATCTACATCATCAACCTCCTGAAACAAATTTTTTTTTAAAAAAAACGTTGAAGCTGCAAACTGCTTCTTGGAATGTCAGTTTTTTAAATTCAATTTACGTTTCTTTGTCATCCTCGCTGCTTTCAGAATATTCATTCTCTTTCTGTTCACTATCGCAGGTACTTAGCTGTACATCGCAAGACAGGCATATTCTATCAAAATTTCCATTACTAGGAACATCTTCATATCCAGCCATTTGATCATGATTATCCATGGCGTAATTGTAAATGACTGTTTCTGTATCGCTCTCTTCGTAGGCACTTGCTTCGTTTGGAGAAATGAGAAAAAAAATTATTGTATTACACACTTGGATTAGAGTGTGAAAGATTCAAAATTTTGTGTGCACAAAATTCAAAGTTTTAGTTTTATGTCCGAATTTTATTTCAGATATTGTTCGTTAAATCAAAGCTAAAAATTCGTTAAATCAGAGCATTTTAGCACCATTTTTGTCGGGACAAAAAAAAATATTCGTTAAATCTGAGAATTCGTTAAATCAAAGTACGTTAAATCAAGGTTCGACTGTTTTATATATATATATATATATATATATATATATATATTATTTTTAAAAAAGGTGGAAAAGGCTTGAATTAAAAACAAGCTATTTTCAAAATAGAGTCATTATTTTTTTTAGATTATTTTTAAAACGATTTAGAAGAGGAGAACATATGAAACATCCATAAATGGTATTTATTAACAATGTGTGTCACTATACAAAGTTTTTATGAATTTTACATTCAGCACCAGTACATTTTAAGAGTTCTTATAATGAAAAATATTAATTTATACTTTAACCGAATGTGGTACTTAAGTAATGCCACCTAGCGTTTCGTCCCTCCTACTGAATTCTTTTCAATCTGACAGGCAGTGTTTCTAGAAGGCGGTGGCTAGGCACCCAATACCGTGTTGTTCTTTGTATTCAGTGTAGTGTTTCAATTTCTGGATTCAATGCAATTCAAATCATGTTTTGTTTAAACAGTATTTGATTTTGATGACCAGTAGTGGGCTACCTAGATTTCTTAAATGGGTAAGGAAAATAGAATGAAGCCGCACTTTTTCAAGCTTCCCAATCATTGGTGTGTAGTACTTGAATAGCTCCTAAACAAACTCCGTGATGACGCATGCGCACAAGTTTCAACGCTTCCCAGAGAAACTGGATGAAAATGAATGTGAACAATTTAGCATTAAACGCACCAGCTATAGAATTTGAAGACATTATTAAAAATACATTAGTTAGCGACTAAAAAAAATGTAATGATGTACTTACATGTTATTCCAAATTACTTCACTTGCTGACAATTTATGAGCAGCTTCTTTAAATTCATACATAACTCCTTTCTTTAGAGTGGATTATGATTGTCTACTTTTTTTTTAACGGCAAAATACGTTGAATCACCACAGGTTTGAGGAACGAATTCAATATGTTAAAATAATTAACGAAAAATAAGTCTACTACGATTTATAAAGGCTTTAGCAAAGAAAGATAGAAGTTTTGTTTTAAAAAAGCAAAGAAAAACTTTAAATTAAATTATTTTTTTACTTTTAAAAATGAAACTACGTCCTCCAAATACGAAAACCTGCCAAATTAGCTTCGCCTTTCCTAATTGTTTCTATTAAACGGACAGCGCGGCTGTAGACCTTTACTACGTCCGCCATAAAAATTTCGAACGCCTCGTCCGTTTGTTCATTATTATGCATTCTTCGCCACCTGTACGAGGCTAGATTCGTATTAAAAGAAACACGTACCTGTTTCCTTGGCAGCTCTTTTTTTTATTGCCGACCATGTTTACCTCTATGGAATTAGTATGGGCACCAATCTCAGGATCCAAATAATGCAGGATGTGGTTGACAGCAAAATGTCTGAAACATAGGTACCAGCCTTTCCGGTTAGTCCTGAGATTTTCCACCAGTAATTTTTAGTTAGCAATTTATAGTAGAGATGGCCAATGATTTGATGAGTCGAATCAGTGATTCGAATCTTGGTACTGAGTGGCTCAGTCTTTACACTCACTCTCTACTGATTCGAATCTCAAGCCCTCAAGGGAAATACATTCCAAGTGCGAAGGGAAGAAAAACTTATTTTCCCTTTGCCGTTCCCAGGGATTTTCCCTTACTCTTTCAACTCTTTTCGACTCTTTACGACTCCTTTCGACTCTTTACGACTCTGAGTCGATAGATGATTTGAAACAGTAAATGAGTGGGTGTGGGTGAGTTGGTCACTGAGTTGGTGCAGCAACGAATCTTTACTGATTCAGTGTTTCGCTCTGTTTCGGTGATTGTATACTATCGTTGAGATTCGTTAGTTTTTCGAATCTTCTATCGACTCAGAGTCGAAAGGAGCCGAAAAGAGTTGAAAGGATGTTTCATTTAATTGGAGGGGTTTTTTCGAATCTTCTATCGACTCAGAGTCGAAAAGAGTTGAAAGGATGTTTCATTTAATTGAAGTTTTTTTTTCGAATCTTTGGTGTTTCATTTCTTGGTTGGTGGTCGGATTTTAAAGTTTTATCTGTCTGTGGGTGTGGAGTGGGTCGAACATCGTTTGCTTTTGGCGGGGGGCATAGGCGTTACTTCCTAAGGGCAAGAGGGGTCAATCTCCCCCCCGAAAAAAAAATTAAGAAAATCCCTCCTTCCAACTTGTCTGACTGATTTAATATTTGTTTAAAATTTAATGAAACATCCCTTTTCTACTTTTAACTTCAATATATGTCCCCCTGCCCCCGCCCTCAAAAAAAAAAAAAAAAAACGGAACGTTAAGTTTACATGGTGGCGGATTTTCATGTGAAGGGAAATAGAATGAAATAAAGTTAGGATTGTGCTTGTCACTTTTAATGAAGGATACAGGGGCGGTATTAAGCGCTCTCACAAAAGGACTTTGTAGTAAGCAAAATAACATTCCGCTTTATTGCAGCAGATTTCGTTTTTTTTTTTTACCTTGTTTTTCGTTTAAGGGGAATGATTTTATTTTCTTTCGTAATTCAGAGAAATACAAAATAGGGCCTAAAGCAGTGGCGTAGTTAGTGTTATTGACAGTGGCGTAGCCAGGATTTTATTTCGGGGTGGGCTGGGTATCAAATTTAAAGATAAAGTTCAATTGTAAGCTAAGTAAAGGGTCCCATTTTTTTTGGGGGGGGGGGCAGCAGCCCCTCGGTAGGACTGGGCCAAAAATCCACATATCGGTTTTATTTCAACATCAAATATCCGATATTCCCATTTTCATTTCAGTGAAATCTCGAATTCGATAAAGGGCAAAAATAGAGGCCGGCCAGGGGCGTAGCCAAAATTTTTTTATGGGGGGGGGGGTTATGACTACTGCAACTCATATATATGTATACGTGTGTATGATAATGTAGTGAAGAATATACATTTTGTATGGCAAAAAATTCCTCATGGGGGTTATGACCCCCCCTAACCCCCCCCTTGGCTACGCCTCTGAGGCCGGCGATAAGAAAATCCTGAGATCAATACCAGCTTGTGATGCTTTTGCTACTGCTTTCTCTCGGAAAGCTTCTTCTTCTCTCATAGCAGAAAAAACAGCTCCATGGTTTATTAGTCTAATTACCATAATTAATTAACGTATATCTCGGAACCTATCCACCGGAGCGCGTTTTTATTGATTCTCGACCCCCCTAGACTCAACAGCCCACCGATTCTTAAAAGTTCGAATGCTTTGACACCAAACTTAACCTTTTAATCTTACAGGCCCAGGGGGTCATACGAAGCTCCCCTATATTTTCAATTTTGGCATTTTAAACACTAGCCTCCTCCGACGGCATCTCCAAAGTCTGGAAACCATCCCAGAGCCAATTTCTACATGTTTGCAGTCCTTTTAAGCCTCAATCATGGTTAATTAGTCTAATTACCATAATTAATTAACGCATATCTCTGAAACTATCCATCGGAGCGCGTTTTTATTGATTCTCGACCCCCCCTCTGGGTCCCCCATCGATACATAAAATTTCGAATACTTTGACACCAAACTTAACCTTTTAATCTTACAGGCCCAGGGGGTCATACGAAGCTCCCCTATATTTTCATTTCGGGCAGTTTAAACACTAGTTTTACTGGAGCAAGGAGAGAGAGATGCTAAACTGCCCGAGAACTCAGCGGAGAAGAAACCCGATGAATGGGTGAAGGGTGTTTAAATAGTACGGCTTTCGGCGCAGAGAGAGGGAAAATTTCTTTAGTTGTTTTATTGATTCAAGATTCGAATCACTGATTCGAATCATCGAAGTAGTGAGTGAGTCGAGATTCGAATCAGTAAAATGAGTCGAACCGCCCATCTCTAATTTATAGTTAGTGTAATGCCAAAATTTAATTTAAAATAAAACTGTTTAAAAATTGTGGTGAAAAATCTAACGAAAAAATCGGGAAGGTTGGCAGTTATGGCTTGAAGCCTTCGTCTTCTAGACAATTGTATGCTCTCTAACAGTCCAAAGTTATACTGGAGCCAGGCAATACCCAATCCCTGCAATGCCTCTTTCATCCTGTCCTCAACCACCCTAAAAAAAAAAATTGTTAGATCCTCTTTCAACACCGCCATACACTTATTTTCCATTCACTGGTTTACATCTCGCATACTTCATTTTCCCGAATTTTGATTCATCAATTTCCACAATAACATTAAGTCCTTCTAACTACATACGCGTCCTCATCATACGAACCATACACACTTCTCTGCAAAAACTAAACCAATCAGTCACAGCATCTTGCGACATTCTGTCTCCTAACAAACTTTTGTGGCCATTTCCCAAACCATACATTGCATAGTGGTAAAATCTGATACATGTTTAAATGGCACCCTTCACACCAAGAGCCATTCCTTACACTCCTAACACATTCATGCATATCCTTTTTCTCCCTTCCTACAGTATTATTCGAAAGCATCAGTCGTATTAGGCCTTTCTTTCAAATCGTACATAAATACAAAAATCGTAATGGCAACTGTATTTGAATATTTATCGTCGCCTTGGCAAGAGAAAGGGGGGGGGGGTAAAAGTAGGAATCAGCCGTCTGCAACTTTGATATTTATTTGATAAGGGTTTCAGCCAATCAGAGGTAGATCTCCTATCTTAATGGACATTTGGAATTTTGTTTTTCAACTTAAAATTTCAAATGGCTCGCTACTGGCACATGGCCCACTGTTGGAGTACTTACCTTATGTTTCAATACAGAATTCACTTATAGACGTTAAATCAACTCATAACAAAGAATAATAAGTTAAATATATTTATTCTCAGAATTCAAGATGATTACAACTTTCGAAATCACCTTTTTTTGGTGGGGTGGAGGGGGGGTGGGGTGTCACACATTTAACAACTTGAAAGGAAATTAAAAAGCATTTTTAATAAACCTAGGTGGAAGAGACATAGCAAGCTATGTTTATTAAAACGCTACCTATGTTTATTAAAAAGCATTTTTAATAAACATAGGTAGAAGAGAAAACATTTAACCAGCATGCATCAAAACCTATTACTCATGTTTGACGTTCAACTAAAAATATAGTGACCTACGGTTTGTACGTCTTAAATGTTTCAGCCCACAATCAGCTAACGTAAGACAGTGGGCAAATAAAAAATTGATAAATTAGAATCAGACTGCAGGGGAAAATTAGGACGTATTAAATAGGAGCTAATATAAATAGCAGTTATTTCTGTAGATAGCAGTTAATTACTGCAGTAGCAGTAATGGGTAATCTTATGGTAAAATTAAAATTATTAACCCATTTCATCAAAATTGAATATGAAAAGAAAGCCTTTATCGCTGAGTTTCATCGATATTAGACCAACAAATTCGAACGTGCTACAGCTTTGGTGACAACGACGGGAAATGTGAGCATATGCATAAGCTTCCGTAATAGTGATCCGGAAAAATGTGTGTATATATACGCTCTGGTTATAATGACAAGGAAAAATAGAGAGCATAATGTAAATGGGCGTAAATTATGTAAATAGTGTAAATGAGCAAAAAAGTTTATGCAACGTTCTCTTTTACGTTTTAGTACTTTCTTAATTAAATATCTTAGATTTTATTTTGAAGAAGTTGTTTAAAAAGAAAATCAGACTGTTTTCAGTGCTCTGCTTTTGAAAAACACTTGAAAGACCCGATATGGCCTACTAGATAAGGTCATTGGATTACATTGGACCTACTAGATAAGGTCATGGCCTACTAGATAAGGTCATAAGGATTGTATACGTCTGAAGTGTGAAAGTCCCGGATTCCGGCCTATCGCGCGGCTATCAATAGAACAGTCTGGCGTTTTCGTAAATTTTTTTCCGATGTAACGTGAATACTATCCCTTTGAAAAGTCATCATAACCTCCCCCCTTTGTATAGGCTTGCCATAACCGCATAACCCAATTTCCCCCCCCCCATGGGCAGGCGGTTCTCGATCAGGCATTGTCCACTATAACAGCCCGAAGTTATAGTGGTGATTTTATTATGGGGACCCCAGTGGGCAGCCAACGTTACCCCCTGTAAAGGGACAGATAATTTAACATCCATGCCCTAGTCGAGATTCGAACCCGGACCCAAGGCATGCCAGAATAGTTCTTAAGCCACTACACCACCTGGGCGGCCTAACTCAAAAACTGGAACTCGAAAACACTTGTAATGAAAATAAGAACAGATATGAAATAGTGTATATAAATTATAGTTAACTTTACACAATTGGAGTAGAATAAAATTGATTCCTTAATTTTTAAAATGGCAGTTCAAACATGTAACCATTTAAAAATATTTCTGTAACAAAAATGACTTTCAAGAATCGGAGATTCAAAATGACGTTCGAAAACTTATTTACAGCCAACGCCCATGATCGCGTGTTCCGGAAGCATTCCTCATTCGCCGGTGGTTAATTGACATTTTCGTTTTCCGACATAATCCTTCATGAATAACTTGAAGGATGCAGAAGCGTTCGTAAAATATGTCAGTTACGCCATTTATTTTGAATCCTAATTTCCGAACCAAATTCCAGAATACATTATGCTGTTTTCTGTTAAATTGCTATGCATGTAAGTGAATATATATAGGTATATATTTATTAGCTTATAAAGATTTGTAGGTGGAATATTTCAAAGGTTTTGTGTTTCTTTAAAAATCGGAAGCACAATTGCCCACGAATATTGCTTATAAAGATTTGTAGATTTATTAGCTTATAAAGGTTTGTAGGTGGAATATTTCAAATGTTTTGTGTTTCTTCAAAAATCGAAAGCACAATTGCCCACGAATATTGCGGGGTAGTTGAATTCATGAGAGATCAATGCTTTGTGATGCTGCAAGATATCTGCACATTTTTCAACAGTTGTCAAGATGAACGGAATATAATTAATCATTTTTGGTAAACACAGTAACATTTTTGAATAGTTTTATAGAGCAGATACTATCGTGTACAATCGAGAGTCATTGATGTTTCCTAAGCCAAGTATTATTGTTTGCAAATGTAGTTAATTATTTTTTGCAAATTAGCAGCTGTACTCTCCTGATATTGGCATTAGGCTGAACTATCGCCGGTTTGCCAAGTTCGGTCGTAACAATGCCAAATGTCTCTTAATTTGGTCGCAAAATTTCGGCTTCAAAAAGTGTGCGCCCACAATCGTTTTTGACTGCGTTCCATAGCTGCCAGCTTTCCCGATCTTTGGGAGAAATCTTCCACATTAATTTTCTTGCAGTCTTCCTTTTGCTTTACGGCTTTGGACATGAGATATTTATATATTCGTAAGCAAAAATTAGTGGTGGGAAATCTCCGAAAAAATCGGGAGAGTTGGGATCTGTGAAGTTCATATCTTATGATACAGACGTAAAGATTTAAAAGGATTGTCTTTCTATAGGTAGTTATATATAATTTCTATTTAGTATTATCTGTTAGTATTTATATATACGTTATATTACGTTGAAAACCAAATTTGGATTTACTGGGCGAATTTAGCTCTTGCTAAAGTGAACCATCGGCACAAGTGGTTGTTTAAGATATTTTTTTTCCGGACTCAAAAAAGATTGAGTGTCAGATCTGACTGGATTAAGAGCATTTATTCGCATACGATGGAAGAATAAAATGCTAGATGCAGGATAAGGGATTGTTAAGACAGCTTGCTAAAGAAAGGTTTCTGCTTAATCCTTCGAAAGGCATCGTATTCTACAGTTTTTGTATGCACATGTACTGAAAAATAAATTTCACATAGATTTCAATACTACTGATGCATCACGTAATAAATATCTATAAAACCCTACATACTTTTATAAACACTTGATGAATTACGGAATAAATTTAAATTCGAATTACTTTCGAATACAGTTTTCTAAAGCTAAAATCTTCAGTAAACTTTTTTTAAATAGTTACAGTAATTACTTTTAATTATCTCTAAAAATAACACGCATATTAAAGTTTACACTGGTCACACAGTAGCTAGGTCAGCTCAATATCGGTTCCCATAGGAACACCGAAACGGAAGTAGCGCCAACCTTGGTCAGCACTTTGAAGGGTAGCAATCTCTGTCGCCTGAACTGTTGAAGAACCACACTCATACACTCTAAAAAAAATCTGGCACATGTAATATCTATAGTTTCTCCAATGTCCTTCATCTTAAAACTATGGGGATCAGGGTCGTACCCAGAAAAAAAAAATTCGGGAGGGCGGGGGACCAAAAAAGGCTAAATTTTTCACAAAAAGGCTTCATTATTATTGTTTTGATAACAAAATTTATATTTCGGGGGGGACCATGGGGTCTGGTCCCCCTTTCTGCGTACGGCTTTGATGGGGATGGCATTATAGATGCTGGTCTCTCCTCTTTCATTAATTTAAAACTAGAATATTCCGGGCTAAATCGTCGTTGGGGCTCAATAAACCATTGGGGCTCAATAAAATGAAAGCCGCTTCATTTAGCCCTCCGCCGTCTTGTATTTAGGAGCATCTGGCGCCGATACACAGCAGTCAGAGAGCATTAGAAACAACAAGATTTTTACACTTGTCCTTATCTCTAAAATTTATTTAAATGCGTATTAAAAACGCTTCTGTTTTTCACTGCTCAACATTCAACCAGGGTACGTACTCAGATTTCCTTATCGTGAACACATGCTTTAGGGAACGTACCCGTACTACGTGGCCTATTTTTTAAGATTTTTCGACTCCTCCCTCTTTTCGGTGACCACTCGTAGTATATGTCAAGCCCCCCCCCCCTCCCCTTTAAGTTTTTACGTAGTATTGACAAGTATGATTTTTAATCATTTCGCAGGCAGAAAGTGAAACAAATGAAAATATTTTTACTCATATTCGTCTTTATTAATACGGCGTTCATTGAATAAGACTGCATGCATGCTTATAATTACTAGTAAATTAACTGTAAGTTTAAGAAGCACTAAATACTGCACTCCATATTCGAATATAGGTCGAAAAAGCGCGAGATTTCTCTCGGCGAAATCGACTACGTAACAAAAATTCTAAGTCTCCCCCCCCCCCGCTCCTGTGACTGAGCGTAGTACAGGGTTGTCCAAATTAAACTTCCCCAACTCAAAGGCCTGTGCAGGATGCTGTATGGGTCATAATGTGATGAAATTTTGAAAACAGACACTTCAGATCACGCGCTCCTGATTTATTAAAAAAAATTATTAGTACAAGAAGTTGCCGATAGGTGGCGCTGTAACACTAGTAATTTCCATATTGCAACAACGTGATTTGTAGAAATAAAGCTTCTGCGCAACGTATGCAAAAGACGAGCCCTGCAAAAGTGGAAGACAGGCGCTACACAGGCAGTTTTTTCCAGCTCGCTGATGCACAATGACGACTTTGAAAGACAAAGCTCTGTTAGTGAAGCTTTTTTACCAGAATGACGAGAACTCCTGTTCTGCGATAAGAGTATTCCGTCGCCTGAAGAACTTACGCCGTGGACCAATGACACCAAGTGCTTTACGAGACATGATGAAGTTCGAAAGAACCGGACAGCTGGGAATTTTATCAGGTAGAGGGCGACATGTTGTGAATTCTGCACGCGCACAAGACGTTGCTTTGGCGGTCGTGGACGCCACTAGCCAATCGCCATATGGTGTTGTAGATGTGCCAACTGTTTCTCGTGCTGTTGATATGTCCTATTCAACCACGGCACACATATAGAACGTCTTGTTAACCTGAAACGCCCCCTATTCGCAACTTCTTGTACTAATATTTTTTTTTAAATAAATCATGAGCGCGCGATCTGAAGTGTCTGTTTTCAAAATTTCATCACATTATGACCGATACAACATCCTGCACATGCCTCTGAGTTGGGGAAGTTTAATTTGGACAACCCTGTATTTTGAAGACTTCCCTCTCCCTCCTAAACGGGTCACGTAGTATGTGTACGTTCCCTTACGCTATGCACTACGCGTTCTCGTTTAGAATTCGTACTTACTTAACGTTCTATTCTACTACACAGTAGCTCTTGCTGAACTTTTTTTAATGTTCAACTATGGCAAGTCCAGAGAACATCCCTACTAGCAATTTTGCTCGGGCCTTCACCGGCCACGTAGCCTTGAGCCGATGAGAAGAAATCGGGCCGTCCACTGTGAAAGTGCTCAGATACACGCAGTTCATGTCCCCTCGGACGTGGAAACGTCCGAAGTAGTCTAACCGATGAGTTTTCATCGGGTTGAACACAGAGTTAAAGAACTGGCCCGTTCACTTTATGCGTGAGGTTGGCCAATCACCAGGGTGAGTATCACTTTTCCATAAGTTCTTATGTGATGTTGACATGCATTTAACCCTTTCCGTCCCTACGATGCAATCCGAATGATAACATTCACAAGTGTTTTACAGATTTCTTTTATATTTGAAATGTATTTGTAATCGCATTTTTCTTATATGGTAATGCAGTGCAGAAGCAATAGAGTATAGAAGAAATAAACTTTTACTACGCGACGCATATGCATGCATGTAGGTACGTCGTATACTCCATCTATTTACATATATAGTCGTACTATATACATAACTATACTATACGTTAACGTACTATAGTCGTATACTCCATCTACGTATGAAATTATATACGTATGTTACATGTTCGATAGTCCCGCAGTGGTCTGGGCGCTAAACTCCGTTCCCATATGAACACGGTAAGTGAAGCAGCATCCGGCTTGGCCAGTGCTTGGGAGGGTCATCTCCCTCTCGGCTCGTCCGCTGTGGAACCGTGTACGCTCATGGGAGCTAGTGCACGTAAAATCCGTCGTGGCTCCAATGTCCTCCAAGTTATTAAACGATACCTCTGGGGGTGCCGATTTCAGGTGGTGGTTGGTCCCTCATCTGGAATCGGTTCAAAATTAGGGACCAATAAGTGGAAGTCCAACCCCCTCGGGGGCACTGGCACCCCTCTTTCCATGGATAGCGTCGTCTATCATGGACATGACAACAACAACAAAAACAACATGTTCGATTTCTTTTAACTAGTCCGAGCGCATAGCGCTCTGAACTGGAAGACGGAAGGTATCTGGTTCAAAACCAGATCGCGTCCACCGACCTAACCGTTCGGAGTTTTCCGTGGTTTCTACCGTAATTTAGCGTAAATACGGGTTAGGACACCTTAGAAAGACCCCCCTCGGAGAGCACCTCATTCACAGGCCTAGATCCTTCGTGTAGATAATTGGCCTTAATCCCAGAACTCGCTTTAACTAGTATTTTGGTAATGTCTGTACGTACGCATGTTGCATTTTCGATCTAGTTTGATTAAATTTGAGGGACGTCTGCTGGTATGCATGTATTGATGTACGTATGTTCTTGTGTAATTCGATTCACTCAAAGAGGAATAGCCGAAGAAATTTCAAATTTAGGATTGCCTTAAAAAATAGTTGTACGTGTCCCTTTTTGATTCCAATTGGCTGAGCAGGTTATTTACAGAGTTATATGAAAGACTTTCGATGCATTAAAGTCGATGGACATGCCTTTCACGTTAAAAATCCCTGAACTATCTCTGTTTAGCTCATGTCGCTCCGACTGATCGAATTTTGCTCGTTCGGTTTAAGGGTGTAGGGTCATGCTTAAAATCTCGACGTTTGTCGCCAAGCTGACGAAGAAAAGAAAAATGCCAATTTTTCAGCCAGGAATAAATTTTCAATGCTGAAATCTCATCCTGGTGGTATCTCTTACGCTTAACGAGATATTGAAGTATCGCATTTCAGTTTCCAATATATTTAAATAGCGTGCATCAAGAATGCGTAAAGTTTAACAGCCATACAAGAAAATTGTGTAGTTCACATCAGGACTTTTTTTTGTGATAGGAAATCGACTTTCCGAACTTTCTTGAATTAGCTTACAATTTAAAAAAGATTATTGACCATTGGAACCTATGGAACTAGCTTACAGTTTTGTAAAATAGGTTTTTTTTAAAAAAGCATAGACCATAAGACACAAGATCGCTATAATAATTTTTAAAATAAAGTAAATTCCAAAAATTTTTATTGAAATTATTCTACACAAAATATATCATACACATAATTTACAAAAGAAGTATTTTCTTTGAGTTTTGCAGCAGCATCTTCAAACATCTTATTTTATGAGCACCTTCTAGGAGAAAAAAAGAAATTTTTTAGAACTTAATTTACACAATAATAGCAAATGCAG
Organism: Cheiracanthium punctorium; assembly: GCA_038373885.1. Taxonomy (NCBI): domain Eukaryota; kingdom Metazoa; phylum Arthropoda; class Arachnida; order Araneae; family Cheiracanthiidae; genus Cheiracanthium; species Cheiracanthium punctorium. Next base: position 238,846 of record JAWZYV010013601.1, on the reverse strand, counting down.
AGTAAGTCTGCTTCATGTGTTTTTTTACATAATTTCTATATCAGGGATTTCCAACCTTTATATTACTTCAACTCCCTAGAAAACGTTTTTTTCTGAATAGACCCCTACGTTTTCCCCAACACATCGGTATCTCGAAAAATTTTCCCAATGCACTCACAAAGACAGCAAAACATTAGGTGAAAGAAATTTTTCATGTGTCCGGCAGTAGAACAATTGGTTAAGCTCGATTCCCATTGGAACTCCGAAAGGGAAGCAGCACCTGCTTCCTAGTGGGAAGCAGCACCTGCTTCCAGTGCCTAGAAGGGTAAACTCCTTTCTCGACTGAGGCTGATGTAAACTGTGTACGCTGTAGGGAATTAATGCACGAAAAATGTGTTATGACTTCAATGTTTTCCAAGTTCAATCCATATCTCTCTTTGGGGTACCAATCCAGCTCTTAGGTCATCCAACTGTCATCTGAAATTGGTTCAAAAATTAGGAGGGAGACCCGGGATAAGTCGGTATTCCCCTCACTGGGGATCAGCAAAAAGGAAGCTGCCCAATTAAGGCCATTTTCGTTTTATATAAAGGATCTGATACCGCTCTGCAGTTGCCCAGAGGGTTTCGAAGCAACAATAACAATGGAAAAAACACTCAAAATACTGGTGTTAAACAATAAAGTAAATAAAAAACTTTGTAAAAAACACACATAAGATGTTATAGGTAAGAGGATACGCACGTTTCAACCAAAAATTGTTTTGGCCTTCGTCAGTCCAAGCCCTTCGTTGCAAGCAACACAGGGAACTGAAAAGAGTTCTCTGAAAAGAAAAACTCTTTTCAGTTCCCTGTGTTGCTTGCAACGAAGGGCTTGGACTGACGAAGGCCAAAACAATTTTTGTTTGAAACGTGCGTATCCTCTTACCTATAACATCTTATGTGTGTTTTTTACAAAGTTTTTTATTTACTTTAACAATAACAATTTTCATGCTCTGCTTTTGCAGAATTTACCATGATTCAGACTGCGGGATGCAGAAAATGACCCCAAACACGGATTTTTACATATCCCTTCTTTTTTCAACTTTTGAACCCTCTGAAGTCTTATGTCAGTTTGTTTGTTTGTGTTGCGATGGCAACGCTAAGGGTGGACGATCATCCTAGGATCAGGGGTTATCTTAAAATGTAATTTTTCAAAATATAATTCCTAAATTTTGTCCATCACTTCATTAGTGTATGGGAATGCTTTTGTACGAGGATCATATAAAAATGTAGAAAGCGTAACTTTTTGAAAATTAACGCGAGGAATATTTTTAACGGAGTCTTACTTCCGACCTCATTTTGAACACTCTTCTCAATTTACGCTGTCCACTTATCTCTAATAGATAAAGAATTAAAGCTCGTTACCACCTTTTTGGGACACCCTGTATCAGTCTGGTTTATAGCATCCACAGGTTCTGAAATCATCATTAACCAGTGTTCTGCTTAAAAAAAAAAAAAAAAAAAAAAAAAAAAACGTGGTCTGCTTTAAAAAAGAAAAACAATCACTGTATTTACGTATACTATTTCTAAGCTAATCTAAATTCATCAACGCGAAGTTTATAAAGCAAAACAAAACAGTCGTTTGAATATCAAATCAATGCTGTACAGCTTCTCATTTCCATAACCCTAAGAATCTGCGCTTTATGCCTTTGGAAACTATCTTGCCAAGTAATCGCATCATTTGGATTTTTTTTTTTTTATGGTCAACGGATGCAAATACTCGGTACTTATTTTACCGTCGATAATCCACGCCAAGTTTTTTCGCCAAAGGATTGCAATGCACTACATTGTAACAATGAATCTGACGTATTCCACACGCACACGAAATCGCTCTTTTTGGCTGACTGACTGTAAAATACATAAGTACCAAATAAGCTTGTTTTGGTCGGAAGTATGATTTTTTTATTAGATTCAATGAAGAATTTACCCGTATATTTTAAAACTAAAAAGCGATTAACTGTAGGAACTAGTGTAATTACACACTGTTCGCAGTGTAAAGATAGGAAATAGATACTAATAAAAAGTAGTGTTATTCCATTAGTGTTATGCAACAGTATCAAGGGAGAAAAAAATAATTACAGAGATGTGAACTTATACTTTACTTATATTAGACTAATACTATATTAAAAATGTCAAAAATTTGTTACAAATGATAGTTATACGTACCAATATAGACTAATCACCACCAAAAAACTTCTTCAGTTTTTTTCGTCTCCTATTCTTATGAAAACAAACATGGCGTCTGCTGGTAGATACTTGGATGTTGCCATCGCTCGACTGTTGCATGAAGAGAGCGCATGCGCCAATTTTCATCGGCTGAATGCCGCTCGGCCGTTTTGCGGGCCGAAATTTCTTTTCAGTTCAGCGTATTTTGATCAAATTTAGGCATGTGGCCCGATAACTCAGGCCGGATATCGTTCCGAGCATCGTTTTATGGGTACCGGACCGATCAGTGTCTGCCGCACACATAACAATCATCGTTTTTAGATGGAATTCCGTGTCTGGGCCGAGTACCGAATTTCGGTGAGCGATGAGTTGCGATGAATGCCGGTGGTTGGCCGAGCAGAAACTGGGAATTGTTGCTTGTAGGGATACTCTGCATTTCGTGCTGCCATTTACGTACCCTACACATTCTGAAGACGTTCAACGCAGAACGGCATGCGATTATTATAAAAACAACACCTAACGGGCTCGCAGTTTTTTCCCAGGAGGCAGCAAATGAGCATGGATAAGATACTGGTTAAAATATTTTTTTCTAAAAACAGAACTTTAACGCTGTGTGTGAAATGAAAAGGCAAGTATATAGATAACACCAGATTTATACTTTATTTTTTACCGCTGAATTGCTACATCGTTCGGGTCTTCCATTCTTGTCATATAATTTGTAGCCAGCTTTACGTCCACAGGTTTCCGTTACATCTTTCAAGAGGATAACGGTACATTCGATTGAGCTCAAATTGTTTATACATATTACAGACCACAGTCACATGAAGGGTATTGATTTTGGTGTGGATATGCCTTGTATTTTTTTATATTACTATAAAACATAATTTCTTATCCTTAATGGCCTGAAGCGAGAAATACTCAAAACTGCCGGATATCCCGCGGAAGGAGGCGAGAGAATAAAATGTGAAAAGTTGCCAAGCTTTGCAATTTTTGATGATTTATCGCCAAGTTTGGCTCCAAAACTTATGTCTTCAACACTGAACAAACCTTGGTGATATTTTCCAAATCATGCTAGAAATTGCCAAACGTGACAGTTTATTAGAAAGGAGAAGTATATTTAGAATATGCCTGACGAAGATTGTAAAATAGTTTTAGTAGGCTTAGTATAGTATTTTAATATAAATTTCAATTCCAAAGAAATGTTTTTTGGAACAGGGAAGCCAAATACTGTATATTGATGGATTATGATTCACTTTCAAAACAGTATTTATAAAGGTGAAGCATAGTTAGAATATGCCTGACGAAGACTTTTAAGCAGTTTTGGTAGGCGATTTTAATGTAGATTTCAATCCTGAAGAAGTATTTTGTGGAACAAGAAAGGCAAACACGACACACTCATGTATTATGAAGCACATTCCAAACAGTATTTAAAATGATGAAGATAGAATATGCTTGGGGAAGATTGTAAAATAGTTTTAGTTGGCAAGTTTAGTATAGATTTCGATTCCAAAGAACATGGAAGAAACATAGAAGAAAAATACGGCACATTCATTATGAATCATACACTTTCCGACTTAATGGAATAGGAATCAAAATAGTGAAGGCGCATGTATTACGATACGATGTTAATGTATAGCACTTCAGTGTGTATATAAAATATGGAAGTGTTTCAGATTTTTTTAGAGTTATAGTAAGTTCTGTATCACGCATTGTCCTCATTAGGAGAGTTCTAAGCTAGAACCAGTTTTCAATCACCATTGTACTTGTTTTACCACCATACCCTACATAAAAATTTAGACTGACTGATTCACTGAAGTTCGGTTATAATGAAGTACCATAGCGTAAGTCGCTTTATCTTCAGTGTTGAAAGATGGACATCATGTGGTCCATATCATACTGTAGGGCTTCAAAAAACTTAAGGATTGACTGAAAATACGTTTTTACAGGAGTACCTGGCGAAAATAGCCTAACCTCCAGTAATAGCGGAAGAGTAATTGATCTACGCTTCATGCATCGTGTGGTGAAAAAATGTGCAAAAGCACAAGTAGACTGGGAGAAAATCCAGTGGAAAAAATTTCAGTGCAAGTCAGATGAACATAGGAAAATTGCCAAATGGTAGGGAAAAAAACGACCCGTCTTCCCCTCAGCAAGCAGGCTTCACACGGGGTTGCTCGGTTGAGACCAAAAGATGAAGGCAAAAAGCAGTGAGACACTCCAAATGGAGATGAGCAGCAGTAAAGGGCGAACCAGGAAAAAAGGTCCATTTCAATAATTGGAGAGACTGGAGCGAGGCAAGTTGCATCCGGGACCAAGACACAAAGAAATAGGGATGGACGCGAGACGAATTTTTTGCGAGACAAGACAGAGATTTACAGCTTTTTAGAGAGACGAGACAGACATTTTTAACATTACGATATAGGGATTTTTGCGAGACGAGTCAAGCTTTTAGGCTATTTTGCGAGACGCATATTTTTGGTCTCGCGTCCATCCCTACAAAGAAAGTAAGAAGACGCCGCCCATACGTCGTCCCCAAAGGGAAGCCACATCCGTCAAGTTTCGATCATCATCCACCATCAAAGTCCTCTTCTACGACGAAAACGTCATATGACTGTAGCTCTTCTTTATCAAGTCCTTCATGAGCGTACAACAATCTCCGCACCGCAGGTAAGCTGCCACTTTCAAGCCGCAGAGTCCATCTCCTACATAAAGCCTAACTCGTACGCCACTATGCTTTAACGTCATCTTTAGGCCTACATTTAAAAGTTTTATTTTCACAAAATAAAACTATAAAAATTTTCTGGTGAATTTTCTCATTAATAACAATATTTTAATAATTTGAGATTAAAAATATGTAATTTTATGACAAATGGCAGTTTTAACCTCGACTAATTACAAAATATGATAAGGAAATAGATCGAAATGAATAATTTTGTATGAGAAAGGTATTTTAATTTTAATTTTTTATTTAAGATGATTTGCTAATATTTGTAGCATTCACCAGAAATTTTAAATAGTTTTACTTTTGAAAATAAAACTGTGATAACAAGAGAAATGTCGGATTTAGTCGCAGGCACTCCCCCCACCACACGTTCTTATCTCGATCATTGCTTGAAGGCCTAGTGATGACATCCAACTTTCAGTTGTTAGGCTTTCTATGTAGGAGGTATTGCTCAGGCGATAAATGCCTCAGCTCCTTTCAGTCCATGGGCCTGTTCGACGGTCGTTAACAGGTGATCATCCAGAGAAGATGTTAAAGAAGTAGAGCTGGAGATGAATCCACCAGGAAAGTGAAGCAATAAAAACTACAGTTCCACTGAAGCGTAAACTTACTACCGAGATTCAAGAACAGAGTGCTAAGAGCTCCAGTGGGGCCCCTCAACATAGTGGCTTTCCGCACCCGTACCCTTCAAAGGGGTTCAGTCGCAAGCTTTGAAGATCCTATGTCTTCAGCTGAAGAATCTTACGCGTTAAAGTACATTCATTTCAATTAAACAAAACACTTATAAAGTTCTGGTTGATACTGTAAATATTACAAAATATCTTAAGGTAAATAAAATACCTTTCTGATAAGAAATAGTTGATAATGATGTGATACCTTATCGTCTTATATACATGATTAGGGACACCAGAAATTTTAAACAGTTTTATCTTACCAAAGAAAATTTCTATGTGGGATACTAAGGCGTCACTTCAGGGTAATGTATAACAAAATAACAAATTCTCACTCGAGACAAAGGGCTTACCGCTGTGGAGTTCCAGTAGAGACCGATCTTCAGTCAGGACGCTGAAGGTGTATCAGTCGCTAGACTCTCTGTACATGGGCGTAATTTTTGAGGGGACATACTTATGTGAGTGATAACTAAATCCTGTGCAGAACGAAGACTCACATTGATCATACTTAAAATGGCTTTTGAGTGATCATTTATTACTGGGGCACATTGTGAATCGTATTTGCACTGCATATACATTACAGGTCCCGAGATCTCAGAAATTCAAAATGTTTCTTTTCCGCAGTTGCTGGTTTCCAAAGTATTGCTCAACATAGTTAGGTGATTTTAGGGACATCATAATTATTAAAGTCCTTAATGTAAAACAAGTTTCATCTGTTTAAATGCTTTGCTTAAGAAAGAAATGCTGAATTATTATGCATGCAATTAAAACAATTCAGAAGGTTCTAACAACCAGAATTTAAACACATATATTTTAAATATTAAAATATTCTTATTTTAAAGAACCGATTCTGCGCAATCTAGGAATTCATTAAATAAATACCCGTTCTTCTGGTCGGGTGTATTTCAGTGCGGATGTAATGTTCTTTAATCTTAAGTGCAGTTGTGCTAGGCAAATGCACTTACTTTCAGTTTGGCTCTGCCGTAGTTTCTCTAGACTAGGGGTGCACAACCTTTGTAAGAGAAGGGCCACTCAAAGAAGTGGCTGGACTGCCGAGGGCCACACCACTACTTTGAAAAGTGAAACAGCTTAACTATAGACAATTGTCAGTAATTTATCGTTGTAGAAATGCTCATTTCGAAACCAGAATTTATATAAGAGAGACAAAATGGTTAAATAAAAATAAGATTATAATAAAAATGAAAGAAATAAATAATCTTTCCTCAAACAAAAGCTACGCATGCATAAATTTAATATCAGTAATTTGTATAAGCATAGCAACAAACAGTAAAATTTTAATAAATTCGTAATAAAAAGCATTCAAGCAAACCCACACAAAAAAAATCTGATCACACAAAAACAATAGAAAGGGAACATCTGTACTGTAGTTTCACCCTTTATCTTTTACATTAAATAATTAATCCATAGTACAGTTATTAAATATATAATTTATCTTGATTAAATATATAATTTATCTTGATAAAAATAATTAAAAAGAAACTGCAATTTGACGACCAAGCAAAATATTGACATAGACTAGATTAAAAGCAAAATGAACAACAAAAAAATATTACAAGTGTGACAGTTGAGACTGTATTTTACTAACAATGTTTGGAACATTTGGTTTATAGTTAGTTGTTGATATTTTCAAGACAGATTTCAAGTGTTCATCTGCCAATTTACTTCTTAATTTTGACTTATTCAAAAGAGAAAATGTTTGTTTACATATATAGGTGCTACCAATACACCTATATAAACAATGGACATTTTCTTGCATTATTTTTTAAGTGACAAAACTCAGTCGGTAGAGTTCTACAAAAGTCGAGAATTCACGGAATCTAGCCTTGCATAAGTCTGAACTTTGCAAATCAATGAGTTCTAACTGTACCTTTTCAGAAGCTTCCTCAACTGGAACAGAAAAAGGGTCACCAAACAATTTAAATGTAACCTTTTGCATCTCAAAATCTTTGAATCGCTTTTCAAATAAATCAAGTAGCACTTTTATTTGTTCCGAATAATCCATTTGTTTGTCAGAAAATTTTTCCTTCAGTTTTTGGAGGTAAGGAAAGTTTATGAAATTTTGACATCGTATCTGATCTAAGAATAGCTGGAGCTTCAGTTTGAAACCAGATACTGCATTGGCCAGTTGGCTAACAAACTGATTTTTTCCCATCAATTTTTTGTCCCATCAATAAAATTAATAGCGTCTGTCACTACCTTCATTAAACGGTCAAAACCTAGTTCTTTTGCCCTCAGCTGTTCCTGATGAATAATACAATGTAACCCAATCAGATCTTTGCCTTGGTCACCTAAATGGTTCCTCAAGAGATTCATCACACCATTCTGATTTCCAGTCATAGCTGGAGCACCATCAGTAGTGATACTAACAAGTTTGGTAAGATCAAGATTATGTGCAGAACACAAATTGAAAATGCAGGATAAAATATCAGCTCCAGTTGTTCTCCCTTCATTGAACTCATTCCAATAAGTTCTTCAGTTATTTCAAAATTTTCTGAAATTCCTCTAACAAATAAAAGCAGCTGAGCTGTTGAAGTTATGTCTGTTGACTCATCAGTCGCAAGTGAAAAATACTTAAATTTGGCGACAGCAATATGGAGTTGTTCATTAATATCATCAGACAGATTTTCAATTCTTCTTTGAATTGTCATTCTGCTGAGACTCACTTTTTAAAATTTGTTGATGGCTTCAAGACACAATTTCTCGGCAACCAACAAAATACACTCCTTGGCAAAATCACCATCAGTAAAAGGGCAACCACTCTCTGCGATTAAGGCCGAGATTTCCACACTAACTTCGACACAATTATCCAATTGCAAAGTTGCCTTTGTGAACGCATTTCTTTGAGCAACAAGAGAAGGACGAAGAGGTTCGATTTTGCGATCTCTGTCGTCTCCCTCGAGCTTTGAAAATGCTGAATGTTTCGTTTCGTAATGCCGCTTAATGTCATATTCCTTGCAAACACTAATTGTAAAATTACATATCAAGCACGTAATTCGATTATCTAGCTCCACAAAAAAATATTTTGAAGTCCAAGATTCCGAAAATTTTCTATTTTCGTCCGCTATCTTTCTTTTTTTTCCGCTCATCTTAGCAAATGAGTAACTTGTGAATAAACAACAACAAAAAAAAACTAATAACTAAATACAGTCACTGCCCATTTCCGAAAGACAATAGACCAACAGAGAATGGGAGGAAAGACCTACGAAATATCATTCAGGGACGATTCTACTCTGCAAAGGGGTGAGATGGGTACTTTCCGGAGTTCAGTTTGATGTGCGCTGTCTTTTGTAATACTTTTTGAATCCCCTCTCACTCACAAATGTCCAAAAGCGCCTTTATTTATGAAATTATTAGATTTTCATACATTGACGAAAATGATTCAATACAGATTTGTGCAGATTTTTTTAAAAAAGGTGAAGTAAGAGCTAAATTTAAATTTGCGTTAAACATAATTCAAGCTGTACCTCAAATCTTCAAGAAAGATTGGGATTTATTTGGGAGGGGGCGGATAAACGGTAAAATAACCTTCAGAATGGCTCTTAGTCATTTCACGTATTCCTCTTTTACTATCCATGCTATGTGCTACATTAAATAAACACTTTCAGCTAAGACTTTCTTCTAGTTATATACCACACAAAAATATAACCCATTAATATTCACCACATTACTTCTATAAGTCAAATTTCCCGAGTAGAGATAAGAAAAAAAAAAGCAAGTTCAGCATTTCTGTACCTCAGAACCAGACTAACGTAAGTCACACTAGACCAGTGTTTCTTAACCTTTTTGGAACAATCGACCACTTTAAAATTTTAAATATGTCACGGACCCCTCTGTGGAAAAAAAATTGCTTAAACATCATTTATTACAAAATATATTCTGTTTTATTATTTAATTATTTTAATATTTTTATTTCAATAGTATAAAAAATTTGAAAAATTAAAATTTTTAATGTGAAGGCTGTTGCTGGTTTTCCTTGATTAACAGATTGAATTGAGGGATGGTTTTCGACAAAGCAACGCGCATATCATGTTCGACATTCAGTCGATTTCGATGTTTCGTTTTTATTGTGACAAGTGTGGAAAATCCCGCTTCGCAAAGATATACTGTAGCAAACGGAATAATGGCTGCCATAGCTCGTTTTACAGGCAATGGGCAGGCTTCTCTTAAAGAAGACCAAAACTCTCCAAGAGTTTTTGAATCGAAATCCATTTTTAACAAGGACTTTGTTTTCAAATCAATTAGCTCATCTTTGGCAAGGTTCATGTCATCGATACAGTCAATATCACAAAGAAAAGGATTACGAATCCACAACTCATCTTTTATATTTATTCCATCCGAATTGAAATATTTTTCAAATGAAACTTGAAGTACTTCCAGGTGTTCACAGATTTCATTTTTCAATGATGAAGTAGGTCCGAGTTACCACTGCTGTCTAAATATTGATGGAAACATTTTAAAAATTGGGATCAGTCGGCGGACCCCCAAAATATGACCCATGGACCCCCAAGGGGTCCATGAACCACAGGTTAAGAAACCCTGCACTAGACTAATTTTTCAGGAGAGCACCAAAACGTGTCGTCTGGCTCAATCATAGCTGAGGAATTACGTTCTTACAACCCTCGGAAAATACAAAGACTTAGGTTTTTGTGGCTTAATGTAAAGCCAATTTCTACATACAATGATGTAAAATTGACTGAAAATTGTGAAATATGGACTTACGTTTGTCTGGTTCTGTGGTAAAGATTTTACAAGCGTGCAGTTTTGCATTTCCCTTTTCGGTTTTATTTCTTTCGCAGCCGCAGGAATAAATGTGGTGAGGGGGAGGGAAGTAGCAGAGAGTGTTTGTGTGTTTACGGTAACGCCTTTTTCGCTCAGACGAGGAAAAAATAAGCAAGAGAAAAGTGTTTTTTTTATAATAAGAATGAGAACTGAATGGTCAAATGAAGCCAGTACGTAAAAGTTTGAAGAAGTCTCGGCGGGCCACAAGTTAACCCCTCGCGGGCCACATTTGGCCCGCGGGCCGCAGGTTGTGCACTTCTACTCTAGACATATAAGGCCTGAGAACAGAAGTCTTTACGTCAGCAGTTGACTGAACTGACTGAATAGGGAGGTTTTTAATGGAGCACCTACAGCAATAGCTTTTATCTGCAGTGTGTAATTTAAAGTGTGTCATATTATATCGTGTATTTAAATAGGCCCTAAGGATTGGGCGTTAATTCAGTCTAGTCAGTAAATAGACAGACGGTCGATCATCGAAGAAAAGACTGGCGTTGACAGATGAAGATGGATGATGAGAGGGTGACGTATCTTGAGAGAGCTCGATGAAGAGGTTGGCGTTAACAGGTGGTGATGGATGGGGGTGACGTAGCTTGAGAAGAGGGGGTGTGTCAGATGTGGTGGCCGACCCGTCCTCCCCCCGCAAAATGCGGACTTCTCAAGGCGGGTTGCTCGGCCGTCTGACGTAATTTAGGGGGCTCAAGGAGGCGCAGGGCCGCCCTAGGGCGTCTGCGGTGCGCTGGGTCACTTTCGTCATAATCAGGGATCTCAGCAATGATTTCGTTTGGCAGATTGTTGAAGCTTGCGTAAAAGTTTGAGACGAGATGGCTGAGGTGCTTTCTCATAGTCGGGATATTTAAGTCTCTGCGGATTACTATATTCGACATAAAGTGGTGGCCGTTTCGAATTCTTCTTAATATGGCATTTTGTTTCTGCTCCAATTTCCTTATGTTTGAGCTTGCAGAGCAGGCCCAGACGGGAGCCGCGTAGGTCCCAGTGGGGCGTACAAAAGTTTTGAACAGAAGTGCTTTATTTGCAGTTCCTATTTTGGAGTTGAAAAGGAGTGGGCGGAGACGCTCGAAGGCGGCCTTCATCTTGTGTGTGGCAGTGTTTATGTGTTGGTTCCAGGCGAGAGTCCTATCGATGATTACTCCTAGGTATGTAACCCGGGGGCTCCATTCGATGGCAGTGTTTTCCACAATTAGGCGGGATGGAGGTGTTTTTCTCGTGAAACAAAGCGCCTGACACTTTGCCGCATTTAATTTGATGCGCCACAGTCGCATCCAGTGTGTGATTTCGTCTATGTGAGCTTGCATACGTACATTGAGTAAGCGATTGTTCGGGGCGTAGCCCACAATTGCCGTGTCATCGGCGAAGAGGGCTAGAGTGTTATTGAGGTTCCGAGGGATGTCACTGATATAGATATTAAAGAGGATGGGTCCCAGGATCGAGCCCTGGGGGACCCCGCTCTGGATCGGATTTGGAGTGGATAGCGTGCTTCCTACCCGCACAACAAAAGTTCTGTTTTCAAGGTACGAGTGGATTAGATGTATAATACTGTCGGGAATGTTTTGCTTGGCTAGTTTGAATGTGAGTCCCCAATGCCACACCTTGTCGAAGGCCTTCTGTAGGTCCAACAACAGGATGGCGGCCCTCTGATTTGATTGGATGGCGTCGTGGGCGATTTCTACGACACGCACCAGCTGGTGAACTGTACTGTGTCCCTCTCTGAAACCAAACTGCTCGGGGGGATAGTATTGTTTTGATTTAAATGTGTTTGTAACCTGGAGAGGATGACTCTCTCAGTGACTTTACTCAGCGAGCTGAGCAAGCTGATTGGTCTGTATGAGGAGGGGAGTGCATGGTTCTGCCCCGGTTTGGGAATCGGGCAAACAATTGCTTGTTTCCATATGTTTGGGAAATATCGATGTTTGAGGATTGCATTTGTCAGCGTAGTGATATTAAAAAGAGTTGAAGTGGGTATGTTCTTGAGCATTGTGTTTGTGATACGATCGTTTCCCGGGCATTTCCGGGGGTTGAGCTTTTTAATTATGCCGTATACCTCGGAGGGCAAGGCGTTTGGTATTGTATAGCTGGGAGGGTGACTAAGGAAGTCGGTAGTTTCCCTTTCGATTTCGTCTCTTTGAGAGACCAGGTCGTCTGTCTCATTTGGAAGAGAGAATTGAGTTGCGTATGATTTGGCAAGAAGGTTTGCCTTGTCCGCGTCGTTGATACAGTATGAGTTTCCAATTTTAAGGGGGGTGATTTGTGTCTTTTTATTCGTGATTTTTCTAATGGCGCGCCATATGGAGCCATCGTGGGGGGAGAGACTCTCGATGTAAGAGGTCCAGTTTTCGTGGTTATGCCGAGAGATTTGTTGCTTTACTTGCGCACAGAGTCTGTGATATGTTGCTCTGTCTTCTGGTGCGCGCGTTAGCCGGTAGGTTTTTCGGGCTTTGTTCCGATTGTGTATGAGCGCTCGGATGAACGAGGGCAGTTTGATAGGAGTTGGGGGTGCTGGGCTAGAGGCGTGGTCAAAAGGCCTCAGTTAGAAGGGTAGCGATTCTGGCTACGTCAGCAGTTGTCACCACAGTTTAAATTTCACAAAATAAAATTATTTGAAATTTCTGGTGAATGATACAAATTTTAGAAATTATCTTTAGTTAAGGATAAAAATTAAAATACCTTTCTCATTAAAAAAAATTATCATGATCTATTTCTATATCATATCATATAATTAGTGATAGTTAAAATTTCATATTTGTAGTAAAATTAAATATTCTATCTTAAATCATAGAAATGTTTTATGCCGGAGTAAATTCACCAGAAACCTAGAATAGCTTTATTTTGTCAAAATAAATGTGTAATGACATCATTTTAGCCGACCAAGTGATGACCTAAAAGTTTCTGTTTACAGGCATGGTATATTTAGGAGGTGTTATTCAGGGTGTCTGACTCAATAATTATGTATTAGAAGATAAAGCCCGTTTTGAAGGCAATTACAACGGGCAATATATAAAAATATGTCTACGCTCAATATCGTCCACTGAAAATGAATAAGTTCGTGTTTAATTTTCATGATATATCGAAATCAAATTTCATGCTTTTCTAGAAACTTGCGGAAATTTTTCGCATTCAAGGGATTTCGTTTTTGGGGAACAGACACTTTTATATCAATGCTTCATGCAGAAAAAACCATTTTATTTGTGAAGAAAAAATAAACTATGCAATCTGAAAAAAACTGTTTGTATTCGAATTGGATTCGCAATTTTCCCTTCAAAGCCTGATAACCGTGACTTCCACATGATATTAATGTCAATTGCGACTGCTAATTTTGTCACTTAAATGACAAACTTTTTTTACTCTCGGAAGTAAAATGGAGTTGAAAATTGTTATAAATCGCTTAAAAATTAGGTAACTGTTCGATTTTCAGATTTTTAAAGTAAGGCCAGATTTGTATCTATATTTTTATACATAATTATGAAAAATTTCAAGCGGATCGTACAAATGCTGTAGATTTTATTGTGTTTTTAGACAATAACTTTTTAATCTGTTTGGATGGATGACAGTAAAGGTTTTATCTTAGTGGTTCAACCGGAATTATTACAGTCAATGAGTCAGGGATCACCATAACTATATACTGGGATATTTTATTTGCACAAACGCACATTATATAGAAAAAAATACTAGTCGAATTCTTTTTAAGTTTCCTGCCATCTCTCAAGAAACATAAAAAAAAGACGAACTACTATGGTAGAATGAAAATTAGAAAAAAAATAATATTTAAAAAGAAAAATATAAATAAAACTTTTTTCGAAGGCATTTTTTTCAGCAAAAAAAGTATTCCTTTCCAAAACAAAAATTCAAATGCATTACGATCTCATTATATTTTAAGAAAATATGGAGGATTTTGACCCTGTTCAATATATTTTGCAAGTGAGTCTGAGTTAATAGACAGTCTGCTTTAGAAATGCTTTACAATGCTATATAATAAACAAATGCTATATAATAAACACATATGCACCAGGGACGTAGTGAAAAGTTTTTCTTTTTTTTGGGGTGGGGGGAGAGAACTGGTAGAATTTTTCTCGAAAAATAATGATTGTCATCCAGTTACCAAAAATTCAAAATTTTAGGGGGAGGTATGTCCCCATGGCTCACCCCATACTATGTCCCTCATATTAGGGTGGAGCGAAAAAAACCTTATTTCAAAATTCACACTACCTGAAACATTAAAGGCTGCGAAACTGATAAGAACAAATAGTTTCCAAATTTCAGCTCAAAAGAGTGCCATCTTCAGGTTCCACAACTCGAGCGATTATATTTCTAGCTTATTTTTATTAAATTAATAATGTTTAATTAATTAATTGAATAATTAGTTATGTTTTCATTATTACATTGCTTTATCAATACGCTATTATAATATGTCAGTGCTGGAAATACACTGCTGGCCACCCAAATTGCAACACCAAGAAAAACAAGAGATATCACAACAAAATTTATTGTGTAGATAACATGTTGACCAAGTAACAAATGATTAAATTTACAGCATTCTATGAAGCGTGGTTCCTGCCAAAATCAGTACCCAGAGTAGCCGCCGTTGTTGGAGATCACAGCTGCCACACGCCTCGGCATTGATTCAAAGAGACTTTGAATGTGTTCTTGGGGTACAGCAGACCAAGCAGCTTCCACACGTTGCCAAAGTTGATCTGGTGTGACAGCTGGGGATGAACTCTGGGTCAGTCGTTGAGCAACCATGGACCACATGTTTTCTATCGGCGAAAGATCCGGAGAGCGCGCCGGCCAGGGAAGCAATTCAATCTGGTGATTGACGAAGAACCCTTGGACAATGCGTGCCACGTGTGGCCGTGCATTATCCTGCTGAAATATGGCTGTTGGCAAGCCCTGAAGGTAAGAAAGGACAACTGGCTCCAACACCTCGGAGATGTAGCGCTGGCTGGTTAAAGTACCGGCAATGCGTACTAGAGGAGTGCGAGAGAGATATCCGATACCGCCCCATACCATAATACCCGGTGCAGGACCAGTGTGACGGTGCATAATGCAGCTGTTCAGCATCCTCTCTCCACGGTGTCTCCAGACTCGAATCCGACCGTCGTGGTGTTGCATACAGAAGCGTGACTCGTCAGTAAAGAGAATTTCATTCCATTCTGTCGTCCACATCCTTCTTTCATCGCACCATTGGCGGCGGAGACGTCTGTGGTTCCGCGTCAGAGGTAGACAAAGCAACGGACGTCTTGCGGACAGACCATTCTGCTGTAAACGACGTCGAATGGTACGCGCAGACACTGGATGATGCGTTACAGACTGAATCTGCTGTGATATGGTTCGTGATGTGACTGAGCGGTCCGTCACTGCCATGCGTCAATCTGCCTGTCATCACGTGACGTGGTGCACTGAGGTCGATGCGGTCGATCACGTCTGTCCGTCGTACCCTCCTGCACCCAACGATCACATATCCGCATCACAGTTGTTTGGTTTCGTCCAATACGACGACCGATTTCCCTGAAAGATAACCCACAAACTCGGTATGCCACTATCCTTCCTCTGTCAAACTCGGATACTTGATCAAAAGATGATCGTTGTTTCCTACGGGGCATAATTTATCGTTTTTTTTGAAAAAAAAAGCAAGAAAAACACAATTGCTGTACTTGAAACCGTCGAAATCTCCAAGCCTTAAATAGCGCTTTGAGGTGGCGCCACAGGCGCGCTTGATGTGCGTCTGCGCTGAAATTCTAATCATTTGCATATCTCACCTCAGCTAATGCATGTTGTAAATTTCATATTATTTGCATGCTTCCTTCAGGGTGTTGCATTTACGATGGCCAGCAGTGTAGTAGATTTAGAAGCAAACGTCGACTTAGGATCGGATTCAGAAATGGAATATACCTCAGAAAATGATGGCGAATTCGTTAGTCAGGAAGCCTAATGTCAGAAAACGATTGAGGACGAGATTTCCTAAATCTCCAAGACAGGCCAAATGCCCGAACTAGCCGTTGGTCTTGATAGAGCAGGTGTATCCGAGTATTAATTATTCAATTCATTTATTAAACGTAATTATTTCGATAGAAATTCATAAAAGACTAAAAAAGACACTGGGAATATATTCGCGTGAGGTGTGGAACTTGAAGATGGCAATATTTTGAGCTGAAATTTGGAGACAATTTTTTCTTATCAGTTTCGTACCATTTAATGACTCAGGCAATGTGAATTTCAAGAAAATGTGTTTTTCGCTCCTCTCTGTACATACATATTACGCGGTACAGAAAATAAAAATCTAGCTCAATCGCATATCATTATGCTAACATATATTTTTGGCAAACTGTTAAAAATCTGATTTCTTGTAACTTTAACTGTATATATATATGATTTTTTTTTTTGTAAAGAACAGTGCAAAATTACTGGAATGTTCGCTACACATGCATCTTGCAAAATATGCGAATGAAAAATTTAATCCATCCCTTTTACTATTATCGCTGACTGCCGATACTAAAAAATTTAATCATCGATCTGGTAAAGCACCACAGGAATTGTTAGATGAGATCAGTTGCAGAGAGCCTGGAGGCGCGATGGAATAAAAAGTTTTAAATCTTCGATTTAGAGTCTAGTTTTAAAAAGAAGTAAATTTAGATAGCGGAAAATGTAAAATATTGATCGAATGTATATTAAATGTACAGCATTGTGTTGAAACGAGAAAAGATTAAAATATTTACTGTTTCTTCACAGTAGTTCTTCCTATATTGTTGCAAGAAAAGTGAAAAAAATATCATTTTACAAAATAATAATAAATTTTCAAAACACCGACATAAAAAAAAATAATGAATCATAAAAACGAATCTATCTGTATTGTGTTGCATACACTATACTTTAAATAATGAAATTATTAATTTGATATTGTGAAGTTAATTCTGTCACATAATTAGCCTGTCAAAGAAGTGAAAGTTTGAACGTATTTGACTACGAGACGAGTTGTGCAATTCCGAGGAGAAGAAGGCGATCACAGGTCGACAGCTCCCAAATGGCTGTTTGAGAGTCAAGAAAGGCGTCGAGCGACACGACCGT
This sequence comes from Cheiracanthium punctorium, assembly GCA_038373885.1. NCBI lineage: Eukaryota > Metazoa > Arthropoda > Arachnida > Araneae > Cheiracanthiidae > Cheiracanthium > Cheiracanthium punctorium. Next base: position 221,398 of record JAWZYV010013601.1, on the reverse strand, counting down.
TAGTTATTTAAGAAATGCCATTTCCTTTACCATTATGCATTTGATCTTAAAAAAAAGAAAAAGTTGGACATCAGCTGTATTTTAAAAACTTTAATAATAAAATGACATAACTTTTTTCAAGATACTACAGATTTTCAACCACCAGAAACTTTGAATAGTTTTAAAGTACAATTTTTATTGCCTCACTATGCACGGTGCAAGTAGTTAACTCTAATCTCAATCTCCTCAGCCTGCGCTATAGCGTGGCGTAATCTTCCCCGTGGAGTACACACGTAAAATCTTCAATTCACTGTACCAATAGCTTTCTTATTGGCGACTTTAACGCAACACACTTCGCTTGGAATTGGAGACGCAGCTCTTTATATGGCAACCAACTTTTGACACTTCTCATTACTGACCACCTTCGTCTCGCATACCCGACAACTCCCACAGACTTCGTTGGGAAAGATTCTGCATTACATTCAACTATTGACTTTGTCTTGCACAGCATGGACTGTATGTCCGAAGTCCCTACGCAAAATATGTTCACATCGGACCATCTACCCACCTATACGTAGATTACTGCCATACACTCTATACTCACTAGAAAACCCAAATTGAAGACCAACTGGCCAGAGTTCGTTGGCCTTCTTCTTGATGCCCCACAGATCCTTTCGATCTGCAACAGCACCGAGGATATCGACGCTGTGGCGGCTAACATCTCAGAGGAAATCAAAAAGGGCGCATCTCGACGTGTCGAGACCAGATGATTCACCTCACAAGCTCACCCTACCAACTGAGATCAGAACTCTCAACTCAAAGAGCAACAGATCCAGGCGTGACTACCAAGCCACCAGAAGTCCTGCTGACGCAGAAACTTACTGCAACTTGAAGAATGTAGTCAGACAAGAAATAAGGCACTTTCAAACTGCCCAAAGTGGCCGGTTATTTTGCATCTCTCAGGCCAGAAAATTTGGGCGCGCAATAAAGCGCATCAAAAACAAGAACCTGACTGTCCCTTCTATCAAACATGATAGCAAAATTATGTTACATGAGGAGAACAAAGCTAATGCTATTGCCCAAGTGTTTGAGCAACAATTTAGGAATGACGAACAATCTTCCCACAACATAATTCGTAGACTGCAATGGAAGAAAAAAATTTAAAAAGTTTTGAAACTTAAGGAAAAAACTAATTGGGGATATAGTTGTATGAAACAGAAAACTTCCCTCCTCTCCAGTTACCACGTCCCAACTTTTGCCCCCCCCCCCAAAAAAAGGCCCTCTTTTTTTGGATTTTCGCTTTTATCTCAAAAGCTGTGCATCTTAGCAAAAAAAAAAAAATGTCATTTACAAAATTAAAGCTGGTAAAATTTGCGATGTTTTCTAAAACATATCTCGAAAGCTATTGGATATATCGTTCCCGAAGTTTTAAACCTTATAAATTTCTTCCTAGATTTTCTTGTACTCTGTCGCGCAATATAGTTTACATTCGAAATCTCTCAAATTTGTCTAAAATTTCAAACTGCTCTAATTTTGATAAGTTAAAAATACAATTACAAATAAAAGATCAATTTAATAGTAATTTAATACTTCACAGCTTTGATTTTACTCCGTTCTTGTAAAACTGAGGGTTAAAGAGCTATAATGCAAAGTTAGTGGGAAAAAGTGGTCAAGAAGCCTTTTCCAAAAAATCGTGATTTTTTTCTAAAACGTATATCTCGAAAGCTTTTTACATAGATCAGGGGTGTAGTCAAGGGGGGGGTAAGGGTATCATAACACCCCATGAGGAATTTTTTGCCATACAAAATGTATATTCTTCACTCCCTTATCACACACATGTATGCATATATGCGAGTTGCAGTAGTCGTAACCCCCTCCCCCATGAAAAATTTCTGGCTACACCCCTGACATAGATCAAATAACCAATAACAATCTTGTAGAAAATTTCATCAAAATTCATTGAAATTTACAACAAATTACTAAATTAAATTTATTTTAAATTTTCTGACTGTTTAGAAGAATTATATGAAATGCCATTTGTCATAATTTAAAGCAGGAACAACACTTTTTTAATCTTCCATAAAGATATTAATCTTACATCCGAATATTTAAATAATGTATAACCGGAGTTACTGTCCTTAGGTATTAAATAAAAACGAGTATTTATGCCTCACCAAAGGTTCTCTTTGGATTTTTAACAAAAACGAATAATTAAATAAAACATAGAAGTCCTAAGTAAATTTTTAAATAATTATTTACAGAAAAAAACCTGAAAATATCGCTAACATTACTATTGTTTTAAGTTCTGTCAGGCGAAAACAGAGACACTAAAATTTGGGTAAAATTTGCTGAGTATAAAGAAAATTTCATTAAAATTACAAGTTTTCAAACTTTATTAGAACCAAGCCATATTAGAATCAAGCTGAAATTTCGGAAAAATTCATTAGTAATATGACACACACACACACACACCTTTCCCTCAATAATGATTTCGAAAAGAAATTATTTTGCGATACGCTATTTTTCTTGCCAATATTGACTGAAGCAAATTTAATTACCTTATCTCTGCTGTTCTTCACAAATTCTTTTATTATTGGGCCCAGACTGATTTTACAATCTATAATTCATGAACATTAAGGAGTAGGAGATATGTTCATGCTCAATTGCGTTTTCGCTTTTCTAAGAGCACTGAAAAGTCTTTCAGCTGACGGTACAGAAAAAATGTATTATGGAGATCAATTTTACAAGTTTAAACACTTCATTTTAGTTGTATTGTCTCTGCCGCCGAATTCAGGCGTATATCAAATAGTGACACCAACTTTTTGGTAGTAGAAAATAAGGTTTACAATATGCACTGAAACTTCAGCGTTTGCGTTAATTTTCAGTGCTTTTTACCGGAAGAGATAAGTATCGCAGTGGCTTAGTCACTAAACTCCGTTCCCGTAAGAACAGGAAAATTGAAGCAGCACCGTCCTGGCCAGTGCTCGGGAGGGCGAACACTTTTCCCAGCTGGACTGTTATGGAACGTAAAATATGTTCTTGGCTCCAATGATCAAAATGTTCAAACGGTACCTCCAGGGGTGCCAATTTCAGGTGCTAGGTCACTCATATATAATTGGTTCAAAATTAGGAGACCACTCATCGGGGGCAGCGTCGGTCTGCCCAATAGGCGCCCTCATAATGAAATGACCAAGATCTGCGGCCCACGTTGTGATCAAGCCTCAAGTAGGCCGTTGATCTGACCATTAGAAAAAAAATATCGAAAGATATTTAAAACTACTCTTGAGTTTAAAACGGGAATAATATTTCAACTTCGAAATAGAAAGAGGGGTGATTTACATAGTTCGCCCCCCCTCTCCTCGTATACAGGAGGACCAAAACCCCTCTCCCTACAACTCTGTTGGCACGTACCCTAAATGTAACTATATAATTAATATATAGTTCCCCTTTCATATTTTTTTAAAAAATTATTTGGAAATGTATTACATTTTTAGCAGTGTAACTCTTGTAAGTTATTGCGCTTAGAAAAAATATCACAATCGCTTACTAAGAAGACGCATCCCATGAAGAGTTAACGCGCCAAAACATTTACAAATAAATTTTCGAAGCACAATTTCGATGAGCAGTAACACTCATTAATACTTTGAAAATTCCGTAATTAGCTTTATGCTGAATAACAAATTTCGAACACGCAACCGTTCAAAAAAATATCAATATTTAAGCTTTCGAAAGCTGAGACTTAAGTGATGTTGACTGGCGGTTCGTGAGTTAATATCTGACAGTTGACACTGGCATATATTATATTTTATAGATAAATATGAAATTAAAGAAAACTTGTGTAGTATTGAATCAAATTTCTGTTTGTATGTGTGCATGTGTGTGTACGCCAAAAATTGATTTTTTTTTTTTTTACAGAAAAGAAGTTAAGAATAAAAGGGAAACGTATGCAATACATTTCTTTTTATTATATTTCCAACCAATAGCAATATTTAAAGACATCAAGCTTACATATTCAAACACATTCAATTAATTAGTATTAATAATCTGTACAAATATTCTGTTCTTTGATTTATATGGATAAATTAATTAAATTAAATCCATTAGAAGGGTTTTTTTTTTTTTTTTTTTTTTTTTTTTGCTGATTCTAATACATGCCTTTCTAAAAATATTAAATTGTACATATTGCACATAATTATTTTTCATATAGTTTCTGTTCTCTTCAAATTAATATATTACACAATTGTATCGATCTCAGTTTTAAATTAGTCCAGTCATTTGGTTCAAAAAAAGGAGTTTACCTGGAAAGTTATTGTATCGAACTATTAATGTACTCCGAAAAAATCCAGATTTAAACGAGGTTATCCAGGTCTTCAAAAATCCGAATGCTGACCCAGAGAGCATAGCTAAAGCTGGAGAACGCTTCCTTCTTGAATTATACAGTTACAGTAATGTGAAAAGTAAGAAAAGTATGTCTTTAAACAACTATAAATATGCATGCCTCACAACATCAGCATATAAAAGTAAATTTAATATTGCGTCGCTACCACTAACAGAAGGAACAGCAAGACAACATTCACCCATCATCAGGTTCAGCAGTGGTATGAGAATGAACAAAATGCAAAACATTGAGGGTGGACAAGAAACAAGGACGTTCTAATTCCTGTCACCACATTCGATGTCCCAGCTCCGGAAAGCTTGTTAAAACTTATTTCTTGCAAATGCAGAAAGAGATGTCAAAAAGCCTGTAAATATAGAAAGGCTGGGTTAAAGTGCACCGTTCTATGCACGAATTGCATTGGTACCTGTAATGTGATAACTCTCAAGTTTCAAGCGATGAAGAGGAAGAATCGGGGACTCTTTTCGAGAAAACGTATAATGAAATCGAGAACGAAGAAGATTGCGATGAAATTGATAATAACATCGCGGCTGATGTGGAAAAAATTTCGGGCTGTGACATTTCGAACGGTACTAGGGACAATGAACTCGCAACTGGTCTATCAAAAACCGCGAAACAAAGGAGAATGCGTTAAATTTTGGAATAGTTACGTGCAATGACACGTGTTATTAGTCGGTAGGCCCGGATTGGGCCTACCGGGGATACCACGAAAAAAAAAAAAAAAAAAAAAAACGCGGCACTTACTCTACCTCACAAGGTGGCGTGAAAATCAGTTTTTGGCCAAAACGCATATCTAACTACACTTTGCGGCGCTCGTACGCCAAAACTACTGATTTTATGAAAAACAGGTAATTACGTAAATTGTAAGAAATTTTCCCTAGTTTCTTTTTTTGTAATTATTTCTTTTCGTGAAATGAGTCAGAAAGAAGATATTGTCAAAAAAGTGCTTTTAGGCGCCATTTTTCGAATGTGGCTGCGCGAGCGGCAAAGATAGGAGGGGGCAAAGTTGAAATTCTGAAAGAGCACATCGGAATCTATAAAATTGCCCATTTTCAAAACTCCTGGAAAACTTTCCAGGTAAAACTACCAAATGACTGGACTATAATATAAAGAAATTTTTAAAATGCAACCTATCAAACTTTCAGAACTATCCGACCTTTTGCAAGGTAAAATCCCTCTGTTCCTTGGACTAGAGTGATTTTAAGTTGCAAAAGGTTGGATAGCTCTAAAAGTTTGATAATTTGAATTTTAAAAATTTCTTTATATTATTAACCAATATTCTTTATATTTAAAAAATTGAGTGTATCACAAAAAACGTTCAGTGGGCTCGAAAGCATATGAACTGGACAAATGAATGGTTGGCCGTCTATTCAGTAATGAAAAGAAGCTCAATTTAGATGGCCCAATGGATGGGCAAATTACTGGAACGATATTCGCAAAGAACCGCAAACTTTTTTCAGCAGACAGCAAGGAGGGGTTTTACTCATGGTATGGGGAGCATTTTCCTAGAATGAAACTACCGACATTGTTTTTTAAAAGGTCATCAGTGTTTTGAAGATTACCAGAAAGTGCTTGAAGTACAGTTACTAGCATTCGGAAAGTTGTTAGGGTGGGACAAATGGATATATCAGCAGGACAATTTCTTCATTCACGTCTCAAACTCCACAGTGCAGTGGTTTAGACGAAACCAATTAGCTGTTTTGGACTGGCCAGACATTGCCTGAACACAGTGGAGAACCTTTGAGGAATATTAGCTTGAGACGTATATGCTAATGGGCGTCAATTTGCTACAGTTCAAGATTTAAAGTTCCAAGTTGAAAAAAGTTGGTTTTCTCTAAAGCCAGAATCTCTTCAAACTCTTATTTCGAGTATGCCTGATCGAGTTTTTGTAGTGATTCGAAAAAATGACTCAAAAATTTGAATGCTAAAGGAAAAAAAAAATTAGTTGTCTATAAACTTTTGGGACACTAAATTTTAATTTTTAGTTTTTATCGCTAAGTCTGTGATTGTGTGATATTATTTTTGTATAGTATTATTACTGTCTTGATGTTAATATAATTAAAAATGCTTTTTGAAATATTTATTCAACTTTTTCAATTATAAAATGAGAAAAAACTGTTGTCCATAAACTTTTGGGACGCACTGTACTACAGTACCCTGATAAAATTACAGAAAGCAGTCATAAGCAAGAGGCCGGGCCTTCTCACAGAGCAAGCGATAGTTCTACATGATAATGACCGTACACTACACACATCTCCCGGGAAACCCATACGACCTTAAACATATTCCTTTGAGAAGTGTTGGAACAACTCCTGTGCGGTTCGAATTTGTCATCTTCTGACTTAGTTATTTTCACTTGGACGAAAACAGACTGCCAAGTCTCCGGCTTTTTCCGGGAGATTTTTCACCACAATTTTTAGACAGTTTTACTTTAGATAAAATATCTGGGATTAATCCAAGTATAAATTTGTAAATAAAAATTTGTGGTGCGAGAAATCTTCGGAAAAAAGCCGGAGACTTGGCAGCTCTGAGAAAGTGAAGGAAACTGGGCAAGACTGCAACCTCGATCTTTTTACAACAAAGTCATATGTCTGTTGCCGAAAAAGAAGGACCTGTTTGCAACGCCCTTGACGATTCTTTTTTAATTTCCAATAAAGGATATTGTTTTTATTATTCATCTTGTTTACTTTCAGACTGAGCAACCGTTAAATACTCACTAATTTCGTGTACAAAAAGTATCCATCTTACAGTATGTGAGTTATTACGGTATTACATTAAAGGAAGTTTTTACAAACGTATTACAAATATTTTAAATGTTTATGTTATTTGAACATGACAAAGAAATAATATTGAAAGAATTTTTGATAAAAATTTAATAAAGATCGTTAAATTATTTTAAGATTCATTATGACATTTAAAGTGCGTCATTTCGAGATGCGGATTGTACGCCACTGCGAGCTATATAATAGAAATAACGAAAAAAAAACTGTAAAATGCAGAAAACAGGCCGTTTAACATTCAAAAGAGGTCGAGGACAGGCATTGAAGAGCCACCAGAAGCCTAGACGGTCAAAATTTCCTCCCTGAGGAACTATGTTAATTTACCCGACGCTTCAAAATTGCAATTTGAAATACACAATCCGATCGAAAGATCTGGATTGATTTCAATATTAATATACGACTGCAATATAGCCAGAACGAACGCAAATTTGTAAAAAACGATGAAATGTTTCTTGAGTTAGTTTAACAAACAGAAAATAATTCGTGTCTATCTTCTATTCCAGCATTTAAATGTTATATAACTGGCGTTATTATTCTCAGGTTGAAAATAAGAGTGAATATTTCTGCCTTTTCAAAAATTCTATATCGATTTTTCTCGAAAAAAATGCACAAATGCCTTTAGTAACTTAAAAAAAAATCTTTTCACAAACAAAAACATCCAAAGTTTCGCTACAATTACATTTTTTTCACGCTGGGCAACCTTAGAGTCAGGCTAAAATTCTATTACAATCCTTACAGTTTTTTGAGAACAAATGACCCCTTTTCTGGAAAAAATGACCCCTTTTCTGGAATGTTTTAATGTTACTGCTTGGGGGCATTATAAATTCGATTGAAAAAGCAAAAAACTGGACATTGCATATTAATTTCGGTTTTTGATGCTATTAGTGGGGAGGGAACGGCATTGTTGCATTTGGTGGGAAGGAAAGGGAAGAACACAGTTTAAAAGCAGTTTATTAATAAACTGCTGCTGGCAAGAAAAATGGATTACCAAAACTAGAAATTCGTATTTCTTTCACAGGTTTCTATTATTGGCCCACGGAGTCAAGTCGAGGATGTTCAAGGAGTCAATACACACACAAAGAATAAGAGTCCTTGAACTCCTTATGATTACTTTTAAGAACTGAACATGATTTGGTTGCATGACAGCTCCGTCTACATTCAGCATTCGTAACTAATTGTCTAATGAATAGATGCTCTGCTGATGAAAGGCAATTAATTTTGTTCTGAATGCAAAATGAGTATATTTCAGATTTTCAAAATATAAGTTATTTGAAAGAAAAATAAGTATATGGAACTGTAAAAGGTTAAATATCTCGACTTAATTTCTTGTTTTCAGTATGATTTCTAAAAGTGGTGTCATTTCAAATTTTTCGAAACATATTTTTACGAATGCAGTTTCTGTAATGCAGGTATGCAGACAATGTTTCTAATGTTTATACAACTGTTGCTATATTTCATTATTTTTCACAAAAAAATTTCTTTATGCATTTTACCCAGAGCAAGAATAGAAGTCCAACACTGACAAACTAACAAAATTAAATGAATCAAATTTACTGTAAGTTATTTTTAGGAAGTGGATGCAACTTATTCATTTGACTTTGCTGCCTCAATTTGAAAGCAATTTATTTCAGCCTTTTCTTTTCAATACTTATAATATTTATGCATTAGCCAGGGCAAGTACGGATTCTGGAGCTGCAGAAATTCAGAACGTTTGAAATATTGTTCTAAAGCAAACTGCTATTTAATAATAAAAGTAGGTAAATAAGTAAATAACAGAATTCACTGTTAAAAAAAAGTGGTAAATTATATTCCGTAAAAGTTGGCAGCTATGATAAAACACAAGGAAGCAAATCACACATAAATGCGCTGATTTGTTCATAAATTCATTCCATAATAATTATTTTCAGTTTGAGTAATTTATATCAGACATTATCGATTGATGTAAATAAATTAACGCGTTTCTGAAAATAAACGCGAAAATGCCTGCTGGTATTTTGACAGGCATTTGCGTCAATCCGCTTATTACTTTCTAAATAAAGCTTCAGAAGCAATCAGCTCTATAAATGTTTTCATAATTTTGAACAGTATGCCACTTTAATTGTGCTTGCATTTTAAGTGATATTATTTCTGCAGAAGTACTTATAGTTTGGAGAATAAATATCATCTGCAGCACTGTGGGAGCATGCACTGATGTTTAAGCTTGCACTACTCACAACGCTGTGTGTTAATTAGAATATTATTTCAAGTAAATAAGGGATAATTTTGACCTTCTACCAAAACAGCTAAAATTTTGCCTTCGTACTGTTATTTGCTTCTAATTTAAGAGGAAAGTCTTAGATGCCCCACACAAATTAGAAAACTGGAGTTAATTTTGATCATCAAGCGGAGGGGGGGATAAGAACCACTTCGTTCTCTTGATATTTAAGTGTGGAATTTTTGTCGGAGCAACTGAAATTATTATTATTTCTTTTGATAGGGATTAGAATCAACCCGGTGAATAAATAATTGTTTTAAAATGAGAAATAAGGTTACGATTTTCATTTATTTGAGGCGCAATTTTTTCCCAATGCTGAAAAAAGAGCAGCCAAAAATGCGCAAGCTGGCTGTGCGCGGGCACAGCCAGCTGCGTCAAAAAAGGGTCTTTAGATCTGTGGCACGCGGCACTGTGGCACTGTGGGTAGTTAAATCGAACGATGGCAACGGCTGTCCTTTTTTCAGCATTGGGCAATCTATCCATCTGTTCTCGCATTCTTCCATTTTTCAGCAGATATCAGTGCTGTTAAAAATAATCAGCACCGATATCTGCTGAAGCACTGAATCAGCTCAGAACAGTTTTTGACAATTTTTTTACGGGAAATGACGTGCTAAAAAAGTAAAGGATTCTCGTTGGAGCCATGTCACCCGCAACTATTTTTATAGAAATCAAATCTATTCTTCGTGACTGGCAACAGTCAAAACGTCCGAGTTTGGTGTTCCCAGAGCGGGATCACTGCGCGTTAAAGGGTTAATCCAAAATAGCTCAATGCTATGAGGAGGGGGGGGGTGTTGAAAATCAAACTTTTTATAAAAGGAAAAGTATTCTATTATGTAATATGTTGAACTTTTAAAAATTTTACTATTTTTCGGGCTGGGGGGAGGAGGGACAACAACATGTAACAACTGCTGCATGCTCAGAACAGTAGCTCATTTACTGTTCTGAGATTTTATGAGATCTACTGTTCCTTTATTTCTATGTTTCAGAAGGACAAAAATGCAATGCTAAGTTCATTTAATAAGTTTTGTATTAACAAGTACTGTGATATTTTAGTAAGAAGGTCATCTTTATTCGGCAGTTTAACATGTGAAGTCGAGATGGAAAGGTTTAACATTTACAGTAATAAATGTCCAATCAATAAGTAAAATGCTTTTTATGTTTGTTGTGAATAACTAATATCCTCTGCATCTCAAGGGGAACGATTTACTTATTGCCTAAGTCTGTGAAAAAAAAACTGATAAAAAACTTATTTCAAGGACATAGACAATTTAAAATATGTAAATTTCTCAAAATGCATGATGATGATTGTGACAATCAGTTACCACTTTCGAACAAAGCTAAAACGTGTTTATCATTTCGGTTTCCCTGTCTGTCCGTCCGTGCCCTAACTGCCAGAATATGAAACGATTTTTGTGAAACTTCTGAACGTTATTTCTATGTACTGAATCATGTACCCTATTGAAAATGGTTCATGTAGCATTTATAGTTCTACTTTTAAAGGATCACCCAAAACAATTCCAAAGTATTGATTCTACGGGTAATCAATCTTTAAACCTTTGAAGCTTAAACATTTTCACATCAATACAGAACAACAACTGGATACTGTCCAACGCTGCGGGCGGCCGTTGTCATCGATCCATTTAACTACCAACAACATGGTGCCTGATGAAAAGACATCAGTTGGCTGTGCGACTGCGCGGCCAGCTGAGACAGAACACTTGTGACGAATTAGCTCAGTGACGACACATGGGCTATGCGATCGACCGCCATGTTGGTAGTTAATTGGATCGATGACAACAGCTGCACTTTTTAAGCGTTTTGACCATTTAACAATGCTATTTTACAACTAGCTGTGAAAGCGCTGAAATAAGATGGTTTCATGTCGCAAACAAAGCGAGTCAGAGGATTAATGCGATTTTAAAAATATTGTGCAGAGCTGCCAAGTCTCCGGCTTTTATCGGGAGATTTCCCACCACTAATTTTTACTTACAAATTTATACTTAAAATTAGAGATGGCCAATGATTCGATGAGTCGAGTCAGTGATTCGAATCTTGGTACTGAGTGGCTCAGTCTTTACACTCACTCTCTACTGATTCGAATCTCAAGCCCTCAAGGGAAATACATTCCAAGTGCCAAGGGAAGAAAAACTTATTTTCCCTTTGCCGTTCCCAGGGATTTTCCCTTACTCTTTCAACTCTTTTCGACTCTTTACGACTCCTTTCGGCTCTTTTCGACTCTTTACGACTCTGAGTCGATAGATGATTTGAAACAGTAAATGAGTGGGTGTGGGTGAGTTGGTCACTGAGTTGGTGCAGCAACGAATCTTTACTGATTCAGTGTTTCGCTCTGTTTCGGTGATTGTATACTATCTTTGAGATTCGTTAGTTTTTCGAATCTTCTATCGACTCAGAGTCGAAAGGAGCCGAAAAGAGTTGAAAGGATGTTTCATTTAATTGGAGGGGTTTTTTCGAATCTTCTATCGACTCAGAGTCGAAAGGAGTCGAAAAGAGTTGAAAGGATGTTTCATTTAATTGAAGATTTTTTTCGAATCTTTGGTGTTTCATTTCTTGGTTGGTGGTCGGATTTTAAAGTTTTATCTGTCTGTGGGTGTGGAGTGGGTCGAACATCGTTTGCTTTTGGCGGGGGGCATAGGCGTTACTTCCTAAGGGCAAGAGGGGTCAATCTCCCCCCGAAAAAAAAAATTAAGAAAATCCCTCCTTTTAACTTGTCTGACTGATTTAATATTTGTTTAAAATTTAATGAAACATCCCTTTTCTACTTTTAACTTCAATGTATCTCCCCCTGCCCCCAACCTCCAAAAAAAAAAAAAAAAAAAAAAAAAAACGTTAAGTTTACATGGTGGCGGATTTTCATGTGAAGGGAAATAGAATGAAATAAAGTTAGGATTGTGCTTGTCACTTTTAATGAAGGATACAGGGGCGGTATTAAGCGCTCTCACAAAAGAACTTTGTAGTAAGCAAAATAACATTTCGCTTTATTGCAGCAGATTTCGTTTTTTTTTTTTTTTTACCTTGTTTTTCGTTTAAGGGGAATGATTTTATTTTCTTTCGTAATTCAGAGAAATACAAAATAGGGCCTAAAGCAGTGGCGTAGTTAGTGTTATTGACAGTGGCGTAGCCAGGATTTTATTTCGGGGTGGGCTGGGTATCAAATTTAAAGATAAAGTTCAATTGTAAGCTAAGTAAAGGGTCCCATTTTTTTTTCGGGGGGGGGCAGCAGCCCCTCAGTAGGACTGGGCCAAAAATCGACATATCGGTTTTATTTCAACATCAAATATCCGATATTCCCATTTTCATTTCAGTGAAATCTCGAATTCGATAAAGGGCAAAAATACAGGCCGGCCAGGGGCGTAGCCAGAATTTTTTTATGGGGCGGGGTTATGACTACTGCAACTCATATATATGTATACGTGTGTATGATAATGTAGTGAAGAATATACATTTTGTATGGCAAAAAATTCCTCATGGGGGGTTATGACCCCCTAACCCCCCCCCCTTGGCTACGCCTCTGAGGCCGGCGATAATAAAATCCTGAGATCAATACCAGCTTGTGATGCTTTTGCTACTCCTTTCTCTCGGAAAGCTTCTTCTTCTCTCATCGCAGAAAAAACAACTCCATGGTTTATTAGTCTAATTACCATAATTAATTAACGTATATCTCGGAACCTATCCACCGGAGCGCGTTTTTATTGATTCTCGACCCCCCCCTAGACGTAAACCCCCCATCGATACATAAAATTTCGAATACTTTGACACCAAACTTAACCCTTTAACTTACAGGCCCAGGGGGTCATACGAAGCTCCCCCTGTATTTTCATTTCGGGCAGTTTAAACACTAGTTTTACTGGAGCAAGGAGAGAGAGATGCTAACTGCCCGAGAACTCAGCGGAGAAGAAACCCGATGAATGGGTGAAGGGTGTTTAAATAGTACGGCTTTCGGCGCAGAGAGAGGGAAAATTTCTTTAGTTGTTTTATTGATTCAAGATTCGAATCACTGATTCGAATCATCGAAGTAGTGAGTGAGTCGAGATTCGAATCAGTAAAATGAGTCGAACCGCCCATCTCTACTTAAAATAAGGGCAAGCATTTAATGTAAAATGAAACTGTCTAAAAATTGTGGTGGGAAATCTCCCGGAAAAAGCCGGAGACTTGGCAGCTCTGATTGTGTATTTAAAACAAACCAAAATTTATATAAGTTATTAAGGTTCGTATGATAATGCCCTCGGAAATAGTATGCGTAGCATTTAATTAATAACATGTGAGCTCTGCGACGGGAGTAGTCAAAAGAATTCCAATGCATGACGATCTATGGCATTTCAGAGCCATCAATCTCTCTCAAGCTCAATACATTAAGTATATTAACACTTAAAACAGTTTACCTTTCAAATTAAAAATGGAAATAACTATCGAAGCTTAATTTACAGGGTGCAGCAAAATTACATTAATTGTGATGTACAGGTCTTTTTAAGAGTATCTCCAAATTTTAGATCGGTATGAGGACAATACATCACCAAATTTGGCTCAAAAATATCATTGCGTTGAAGTATTTTATAATCGATGGGTCTGGCATGATTTAGTTTCCTTGTTTCATGCTGTTTTTGTGTTGTCAGAGCGGAATGAGATTTTGGCTTGGGAAGGAATTATTTCGTTCCACTATTTTAATGGATCACTAAAAGTTTAGAGAATTTGTCGAATTGTTGGTCGCTTATAGTTTAAAAGAAAACCCGATTGAAACAGAAAACTGAAAAAGCAGAGTTGAAAATGTTGAACTTTTCTCTTTCTGCCCGTATTTCTGTCATGTGCCAGCTAATAGGAATATCTACAATAGTCGTCTAGGCGTAGTCTAAGCCCTGGCAGAAAACAAAATGGCGTCACAATTCGGTGCTGAAGCGTTTTCATCTCAGAGGCTGGAATGTAGTATTGTGCTATAAAATTCTTATGCAATTAGAAAAATATAAAATAAGAAAAAAGAGATTTTCATTAAACGAAAGTTTCTTCATCGAAGTCTTCATCTACAGTTCGAAGACCTTCATTAATATTGGGAATTCCATATTATCTACCTGCCTTGGAAAATCTTTTGGACTCAGAATCTGTATTTATGTTTATTTTCATTTGTTTGATCGAAGGCATCTGATTCATAAAATTACAGCTCATTTTAGCAAGATAATATTCGTTATTCATTCCTTTTTTTTCAATCATCAAATAAACGGAAAAGCAAACCGTTTTAAATGAAGACGCTAGATGGCGTCTGCATCGCCGTATTTGTTCTGGGCTCATAGCTGAAGCGGAGTCAAGTCAGTACCTTTTACATATGGAAAGCATTACAACTCCACCAAGCTTTGATGTCATCACTATAACTACTGATATGACGAACCGAACCGAACCGAAATGGGCTTTTAAGGGAAACCATGCGCCGCAGGCGCTTACCTCCAGAGTGAAAATGGAAGTGTGTTTTGAATAATCTTTATGTAAAAGGAAAAAACCCCAAAAACATGGCAGGGCAATAAATACGATTCACGCTCGAAATAACAAAAAAAAACGGGACGAGAGATCGAAGATAAGGAAAGAGAAAGAACATGAGCCGATCCGGCTGCATGAAGTAGATGGAAAAGAGATGGAATTGGATGGCCGACCCACCTTCCCCACACCCTCGAGGGGTGGACTTCAAAACGGGTGCTCGACCAGAGACCAAAAGTAAATGCTTCAGCAGAGCGAGATGAAAGCAGAGCTGTCACGAATAGATTGCCGAAAGGCAGAGTGAAAATAGTAGCAAGGAAGCCGAGCGTGGTGGCGAAATCTCCAGGAAAAAAAGGTCCATTCAATAGTAGAAGGGCTGGGAGACAGGCGTGTTGCGGCCAGGCAGGAACACAGCAAACAGAAGAGGACGGCACCCTATGTCGCCCCGGATGGGAAGCCACGTCCGCAAAGCAGCGGCGATCTTCATCTTCAGGAGCCCAGCTACTATTATTAAATACTCTCAGGCCGCAGCTCTTTAACGGATACGTCCCTCGGAATCCAGTCGTCGTCTGCTACCCGCAAGCCGACTCGTCCGTAGCCATGTTCAGTCCCGGTCGAAAAAGGCCTAACTCCAGTCAATCTGGGCCGATGATCCATAGCCAGCGAAATCTCCAAAAACAGTCAGATGGGACGACTTAATAATAAAGCTCTGACAAGTTGTAGTAAAACTACAGCGTGAAAATAATTGAAGAGAACATCTGCAGTGTGACTGAGACGTAAGAAAGTCCTGGTCCGGAACAGAGTAGCAGAACTCAGCCTTCCGCACTGATCCCGTCACCGAGCACTTGGACATACGTGTCTTCGGCTTACAGTTTTAATTTTATAAAATGAACTATTTAAAATTTCTGGTGGTTGCTACGAATATTAGCAAATATCTTAAATCAACATTAAAATTAAAATACCTTTCTCATACAAAATCATTCATTTTGATCTATTTCCTTATCATATTATCTAATTAGTCATGACTAAAAAATGCCATTTGTCGTAAAATTATATTTTTATCTCAAATTATTAAGTATTGTTATTCATGTGTAACTGCACCAGAAATTTTTAATAGATTTATTTTATGCAAATAACACCTTTGATGTTTACACACTGCTGATGTCAATGCTTGGTAACACAACAGTTGTACGACTTTCTGCATCAACGCGCGGATGTCGGTGCAACCAACACCTCCTACATACAGAAAGCCTAACAACTGAAACTTTGACGTCATCATTAAGCCTTCAGTTAATGACGTCATCACAGTTTTACTTTCACAAAGTAAAACTATTTAAAATTTCTGGTGGATGCTACAAATATTAGAAAATATCTTAAATAAAGAATTAAAATTATAATACCTGTCTCATACAAAATTATTCATTTCGATCTATTTCCTTATCATATTATCTAATTCGTCACAGT
Source organism: Cheiracanthium punctorium (assembly GCA_038373885.1). Lineage (NCBI taxonomy): Eukaryota > Metazoa > Arthropoda > Arachnida > Araneae > Cheiracanthiidae > Cheiracanthium > Cheiracanthium punctorium. The sequence goes on along the minus strand of JAWZYV010013601.1, from coordinate 205,047 downwards.
TAAAAACTGCCATTTTTCATAAAATTATATTTTTTTATCTCAAATTATTAAAATATTGTTATTCATGAGTAAATACACCAGAAATTTTGTATAGTTTTATTTTATGAAAATAAAACTTTTAAGTATAGGCCAAATGATGACGTCAAAGCTTGGTGACGTAGGAGTTGTTAGGCTTTCTTTATCTAGGAGGTGTTGGTGCAACGCGAGGAGCAAGAGAATTCCGCTTTCGGAAATATTGCTGCTGTAAGTTTCTATGGAGTCCCGACTTAAAGCATATTGCAGAACACGTTTAAGAGATGCTGATAAAATTTCTTTTTATGTTTTCTTAAACATGATGTATATGTTATACCAATGTTAATTTTCACCAACTACAGCTAAATTCCGATTTTTAACGAGTCCTAATTCCTTTTTAGCACCAGAGTGCTATTAATTTCAACCTTGCTTTTTGTGTAGACACAATTTTGGTACAATTTTCGCGTCGAGTCACTTTTCAATACGAGTTTGCCAGATAACGTGGAGAGGGGGGGGAGGCGTTAATAAAATGTTGAAAGTCGCACAAGGTTTACAATTTTTGATAAAGGATCGCTAAACTGGGTGCCAAAACGCGACAATTTATTATAAATATATTTTGAGTATAGTTAGAAAACGCCTGGCGAATATTGTAAAATAGTTTTAGTAAGCGATTTAAATATAGATTTTAATTCCGAAGAAGTGTTTTATAGAACAGAGAAGACAAATGCGGTAAACATTATAGATTATGATACACTTTCCAAATGATATTTATCAAGGTGAAGTATAGTTTGACTATGCCTGGCGAAAATTGTTAAACAGTTTTGGTAGGCGATTTCAATGTAGATTTCTATTCCGAAGGAGTGTTTTATGGAACAAGGAAGGAAAACACGGTACACTCATGGATTATGAATTTCGATTCCAAAGATGGGTTTTACGGTACAAGCAAGAGTGTATTCCTATTTTAACACCCCCGCTCTCGCCAACCTAAAAAATCCCGCACTTTGGCGAGCTTTGCAGTCATGGGTCTCTAGGACATATGCACAAGTTTCAACGCTCCCAAAAGAACTATATGAAAACTAAAGTGAACTAATTAGTGATAAACGCACCCGTTAAGGAATTTGAAGACACTTAATTATTAAAACTACATTAATTGGCAACCCAAAATAATAAAAATGTAACGGAATGCTTTACTTACAGGTTGTTCCAAATTGCCATTTTAATTCTAAATTTCGATTGCCACATAAATACAAAAAATCGTCGTCGTAGCTCCATATGATTAATGATTGCCACCTTGGCGAGAGTCGGGGTGTTAGAGTAGGAATCAACCCAGAAAGAGAAACACGGCACACTCATGGATTATGATGGACATTCGAAACAATTTTTAAAACGGTGAAATATAGTGGTAATACATTTGGCAACAATTATGAAATAGTTTAAGTAGGCGATTTAAAGATAGATTTCGATTCCAAAGATGGCTTTTATGAAACAAGGAAGAAAAATACGGCACAGTCATGAATAATTATACACTCTCCAACTTAATGGAATAAGGAAGAAAAATAGGGACGACGCATAAACTATGATATGCTTTTAATATATAGCACTTTGGTGTGTACTTAAAATCTGAAAGTGTTTCAGATTTTCTTCCATTTTTTTTATTTTGTGTTGGTGTTGCATTTTAATATTAACTTTATAAAATAAGTTTTGAGACTAGGTTTTTTCGATGCGATGGTTAAATAATGATTCACAAAGTCAGACATCGAAAATTTGTCAACCCCGCTACTAACGTAACACTGGAACCGTATCACACTATAGAATATTAAATTTTGCAAAAGACAGATATTTTTGCATTATACAATTTTTATTTTTATTTCCATCCTTGAAATGTAACTTATTTCCGTGACATAAAAAGTTTTCAATCCTTCACAGAAACACAATCAAGGGCATCTACAAATCTGTAAGTAGTGATTAATTCTACTATACATCAAATAATAAGTATTTTTCCGTTACCTATTGTGTGAATAAACAGTTCAAATGCTGTGTGGATTTGTTTCCTTTTTTCACTATTTTTTGATTATGCACGATAACCACGCCATTTAACTGCGCGAATAATCTGGAATTTACATTATAACAAAATGAATTTTGCTGAAAATGAGAGTAATAGAAAAGGATAACGAAACAAACAGCTATAAACTCAATCACCAGAAAAATTTCATTATTGCAAAATACCATACAAATATGTTGTATTGAATCCACTAAGATTCATTGATGTGGAAATTGTTCAGCTCGATATACTGTGCATCTATTTTCTTGCACGTGACTTTAACGCTTCTCTCAGTTGTGTAAAATCTTTTCCACAGAAAACAACTCCGTTCCTTGCTTTATTTCGGCAGCTTATAAATAAATAATAAATGCATCGCCCTGAAGCATTAGTCTAAATCCAATTCTCACTGGCAAAAATTCCATCATATATTTTAACTAATGCAGTATTGCACTTGTTATATTTCGATTTAAACTTTAGCAAACTATTAATTCTAATTCACAACTTCCTACATGGCGTCACCTGGACGTGGCAGGACTTCAAAAGAACGTTTTCGCTCGATTCTATAGATGTCATTTTAAAAATATGTAATCCAGTTTCACTTAATGTTAATTAAATTTGAAGCGTTACTTGCTGTCTAACGAATTTTTATTGTTGCGTTTCGCTGTATAAAAACGGATAAGATTGAGATCTTAGAAATGTTTGGCGTACTCAAATCATTCAACAAATTGATTTTTGTTTTCTGTTTATAACTCTGAATAATATTGAAAGTGAAAGGTCAGGCGCTGTTTTTGAGGCTTTCCTTACAATGTTAAAAATTGCCGGAAAATCTCCAATTACTGAACGGATAAACGTTGAGATTTATAAAGGTTTTACTCTTTGCTTTTACTCCTTTATAGAAAATTTGGATAAAGACGTGAGTTTTAAGCTGTAAAATGACATAAACTCTTAACGTATAGTTTTTATATACTTCTTTATAAAAATACTTACTACGCAAAACTAAGATTGATCGTCAGTCAATCAATTTTGATCAGTGTGATCAGCTAACTAGTGAAAATACAGCATGGAAATTGAAATTCTGTGAGAACAAAGCAATTTTACGGATTTTTTAGGGCATCTACCCCTGCGATTTAAATTTAGTCTAAAATGTATGTTCTTTGCGTTATATAATTCCATTTTATATTTCATGACATGTAACTTGGTTAGCTACAGTGCGAGTTATAAATCTAAAGTTGCTATTGTTAAGATAAAAATAAAGTTCGTCAATTTCTCGCCAAATATGGAAGATTTCGCCAAGCTGGTTTAATTCTTTTCAGACACTGCATTTGGCGATATGATGACAAAATTTTCTAAGAAACTTCATATTTGGCTCGATTTCGAGGGAAGCACATGACCATCGTCGAGCCACTAGCGAAACTATACACTACGATGAAACGAATTAAAAATATTACAATTATCTATTTTATTCCTTCGAAACTTTGCATCTTCAACTGAGGACTCAAAAATTACCTGCACTATCGCACAAGATGGATGCCCTAATTTGTGCACATCAAGAAAAGACCCTTTTTTTCTAACATTTAATAATCAGGATTTTTTATTTTATTCATTTTGTTACAAAATCAATCTACGCACGAATTTTAAATAGGGTTCTTTTTCAGACAAATGTGAAATCCTCGTTTACAGTCCTACTTCAAAATTCGTTTTCAATCTCGTACTTAAATCAATCGCAGGTTGTGAGATATGGCGCATTATTGCCTCCCAAAAGCAACTTCACCAGCGCGAAATCTCAACTCTAGATTCAAGGACGGATTAAAAGGGGGCCGGAGGGGTGTACCGCCCTTCCCGATAAAAGTAAATTAATGTAAAAGATCCTAATTTACTTCTTTAAAATGGATATGCATGTGGTCTTACAACTAACCGCATCCACCATCAAAAATGCATTAACCCAAAGCTGTCTAGATTTCACTACATTTACATAGGGTTAAAGCCCACGTTTTGTGATGAAGACAACTTGGAAAAGCATTTATTATCCATTTGCTGACAGTATCTTTAGGAATTGATTAAAAGAAAGCACTCAAAGGAAAGAGATCGGAGATGTTCAATAGGTAGGTTCAGTGCCGGATTAACAATATAGCAGATGTAGCAAATACTACGGGCCCCGCGCTTTTGGGGGCCCCGCGCCTTTTCCTTGAAAGTTTTCGTCTTTCCCCCTCAAGATCTAGCTTTTTTAACACTTTCCAACAAGGTAGAAAAGTGTTTAAGATTTCGGTTTGTCTGTCTGTCCGTCCTTGATATAACTCGCGTCAATAGGCATTGATTTCTACGAAATTTATATAAGTTATTCTTATCTGCAGTACCATGTACCCTATTGTAAAGGATCTATGTAGCATTTATAGATTTTTTTCTACAGGAGCACTCAAAATAGTCCCAATACAATTGCGCTCTATGGGAAGTTATTCTTTAAAGCGTATCATCCTACTAACTACAAGGGGTGATCAAATGAAAAGGTACGAAACGACACGGTGGGTACAAATGTAGACTTTATTCGAAATATACACCATAGGCCTGAGCACAACGATCCCACTGACGAACAAGCCGCAGGATTCCTTGTTCCCAGAATTCCTGTGGGCGTGACGAGACCCACCCAGTCCGTCACAGCGTCCTTGAGTACGTCGTCCGAGTTGAAGCGCTTCCCTTTCAGGTGGTTTCTTCAGTGGAACCAACACATGGAAATCGCAGGGCGACATGTCCGGACTGTAGGGCGGATGGTCCAACGTCTCCCACTTGAACTTGACCAGTTCCTTGGCGAAAACGGACATTCCATTTTCTCATTGACTTGTGGGACACACAGCCTTCCCAGTATACGATCATCATCCTGCGATGAATAGTGGCCGGTTTAACATCTTCTGCTGTCAGAAATCGGATAACGCCTCGCTGCCCCTAAATCGTCGAATTTTGCAATGTGAACGCCATCCTATCCTCGCACGCACTGCCGCATCAATTGGACGTAGGAGGGTGCTTTTTACAAGAGCTTCTGCTCTATCCTGAGGGGCCCTGCATGTTCCTATCCACACAAAAGGCTCCAATCGCATTCCTAGATGTCTCGCTACGTGCTCTCATAGCTGCATAGACAAATATGATAACGGTTAGGTTGTTGCGACGTTTCGTACCTTTTCATTTGATCACCCCTTGTAGTTGCGCTGAACCCTGACTTCAAGATAAAACTTTTTCCTCTATGACTGCAAAAAGATTACAAAGTCAAGGACAAAAAGCCTAACAACTTCTACATCGTTTGTACGATCCGCTTGAAATTTTTCACAACTTTGTAAAAAAAAATATAGAAAACAATCTGTCAATTTTAAAAATCTGAAAATCCACCCGTTCCCTCATTTTTAAGCGATTTTTCGCTATTTTCAGCACCATTTCGTTTCCGAGAGTCAAAAAAAGTGAATCAATTGCGTGACAAAATGACCTATTTTAAGTGAAAATGACGTCATACAATTGGGGGGGGGGATTCCAATACGTTTAAAATAATTTCTCTCGATTACACAGTTTATTATTATTGTTTTCCCCACAAATAAATCGTCTGCTGGATATTCGAATGTTTATGTATACAAAACGAAAGCTTTCGACTGCGAAAAGATTCCGCGCGTTCCAGATGAGCATGAAATTCAATTTGGGTCTGTAATAAAAATTGAATATGAACTTACTTATTTTAGGCGGATGAAAATTAAATATATTGAATGAAAGACAAATTTCCTTAAAAGGTTTTTTCTCGCGCCCGTTGTAATTGCCTTCACAAAAGGCTTTGACTTCTAGTTTTAGAGATATTCTGCTCTTTGAAATGAAACAAAATTGGATGTTATTAAGGATTACGAAATGAAGCTTTGCATCGAAAATAGTGTCTGTATAGTTAAAAGTTTTTCTATACGGGAGAACTCAAAATAATTTCAATATAATACGGTCAATGGCAGTTTAGAGACATGCATCTATTTTAAGCATATAATACTATCCTACAATATGATTAGCTAATAATCCGAAGCCGATCGTGCGCCTCCTTTAAAATTTGAGCCAAAAGCCTGCAATGTTGGCAACTTTTGTGATAAATTGCCAAATAGGGTGCGAAAAAATGCTTTGAAAAATGAACCGAACTTGGCGATATTTTTATTATTTTATGATAAATCGAAAAAGGTATTTACGTATTATCCCGGCAGTCATTAACGCCAAACTATTTTTCCCTCAAATTTTCTGGCGAATTGTTGGCAATCGTATTCCGAACCATCAATAATTTCATGTGTCCGGCATTTATCTTGGCGAAAATGTTGCTCGTCTTGACGGATCGCCTGCATAATATGTACTACCTCGAAAAATGTCTAATGTGATTAAATTAAGCTATGTCGATTTCTTTGGGAATTTTGAAAATTCGTTACTCGCACTTTAATTAGCTGATTTATTGTATTATGTTTTATTAAGGGCTATCTGCCTAGGAGTAGAAGGGGATCTCTCGACCGACGAAAATTTGTTAATGCATTAGAACCCAAAACGGGTTAACGTCCTTACGATTTCGGTTATTTGTCTGTTCTGATGTCCACCCATCCAGTGTTTTAACTGCTGTGGATATACATCGATTTGTGCGAAATTTATGTTTTTTCTATGTACAGTACCATGTACCATATTAAAAATGGTGTATGTAGCATTTCTAGTTCTTTTACAGGAGAAAAAAATCCAATGTATAGCACAGTCTAAAAAACAGAACTAAAGGGGGGGTTCGGGGGGTCTCCCCCTGTATTTGTTGATACAGGAATGACTGAATCAACAGTCATTCTTCAAAACATATTTTAGAGATATTCGATATTTGAAAGAAAACAAAGTTGGCATATATATTTGCTAAGGCTCTCAAAATGATGCTCTCCAGTGAGAATAACGTCCGTATTATTAATAGTTCTACAGGAGCACTCAAAAGAATTCCCATACATTGCAGTCTGTGGCATTTGAGAGACACTAATACATTTCTAGCACAAGACAATGAGTATAACATTTTTATATTTCAGTTAAACGCTAAGAAAATTAAAGGTCTTTTACAGGGTCTCATAAAATTGCATTTATAGTGATAATACAACATTTTTTTATCTACGAAATCTCGCCAGTTTTAACTAAAATACATAGCAGATTTGGCGCAAAAATATTTTGTATTGGAAAGGATTTTATAATCTATGAGCTTGGCATGATTTATCATTCTTGATTTTTTTAAGGCAACAGATAAATCTTTTAATTCTTTTTTTCTTTCGTTCTTTTGGATAAGACAATTTCTGAAGCTCTATATAGTGGAATTGTAAATCAGTTGTAGATAACTCATTGAAAGAAGTATAACTCGGCTGTTCGAGCCTCGTCAATAAGAGACCCCCCCTGAACCCCCTAATTTTTTAGTTTCATGATTGCCATATTAAAACGATAATAATGGAATATGTCATTTTATCTCTCATCTATCGTGTATTTCACCTGGTAACCCCATGTTGAAATTTTTAAGATTGTAACCTATTTATAGAAAAATACATATGATGTACATTCTACAGCTTAGTAAATATTGTAACAATAGATTAAAGATGTTGTGAACTAATAGTATTTAAATAAACGGATAAAATTTTTAAACAATCACTTTATCAAATAAATGCAACCTTACGGAGCTTATAGAAATCGGTGGTTTACGTAATGAATACTAACATTTTCAGCGGACATTTATTCTTACTTTTATGTCGCGTTTGCGTAACGCATTTTCGTGTCTCATTTTTATGTCACCTTTTCAAAAGGGGGGTGAGAGATAAAATGACATTGTCATTAATATATTTAATGTGGCTGTTTCATGCCTGCATTATTTAGTCAACTCATTACCTAGGCGAAACTGAATGAGTATTCTAAAGTCAGCAATAAAGACACACACAAGAGTATATTCAACAATACTGTGGAACAAAAACACGGTTCTCAGAAAAAAAATTCAGGGAGCATCCAAAAGGGGGAAATAAAAGAAAGAAAGAAAGGCTGTATCATTATCTTTTCGTTGACTAAAAGCGAAACTCGGACAAACGGAGGAGGGGTATCCATATCCTTGCACCACCCACCTATGGCCTTTAGAAAATGGATTCCTTACCAATAATGTTACATTTTTGTCTCTATTTGAAGAATGAATCCAGAAATAAACAAAATATAGAAAGAAAACTAAGGGCCGAAACAAAAGAACAGACTCAAGGTCTGATCAAGGGCGGATTAAAGGGAGGGGGTCGGAGGAGGCGACCGCCCCTCCCGAGAAAAATGAAATTAATGTAAACAATCCCGACTTACTTCCATAAAATTTATATATATGTATGTAAATCTTCCATCCAAGCTTCCACCCATAAAATTGTATTAATCCGTCAGTGGGCCGGATTATTCATTAGGCTGTAGATCGACTACAGCCTAGATCGGGACAGATAGACTGTCCCGATCATTTCAGGGACTTTTCAGTAACAAGTCGAATGAATTTTTTAATGAAGTTGTAATCAAACTTTTCAAAATGACTCAATAGAACGGAAATATTTGTGGTTATTTCTGAAGATGTTCTCTGGAACGCGTGTTGACCTTCTGCATTTCCCCGAGAGCTGAAATCCATAGGATTAAGATTGTAGGAAAAACGCGCCCCATAATCAATAATAATCCCCCACGTAACAATAATTTTTATTTAAATATTGAACATAAAGTTATTTTGTTTTGCAGTAAATATGAGGATGGTATTTTAAACGGATGTTGGGAAGCCCCAAAGTTTTTTTGTTTTACAGTAAAGGCGGGTGGCTTTGGCGAAATTTGAAGGTGTACTAGGGTGTAAACCATCTTAGAAGGCTTTTGGTAGTTGTTTTGCTTTGTTTTTATTTAATTATTTATTTTACATTTTACAATATTTAAACAAAGGCGAATTATTTTTTGAAACAATAGTAATATATAGAATGTAAGTCATATTTTTAATAGTTGGGGAATCCACTATTACGGTAAATTATCTTATTAATCTCGGAAATTAACCGCGTTAAATATAAAAGAATTGATTTTCGGCCGGTTGAAACCACAGGTCAAGAGCGCGAATGCCAGTACGTTCCTTCAAATAAAATAATTAGAACCGAGAGGATCTTCGCACGGTCGGGGGTATCCGATAAGCCATAACCCCAGGCAAACTGAAAACAAAAAGAATTTTCGGATACTCTTGATCCACAAAGAAACTCACAAATTACTTGTCACATTTAAGGTTATTATGTCTTGCAAAATCATTTGAACGTAATACGATAATGAATGTTTTATCCGAATTTTTTATTATTTATTATATAGATTATTCTATTTAAAAAAGATACAATCCTCTTATAAAGATTTTTTTGAGCAAAATATTTTATATCATTTTAACGAGGATAAGTTGAAAAGTAATGTACATATGCTTGTAGAACACTAACGAAATGACCTTTAGAAGTGTTCCAAGCGGTATGTGGAAGTAACAGTCCCCCTGTACAAGCATGTACAGTATAAATGCCTTCCGTGTATGCAGTATATTTTGAATGGTGGAGGTATTATTGTGCTAGATCTATCTATCCCCAGTTCGATTTCTTATGAATTAACCCATTAAATCAATTAAGCAAAGTTAAAAATATGTAACCTATTACTAGTAAAGGCCGTCCAGATAATGAAATAATTTTACAAGCATGTATTTTTACAGGGAAAAATAGTGTTTAAAGACGCAGTTTAAAATACATATTGATTTCGAAGGCTCTAAAAATTTAACAGAAACAATTATTATTTTATGTGTGTAAACTTGTCTAGTTATATGTTTGCATATGGGAAAGGTGGGAAGTGTTAGAAATTCCAAATATATATCCATAAACATTAACATTCATTAAAAAAAACCTGAGTTGTACGAATAAATAACTTTAAACACAGTCGCGGATCCAAGGGGAGGGCGGTGGGGGTGATGGCCCCTCCTGGACGAAGTCCAAAAATCTGTTAAAATATATTATGAAAGTATAATGAAAATTATGTAGCCTTTTTCTAAGGGGTGTATTGTGGGTACTACTCCCTGTCCTTTTTAATCATCGCTCATATATAGATTTTATGAAAAAAATAATTAATTACATTAATTGGTATAATTTATTATATTACTAATAAAATAATTTTGCGAATTCTATCCCCCTGTTTCAGTTACAAAATCGCCCCCTCCTTGAGTAATTTCTGGATCCGCCCCTGTAAACATCGCCAGTCTCACTATCTATTTACCCCCCCCCACACACACACACACACTTTATTTTACGGGCATTTTTTCCGCATACTAATTTACACTCATGTCCATAAATTAAGGATAATGAAGTTCAGGCAAAGAAAGAGAAAGAAGCAAAACAAATTTGACTTATTTGTAAAGTCTATTTATTAAACAAAAAGTAAAGAGCAAAAAAGATGCTATATGTTTGACATAATTAATAAAAATTGCAAGTTTTACTCCCTTGACCAAATTTCAAAAAAGAACCTACTTACAAAAAACAGTATAACATGGTTAGTAGGATGGTTAATACGGAGTATGTCTCCCGGACGATGCAATACAGGCCTGACAACGCCTAGGCATGCTGAGTATCAAATGATCAATCTGATCTTGGGGAATATTACACCACTCATCAAGCAATGCACTCCGAAGTTCCGGTAGACAGGTGGGAGGGGGTTGACGGGCTGCAATTCGTCGGCCAAGCATATCCCACACATGCTCTATTGGATTCAAGTCCGGTGAGTATGCTGGCCAATGCATACGGGTGATATCCTCCGATTGAAGGCATTCGTCTACAATGTTTGCACGGTGAGGACGGGCGTTGTCATCCATAAACACAAATTCAGCATCCATGGCGCCCCGAAACAAACGTACATGTTATTCCAGAATGACATCCCGATAAATGTGGCCTGTCATCGTTACACTCTGAACATGCAGGTCAGTTCTGGAACCAAGAATAATTCCTCCCCAAACGAGCCATCCTGCACCACCGTCTTTCAATGGTGTTCTCTTGGTGGTAACGGGTACCTGGCGCTCTCCAGATGAATGTCCGGCGAGAATCAGACTCCAAACTAAACCTGGACTCGTCGGAAAACATCACAGAAGACCACTGTTGCGGTGTCCACAATGCATGCTCTCTACTCCAGGTTAATCGCAGGCGACAGTGAGTTACGGTAAGTGGAACACATCTGACAGGCCTACGAGCATATAGACAATTGTGCCCTAAGCGTCTGTACACGGTCTGCCTTGAAACTGTCGTACCGGTAGCTGAAGAGAGCTGACGAGACAGGTCTGATGCTGTACTCCGTCTGTTTCTTTTGGCAGTAACTGCCAAATAGCTGTCCTCATTCGGCGTTGTAACTCGGGGGCGACCTGTGCTGTAACGTCTACTCACATTACCATCATCTTGGAATCGTTGCCAAAGCCTGGAGATGACACTCTGGGCGATTCCAAGTTCCTCGGATACTTCCAGCTGGGTACGTCCACATTCCAGTCGTCCGATAATTCTGCCACGTAAAACATCATCCAAATGCCTCCTTTGTGCCATAACTATGCGGTTTTTGCACTGAAAGGCTTTCACAGCGCTTGTGAGCAATTTTGCTTCTTTGCCACCATTCCTTATATACCCCTCTCTTACACTCTCGTCATTGTGACGTACCATCCACGCCATCTGGTGGTTTCCTGTAATTTGCATATTCTTCTTCAAGATGTGTGTGATCATGCCACAGGTGAAATTTTTATTTTAGAGATCAATTTCTGTGTGATTCTGAATTATCCTTAATTTATGGACATGAGTGTACTTGGAGAAATTGATTTGTCTAGTGTTAACTCAAATTTGTTCATTTTGAATCAAGAAAATTCGATTCGTAAAAGTTGTGTTTTATTTTATTATCGCACAAAACCTACAGTTTAGCTCACCCAAGGTGGAGGAAGGGCTGGGATAAACCTCTCGCGAATATAACACGTGGGACCTTTTAGTTTCGCTTACATCTAATTAGCATTAGTAATACCATTTTTTAGCACTACACATAAATTGTAATATAATTAGCACTATTTATTTTCTCATTTAATTTAGCTCTACTACTTTAATGTGAGGGTGAACTCCTCCCCCTAAATATATATATATATATATATATATATATATACTGAGATACATATGTACCCACTGAGATATATATATACCCACTGAGCAGGGGGCCCCTTGGTAACATTTGCTACGGGCCCCGCGCTGTCTTAATCCGGCACTGGGTAGGTTGAACAACATTTAGCATAACGTTTATGCTAGATCACAACCCCAAGCATTACGAATTCGTTCACATATGGTTTTTATGCTGTATTATCACACGCAGGTAAACTTACTCCACAATCCGCTTTACAATATTGCACAAGTGTAAACATGTACGGAATATAGCAACCACTTTTATGTAACGAGTAATTTTTTATTTCTAAAAAGTCAACAGTTCTCGTCATTGGTCGTTAAGTTGTCCTTAAAATAGTACATTGAAAATGCTGCTTTTGACAAAATATTATTGTTTTTATTCTGTGCATGCTGGCAGTTATGCAAAATTGCTATACTGCACATCCGCAAGACGTTCATTGCAGTCCGGACGGTATATGATGATCACAGAAGCAACGACTAAAAGTCCCGCTGTTTTCCACGTAGCCACGAATGAGCTTGGCTTAGGTACCAGGCATAAGATTTTTCAAACAGAGTGCTTTAAACTTTGGACTCAAGTCTTCTAAGGAACAGTGAAAACCCAATTTATACCTTACATCATAGTACGTAAATGCATCGCGTTATGCCGAAGTTATGCACGTTTTGAGAATATTACGCCGAGACATGGAACTTTCAGAGTTGACGCAGAATGGACTTTTTGTACTCCTCGATACGATCGTTCACTATTATATTTCTATTTGTGCATGTTACTTTGAAAAGCTATTTTTAAATTTAATCTTTAAACTCCAGCTATCATATTATGAGCGAGGATTTTATGTATTCAATAGTATAATAAAGACTAGACTTTTAACTAACTTTATTTTATTTTTTTTTTGTAATATAGTTGACTAAAATTTTAGGCATGCGTGATTACATTCCCGTATGATGCATTATTCTTTACAATACTACTACTATTTTGTTATTTTCATTCTGTATTAAATATGACTAAACAATATAACATTCTTTTTTTTGCACTTGACTATAAGTAAAGAACAACATATTCCACTCTCAAACAAACTGTTTAAATGAATTTATATGTCAGTTTCTTTGGTCCCTTAAGGAACAGCTTTTTATCTTTTATACGGTTGAGTGAAATTATTAAATATCTTTCGAAACGTTTTCCTTCTTTTTTTTTCATATAGACCAACTCTACTATGAACAAATGAAACACCCACGAAGGTACTAAAATATCGCAGAGTTTAAAAAAAGAGCGAACCTTTATTTTATGCCCGAAAGCGCTGGTTACGTGTAAATGTCGTGTTCTAAAAATAACATTTTTTTTTCTCCCGAGAAAAGCACTATAGAACGTTGTTATCCAGCAGAAGTCGCTCCAAATAAAAGAAAAAGGAATTTCATTAAAACTCGAAATATGAATATTAAGATAACCGCCCAAACTCCGCCTACGTTATGGAAAGATTTAGACTGCATTAACGAAAGAAAAGACGTTTATAAAAAAAAGACGTAATGTTCCTAAGAATTGTGATCTTGAAGCGGTTGTTTGATTTTCAAGAACGGAAATAAACGCAAGGTGCATGTCTCTAACTTTTGTTTTTTAATCTTTACAGGGGTTAGACGTTCTTTTGCTAGAAAGATATAAACATTTTAAACTGTTTGAAAATGGAAGATTTCAAAATATGGAATATAATATAATATATTTTAGTTCATGAGATTCACACTCCAAAAAATCTCTTGAATCAATTCGATATCGATTTTTTTCTTCTAATTTTAATTAAACTCTGAAGATTTTACGCGATTCGCTGCAGTGGTTCGAGCGTTTAAAAGCAGAACAGATTGGTGGAAAAATATCGATACCCTTAAATCCATTGATTCCTGAACCGAAACAACAAAACCTCTAGAACTTCACCAGACAAATAAGGAATTTCTGGGGACCAGTAGCTTGGAGGCTAAGAGCAGGGCCGTCTTGGAGGCTAAGAGCAAAATTCATTGTGTGCAAGAATGTGTTATGGCGCCCTTTACAGTAAAAGTTATACAAGAAACCCAGAAAGAAATATGTGTGCTCTATAACTGAAACTAGTGGGAACGTCATACCTAAAAATGACATTTTGTAGCGACTAAAAATCAAAAGCTAAAACCAATTTGAATTTCTAGATAGTAAATATTAAAGTGGAGTATTTAGTGTCTTTTCATTATTCATTTTCTTTAACAACTTCTTCCAGAATTATTTTACTCATTTTTTCAAACTTTAGTTAGCGTGCTATTCTGTAATTGCTTAACAAGGGAACTCTCTACAAATACTTTTATTCAGTTTACTCGTATTGTTTTTTTCTGGTAGAAAAGGACAAACACATTTTTAACTATAGCAAAAGTTTTATTTGATTTAATACAGTCGGTACATTAAAAAAAGTACGAAAACATTCAGATATATAAACTTTGGCTTTCACTTTTCTAGAAAAGGTACATCAATATAACTATAAATCGCAGTAGTAATGTGAAAAATCAAAAAAAGTATTACCGAAAATTGAGTAAAATAATCTATTTTACTCTTAGCAATGAGCCTTCCTAGCTTTAGAAGACGAAAATGTTTTTATTAAAGTATCATAATCTAATGACGATGAAAGATTGTTCAGTCTTTCCTCAGAAAGAGTACACCTTAGATAAGTTTTTATTATTCTTAATATAGAAAAACTTCGCTCAGCCATCGCTAGCGACAACGGCACTGTCAGTAGTATTCGTAAAGCAACCTACACATTTACATAAGCGTCTGCAGATCCAGTTTCCAACAAAAAGTTCAGAGGTGTTTTCTTGCCTACAAACGCACATTCAGAGGCGTCGCACAAAGTTTTTTAATGTAAGAAATGTCCCAAATAATGATGATGCTTTATCTGGTTGTGACAGTCTCTAACAATTTGCTCCAACTTTTTGCGGATGAGCTAAAAAACACAAACAATCGCTGAATTGTTCCAGAAAGGGTAACTGTTTGTACTGAGGATTTTGCGGCATCGCTCAGTACCGAGTTTAGGCTATGACAGGTGCATGGTACAAAAAGGCTCTCTTATTTTTTTTCTAATTTTTTTCAGTCCTTAGTGTTTGCCTTTAATTTTCGCCCCATTACCATACCATTGGGCTCTGCAATTAGAAATATCCAAGTCGTACTTCTGTAGCTTTTTTAAGACGGTTTACGACAGTCCTTTTCTTGAAGTATCTGTTATTTCAATGAAATCTAGGAAACTTTCGCAAATTTAAACTTTTTGCTTTTTCGTTTCATAAACGTACCTCAAAACAACAGAAAGCTGTTCTTTGCTACTTAAAGCGTGTGTGCAGTAGAGAATAAATGCATAGTATTTGGCTGTTTTAATTCTACTTACTATTCTTCTCTTACTTTATCTCCCATTAGAGTCAATAATTCGTTTCGTATGTTTTTTTCCAAGTATGAGAGACACCTTTGTTTTTCATTTTCCAATACTCTAGATACATGTTCTTTCATTACAGGATCAAATTGAGCAATTAGTTCAACAAGTCCTGAATAAATTCCACTGGTTTTTTAGTGTATAAAGTTTCATTCATCGCTCGGAAAGTCATTTGGTTCTGGGCAAGAAATTGTGTTATGGCAAGAAGTCGTTTAAGAACATTTTGTCATCGTTCTGTTTTTCGGGCAATTATTTTCTAGTTTACATTGTCGATTTTTGTACCTGTGCTCGGTCTCTTTTCCGCCTCTACCCATTTTTCATAGCATTTTAGGTGAGTAGAAGAAGTTTCATGACGATTCTGTGCCTCCAGTCACAGTTGCCACTTTGATCTGATAAAGTTTTATTGGAACTTGTAGTACTAAATATCTTACAACAGTAACAGTAAACACTATTGTTTTGTCGAGACTACAATAGCTAACGCATCTAACTCTTCATGTAACCTATGGTCTGCCTTCAGGCAGTCGCAGATCCAGAAATTCTCTTTTGGGAGGAGCTTAATTTTGAAAAAAGCTTATTTTACCGAAACAAAATATATAATAAAGCAAAATTTTTGTCTAAACGAATGTAAAAACTTTTGGAAGGGCCTAAGTGATTAAAAAAGATCACTTTACATATTCAAAGTGCATAATGAAGCAGAATGTTACCCTTTAGCAATCTCTTTTGGGGGAGCGAACTGAAGCCTCCCAGCCCCTTCCTTGATTTCACTACTGCCTTCAGGTCGGTCGCCAATGCAAGCTGACGCGACAGACAGGATAGAAGACTCAGTATCTACATTTGTTCAGTTCAGTCAAAACAATGGAGTGAAACGCTT
This sequence comes from Cheiracanthium punctorium, assembly GCA_038373885.1. Taxonomy (NCBI): domain Eukaryota; kingdom Metazoa; phylum Arthropoda; class Arachnida; order Araneae; family Cheiracanthiidae; genus Cheiracanthium; species Cheiracanthium punctorium. The sequence goes on along the minus strand of JAWZYV010013601.1, from coordinate 188,502 downwards.
CCTGAAGCTAGTCTCTTTACTGAACCTTCAAGCAAAATTTATTTGTTGAACTAAAAACTCATTCAAATGGTGATTTGCATTCAAACATACATAAGATACATAAATATTTAAATTTTACCACTTATTTTTTAAACATTTTTCTCATTTCGGCGCCCCTCTCAAGAATAAACGTGTGCGTCTTAAGCCGGCCCTGGTGTGCTGTGTTTGTCTTTCCTGGGTTGATTTCTACTTTAAATGTCCCGCCTATATCACCAAAGGGCGATGATAAAAGCATATTCAGTTACCACCACAATTTTTTGTATTTATGTGGTAACCGTAGTTCAGAATTAAATGGCGATTTGAAACAATATGTAAGTACAGCATTCCATAACTTTTTTATTTATTTTGTGTTGCCACTTACTGTAGTTTTCATAATTCAATGTCATCAAATTCTTTAACTGGTGCGGCTAATCCATAATTTGTTCACTTTAGTAGGTTGATTCCTACTTTAACCTCCCCCCATACTTCGCCAAATTGGTGATATCTATACATATTCAGTTACAATGACGACTTTCTGCATTTATGTGACAACCGTAATATAAAAATGGTGGAATGTAACAACATGTAAGTACAGCATTACTTATTCGTACATTTATTTTCTTTTTGGTTTGCCAGTTAATGTAGTTATAATAATTAAAAATCTTCAAATTAATTAACTGCTGCGTTTATTGCTTGTATGATTGCTTTCGTTTTACCTTGTTCCTTTGGGAGCGTTGAAGCCTGTGCATAACTTCTAGAGCCCCACGATTGCAAAGCTCGAGAAAGTGCGGCGATTTATTAGGTTGGCGATAGTGGGGGAGATTAAAATCAGAATCAACACTTTCTTGTTCCATAGAACAGATCTAGAATCGAAATCAATTTTAAAATCTCCTACAGAAACTGTTTTACAATCTTCGCAAAGCATATGCCAACTATGCTTCACCATTTTACATACAGTTTGCAATAGGCATCATAATCCCTGAGTGTGCTGTTTTTGCTTTTCTTGTTTCATAAAACACATATGTGGAATTGAACTCTACATTGAAATCGCCTGCTAATATTATTTTACAAGCTTCGCCAGGCATATTCCAACTATACCTTTCCTGTTTCTAGCCAAATTCGGAAGATATCTTCAAGCTTGGTTCGGTTTTTGGCAGCAAACTGGGCGATCAATATCAAAAATGGCAAACGTTGTGCTACTTTCGAGATTTTAACTCCCCCTCCCCCCACCACACGTCCGCGTTATCTGGCAAGTACATTAGATAAGATCTCCTACCTTGCAGTTCATTTCAACAAAGTCGCGTAGACAGAAATCTGAGGGTGAACGAAATAGAACCCTAGTGCTAAAAAATTTACGATAGACAACAAATAAATAGTGGGTTTACAAAACTGCTTCTTAAAAAAAAAATATATATATATAAACAATTGATTTACTAATGTATCTTTGGAAAGACTGTTTCAGCACAGAAAAAAGAAACGACTTGTGATGTTTAAAAGTTTTTGAGCGCCCCTGTGCTACCCGCTATCCCTACACTTACTTCCTATAACCCGCGCACACTGTGGCGAGTGTATGGAGAGGTTGGACATTTCAGTAAAACCAATTTCAGACGGATTTAATTGAACGGGTTTATAACAGAATCTCAAACCTCTACGCCAGTGTTCCAAACTTTTCTGTCCTCTCTTCAAAAAATAATTTTCCCAACCTTTTCGATCGACCGAAATTGCTCCGTGAGGCAACTATGGGTCGCAGTCCATAGTTTGGGAACAACTGCTCTACGGAATTTATCAACCACTTTTTCAAAACAACAAATTTTTTAAATATATATTTCAAATTTTATATAACCACGTATCAGACTATTCTTAATTTACAATTTCAGTATATTGTAATCAAAATTTCACTGTTTAGGAAAAGTGGTTAATTATATTCCGTAGAGGTTGGAGATTTTCTTGGCTTTAATTGTGGATACCATTTGAAAAGGCAGGTTAAGGCGAGAACTGAAACCGGATTATAAAAGCTGAAACTCTCTACAATATGTGGGATTTAATAGTTTTGTTAGCGATTTTCGTGATTTAATAATATCTTGAAAAATATCTCCAAATTTTTCTTATTTTCTAAGATACGTTTTTGAGTGTTTTTGTTATTTATTAGGGGCGCATAAGGTATTATCTTCGGGTAATAATGTTAAAAATTAGTTACCGTAATTTCCGGCTTATAATCCGCGGATTATCTACTAAAAAAGATGAAAATTTATCCAGTGCGTATTATGCATCGCTGCGTACTATCTGCTGAAATTTTCCCTGAAGTGTTCAGATTTTACAGTAAAAACTTTTTAAAAACAAAATAAAAGTTCATTTCTTTTTTTCCACTATATTTAGACAGTATATTTGCTGTCTATATATTATTCCAGAAAAGGTTTATTGTTTGTATAAGTATTATTCCAGTAAAAAAGGTAGGTCTCAGTTCAATTTTGTTTTTCTTATAATAATGTCACTTGACTAAATAATTACGATGTTACAAAAGTAATCTGCATGCTACCATACATTTTGTTTTGTTTGTTCCGAAAGAAATGTTCGCTTTCTTATATTTGATTAATTTCATAATACAGTTCTTAGGGCTTACAGGTAGAATGCCTAGCTTAAAAATTGTGTATCATTTTTGATTTAAATCGAAAAACGACCGTCAAAGTATGTTTGATAATTCTCATTCATAACAATAGATTTTTAGTAGGAAATGTTTTACAGTAAGCCGATTCTAATATTAATACTGTGGTTTTACTATACATAGAAAATAATTACCAATTTTGGTCAAAGCATCGCCATACTATCCGCGGATAACCTACCGCTGAGGATTATCTAAAGAAAATTACGGTAGTTTAGTGGAAATATGTTCTTACTTTGTCAATACAACAGTAAAAAGATCAATATTAAATGGTTTGATTTAGAGATGGCCAATGATTCGATGAGTCGAATCAGTGATTCGAATCTTGGTACTGAGTGGCTCAGTCTTTACACTCACTCTCTACTGATTCGAATCTCAAGCCCTCAAGGGAAATACATTCCAAGTGCGAAGGGAAGAAAAACTTATTTTCCCTTTGCCGTTCCCAGGGATTTTCCCTTACTCTTTCAACTCTTTTCGACTCTTTACGACTCCTTTCGGCTCCTTTCGACTCTTTACGACTCTGAGTCGATAGATGATTTGAAACAGTAAATGAGTGGGTGTGGGTGAGTTGGTCACTGAGTTGGTGCAGCAACGAATCTTTACTGATTCAGTGTTTCGCTCTGTTTCGGTGATTGTATACTATCGTTGAGATTCGTTAGTTTTTCGAATCTTCTATCGACTCAGAGTCGAAAGGAGCCGAAAAGAGTTGAAAGGATGTTTCATTTAATTGGAGGGGTTTTTTCGAATCTTCTATCGACTCAGAGTCGAAAGGAGTCGAAAAGAGTTGAAAGGATGTTTCATTTAATTGAAGTTTTTTTTTCGAATCTTTGGTGTTTCATTTCTTGGTTGGTGGTCGGATTTAAAGTTTTATCTGTCTGTGGGTGTGGAGTGGGTCGAACATCGTTTGCTTTTGGCGGGTGGCATAGGCGTTACTTCCTAAGGGCAAGAGGGGTCAATCTCCCCCCCGAAAAAAAAATTAAGAAAATCCCTCCTTCCAACTTGTCTGACTGATTTAATATTTGTTTAAAATTTAATGAAACATCCCTTTTCTACTTTTAACTTTAATATATGTCCCCCTGCCCCCACCCTCAAAAAAAAAAAAAAAAAAAACGGAACGTTAAGTTTACATGGTGGCGGATTTTCATGTGAAGGGAAATAGAATGAAATAAAGTTAGGATTGTGCTTGTCACTTTTAATGAAGGATACAGGGGCGGTATTAAGCGCTCTCACAAAAGGACTTTGTAGTAAGCAAAATAACATTTCGCTTTATTGCAGCAGATTTCCTTGTTTTTTTTTACCTTGTTTTTCGTTTAAGGGGAATGATTTTATTTTCTTTCGTAATTCAGAGAAATACAAAATAGGGCCTAAAGCAGTGGCGTAGTTAGTGTTATTGACAGTGGCGTAGCCAGGATTTTATTTCGGGGTGGGCTGGGTATCAAATTTAAAGATAAAGTTCAATTGTAAGCTAAGTAAAGGGTCCCATTTTTTGGGGGGGGGCAGCAGCCCCTCAGTAGGACTGGGCCAAAAATCGACATATCGGTTTTATTTCAACATCAAATATCCGATATTCCCATTTTCATTTCAGTGAAATCTCGAATTCGATAAAGGGCAAAAATACAGGCCGGCCAGGGGCGTAGCCAGAATTTTTTTATGGGGGGGGGGTTATGACTACTGCAACTCATATATATGTATACGTGTGTATGATAATGTAGTGAAGAATATACATTTTGTATGGCAAAAAATTCCTCATGGGGGGTTATGACCCCCCTAACCCCCCCCCCCTTGGCTACGCCTCTGAGGCCGGCGATAAGAAAATCCTGAGATCAATACCAGCTTGTGATGCTTTTGCTACTGCTTTCTCTCGGAAAGCTTCTTCTTCTCTCATCGCAGAAAAAACAGCTCCATGGTTTATTAGTCTAATTACCATAATTAATTAACGTATATCTCGGAACCTATCCACCGGAGCGCGTTTTTATTGATTCTCGACCCCCCCTAGACTCAACACCCCACCGATACTTAAAATTTCGAATGCTTTGACACCAAACTTAACCTTTTAATCTTACAGGCCCAGGGGGTCATACGAAGCTCCCCTATATTTTCAATTTGGGCATTTTAAACACTAGCCTCCTCCGGCGGCAACTCCAAAGTCTGGAAACCATCCCAGAGCCAATTTCTACATGTTTGCAGTCCTTTTAAGCCTCAATCATGGTTAATTAGTCTAATTACCATAATTAATTAACGTATATCTCGGAAACTATCGATCGGAGCGCGTTTTTATTGATTCTCGACCCCCCCTCTGCGACCCCCATCGATACATAAAATTTCGAATACTTTGACACCAAACTTAACCTTTTAATCTTACAGGCCCAGGGGGTCATACGAAGCTCCCCTGTATTTTCATTTCGGGCAGTTTAAACACTAGTTTTACTGGAGCAAGGAGAGAGAGATGCTAACTGCCCGAGAACTCAGCGGAGAAGAAACCCGATGAATGGGTGAAGGGTGTTTAAATAGTATGGCTTTCGGCGCAGAGAGAGGGAAAATTTCTTTAGTTGTTTTATTGATTCAAGATTCGAATCACTGATTCGAATCATCGAAGTAGTGAGTGAGTCGAGATTCGAATCAGTAAAATGAGTCGAACCGCCCATCTCTAGTTTGATTCTTTGCCTAATGGCCAAAATTAGTTTAGGGTGGCCCTAGAGGGTGCCGGGTGAATAATTCCCCTCCCTCATAAAGGTATGTTCAATTGCTTCACGACAGCGAGCGCTATTTGAAATAGCGAGGCTGACTTATAAAATTTTCACATGAAAGAATTCGGTGACCATGCACAATGGAAAACTGTTAAATATCAAATAGAAATTTCCTGTATTATTTTTGTGGTGCTTTTTGTTTATTTAAATAATGCTTTTCTTCCTAAATAGAATTCACTAATGAAGTCAATTCAACTTCTGGTGTTTTGTACAAGCATTATTAAAATGAACTCTACCTTTTTGAAAGATTTATTATTCTCTAGCAAATACCATTTATCGAAATTCCTTTTATATCCTCATTTTTTTTTCATACAAAAAGTGTTCATTAAATCAATCATAAATCTATTATTTCTACTTATAATACGATCAGGGCAGTAAATTTTAAATTTGATTTTTTTGCGTTTGTGTATTTCTATAACACTTTTCAATAATTTTTTACGCCGTTGGTAAAAAAGAAACCCTTATTTTACCCGCAAAAACATGTACAATTTAGAAAACTAAATCTATATATAAAGAATATACGTAGCTGCACCAGTAATTGACACTTTAAGAGCAATATAAAAATTTACTAGTAATTGCTGATTACCAAAACTGCCCTGAAACAAACATTTTGTTTTGAGAACTAAAGTGAACTTTCAAAATTGGTGTACACTATAATTCATTACAGAATATTGAAAATTTCTTAGTTTATATGTTGTCATGGTGGCGACACCAGTAAATTTTGGCTGCAGTGATTCACACTTCGTGCTCCAGTAATTGGCACCGGCACATAAGGGATGAGTCGAAAAACATGTTCATTAATTAGTTAATAATCGTATGTTATTTATATGTTTGTGAAAAATTAACAGAAAAATATTATGTTAAAGGATGATATTTAATCACATTAGATTACGTAAAAAAAAAACTAAAAAACAAAATAATAATAAACCAGAGAGTTATAATATTAATAAATGATTAATATTAATATTCTTCAGTCAACGGCACACACTAAAAGTATCTCACTTTATCATCCATTTCATAGGTCCAAGAGAAAATATCATTAGTAGATGAAAGCAATTAATTTTTTAGATGCAGTCTTGCGCTTACTCTAAGCTAATCATATAAACTGGGTTATTCGGAACTCTTGTAAAATATTTTAGGGTGTGCTAGAAGAGCTCATGTCTAGTACAAATCATCATAGATTCCCTGATCAATCTACAATTTGTTTTTCACTATCACGGACAGAATGAAAAAGTTCAAAAACTTAGTAGATCCCTGTGTGTCAACTAGTGTCTGAACACGAGCGGTTCGAGCGGTTTTGTAAATGTGGCTTTTTCTGGTAATTATATAATTTATGAATTCTGTTTCTTCCGTTATTTCTTAACAATGAACTTTAACAAATAATAGTGCAATAATATTTGAATCCCTTTTATTTCATTTTTCCATTTTCTCAAAACTTCTTATTGACTTTAAAGCTTTTACTGAGACTGTATTTTGTATTTTCAAACTACAAAAAAAAAGGGATTTTGTATTCTGACGTTGATTTAATCGTAACACCACAGATTGCTGAGATAGCATGTGAAAATGAAAATCTTTAAATTTGCTTATATTCACTTTTCCCCATTTCTTAACGTAATTTATTAGCTGCACCAGAATTACATGCGGTATTGTAACTGACGAAGCGTTTAGGATCTCATCTGAAGCTTAAATTGAACTAATCAGGAAAGGAAAAGGAAAGATTTTCATTCTCGGGTTTAAAACAATATGTTTGGTCTAGGAATGTTTCTTAATTTACACGGCAAATGAGTCAAATGTATTAAAATCATGTTTGAGTAGTATTTATTGAATTCGATGAGGTAATTTATAAACAATTTCAAATGTGCTACTAAGTTCTAGAAAAATGAGCCTGAGTATTTTTTTCAGTAGTATTATTGTGTTTTTAATTCTGGCTAATGTCCTTAAGCATAGCTGCCAATCGGTCCGATTTTATTTTATCAAAACGTTTAGCACCACAATATTTAAAGAGTTCATTTAAAAATAAATGTTTGGACTTTAATAAATTTAAATTCCTAAGTACAATTTAGTGGTGGAAAATGTTCAAATAAAGTCGGGACGATTAGCAGCTATGTATTAAAGGACAAAGCTACACTACAGCTATCTCACTTGAGTGGTGGACTTTTTAAGGGCATTTAAGGCTCATTCGAGTCACATATGGAGTAAAATACCCCAAACTCCAGACCATTAAAAGGGCAGTTTCCCGTGACAGGGTAATAGGATGGGATTAATCAAACCTCTTTTCTAGATGATTTTGAAACCTTTGAAAGTCTTAATGAGAACTATTTCCGAATTTTGTGTGTGGATAGAAATGAAAAGGTTAAGGCGCACTTAACTATTCCATAAAGCTATTTTTGTTGACATAAAAAGTGCACTTTGAAATCCTGACGAGAAACCTAACTATCCGGATGGCTTTCACACATAACACTCAGAGAAAGTCTGAAATTCTACGAGACGTTTCAGAATGATACAGTAAAACCTCGGTATAACGGTACTCGATAAAGCAATAAATCCCTCTCTAACGACCAAGAGCTATGGTCCAGCGGTATTTCTATATAATATAATCTCCCCTCGATATAACGACACATCCCTCTAGAACTATAATTTTATTAGGCCCCTTAACTATCATTGTATCGAGGTTTTACTGTATTTGAAGAAAAAACTGAAAAACTCCTGTCAAGGAAAAACCTTTTACGTGTCTGTCGATATAATCACTGAAAACGAAGAATCCTACAGAATTCTATTAAGGAATTTTAATGCACGGTTGAAATGTTGCAGTAATGAAGAAACAAGACTTAAGCAGATTAAATATCCTCAGGGCCGGATCTAGGGGTGGGCAAGCCGGGGCTCCTGCCCCGAGCGCTGTTAGCAGAGGGGCGCCAAATCGTCTCCGAGACAAAGAAAACTTGACAAAAAATAGGATGGAGGGTCGCCAGAAAGGTATTTTGCCCAGGGCGCGTGTTCCGCTCTGTCCACCACTGGATAGATCTACATTTCTTCAGAGCAGATCTTATATCTTTTCCTACCTATTTCTTACCAAAATATACCAATGTCAGCTAAAATGACATTTTTTTTTACAATGGGCGGGCACTGGCCACAAGCCTTTGCCGATACTCTCTCCCCGAACTACTCGTCATTTTATTATGGGGGCACTCAGTGGGCAGCAAGCGTTACCACCTATGAAGGTACGAATAATTTAACACCCAAATCAATACCAGGAATCGAACCCGGGTCCAAGACGTGATAAAATGGATCTTAAGTCACTACACCACTTGGGTGGCTTGTCAGCTAAAATGAAGTCATTCATGTTTATAAAGAAAAGGGAAACGCGGAGCGGACCGAGTTTATAAATAATAATTTTTTTAACCTTTAAGTAAAGGCTAGATTTTTTTAAAGGTTAGCCAGGGTATGAAACGTACTATGGCGAGGTATAAACATATCCATTCTTAATGGATTATAATTAACCACTTTTTAATAGCAAATTTTTAATTAAATAATAGGAGTAACAGCGTGTTCATGCATGTAATTATTTTCTAATACGAAATTTACCGTTTACAAAAAGTGGTGTGACTACATTGATTGATCCCGAAAAATATAAATTAAAAATAACATATGAGCTTGTCACATAAAAGAAAGCTGAAATGAAACTGAATCTTCTGATCTTATTTATATTATCGGCCGTAATTCTTGATCAGAGTTATCAATTGCAATCAGCTAATTCGCAGCTGAAAGAACAAATGTGAAATTCGTGATTGGATCAACCTTTCAGAGGAACGAAAGACTTTGTGTGCGAGAAGTTATTTTTAAATTTTAATGCTTCCTCTTTTAATAGAAATATAATCAAGCGGAAATATTGTTTGATTTGATTTTTAAAAAGAATGAGTGGAATCTTCACTGGGAACGCCAAACGCAGAGTTAGGGCGAGATTGAAGTGAAACGGGCGCGATCGAGTTCGAATCGAACGTTTTTCAGTCCTCAGTTCCCAGTTCAGTCCTTAGAACACTTCCAATGAACAAACCTATCCCGCTGTTACGTGATCAAAACACGATTGTTTTGTTTCAGTTGAATAAGAAACATTGATATATTTCGAAGTTTGCCCTGTTCGACGCAGAAAACGTTCGAATTGTGTTTCACCTGAATCTCGCCCTAAGACGCGAAAAAGACGTGACTTTTCAGAACTTGATAACTCTTTAAGGCGCTTGCCTACTGTCGGAGGGGATTTTTTTTTAATAATTGAAAAATTGCTAATTTATGTGCATTAAAGAATAGAATACAGTTAAAAACTGTGAATAACATGCAACACTGTGAAACTTTAAAAATATTTTGATATTTAGGCTCAAAATATACATAAAATTTGTGAAAAAAAAGCACTTTACCAAAACATCATAAGTCAAATTTAAATAAAGATATTTTTATTCTGTAAATTTTATTTTGATTATTGAAAGGTCCTTAAGGGAGTGAACTAAACTCAAAACTATACTCATGTTATTTAATATTTTAGAGAAATTAACATTTTACGCGGTGAAAAATCACGAATATACATGACAATTCACAGCTTCTATCGACAAAAAAATAATAATAATAATAATAATAATAATTTAACTAGATTCATCGCAGTAGTTCAGTCCCTAAAATGACTCCTCAGGAGTAAATTGTCAAAGTTTAAAAACATTGCATTACTAATTTTTTGAGTTATGATGTTTTGCAATAAAGCGAAATCGTAAAAATCTCATTTTGAGAAAAAGTAGAAAATAGAAACAAATGCTAAATCTTACCAAATATTAAAAAAAAATAAAAAATTTTTAGAAGGCTCCTGATTTGTACAGCTCGCCATCTCTATTATTATGAACAATGAGTCTTTTTTTTCTCTAATTGCTTTTAAAATTTTTCTACATTTATGTGCACTGGGGTTTCATGACGCTTTGAATTGATCATTCGAAAGCCATAAAGCTGTCGATATCCTGACATGGTAAAATACCCAGGATTTGTGATATTTAGTTCTGTTAAAAGTTTTAGACAGCCTTGATAGCTTTCATTAAACTGTATTACTGCATCATACGCCCCGAATTTCACTGTTTTGTTGCCACAAATATTTAACACATTCTAAATAATTTGAAGTTTTCTATTTTATTTTTTATGCTCATTTTATTGCTAGTAACAAATTTTAATACTCATAAATTAGGTAAAATAGTAATGTAAACAAACATTTACGGTTCACTTCCGGCGCCAGAATCTTACTTTCGGTTTCGAAATCTTCCAAGTTACTTCGATTAAAATTCGTATAAATCAAGTTCTAAACATGATAGAAAGAAAATTCAAACGGATTTAGAAAGCTAATAAATTAAGCTTTAATATAGAGCCAAAAAATTAAAATCGGATTTTTAACCGAAAATTGCATTTGAAAGGTAGGCAGGCACCTTAACATGTTCTATCGGGTGATTCGAAAATTTTGGGGATAAAAAGACATACCTGCTAACATATACGGAATATCATTAACCATTTTCTTCAAAACGTAATTTCTTGGAATGCCTTAATGTTGCTATTTAAGACAAAAGTTACTGTTTACAAAAAGTGTTTAATTGTACTCCGTACTTGCTGACAGCTATGAAAATTTAAAGAGTGGGAGAAGGAACCTGTACGGTTCAGAATCACATAGCTGTATGTGGTCGCAAATGCCGTCTTCACATAGGGGAGAGGAGGGAGGATGGGACAGCTGAAACATGCCAAAATAAATCACTTTACTTTATTTCCAGTTTCACCACCAGAGGACGTATAGGTAGCTTCTTGTGATGCGTAGTTTATGTAGCTTCAACTTTCAGTTTATAATCGGAGAAATTTTAATTTCTTAGCTTCAAAATAAGTTTTTAACTTAATTTTAGTTTTATTTCTTTATACATTTAACTAGTAATCTAAAAGATATAAAGTATACTCATCTTAGTTAAGTCTATTTATTTAAGTCAACTAAATACTATAAGTACTATTTAGTTAAGTACATTTGGTTAAGTCTATAACTAACTTTCCCAGATAGCACATAAGTTTAAATCAAGCTTGGCATTTCTTTGAATTTGACGTATTAATACAAGCTTGAGAGGTCAATTCATTTTAAGCTTGGAGCAAGCTTGGAGATTACAAAAAAATGAGTCAGCAAATATTTTCCCGCCGAATTTAAGTCTTTGAATTGTCAAGCTTGAATACAACTTGATTACTGCTTGATTTGGAAAGCCACATCCACATAACAAATAATTTATCATCAGTCATAAATGTACTAGACCATAGAATTTTTTAAAAAAAATTCTATATTTCCAAATATTGAAATTCTACAAAATAAAATACAAATATACTACAAAATTGATTTCAAAATCTGTCGTTTATCTCGATTGTGGCCAATATTGCCCAACATGTTTGTTGCGATATTGAAAGTTTTAAAACGTGTGCTGCTTTTGAGTTTATATCATGCTTATTTCCTTATTAGTAGAGTCTATAAATCACACATAACATTGTTTTAATTTTGATTCATCCCATGGAAAAATAAAAGATGCAGGTCGGCATCGGGCAATACTGATCAATCTCGCCAAAAAACGGCGTGGCAACCATAACAGCCACTTCAAGCTTTAGTCATAACACCTCGTGTCAGATTGGCATGGTGGTTAGGACGCTAGTTTCCCACACCTAAGGTCCCGAGATCGATTCTAGTCGCGGACGCTAGAACGGAAATAGATTAAAATAACTTGATGTTTCAGCGTAGAGAAGGGAAATGCGTGGAAAAATAAAATACATAGGGCGAGTTCCCCGACTGGCACCCCATGTACTTAGGAAAATTTTTTAGAGCGTAGTAAGTTTGAATTAAGCTTGCTATGTCAAGCTTAATGCAAGTTGGGCAAGTGTAAACTTGAACACTTGATTCAAGCTTGCATTAAGCTTACACGCTTGAAATTTTCAAGCTTAATTCAAGTTTATTGACTTGATAAATCAAGCTTATTGCAAGTTTGATGCAAATTTTCTGTGCTGTCTGGGACCTTTACACCCACTATTTTCCAGTTACATAGGCAGTGGTCTAATTAAAGATCACTAATATGGTAATAATATAATAGTATAAATAATAATGATCAGTAATATGGTGTGAACGTCTTATCATTTTGTCCAACACATAAGAAATCAGAAACTATATGACACAAACAATCCCATTCCCCCTTTATTTAAGTAATAATCATCATGCTTAAAAACAGATGTACAGTTGTTAATAGGCAGGTTGAAACATATTTATATTTCCGTTGCGGCGGTAATAGAAAAAGGCACAACAAAGTGCAGACGTGTTTTATTGGATTTTAAGGGCTTTTAAAAGCGCGTTAGTAGGGTGTACTACTGAGAAATGCTTCTGACGGAAGAGATGGCCTTCAAGATTAGAGGATCGCTGACTTTGACTTTAGTGCGCCACTGTAGTTTGCCAGAATGGAAATGTTCTGCATTTTTATGACCTAGACAACGAAAATTCAAGTCGGTTCCGAACTCACAAGAAACTCCTCCTAGCATATCTTTCATACCCTGAATACCTTATGTCTTTGCTTTCAGTGCAAACGTATCGCTTTCATTTCACGTGTGTTTTAAAAATAAAAATACAGTAATACCAGTAGCGTAGACAGGATTTTATTTCGGAGGGGGGAGGGGGGTTCCGGGTATCGAATTTAAAGCTAAAGTTCAATTGTATTAAATTGTAAGCTAAGTAAAGGATCCCTTTCTGGGTGGGGGGCTGCAGCACCCTCAGGCTACGCCCCGGAGTAATACCCCTGACTTATGGGATAGGTGAGACTGACTCATAAATGCGTTCGTCGGGGTATAATTTCGATTATAAATATGCATTTACAAATTATTTTCAGGGCAAAGCTAGAGGGGGCATCTGTCCCCGGGCTCCGTAGACGTGTTTTATTGGATTTTAAGGGCTTTTAAAAGCGCGTTAGTAGGGTGTACTACTGAGAAATGCTTCTGACGGAAGAGATGGCCTTCAAGATTAGAGGATCGCTGACTTTGACTTTAGTGCGCCACTGTAGTTTGCCAGAATGGAAATGTTCTGCATTTTTATGACCTAGACAACGAAAATTCAAGTCGGTTCCGAACTCACAAGAAACTCCTCCTAGCATATCTTTCATACCCTGAATACCTTATGTCTTTGCTTTCAGTGCAAACGTATCGCTTTCATTTCACGTGTGTTTTAAAAATAAAAATACAGTAATACCAGTAGCGTAGACAGGATTTTATTTCGGAGGGGGGAGGGGGGTTCCGGGTATCGAATTTAAAGCTAAAGTTCAATTGTATTAAATTGTAAGCTAAGTAAAGGATCCCTTTCTGGGTGGGGGGCTGCAGCACCCTCAGGCTACGCCCCGGAGTAATACCCCTGACTTATGGGATAGGTGAGACTGACTCATAAATGCGTTCGTCGGGGTATAATTTCGATTATAAATATGCATTTACAAATTATTTTCAGGGCAAAGCTAGAGGGGGCATCTGTCCCCGGGCTCCGTAGACGTGTTTTATTGGATTTTAAGGGCTTTTAAAAGCGCGTTAGTAGGGTGTACTACTGAGAAATGCTTCTGACAGAAGAGATGGCCTTCAAGATTAGAGGATCGCTGACTTTGACTTTAGTGCGCCACTGTAGTTTGCCAGAATGGAAATGTTCTGCATTTTTATGACCTAGACAACGAAAATTCAAGTCGGTTCCGAACTCACAAGAAACTCCTCCTAGCATATCTTCCATACCCTGAATACCTTATGTCTTTGCTTTTACTGCAAACGTATCGCATTCATTTCACGTGTGTTTTAAAAATAAAAATACAGTAATACCAGTAGCGTAGACAGGATTTTATTTCGGAGGGGGGAGGGGGGTTCCGGGTATCGAATTTAAAGCTAAAGTTCAATTGTATTAAATTGTAAGCTAAGTAAAGGATCCCTTTCTGGGTGGGGGGCTGCAGCACCCTCAGGCTACGCCCCGGAGTAATACCCCTGACTTATGCGATAGGTGAGACTGACTCATAAATGCGTTCGTCGGGGTATAATTTCGATTATAAATATGCATTTACAAATTATTTTCAGGGCAAAGCTAGAGGGGGCATCTGTCCCCGGGCTCCGTACCCGAGGGCGCCAAATTGTACATCAAAATTTTCCTATTACATTTTGAATAATAGAAGGAGGCGTAAACATTTCAATTGTTCCCGGGCTCTGAAAACTCACGCCTCTGATTATGTTTAACACCTCCTTAAGCTACGTCTCTGATTATATTTAATTGAGGCTGGAGAAACAGAAACTTAAAGACTAAGAAAAAAATGATTTAGAAAAAAATGTTTAATAAAATCTTAGCGATAAGACATATATATGTGTGCCAGCCTTGGATAAACGGCTGCATAAGTACCTTTTTTTATATAGCGACGTATTGTATTATGTATTAACTCATTTAGTACAACCGAACAGATCCATTTGTTTAGTGTTTCTTTTTTTTTTCTTTTTAACGATTTATTTTATTTCGTTAGTTTATGAAAATTATTATGAAAGCAACCAAAGTCTATTACACTTTGATCTTAACCAAAAGGTCGAGAAGCGATAGCGACCAAAGTAAAAATAAAAAAAGCATAAAGCAAGCTCTCTTCCCTTAATCCTAAGTCAGTCTTCGTTCTTCTTCAAAAACCTAACACGCCATTGATGCCCCGCCTTTTTTCCTCTCCCCTTTCACCGTTCTAAGCTAAACCCCGACGAAATTTGAGCCATCTCAAACCCGCTTATCCTCTTTCCAGTACTCGCCGCCTCGCAGGACAAAATATGTCCCGCATAAGTTTTTGAGCATCCTAAAAAACCTGAACAGCGAACAATTCGAGGAAAAGGGCCAACACCTCCTAGATATAGAAAGCCTGGGAGACTGTCAATTTTATTGAAACAATAAAATTTAATGTCAAAATAAAAGTATTTAAAATTTCTGGTGGGTGCTACAAACACGGAAAATATCTCAAATTAAACATAATTGAAATACTTTTTTGATAAAAATAATTTTTTACGATCTATTTCTATATCATATTACATAATTAGTGGCAGCTAAAATTTTCTATTTGTCGTAAAATTAAATTTTCTATCTTAAATCATTAAAATGTTTTGTGAGGGAGTAAATTCATCACTAACTTGAAATAGTTTTACTTTGTGAAAGTAAATGAGTTATAAAGTCATTTTAGTGGACCTGGTGATTAGGTAAAGTTTCTGTGCTTAGGTATTGTATATCTCGTAGGTGTTGGTAGGCCAAGACTTTAAACTACTTCCAAAAGATGAATCGCGACAAAATTTTAGGGTGCCTCAAAATTTTTGAACCACTTCAAATCGGGAAAACGAGGTACTCCCTCTTTTGTCCGATTGAATAGTTCATTTGAACCGCCCCTTGAGCGAGTGGCACAACACTAATTTCGACGACAAAAACGATTATAAGTACCTCTAAATTTATTTTTAAGAGTTTTATTGATGCTTCTGATCGTACGCCAGCATGCATGCTTATGTAAATGCGTATGAAACCTATTTTCATGGACCCAGATTCTATTTTACCCGATTGAATAGGACATTCGAACCACCTCTTGTCTGAAGTAGCAGAGCACTACTCTGTAACGTTCAGTGCGACCAGATTGAGTAGATTTCAATTTTTTGAGGCGATTTTAAGTGAAATTTTGAGGTCCAGTAGAAATTGTAGTAGATTCCATTTTTGAGAACTTTAAATCTACTTAAAAATGCAATCTACTACATTTTCTACTGGGCCTCAAAATTTGACTTACAATCTACTCAAATATTAAAAATTACTCATTCTGATCACGTTGCATCACACCCGGCTCTTTCGCGAGGTTTTAATTAAAACACTGTCAACATCCAGGTGAACACGTTCGTCTTAAAGGAGAAATAATTTTTAATTTATAAGTTCCTTTTTGAAATTCTGGTGTTTATTTAAAGAGCAAGTGGAAATCAATTGCATATTCTGCCTTTGTGCTCTATTTAGAGCTATACTTTATGGTGCTGTAAGTGCGAGACAAAAATTGCAATTGTGCTTGTGCAAAATTGCAATTGTGCAATTGTGCATGCGGTTGCCCATATGTGCCTTTTAAGGCACATACGGGCAACCGCATGCCGGATGTGGCCCGCCACGGCTTTTGATCTGGCCCACGGAACATTTTAAAAACGCATATAAACAAACGGCCCGCCACTGATCGAAAATCTGGAAGTTTGGCCCGAGACTTCGCTAACATCCTAAAGTTTCACCCACAACTTTTCAAAGGTTGCCCATACCTGATTTAAGGTATTCAAATCTACAGTTGAAATCCGGAAACAGACAGAAGCTTGTTTCCAAGTATTAAGCCTGATAAGCAAAAATGTGCTAACCACTTCAGCAAGATTACTGGTAACAGGGTCTAGATCTCTAGTACTTACGTGGAGTTTCTGAAGAATCATACTATGATTGTAAAGTTCCTGTTTGCTGCTTACTTCCCAGTCGTCCTGACTTTCAAAAGTTCTGTAATGTGAATAAACTCTGTAATGTAAACAGGCGTCGCAGTCTGTCCTTTTTTTTTTAAATTCCTACTTCTATAACCAATAGAGTAAAATGTTTTGCTCCTTCAACAGTTGTTAAATGTTCTTTTAGATGTTAAGGTTTTGCCTATCAAACCATTAAAATACTAGGCTATATAAATAAAGCTTTGACGAAAATAGGAATTTAAAAAAAATAGGACCAACTGCGACGCCTGCGTAAATAATTCAGCAAATGTTTATGTTGAAAAAAATCCAGCCTATTAACATAAACCAATGTATCAACAGGAATAAAGTAGCCAAGGATATTCTAGGAAGTCCGGCAACTCTTTCCAGACTTTGGAGATGCCGCCGGAGGAGGCTAGTGTCCCCCCCCCATGAAAAATTTCTGGCTACGCCCCTGACCGGCCTGTATTTTTGACCTTTATCGAATTCGAGATTTCACTGAAATGAAAATGGGAATATCGGATATTTGATGTTGAAATAAAATCGATATGTCGATATTTATCGATTTTTGGCCCAGTCCTACTGAGGGGCTGCTGCCCCCCCTCAAAAATGGGACCCTTTACTTAGCTTACAATTGAACTTTATCTTTAAATTTGATACCCAGCCCACCCCGAAATAAAATCCTGGCTACGCCACTGTCAATAACACTAACTACGCCACTGCTTTAGACCCTATTTTGTATTTCTCTGAATTAAGAAAGAAAATAAAATCATTCCCCTTAAACGAAAAACAAGGTAAAAAAATATCTTAAACGAAATCTGCAGCAATAAAGCGAAATGTTATTTTGCTTACTACAAAGTCCTTTTGTGAGAGCGCTTAATACCGCCCCTGTATCCTTCATTAAAAGTGACAAGCACAACCCTAACTTTATTTCATTCTATTTCCCTTCACATGAAAACCCGCCACCATATAAACTTAACGTTCCGTTTTTTTTTTTGTTTTTTTTTTTTTGAGGGTGGGGGCAGGGGGACATATATTGAAGTTAAAAGTAGAAAAGGGATGTTTCATTAAATTTTAAACAAATATTAAATCAGCCAGACAAGTTGGAAGGAGGGAGTCCCCCCGAGGGAAAAAGGTTTAAACAACTTTGAGACACCACCCCCGCTCTTCCACGAGCATTGGCGTAAATTGGCATGTAATATTTGGATGGGGTGACAAAATGTTTCCGATTGTATAAAATATCATTATTATAAATAGCTCTGATACTTGAATTTTCTTAATTTTTTTTTCGGGGGGGGGGGATTGACCCCTCTTGCCCTTAGGAAGTAACGCCTATGCCCCCCGCCAAAAGCAAACGATGTTCGACCCACTCCACACCCACAGACAGATAAAACTTTAAATCCGACCACCAACCAAGAAATGAAACACCAAAGATTCGAAAAAAAACTTCAATTAAATGAAACATCCTTTAAACTCTTTTCGGCTCCTTTCGACTCAGAGTCGATAGAAGATTCGAAAAACTAACGAATCTCAACGATCGTATACAATCACCGAAACAGAGCGAAACACTGAATCAGTAAAGATTCGTTGCTGCACCAACTCAGTGACCAACTCACCCACACCCACTCATTTACTGTTTCAAATCATCTATCGACTCAGAGTCGTAAAGAGTCGAAAAGAGTCGAAAAGAGTCGTAAAGAGTCGAAAAGAGTCGAAAAGAGTCTTAAAGATTCGAAAAGAGTTGAAAGAGTAAGGGAAAATCTCTGGGAACGGCAAAGGGAAAATAAGTTTTCCTTCCCTTCGCACTTGGAATGTATTTCCCTTGAGGGCTTGAGATTCGAATCTGTAGAGAGTGAGTGTAAAGACTGAGCCACTCAGTACCAAGATTCGAATCACTGATTCGACTCATCGAATCATTGGCCATCTCTATTCTGAGGACAACTAAAATTTTGGTTATTTTTGCTTAAATTATTGTACTGAAAAAAGTATTAACCGGACAGGATGAAAGTCAAAAGATTAAGGTACATATTTTTCATTAAAAACTACTATTTTTGTGAATGTTTTTTCTTTAAAAAGCATCAATATTTGCTTATGCACTGAAAAACTTCTCAGTAAAATATGTTTACCTAAAATATGTTACTACAGAAAGAGACATTTCGCGTTGGGTGGAAAATCTTCAGGATCAGAACATCGACGCCCTGCGTTGTCCATGTCATCGTAGTCCATAACAAGAATCAAGGCATACACAAAACATGACCGGTAGCTCAATGACTATTGAAATTCATCCAAGAAACTATCCAGAAAAAGAAAAACCATCCAAGAAAGAGGCCTCATATCCTTCCGCCACGGGCCATGAATGATGCGCAAAGCGAAATCAGATGAAAGATCAAATTAGAATGAGGTTCCACTTCAATCAGCCGTCCGAAGTTATTCGTGCCAATGCGTAAAAGGCAGTACGAACACCCCCATTGGCATGCCACACACGAACCCGTTCTGGCAGAGCATCAATTGCTGCAGTTTGATATAAAATTTACTGTTTGTAAATAGAGGTTTGTTATTTTCCGAAATTATTAGCAGGTATGCAGTAAGAATATCTTATTAAAGCAAACGAAAATTAATCTGCTGAACGAAATCTAAACTGCTTTTTAAAATCCCTTTATATATTACAGACACCCAGACACACACACATTTATGTATAGATAGATATATATGCACACTTTATTATATTTATATTACATTTTAGAAATAACTTTAGTAGCTGCATTACATGCGATTCCATTTCACCAGTGTATCAAAATGTAATTATTTAACTGATACGGCCCATACCAGTTTCAACAATAAAAATAGTTGACTTAGCAGCATTCAAAATCCACTTTCAAGAGAACATACAAGTAAAATTTTCTATTCATGGAGATTTGTAGAGTGGATGACAATTAAGAGCATTTTACTACTCTTAACTGTCAGTCGGAATGATGAAACAATGTTCAGTAATTTATTATTTAACATTTTTTTAAGGGACGTTACTCAACTTAAAACATACGCGTCGAATTTTTAAAAAATCTTGATTGGATTTTGAGATTTTGCGAAAATCCTTTCAAACTGCGTAAATTTGTGTTCAAGCAACACGTAAAAACGACTGAAGCGAATGATATGAAATTGAGTGACATGATAGGTGGTCACTCAACTTAAAACATAGGTGTCGAATTTTTAAAAAAATCTTGATTAAATTTTCAGATTTTGCGAAAATCATTTCAAACTGCGTAAATTTGTGTTCGCACATCACGTAATAACAGCAAAGGTGAAAAAATGATATTTGGTGAAATGATAGGTGGTCACTCACCTTAAACTATAAACATCTAATTAAAAAAAATTGATCAGATTTCGAGATTTTGCGAAAATCGTTTAAAACTGAGTGAATCTTTGTTCCCGCATTAAGTAATCTATATAAATGAAATTAGACTTTTCTCTGTACATTTCTTGGAATTCAAAAATTTTGCGATTTCTATCCGTTTCAAGCACCCGGGAATCCGATGCGACCCTCAAAAAAAAGTTTGTCTGTCTGTCATTCTGTCCGTGACGCTTTTTCTGTTTAAGCATCACGTAAAAACGACTGAAGCGAATGATATGAAATTGGGTGTCGTGATAGGTGGTCACTCAACTTAGAACATAGGCGTCGAATTTTCAAAAAATCTTGATTGGATTTTGAGATTTTGCGAAAATCCTTTCAAACTGCGTAAATTTGTGTTCAAGCATCACGTAAAAACGACTAAAGCGAATGATATGAAATTGGGTGTCATGATTTGTGGTCACTCAACTTAGAACAAAGGCGTCGAATTTTCAAAAAATCTTGATTGGATTTTGAGATTTTGCGAAAATCCTTTCAAACTGCGTAAATTTGTGTTCAAGCATCACGTAAAAACGACTGAAGCGAATGATATGAAATTGGGTGTCATGATAGGCAGCCACTCAACTTAATACATACGCGTCAAATTTTTTAAAAATCTTGATTGGATTTTGAGATTTTGCGAAAATCCTTTCAAACTGCGTAAATTTGTGTTCGAGCATCACGTAAAAACGACTGAAGCGAATCATATGAAATTGGGTGTCATGATAGGTGCTCACTCAACGTAAAACATAGGCGTCGAATTAAAAAAAAATCTTGACTAGATTTTGAGATTTTGCGAAAATCATTTCAAACTGCGTAAATTTGTGTTCGCACATCACGTAATAATTGCAAAAGTGAAAAAATGATATTTGGTGAAATGATAGGTGGTCACTCACCTTAAACTATAAACATCTAATTAAAAAAAATTGATCAGATTTCGAGATTTTGCGAAAATCGTTTAAAACTGAGTGAATCTTTGTTTTTGCATTAAGTAATAATGACTAAAGCGAATGATATGAAATTTGGTCACATGATAGATGGTTGCTCAACATAAACTATAGGAGTCCAATTTTTTAAACATTTTTATTAGATTTTGAGATTTTGTGAAAATTCTCTCAAAATACGTTCAATGATGATTTCTTCAAACTTCACGTAATAACGACTAATACGAATGATAAGAAATTTAGTGATATGATAGGTAGTTGCTAATCTTAATTTATAGGCGTTGAATTTTAAAAATATTTTGATTACATTTTGAGATTTTGCGAAAATCGTTTTAAAATGCTGAAAATTGTTCCAGCATCACGAAATAAAGACTGCAGGGAATGAAACGAATTTGGGTGACATGATAGGTTGTCACTCAACTTAAATTCTAGGCTTCCAATTTTTCAAAATGTTGATTAAATTTTGAGATTTTGCGAAAATTATTTCAGTATGTGTAAATATTCATTCGCGCATCCCATAATTACGACTAAAGCGAATCAAATGGTATTACTTAGTTACTCTCTAACCTGTAATATTTTAACAATACATAAAAATTATAACTTCGCTTTCTTTACTTTGGCAACATACTACATTCATTCTGTGTGCTCCTACAATGCTGACGAAAGTTCTTGCTTTTTGGAAATTTGCATTCACTAACCCGTCGAGGACGGGTACTTCAGCTAGTTAGATCATATTATCTTACATTCACAGCCTTTAAACAAGCTGTTTCTAATGATCATAATTATATGATTTCAAACCACAGCCACTATAAGAATCCCATCTAATCCGGATTCGGTGTTTCTCAAATGCAAACAAAATAAACAGCATATTTTCAGTTTGTTCATTTTCGCAAGGAAGCTTTTAAGAATTATTTTTAATTTTATCGCTAAATCACTAATGACGGAACACGAGAGATAAATTATACTAGTCGCTGAAATAACTTCTGTTTTTCCCCCCCGATAGGTTATTTAATATATTCTAAAAATGATTTTTGAAAGTGGGGTACAGGCATTTATTAACAGAATGATATTTTTTTTCTTTATCTACTTAAAAGAATATATTTCACGAACTCGTGAAATAACACGTTTGATCCACTCTGTGAAATTACCCCATGCAGAACGAATAAATTATATTCATTCATCTTTCCGCAGTTTCGTCTATCATGCGTTCTTCAATCAAATCGTTTGAACCCAAGGTTGAAAGATTCAAGTTTCCTTTCCTTTTATAAATGCGTGTAAGGAAAAAAAAATAATAAATTATATTTTATCCCATGTGGGATCGTAAAAGGATCGATTAACTATGTGAAAAATTAATTCGCATCCTTTAATTGAGATTAGGTTTATTTTTTATGTACTAATTGCTTTACTGTGGGCATAAATTAAATTAAAATTTAAAAATTGTTTCTTTTTATTCACAACTCTTTCATGAAAACTTTACTGGGGTAGCCTGTTTGAACACAGAATGTGGACTTTGAGTTACAGTTCCTGAGAGGTCTGGATAATCAGTTTTTTCTACCCGTTTCACGAACTGGTCTACTGAAAGAAGTCAAGGATATATATCGTATATCCCGGCGTATAACACGCATAAGTAAATTTAGGCTGAGTCAAGCAATGTATTTTATGTTGTTACATTCTGTATTTTAAAATATGTGTATACCACGCACCCGAAGAAAAAGAAATAATTTTTCGAACTTGAAAGTGCGCGTTATACGGCAAGATCTACGATAAATGCATCAAAGCGGTCGAAATCACGAAGCTCTCTTTCTTGAGAATTCTATTCAAGAAAACTTAGTATTCAAAGGCACGGAACATGATAGTAGCAACGCATAGAACTACCACTAATTGAAGATTATTAGACCTTTGTCAACTAGAGATGGACTCGAGACGAAAAATTGGCATCGCGCATCTCGCAAAACAGCTTAAAAGCTTTGTCTCGTCTCGCAAAATTCCTATATCGTAACGTCAAAAATGTCTGTCCCTTCTCCTATAGAATCTGTAAAACTCTGTCTGGTTTCGTAAAAAATCGTCTCGCATCCATCCCTATTTACAACCACTATTTTAGAAAACATACTTGTTGTATTATATGAAAAGCAGTTGCTCCCCTAAGTCGCTATTACAAAGGTACTAAAAAATTAGTTTGAGATTCTCTTAAATCTTTCCAACATCTTTTTTGAGATTCTCTTAAATCTTTCCTTCTTTGTCTCGTTCCGCAAAAATTCGTCTCGCATCCATCCCTATTTTGAACCCGTGGCGGATCCAAGGGGGGAGGGGGGCTCGACCCCCCCCCCGAGCTAGGTATACTATGGGTTAGGGAAGTTATTGTTTTATGTAAATTTTCACGTGAACTGAAATTGAAAAAAAGAGCAATATATAAATAGACACCGGTTTGCAAAATGTAAGCTACAGATGTTCTTTTTGCCATAACTCCACTGGAAACCATCCGAGAGACTTGAAATTCAGAAATGCGAGACAGCATTTTATATTCAAACAATGTCCAAAGCATGGTTGTCAAAATTGAATACAATGTATACACTATGGAATCAAACAAAAACTTTATTGAACTCACACTATCTATATACATGTTTGTCTGTGCAAGAACAACAAGCAGATGTTACTGAGTATGAGACATGCCCTCCCCTTGCTGCAGTGGCTGTTTCACACCGTCTCTAGATACAGAGCATCAGATTGTCCAACAGTTCTTGAGGTAAAAGTGCCCATTCCTCAATCACCATCTGTTTCAGTTGTTGGATATTCGCCGGAGGATGTAATTGTGCGCAAGGCGTCTCCCCAAAGCAAATAACCCACACATCCTCTATGGAATTTAAATAAGGGGAGTTTGCTGGCGAATCCATTCGAGTGATATCTACACTTTCCAGTAGTTCCTGAACAGCAGGAGATATAAAGCATACTCAGCTTCCATTTAGTTAAGTCTATAACTAACTTTCCCAGGCAGCACATAAGCTTAAATCAAGCTTAACATTTCTTTGAATTTGACGTATTAATACAAGCTTGACAGTTCAATTCATTTGAAGCTTGGAGCAAGCTTGGAGATTACAAAAAAATGAGTCAGCAAATATTTTCCCGCCGAATTTAAGTCTTTGAACTGTCAAGCTTGAATACAACTTGATTACTGCTTGATTTGGAAAGCCACATCCACATAGCAAATAATTTATCATCAGTCATAAATGTACTTGACCATAGAATTAAAAAAAAAAAGGTTCTATATTTCTAAATATTGAAATTCTTCAAAATAAAATACAAATATACTACAAAATTGATTTCAAAATCTGTCGTTTGTCTCTATTGTGGCCAATATTGCCCAACATGTTTGTTGCGATATTGAAAGTTTTAAAACGTGTGCTGCTTTTGAGTTTATATCATGCTTATTTCCTTATTAGTGGAGTCTATAAATCACACATAACATTATTTTAATTTTGATTCATCCCATGGAAAAATAAAAGATGCAGATCGGCATCGGGCAATACTGATCAATCTCGCCAAAAAACGGCGTGGCAACCATAACAGCCACTTCAAGCTTTAGTCATATCACCTCGTGTCAGATTGGCATGGTGGTTAGGACGCTAGTTTCCCCCACCTAAGGTCCCGAGATCGATTCTAGTCGCGGACGCTAGAACGGAAATAGATTAAAATAACTTGATGTTTCAGCGTAGAGAAGGGAAATGCGTGGAAAAATAAAATACATAGGGCGAGTTCCCCGACTGGCACCCCATGTACTTAGGAAAATTTTTTAGAGCGTAGTAAGTTTGAATTAAGCTTGCTATGTCAAGCTTAATGCAAGTTGGGCAAGTGTAAACTTGAGCACTTGATTCAAGCTTGCATTAAACTTATACGCTTGAAATTTTCAAGCTTAATTCAAGTTCATTGACTCGATAAATCAAGCTTACTGCAAGTTTGATGCAAATTTGGTGTGCTGTCTCGGTTATTTGTGTGACAAGCTACTTTTTAAAAGCAATATGTAAAGGGAGGAATGGGACATTTTGAAGGAAGGAGTAGTGGGACACGCCCCATTCTTCCCTTCTATTATTAAACATATTAATCGTTTAACACTGAAAACACTTAATTAGATTTTGTTGTAACAATCATTAATTTTGTTATTGACTAGGGGCCAAGGCCCCCAGACTCGCTACGCTCGCTTTTCGTATGAGTCATTCGGCCCCTAATAAGGCTTATTCGTAAAAATGACTTAATTTCAACAGACAAAACCCGAAGATTGGATCAGATAGAATGTTACTGAGCTACACATTTCATGGTTCTTGCATGTTCATTCATACATAAAAATTCTTACAAATTTGCTTTAACCTTGCAAATTTGCCACCCATGGCGATTTTTCATTATTTGGCGACTTGCGTACATGTAAAGTTAATAAAAGCTACGGAAAAGATAAAATAGCCTGCCACCAATGGCGACTTTTCATAATTTGGCGATTTACACATGCTTAAAACCTATATTTACTGTTCATTTAAGGTTACTGGAAAACCGTTATCCATATTTTCATTTACATAATCGTTTGCAGGTTGGCGTACTTAACACCACGAATTATACCATCTCGTCTCGCTAGCAAATATCCAAAGTGTACTATAACTGCTGTAATGGCATAGGTAACGCCGCCAAATATTTCTACTGCTGGCAAATAATCCAGCTGGACGAGAACCGGCTTTAAAATAATCTGCATTTTAATTATTTTTAATTTTCAAGATATTAGTTATTCTGTTTTGGAAAAACGAATAATGGCTAATTCTAAACTCCTGTTGTCTAAGCGAACTTACTATTTGAAAATTGTGTGTAACACATTTTGAGTTACTTATTTCATATTATTGTAACCTATTTATAGAAAAAAAAATATTCAGCCTTCAGCTGAAATTAGTTTCCCCTCCGCTAAAGAGGTTTTTTGACAGAACCTTTTAATTTGTATTGGCAGCTATGTACAGGATGTATTTGCATGTAAATCAAACGGGGAGAAACCAACCGTTCTTCCAGTGGTGTCAAGTATTTTAAACAATCCGGTATTTCGGGGAATTCGAAGCCATTGCTTATAGCTAATTCTGGTATTGTCAATTTAATCAAACAATCGTAACATGTTTTGCAAAATTTGCCAATATCATCGATATCTTTGTAAAAGACTAGTTTTATAAAGTCCGTTGTCGCTCCTTTGGACAGTAAAGTTGTTTTGGAATGGGTTCTTATTGACTTTTTGAACCACAGTCGATCACAACAATAGCATTGGTGGATTGGACCATCAGCAACAGCTTCGAAAAATTTCTCAGCTAATTTACGAAATTCTAGTTCTTCACACCTTACATTTAGATCAGTATCTGTTCTTGGTCTTTTCGATGGTATATCTAGACAGAGTCGTAAACGTTTTCTGTCTTGTCTTCTGGATTTGGATTCCGTCTGGCGTCTTCTATTATTAAACATATTAATCGTTTAACACTGAAAACACTTAATTAGATTTTGTTGTAACGATCATTAATTTTGTTATTGACTAGGGGCCAAGGCCCCCAGACTCGCTACGCTCGCTTTTCGTATGAGTTATTCGGCCCCTAATAAGGCTTATTCGTAAAAAAGTCTTAATTTCAACAGACAAAACCCGAAGATTGTATCAGATAGAATGTTACTGAGCTACGCATTTCTTGTTTCTTGCATGTTCATTCATACATAAAAATTCTTGCAAATTTGCTTTAACCTTGCAAATTTGCCACCTATGGCGATTTTTCATTATTTGGCGACTTGCGTACATGTAAAGTTAATAAAAGCTACGCAACAGATAAAATAGCCTGCCACCAATGGCGACTTTTCATAATTTGGCGATTTACACATGCTTACAACCTATATTTACTGTTCATTTAAGGTTACTGGAAAACCGTTATCCATATTTTCATTTACATAATCGTTTGCAGGTTGGCGTACTTAACACCACGAATTATACCATCTCGTCGCGCTAGCAAATATCCAAAGTGTACTATAACTGCTATAATGGCATAGGTAACGCCGCCAAATATTTCTACTGCTGGCAAATAATCCAGCTGGACGAGAACCGGCTTTAAAATAATCTGCATTTTAATTATTTTTCATTTTCAAGATATTAGTTATTCTGTTTTGGAAAAACGAATAATCGCTAATTCTAAACTCCTGTTGTCTAAGCGAACTTACTATTTGAAAATTGTGTGTAACACATTTTGAGTTACTTATTTCATATTATTGTAACCTATTTATAGAAAAAAACCAGGTGATGCCTATTCTACAGCTTACGAAATATTGTAACAATAGATTAAAGCTGTTGTGAACTAATGGTATTTAAATATATGTAAAATTATGTGGCATACTTTTATGTCGCATTTTTGGGACACGTTTTTCATACAATTTTCGATAAAGAGGGTGAGAGATAAAATGACATAGTCATTAATAGATGGAGAAAATCTGCACAGAAAAATGCACAATTCCAACTGAATGAAAATTTCAAAACCTTATTCTCAGGTGTATTCAGCAGACGATAAATTACGATAAATTGCGCCAAGCATTAGAATAATCTCCTCAAAATCGCACAAAACCGTTTAATTTTTCGCCATATTAAAAAGTCGCACATTTTAGTCTCCGAAAATTTCTAAATAATATTTTTAACATATATTAAGTATAAAACATTTCATAAGTATAAAACATACATAAGTATAAAACATTTCATTCCTGCTCTGATTTCCCATGCACACGATATTTTAATTTAAAAACAGCCTTACAAATAATCTAGACACACACACAAAAAAAAAATCGTTATTCTTTTATTTTACTTCAAGAGTCTGAATCATTTAATAAACTTGCCGAATGTGGCAACTTAAACGGCGCTTTTTGCACTGTGGGGTTACAATTACGAAATGGCGGAAAGCAAAAATTAGCCTTTTGCGATACGTTTTTTATCGATATCTCCTAAAATATTTCGAATTTTGAAAAAATCGCTTCGAGGTGTGTCGGGAACTGTCACGGAAAATTTCCGTGCAAAATTTGGTAGGTCTACGTTCACCGCGAGACACATTCAAACAAACTAACTAACAGTTTACGCAGTGTTTTATTAATATAGAAGAAATATAGTTTTTATTTTGGCGTAAAATGGGCGTAATTCTAACTCATGTTTGTAAATTTCACGCGATTCTAGATACTTGGAAACGCTTTGTTGCAAAGGAATGAATGATTTTATGCCAAATCTGGCAACCATTCTGTTTATTTTTTCAGTTTTTTATTAATATCTTCTAAAATAATTCGATTTTCGAAATTTAACTCAGCTTAGCAGGTTCCTCGGAATTTTTCGAATCTGTGGGCACCTTAGTCGAAACTCAAATCCCCACGGTTTAGGAGGAGATACGCTGACAAGCTTTGACAGCGCCAGCGGCCTTTACTTTTTTTTTTAGAATAGAGAGAAACACAATAGTCTCACATTAATATTTTTGAAAATTTACTATCCCATGGGGCACTAATTAACCATAGTGGTGATATACTTGTAATTCCTGCTCCACGAGCTATATTTTAACAGTCAGAAACACTGTATAAAAGTGCTTCGTCGCAGTGTAATTTAATGTAATGGCTTTTAATTTTATTTAAAAAAATTATTATTACTTTTGTTTTAGAAGGTGCCACGAAATTCTAAAAAGAAACACTCACAGACACAGAAGAGTTGTCAAATAAGAAAAATATTGCAATTTGGAAATGGTTATTAAAGGAAAAAAGAACATTCGAGAGGTTGCAATATCCATAAAAATTTCAAAATCAGCTCTTGCACGTCATGTGAAAAAATGTAAGAATGCATTTGATACAGATTCCATTGCTTACAGAAAAGATTTAGTAAGTGGTATGGTTTTCACAACAGACCAAGAAACTTTTAAGTTCTTCGGAAAGTAATTTCGTTTTTAACCAACACAGGACTTAATAGCATTTTTCCTGAGCCAACTTCACACTTAAGTCACCTAATCATAATGTATTTTGACAGCTTATGCAGCAAGCTTGCTTGCGAAAACAGTTTCAGTGATTCTACAAAGTAGTTTCTGGTTGGTACTCCTTCAAATATGGAAACTGAAAAGTGGCATTTTCGACATGTTCTGGCTTTTCGTTATCGAAAAGGTAAAAATACCGTTTAAGGAAGCAAAATAATTATCGGATGTGTATGAAGATGTATTCAGAGAACGCCAGTGCCAAAACTGGTTTTCAAAATTTTGATCCGGCCGTTTTGATGTTTCAGTTGGGGCACGTTCTGGAAGGCCAATTGAAGCGGATGGAGACACAATAAAGGCATTAATTGATGAAAACCAGAAAATAACAACTCATTAGATCGCTGAAAGATTAATTTTATCGTAATCGACGATTCATGACCACTTGAAACGCCTCAAAGCTCGACATATGGGTGTTTTTATAAAATGAAATGACTTTCCAAACACCCAATGTAAATGATTATGGCATCACTGCCAGTTATATGACCCATGGAACTTAACAGGACACAAGTTCTATTTGTCACCCCAATATGGAAATACATGGAATCTAAACTTCTCAGATTCACGGAAATCCATTGAATTAAATTGCTGTAACTGATTGGTTTTGTGGATTTATTTATCGACATCCACATATTTCCCTCAAATACCTTGAAGATAATCGTTTCGGAAAAAGTACAAGATAATGTGGCAGCCTTCTATAAAATTTTTTAAGTTTAAATGAACGATATAAATTTACAACAGATCGGATTTATACCATTGCCATGAGACAGGAGTTACAACAGTTCAGATATCACCAAAATTTGTGGCTGCAAGAGGTAATAAGAAAGTGGAACAAGCAACTTCAGGAGAGCGTGAAGAGCTTGTAGCTGTATAGTGAAGCATCGTTTATACGTTTTTATCATTTATACGTTTTCCTGAATTTTCCCAATGGATTTTAATGTTAAGTAATTTCATTTATACGCTTTTCTGAAATCGAAAACTTCATTTATACGTTTTTTTTTTTACAACTGAAGACGAGAAAAACTGTGTGATGCAAGTTTTCAACAAGCTTTGGCAGGCTCTAATTTTATGCAAGAATATCTAATATCCGACAATTTAAATGATGATGTTAAACAGGCACTTTTAACTATGTACAATGAAATTTTTTCTGTACATTCCTATGCAGTCGTACACCCGAAAATTACAAAATATTCTGTACATGCGCAATGAATATGAACACAAGAACCAGCTGTACTTTAAATTCAGAATAAAACTGACAGTATTACATACCTATTGCGTATTTAGTTTTCGTGTTGTAATACAAGATGTAGAATTTTAATTTAAATCTGAGTTTTTATTGTTGGTTGTTACGAAAATATACGTACGTTTGAGAATTTTGTTTATACGTTTTTCTTATTTATACGTCCCCCCCCCCCCAAGTCCCTTGAAAAACGTATAAACGGTGCCTTATTGTATTATGCAACTGGACATGCAGCACCGCCTGTATTTTTTTTCTCGAGTACCAACCTCGTGTTGCTATGTGATTCTGATTCCTTATTATGTGCCCAATCTCCCCTTAAATTTTGTACCAATGATTATGGGACAGCCTGTATATAAAATTCTTGCTGCAAGACAAGACACGCATGAATAAATGAAAATCATTTTTAGGACATTTTGAAATTCGTCTTCCAAGAAGATTCCCCCCTTTCTCACATCTTTTTTGAATGAAAAGATAGAAAAAATCGCAAAAATTTTTGCTTTAAAATGCTAAAAAAATTAATGTGAATTTTATGTTAGGGCTCAGCTGGTTTGTTATTAAAACCCTGTTGTAAATCTCATTTTTTTTAAATTAAATACAAAAAAAGTCATTGCTTTCCCATGTGAGAAATATTTCATTTAGATTGTTTTGTAGCTTCATATATCATGGGCCGTCTAGAATGTGATGCATTATCGCATCATGCTATTCTGATGTCGAACGTCGATATTTTGCATATCTAATGACAGGGACGCTAAGACTGCCCCATTCTGTATGCATAACTGCTTTGTCACAGCATGTCATATGTATATACGAGGATTTACAAGCGACATTTAACGTATCTGGAATAGTGTACATAAATAGATCACTGCACAGCTCTTGTCACAGTCACTCAGTTCATCCATCAGGAGACATCGGGCAACGATGTCAAGGATTTTGCATTTAAGATTTATTCGTTGTTGAGTGGCTCGAATACTTCGCTCCTTTGTCTCTCATGCTGGTTGCAGTTGTACTGTTTATTTCCTAGTTCCATATCAGATACTAACTCACGCATTAAGGAGCTTTTAACAAAATAACGTAAATGCAACTTATTTCCCCACCCTATGGCTGATGCTGCTCGAATTTAATGTGTTATGAATGATAGTTTTGTCCTGATTGTTGGTTAAGTTGGCCTCTGCATTGCCTGCTTAAATCTTCATCAAACACAAAAGAAAAAAATAATATATATATATATATATGTATGTAATTATGTATGTATCAGTGGCATAGCCTCGCAATCCCCCATGAGGATTACTTTGTCCTACAAAATGTATATTTTTCGCTCTCTTATCACACACACGTGTATGCATGTATATGAGTTGCAGTGGTCGTAACCCCCTATGAAAAGTTTCTGCCTACGCCACTGATGTATATGTATATATATATATTTTTATTGAAAACTATTGAATAATTGCGAAGGGCATATTTATATGTATAATATAATAAATAATTAAGTAATATTTTTCATTTCTTTATTAGTAAATTCCTAAAGAGTTACATTTAAATTCAGAGTACGTAAATGTTATTTTTAGCATGTTATTTACAAAATAACTCAATTTCTGTCCATGATATGATAATTTCTGTCCATAATATATCCTCTATACCCATACAGTGAATAATTCATCGCCAATAGAGGACGTGTTAGCAATAAATTATTTAGTTACGCTGCAGAAGCACTCACACTAACAATACCTTAAAGAGTATTGAAAAGTTTCTGTAATAATTTCCGTGAGGCAAATTTGCATATTTACAAATTATCACACCATCCAGTAGTGATACACTGCTGACGACATATAGAGGCTGCGGTGCTGACGTTTTGGTCACACTCTTTGAGTCATGTGACCACCTTATTATAGCTACCTCGAACTAAAATAGTCATACCCTATTATTCATATGTATTTTTGCTTGTTAACAGATGTGATTAAAATGTCTGTACCATAGCCTGTATATCTCGTCAGCCACGGTAATGATATTTGAAACTCTTCTTTTCAATGAATCGCTGATTTCGGCTGTAGTTGGCTTTAAAGTTTTATGGAAATCCTGTATTTACATAGGAATTCGAAAACCTGCTTAAAACTCGATGTGTACAATATATTTTAACACTGTAATTATAAAAAAGAAATGTCAATGCTTCAGCCAAGGCAACAACATTTATATATAGAAGCCTTAAACACATGAGCAATTGGGTCATCACAGTTTTTTTCACAAAGTAAAACTATTTAAAATTTCTGGTGAATGATACAAATTTTACAAAATATCTTAAGTTGAAGATAAAAATTAAAATGTCTTTCAAATAAAAAATATTTTATTATGATCTATTTCTATATCATATTATATAATTAATGATGGTTAAATTTTCCTATTTGACGTAAAATAAAATTTTCTAGCTTAAATCATTAAAATGTTTTATGGTAGAGCATATTCACCACAAACTTTGATTAGTTTTACTTTGTGGATTGAAATATGTGATGTACCTAGAGGACCTAGGGATGGCATAGAAGTTTCTGTTCGTATGCTTTGTATATCTAGGAGGTGTTGGCCAAAGTATCACTATGAAATAGGCAACCGTAGCTGACATATATGAAATTTAACTGACCACCTTTTGTAAACAATAATTCTGGACTTGTGAAATAGCAAAACAAATGCAAATAGCTCGCATGGTGCCTATAAACCTTTACATTACTCAAAAAATTTGCCGTTTACAAAAATTAGGTAGTTATATTCCGTTCATGTTGTCCGTCATGGGGAACATAAACAGAGCAGAAACAAAAGCTTTTATCCACTGGATAGGAAAAAGAAGAATACTTTGTAAAATAAAATCGACATTAACAGATTTAGCTGGATTTATAAAGCGAACGGTTTCTGCCGAGAATTACAAATCGTCATTTTTAGTGTTGAAGACAGGCTTTTTATTCCACGCATGTTCGGAATGTTTTGCCATTCCCTAATCCTTCTTTTCATTAATGCTGCTGATGATGAATGGATTTCTAAATGTTTCCGGACTCACTCATGCCAAATTTCTGCATTAAACGTATTAGTTTCCAAAAGTTAGTTTTCCTTTAGCATTACCAGTATGTTCTGAATATAATTAACCACTTTCTGTAAACGGTAATATTTTTATACATGATTTCTTATGACTGAAGCTTTAAAAAATAAACGCACAAAAATGGAGTTCAGAAAAATTGTGGTAATGTGACCCAAAGATTGCCGTTTATCAATTAATAAATAAGTCATTGATCATTTATCACAGCTCAGGACAGGCTTTTTTAGCAGTAGGGTGCTATTTTGCTAAATCCCAGAATTTTGTCTATGCATTTTTGTCTACGCGATCTTGTAGACAGGTTTTGTAGACATGAACTGCCACGGTGAATATCTTTTCAAATGTATTTGATATATAAAGTGGAGGGAGGGGCGTTAGTAAAATGTTGAAAGTCGCACAAGGTTTGCATTTTTTGATAATTGGTCGCTAAATTTGGTGCCAAAACGCGACAATTTACTATAAATAATTTCGAGTAAAATGCCCTGCGAATACTGTAAAATAGTTTTAGTAGGCGATTTTAATATAGACTTCAATTCCGAAGAAGTGTTTTATGGAACAGAGAAGACAAACACGGTACACTCATTATTACTTTCCAAATGGTATTTATAAAGGTGAAGTATAGTTTGACTATGCCTGGCGAAAATCGTTCAAGAACTTTGGTAATCGATTTTAATATAGATTTCAATTCCGAAGAAGTGCTTTATGGAACAAGGAAGGAAAACACGGCACACTCATGGATTATGATGCCCATTCCAAATAGTATTTAAAATGGTGAAGTATAGTTAGGGTATGCCTGGCGAAGACTGTAAAACAGTTTCATCTGGCGATTTTAAGATAGATTTCAATTCCAAAGATGTGTTTTATGGAACAAGAAAGAGTTGATTCTTATTTCAACGCCCCCACTCTCGCCAACCTAAAAGTCGCTGCACTTTGGAGAGCTTTGCCGTCATGGGTCTCTAGGAATTATGCACAAGTTTCATCCTTCCCAAAAGGACTAGATGAAAACTAAATTGAAAAAATTAGCGATGAACGCACCAGTTAAGGAATTTGATGACAGTTAATTATTAAAATTACATTAACAGGCAACTCAAAATAAATAAATAAGTAACGGAAGGCTATACTTACATGTGGTTCCAAATCGTTATTTTACTTATAAATTACGGTTGCCACATAAATACGAAAATTATCATGGTAACTGCATATGTTTAATTATCGCCACCTTGGCGAGAGTCCGGGCGTTAAAGTAGGAATGAACCCAAGAAAGACAAACACGGCGCACTCATGGATTATGATGCACATTCGGAACAATATTTAAAACGATGAAGTATAATTGGAATATACTTGGCGAAGATTGTAAAATAGTAGGAAATTTTAATTCAGATTTCGATTCCAAAGATCGGTTTTATCGAATAAGGAAGAAAAATACGGCGCACTCATGAATAATGATGCACTTTCCAACGTAATGGAATAAGGAAGAAAACTAGGGCCGACGCATAAATTATGATACGCTTTTAATATATAGCACTTTGGTACGTATTTAAAATCTGAAAGTGTTTCAGATTTTCTTACTTTTTCTTTTCCGATTGGCAGAAAGTTGAGCAGCAGAACTAGGTACATTGTCAATGCATTACTATCATACCATCATTCCTATAAAACGTCAATTTCCCTTATTTTTTTTTCTGCGTAAGTCTTTTGCTGATTTCATCTATCATTATTTTTCCTAACTCATGTTGAATGCCATTATTGAATCAATATTTTAGATTTTTATCAGTTTTCTCACTTAAACATAAGCATGATTAAGTAATTAAAAACTTTGTAAAAAACACACATAAGAAGTAATAGGTAAGAGGATACGCACGTTTCGTTCAAATTTTTGAACGAAACGTGCGTATCCTCTTACCTATTACTTCTTATGTGTGTTTTTTACAAAGTTTTTAATTAGTTTATCGTTTTACACCAGTATTTTGAGTGATTTTTCATAAGCATGATTAGTACATTTGGGGTCAAAATACGCCCTTCTCGAGCAATTAATTAAAATTTTATCACTGAGAAGTTTAAATCTTAGTTTTTTAAGATTTATAAACATCTGTATAACACGCAAGTACGTGAATTTCAAAAGACTTTATAACGTTTAATATACCGGGTGCGCAAAAGTTCTTTACAACTTTAAAAATTCATAAAAAAGGAAGAAATGCAGATAAAGACGTGCGGTTTGTACGTAAAGGCTTAACAGGAAGTCGGATTTTTTTTAGAAACAGTTCAACAACAACATTTTTAGTTATAAAAGTCACCCGTAGAGGGGGATGACATGCGACAGATTCAGCAGTATTCGGGTTGCTTGAGGTTGCAAGATCGCGTGACCTGCACGATAACCCGACCTCAGCCCGGTTAACCTCTGATTGTGGGGCTACTTGAAGTCACTTTTGTACCGTTCATTCCCTTCAACATTGGCCGATCTGAAACATTCTATCTGTCGAGAGGTTTCTGCAATTCATTCCGACTTGCTGCATTCAGCTGTAACGGGCGTTGTGAGTCGCCTTACTTGTGGCGTAGAATGTTCTGGAGGTCACGTTGAACATTTGTTATTGCCAGAATAAATGAATGAAGCGTACTGCTGTCCTACTCATTGTGTTTCGGGTGGTAAACGCCCTCTACTGGTGACTTTTTTAGCTAAAATTTTTCTTGCGTTTAAAAAAAATCGAACTTCCTGTTAAGCCTTTGCGTACAAACCTTTTCTTTATCTTCATTTCTTCCTTTTTTATGAATTTTTAAAGTTGTAACGAACTTTTGGCGCACCCGGTACTTTCGGTTTTAGAATAGTAACACTTTTATTTTATAGATATCAGCAAAAAAGATTTAAATGTTGTTTAGAAAATTCATGAACTTATGCATTTGTTAAAACGTGAATCGATGCAAGAAATACGCGAATTTCTAAGAATTTCATTTCTTCTAAGAGTTTACTATAAGGTTAGGTATATATGCTTAGGTTTCAAAATACTAGCAATTCTTCTATTGTATAAATACCAATTAAGTAAATTAATGTATTTGTTAAATCGTGAATTCAATTATTGAGAGAAATAAATTTTCCTTTCACATGTAAATACTTAAATTGTTTTCACTTTCTTTCTTCTTTTTTTTCCCGCCACAGTCACTAGAAACTAGTCTCATGAGAAAAACTGCAGTATTTTTTGTTTTTTTACAGTTGAGTCGATTAAAATCGAGTTACCTGTAATCTAATCGTAACCCAATTTAAGATTTTTTTATTGATTTTGTTATAAAATTACAACAAAAGTTAATGAAAAGAAAAGGGGGAAAAAAGATTAAAAGAAAGCTTGTGTTTATCAGTGTTACTTTTTTCATTCATTTTGCAGTGAGTATCCCTGATTGGGACTTCACCTTAATGGTCTTTCGGCAAATTAAAGTCAGTTAGCTTTCTTTGTATATTTTTTATGACTTTTTAAAAACTTTTATCATTTACGATTATATAAAATTGATCAGATGGTACTTTTATCTGTTTGTAAACAAAGAAGAAATGACCACATTTTTTGTCCCTTTTCAATTAATGTTTTGAGTTTTTCAGGAACTTCAGAAGCATCTGGTACGTCAAGCATTTTCAAAATTCATTGAAAAAAAAGGATAATAAATCTTATATAAAAAAAGTCCTTTCTGTTGAAATTACCAAGGGTTAATTAACCATCACAGATGATTTTCGTTTTTTAACAGAACTTCCGTTAAAAGACAGTAAAAATCCTTTTTTCACCAATAAGGGAGATTCTCCTGTGAAAACCAGGTTGATGATGTCTGTGAAATTCAGATTTTTTATAACAGTGTATGCTGTACAAAAGTAAAATAATGTGAGATTTTCTTTTTTCTTCTTATTTTACTAATTCATGTTAGATATCGCAACTGAGTACGACGACATTTTGACGTCATGAGTTTAAAAACCAGTTAGAAATCTAAAAATCTACTATTATAAAAATTTTAAGTATTTTGTTTAGTGCGCGAGCAAATCTTTGCGAATTTTGATGATTTTTCAGCAACCATAATAATGAAAGGAAGCTTGCGTTTCTCAAAACCGTGGAAAAATCAGAAGTCGCTACAAGGTGGAAAATAACAATTAACGTAATACATAGAATTCGCTATAGGTTTGATGACGATCGTCATATGTATTCCCAAAAATCGCGCTAAATGTCGTCAAGTTTGACGACTTTTGGTGGTATATATATATATATATATATATATATATATATATATATATAACTTAGATATACTTTCTTTTCGCTGAATTCTAGCAACTTAACAAGGTCTGGCACAAAAGTTACGTCATTAGCCAAATAGCTCAAAAATGTTTGAAATACCGATTAGCTAAAAATAACATCAGTATCTCAACTTAACTTTAATAAGCTCTGATGCAATTGAGAGTAAAATGAGCAAACAAATTTTAAACATGTGCTCTTCTAATTAACTTCATAGCACAGATTGTCCACTTTTATTAAAACAATTTTGGTAGGTTACCAGTCCAAATCACGAGATCAATGTTATTGTTGAACAAATGAGCTTAAAATATTACACATGGAAATCAATAATATACCACCAGAAAATTTAGATTATGCATCGTGTACGAAAATGATAACGCGATTTCATTGTGAAATACACCCTTTAATGTAACACTGGTTCTAATTATTCTTTTCTTACAAACCAAGTTTTATTTTAAGGAGCTTAACGCCTTCTTTTTTTCTTTCTCCTTTAAACTTTTTAAAAGCTCCAGTAATTTTTTAAATATTAAAATTAATTTTTATCCACCAGACCCGGAGCTACTGGTTGCTGATTGGCCGGGGCTCGCCCCTCCTCTCAGACTTAAATTTTTTTCTCTTCCCAGCGCTTAGGAGTGTATTTTTTCTTTTTGTGTACTGAGTTTTTTACTCTGGAATTGTTTTAATTACTGTGTTTTAAAAAAAACTATAAAAGTTAAACTAACAAAAAAAATTTAAGACTGTCTACTTTTGTCCTGTTCCTTTCTGAACAACCTAAAGAGGACTTTGATTTATTAATTATTGTTTGTATAATAGCCACTTGGCTTGTTGTGATTCACTTTTTACTGTGTTCTGAACTCAAGCACCCATTTTTTAGTGTTCGCATCTGTGTACCTTTATTTTTATTCTGTTTGCAACTGTGTACCCCTCCTCCCCCCTTGTATTATTATCTTGGAACTAGGTGTATGAAGTATAATTTCCTTTAATATAATGTCTTATGAGCAAAGTTGGGGGTGTTAACACCCAGGAACTTCGGGAACAAAATTAGCAAGCAAGCAATGTGAAATAGTTTGCTCTTTCCATGGCGTTTGCAGAATCTTTCCAAATAATGGACTCAGATGCGCTTAGAATACTCCACTAGAGAGGACATCTGCTAAAGTTCTCAGTCGCATAACGCTAGCGCTGTGAACTGGGAGACGAAAGGTGCCTGGTTCGGAACCAGGCCGCGTCCACCGACCTAACCGTTCGGAGTTTTCCGTGGTTTTTCTCCGAAACGTGTTAAGACTCCTTAGAAAGTCCTCTACGGGGGTCAATCCCACCCTCGGCCTAGATCCATAGCGTAGGTAATTGGCCGTAACCCAGATTTCCATTTCTGCTGAAAGTCTATTTATTTTATATTCATATATTTTCACTTTAAGAGACCACGATCTCTATACACATACTTCAGATTTTGATTAAATATTGAATATGGCACAAAGGCTAGACTAATGTGTAATTTTTTTTTTTTAGTTTGGTGAAAAATAAAAGAGAAAGCGAGATTGCACTTCATTTAAAAGTCGTGGCTGTCGTCATGCTGCTCAGGAATAAGATCCCGTCGTTGGGGCTTTGTAATGGAACGCGTTTGATGATTCGCACATTGATGCCTAACGTGACTAATGCCGAGATCTTGACTGGCCATATATTTGCCACAGCCTGTATTTTCACGTAGGATATCGTACGTTGCTTTCTCCTGATCAGCATCCGAAAGTTGTGTCAGGGTTAAGGTACTCGATACGCCAAGAGAGCGAAAATTAATCAAGTCGAATAGGGTTTTTACTAAGAATTCCGTTTACAGTGCGGTTTTAGTTTAATGTCAATCTCATTTCAAGTTCGTTTTTGCAAATACTTTTTCTTCACATTTTACTTATTTGGCTTAGATATGAAACTGGATATTATTTGAGACGTACATATGATAACGCTGGTCGCATGCCCCCCTCTAGTAGTCAAAATGAATTCAGAGTACTAGAGCATAAAAAACTCCATTAGTTTACAAAGTATACTTATCTTAATTACTTAAATATTCCAATTTATTCTGTAATTCTAGTTTTTGACCTAAGATTACTTTTCCCATATTTTTCAGTTTTAAGGATTTTACTCTAAAAGTTGGCGATTCATTTCTAAATTTAACGTATTACAAAGTAAATCAGCAATATACATTTTTAATTTGAATTTTGTAAAAATTTTAAATGACTGTAACTTTTTTAAAAATTGAGATATTTGCATATATTTAGTATCATATTAAAGGCTTATAAAATATTAATTGAATAAGATATACGCTGGTCATCCTACTTACCTCTTTCCGCTCGAAACTACGCTTTAAAGGAAGAGTTCATTTTCTTCCTGCAAAAAATTTAAAATTTCATCCCAGACTCTATATGAAATGGAATGAGAACCTGTTTATAGTGCGTGAGTAATTTTTACAACATACCCAAGTTTTAGTCAAATACCCTTGTCAAGAATTGTAGAAGCGCCATAGATATTTATGGAATATTTAAATAATAAATTTTTAATGTCTAAACAGATAAAACTCAAAAGTTTTCTGTAAAATGTATTACGAGAAAAGCACCTTATCGTATTACATTTATATTAACTCATTGCTATTGTCACACCAGCAATATGAAACCAACCCTTTGATGAAGTTTTTCGACAGAAGGTAATCTGAGAATACTGTGCAACGGTCCAACAACACCGTATCTAGCCTTTCTTTGTGTGGCAATTATTCATCAGTTGGACTTTGAAAAAAGAAAAAAAAATCCTACTAGAGTGAAATAATAATACCATTGCTATAGAGTGAATCATTGTAAAGAATATCGTTATACAGAGAACTGCTTTACATCAATGGAAAGGCAATTAAGTCAGGATTGTTTAAAAAATATCGTAATAGACAGAATTACTGTTATAGAGGGTATCGTTGTAGGGCGATTCTATTGTACTATCCCTCTTCTTAACTCTTTTAAATATTACCTCACAGTAAAAAAAGTTAGGGAATAAAAATCTCCGAACGTAAAAAATTCCCTTCCGAAATGTTAAATTAATTCCTGAATATTGAATTAATGCTTACTTCGTATATCTCTATCCGTTTAACAGTGGGCGGTTACATTAATAAAGTTGACGCCCTCTTGATCAGTCCCATAGAAAACATTTCAAATCAAGGCGTTTACATAAATAGTAACCTCCTACAATCCTGACCCATTCCTAAATAATAATCACTACAGTGGAACCCCGATCTATCGTTCCCGCATTCATCGCTTTCTCGTATTGATCGTTTAAGCTGTTATAAATGAAGTTAAACCCACATTTATCGTTCGCCAAAAAATCCTTTTCCCGCGTTTTTCGTAGTATTATATTTTTCCGGACCGAAAAGTAATCGAAATTCAGATGGATCCATATGACATACAAGCTTAATTATTTTCTGGTATGATTTCTTGGGTTGATGATGGCGTAGATCAGGTATGGGCAAACTACGGCCCGCCGGAAGGTTTTATCCGGCCTGCGGGTGGAATTTTTATTACCCGGTCCAACGAAAATTGAAAGAATATATATATTTATATATTATATATCCATATATTAAGAATAATGAAGATGTCTTGA
This sequence comes from Cheiracanthium punctorium, assembly GCA_038373885.1. NCBI lineage: Eukaryota > Metazoa > Arthropoda > Arachnida > Araneae > Cheiracanthiidae > Cheiracanthium > Cheiracanthium punctorium. The sequence continues at coordinate 147,009 of JAWZYV010013601.1, read as the reverse complement.
AAAAAGTGCATTTTGAGTTCGAACGCAGATTTCAAGATATCAGTGCCATTCAAACAGAATTGGATATTTTTACCATGCTTTTCAACGTAAATTGTGAAGCAGTGAGGTCCGATTTGCAGCTTGAATTGATTTAATTTCAATCTAACAATCATCTCAAGCAGTTGTTTCTAAATATGCCAGAGTTTTACAAATCATTATCGAAAGTAAGTTTCCCAAATTTAATATCTCACGCCCAGAAAATCAGTGCTGTGTTTGCATCATCTTATATATGAGAACAAGTGTTTTCTACTATGAACTTTAGAGAGAATTCTTTCAGAAGTAGACTGACAGATGAGCATCTAGCCTCGTTCCTTAGAATCAGTACATCTCACTTCGAACCTCAATATAAAAAACTTTTAAAAATGAAATCGCAATTTCATTCATCTCATTAACATATTTAAATTGTGATACTTGTATATTGTTCTTGAAATTTTAGAAAAACGTATCTTGGCCCGTCAATTTTTTTTTTTCGATTTTCGGCCCGCGACCGAAAAAGTTTGCCCATCCCTGGTGTAGATGCAGAGCGTGTGACTTGAAATTTAGTGATTATATTTCCATTAGCGACGTATCTTAAGAATGGAAGAAATGTGTGGTGATGCATAAAATAAAAATAAGGGCAAGTAGCGGAGAATAATATTCATGCCAATAACACTGAGCCTATACTACTGCCAAGTTTATCGAACGCAATTACAGTATTTGAAATTGTATGAACTTTTATGTACAAACATGAAAACACAAAAAAGGCAAGAAAAAATTAAAATTTTCGTTTAATTAAAAAAATGAACGAAAGGCCCAGTGTAAAATTACTGATTTTTTAGAAATAAATATCACTTATGCGTTGCTTTTTCCTACGCACCCCTTGAAAAACGATAAATCGAGGTTCTACTGTATCAACTTAACCACATACAAAAACAAATAAATAAAATGCACAAACACTAGACCGTTAAGATTTGCTGAAAATACCAACTATGAGAAAACATCTCATGGACCTTACGACGCACTTCTTTGAGAACTTACACAAACTGCCAAATGAAACCCTGGCTGAAATCCCCGACTATGATTACCGCGATCCACAACATCGCAAACGCCCTCGGACTGCCTTGGCGTCCCCGGACATCACCTAGATTCTCACTTTACCTTGCTCGAACATTGTCCCTGTACATATTTGAACATAGATATTTTTGATTTGAATTTCATTCGTCTAGTACTTACTCTCACTGTTGCATCTTATACATCTTATACATTTTCTCACTATATTCACCTGTATTTTTGTACATATTGTATATATTGATTTTTACACTCTTTTCATGGTTCTAATTTTGTCTCACTGTTTTAATTTTTGATCCTCACACTGTACTCCATTTCATGAAACTCATGGTCTTACTGAGCAACCCGCCCTATGAAGTCCGTGTTTATACACGGGGGGAGAGTGGGTCAGTCGCCATCATCTTCCAACTTTCTTGTTCCTTTCGCGGTTTTCCGCACCCTTACCTTGCCACGGCTCATTTGTAGGTTTGCCAGACTGTTCTTTAATGACATTGACATGCTTATTGCCCTGTCTCTTGGGCTTATTTCATGATTTCGCAAAACTCTCATTTATCATTACACACTGGAGATAAGCGTACCATACGTTAGGTGCTCCTGTAAAATCGAACTTCATGTCATGTCAGACCGTTAAGATTTGAGTTTCGGAAGCGAGAAAGATTAGATTGAGCTTGCAAATTAATCGAAAAGTGGTGTCAGTATGATGAAGAAAGTATGATATTGGTTTGTAATACGACTACTATTTGGCTGCTATAGGGCAACTACTGCAGCTGATTCCTCTGACATTTCAAGTCACTTGTCGTGAGAACTAGCCATTGTGTAGCACAGAGTCTTCTAATAAAAATCATAATTCGTCATATATATGCTACTTTAAATATGGTTTGATGTGTATCAATTGTTCAAAGAAATCGATTGTGTTTGTTCAGGTTACCAACACACCTTAAAAAGAAAAAAAACACGTGGTGGCTGTGCCGTATGCACGCACGTGTATTTTACTTGAATATGTATACGCAGTCGCGTAGCCAGAAATTTTTCATGGGGAGGGGGAGGGTTACGACCACTGCAACTCCCATATATGCATACATGTGTGTGATAAGATAGTGAAGAATATACATTTTGTATGGCAAAAAATTCCTCATGGGGGGTTATGACCCCCCTAACACCCCCTTGGCTACGCCCCTGTCTACGTAACGAGTAATATTTTCTTTGAGTATCGTCGGGTTCATGAACGAAAACAAGTAAACAAAGAATTAATGTGTTAGCATTTTATAAGTGACAGGTCAGTGATCCGAAAAGTACGAAACAAGTGGCGTACAGTTTTTCATCGAGATATCTGGTAAACGTTTTATCAATACCAGAGCGGCCAAGTCTCCGGCTTTTTCCGGGAGATTTTCCACCACAATTTTTAGACAGTTTTACATTGAATTAAATATTTAGACTTGTTTTTACCCTCCGCTAAAGAGGGTAATAGTTTTTGGCAGACGAAAAAAGTCGTGGATGATGATTGATAGTAAATAAAATCTTACAGATCTCACGGAAATTTGAAACACACCAAGATCCGACACATGATTGGAATAATGGATACTTGAAAAATTTCAAAGTAACGTCAGATGAAACAAAAGGGGAAACTGTAAGATTTTGTCAGAGCGTCTGCGACTGGCTGTCAAGTTCCCGAGGTTCCGATTTCATTTTTCAGAACTTGGATTTGTTTCCAGAGTCGCGTTCAAACTTTTGTCCCTCCTCGGAGCAAGTGGTGGTGTTCTGTCGTGGCATTTCTAAAATTTTCATTTTTGCGGGATCAGTGTGAAATAGCTCGTAGGCTTGGTATTTCACGCTCTACTGTTCAGTATTACATCGTTAAATATCAGAAGAATATACCCGGGACTGTTGTTCAAGGCCGCGCTGGCCGTCCTCGCCAGTTGTCTAATCCGGAAGAAAGTCATCGTGAAACTAACCGTCTATTTATGCAAAGAAAAAGGGAAGATCCAGATTTTCGTGCTCAAGAAGCGGAATCCAAATCCAGAAGACAAGACAGAAAACGTTTACGACTCTGTCTAGATATACCATCGAAAAGACCAAGAACAGATACTGATCTAAATGTAAGGTGTGAAGAACTAGAATTTCGTAAATTAGCTGAGAAATTTTTCGAAGCTGTTGCTGATGGTCCAATCCACCAATGCTATTGTTGTGATCGACTGTGGTTCAAAAAGTCAATAAGAACCCATTCCAAAACAACTTTACTGTCCAAAGGAGCGACAACGGACTTTATAAAACTAGTCTTTTACAAAGATATCGATGATATTGGCAAATTTTGCAAAACATGTTACGATTGTTTGATTAAATAGTGAAGAATATACATTTTGTATGGCAAAAAATTCCTCATGGGGGGTTATGACCCCCTAACACCCCTTGGCTACGCCCCTGTCTACGTAACGAGTAATATTTTCTTTGAGTATCGTCGGGTTCATGAACGAAAACAAGTAAACAAATAATTAATGTGTTAGCATTTTATAAATGACAGGTCAGTGATCCGAAAAGTACTAAACAAGTGGCGTACAGTTTTTCATCGAGATATCTGGTAAAAGTTTTGTCAATACCAGAGCGGCCAAGTCTCTGGCTTTTTCCGGGAGATTTTCCACCACAATTTTTAGACAGTTTTATCTTGAATTAAATATTTGGACTTATTTTAATTATAAATGTGTAAGTAAAAATTAGTGGTGGAAAATCTCCTGAAAAAAGCCGGAGACTTGGCAGTTCTGCAATACAGATGTTACCTAGCGTTGTCGGAGGAGTTTCGATGTAAGACAAATTAAACTCGCTGAGCATGAAGGTGGACAACAAGCGGTCCTGCGAGATATAAGCATCAAAGTCTCCGACCAGCAAGATTTGTGTCGTGAGATATAGCTTGTATCCGTGCTAAATCTTAATCTTAACGGCGTTTTTTTAATAATTTAACAGTGATTGTAACATACAAAGCTTAATTTCTGTTAACGCTGTGCCCGGAGCTGCAGCCTAATCCTAATGTATTTTCATAATCGGCGACCGCGCAATACCGATGCTTATAAAGTCCAGAGTTTATGTAGAAGCGAACATAGGTTTTGACGCCCAAGATGTAGACGTACTGGCTCCGCCGTCGTTTATTCGTTCGGACACCTTTAATGCAATGTAGATTATTTTCCTACCAGAATTTTCAAAGAGACTTTAATAACAGAAAAAAGTATTTCTTTCATTGTGGTAGCCTTCATTCAAAGTCAATAGAAGCATATTAAAAAGCCTGACCTTCTTTTGGAGGTCGCATAGAGTTGAAGACGAGACTTTGGCGTGCAGTTAGACTGCTTTAGTTACAATCGTTTCTCCGGCTGTTAACACTGCACGCTAGGGGTTGCCGCCTTCAAATTGTTCCGCGAAGAAGAGTAGAGTTAGAAATTCCATGTTCTTTTTTTCAAATATTTTACGATTTTATTTATTAATTGTTCTAAATATATATTTGAATGTATTTAAAATTGCAGTATATTTACATATGCATGCATTTAAATACGAATAAAAATTTTAGATTTGAAGGTAATATGTTGCGGAAATAAAAAAGAAACAGTGGACAGTTAAAAATTAATCATCATTTGGCTTTTGTACGAAGAGAAATGAGAAATCGCGCGTGAGAAATTCCATGTTATGTTCTTTTTCCTAGTATTTTATGATTTTATTTATATATTCATTGTTCTACATTTATATTTGAATGTATTTAATATCGCAGTATTACATACGGCTTTGCAATAATTCGTTTCTGTCACTGCTATGCAATAGAAGTAAGGTGTTAGAAGGGGAGGGGGTTGGCTTTAGAAAAGTACATATTTATTGATGTAATAAAAAGAATGGAAAATATGACCTATGTCAGAGGTTCTCGAACATTTTAAGTCACGGAGCACTTTTGAAATGGGAAATTCAACGTGGAGCATGAAATTTTATCTCAGCTATTTACAGTTGTCGTGAATTTCATGACAAAATGTTATTGATAATACCAGACAATTCATAAGATTTCATCGTTTAATTTCCCCTCCTTTCCTTTATACATAGTCAATGTTTTGACTGGTGTTAATAAATGATTTTTAAGCGCTTTTAAACTTTAAAATCGGAGCACATTTTAAGAAACGCTCATATATGCAAACGAAATAGCTTTTTCTGCTTTTCTAGATACTCGTGTATGCCAATAAAAAATGTGAGGGTAAACCAATAACTGTATGAAGAAGAGAACATTTTAGATCGGATCCTCAATGAGGATGAACCATTCGAATATCAAATAACAGACTAAGAAACCATGCAAGGTGTGTTGAAGTCAACAAATGAAGATTCGGATACAGAAACCGATAAAATTCTCTTTGATGAAGGGTTAGAATTAAAGGAAAAATATTTGAAATTCCTGGAATAACAGAAATGTGTTACTGACCAGGAAGTGATGGTGTATAAAAATAGCTCTAATTAACCCTCTCGTCACCGAATTATGAAACATCAGAGAAAAAAATCTGTTTAGCATTTAATGCATCTTAAATACTATTATAAATCATGCAAAAAATAGTTTATTCTAGTGTCGATTAATATTAGATTTTTCTAATATTAATATCTGCATTTTCGAAGCATTTTGTTATGCTAAAGTTAATTTAAAAGGATGCACATATTAGGTAAAGGTTGAGGAATAAGAAAAAAAACTATACTTAGCTTAAAAAGAAAAAAAAAACGGTAAAAAAGCAGCGTAAATATTTTCTTAATTTTTGTCCTGAAACAATGAAGCGAAAACTGAAAAAATGATCTAAATGGACTAGTACTGCAATCTAGGCGCGATTTATGCATCTAGTTAAGAGCCTCATATACTTTCTACATGAATTAATGATATTGATATCACTGAAAGAAAAAAATACTAAATTCAATTGTTTTTTCTCTAAACATTGCTATTTGAAGTAGGAGCCTCATATGAGGTTCAGGGTGACGAGAGGGTTAAAGCATTCTAAATTTTTAAAGCAAACAACATTAGTAAAAACGTTTGTAAATAAATAATTTATGTAAAAATTTCATTTGATGCATCAAAATTTTGAATTTGCTTACTCTGAAATAAGCGTGGTTTTATGAAATTTAAATTTTATTATATAAAAACTGTTTTAAATTTATACCCTGAAATCCACAAAATCTGCGCAAACACTTTCTCCGAGCGGTGCGAATTTTTGGGAATCCACCGTATTATTATTATTTTTTACTTTGCACATTTTAGCCAGCATAAAAAGAGTCGTATAATCCAGTAAGTTTATAGGTTATTATACACACTGCATAAAATATATATACTCTGTTAATTCATGGATTATTGAAGTTTTTTTATTTAAACTAGTGGCGGAAAATAACAAAAACAGGACTTGATGTTAAATATTTTAATGAAAAAGTGTCATTTATTTACAGGTAGAATAAAAATGTGTATTATTTTATGACTATAACCATTAAAAATCTATTTATGTATGTAATCCAAATCAATAAAAACACAAGTTAGTACTAAATGCACAGTACATTTCGCTAAATTACTGTTGGACGGTTTTTCACTTCCACTAGCTAAAATGAAAGAACTAAAAATCTTTTTTTTTTTTTAAACATAAAGCAATAACTTTTAATGGTGTAAAACTTCTGGATCCCTTTTTCCTCACCAGACACAATATCAGATAGAAGAATGTTCTGTAAATTACCGTTAAAGTGCCCCTCAATCTTCAAGGAAAATCTCGATATATTTGCGGAAGAGATAGATAAACAATGAAAATCAGAAAAATCGTGTTTGTTAGCTTGATTATATGATAATTCAAGGTTTTTTTCAAAATTAATTTTGATAAATATTACATTAGATTTATTTTAAAGCACTCAGCATTTCCAGATCATGTGAATAAGTTGAGCTTGGATCGTAATAATAGCTTTATTCGGTATTTTAAGAACGAATGAAATTCATGTGAAAAAACGGGGGAGGGCATTAAATCGAAGGAGGGTGCTTTTGCGGTATTTCACGGTACAAATAAAATATTGAATTAAATGATGGACGAATCACTAAAAAAAATCTGCAGGGTATCGCACAAATTTGTTTTTACTCCTTTTCCTCATAAATGATTTATTTTGTAAATTCAAATGCAATCTTTTATAGCCTTAACATAATTTGTTTGGCGGGGAGGGGTTGCCCCCCCCTCTGGATCCGCCATGGTGCCATATGTGTATTTATGGGGACTTATCTCAGGCTTCCAAACAACTGAGATAACGAGACCTGAGAGTCCGATTATCATAAGGGTAAGAGGAGTAACAGCCCGGGGCCCTTTAAAAACAGGGGCCAGCCCCTAAATCTCACAGCTATATACATTAGAAATTCATTATATCATATAGTAAATCAGTATCAAATAGTAAAATCAATTATATCATATAGTAAAATCAAATGTTTCTGTCACTTTATTTTCTGAAATATACAGAATATAATAGAATTTATACTAAGTATTTCTAATACAGAGCACCTCCTATTTTACATATTGCAAATATTTAGTACAATATTATACTACAATAATGGATAAAACACTCTAGATCTCATGGATTAATAAGCAGATCCGGGGCCCATGCTAAAATGTGATAGTGGGAAATCCCCACTTAACACTCAAAATTGTATTAAACTTGGCAAAATTAGATACAGAGTAGGCGAACTCGGTAAAAAAAATTTAACGAAAACTATAATTTACTTTATATTTCTGGTACACTTGGCAAATTACGTAAACCCAGTTGGCAAAAGTAAAAAGTTGGTAATATAGTTCATAGAAAATAAATAAGTTGGTAAAAGACAATGTTTGACTTGGCAGTTCATCGACATCTCCCCCCACGACCCCTAACGGAAGTTTTAGCAATGGCTCTGATGCCTGCTAGTGTTTTATACTGTTAATTTATAAACAGTTAACATAAAGATTTCATAGGTATGTCCTGAATTTCTTGAATGATTTTTGCTTTGAATTTATACGTGCATATTAAATGCCTTATATGCTTAGTTTTCCTGCAAAATCTTGTGTACCGACGTCAATTCATACTCAAAATAAATGATTAAATAAATATTATCACGCCAAAAGTATTTAATGACATTTTAAAGAATTATTTGGTACAGATAATTTAAGAAAAGACCATAATTTTTATTTTCACTTTGACTGAATTACAGTAAGTTGTATTTAAAACAAATAATAAATCTTTTGCGGTTTAAAACAAAGTCAACAGTAAAAAAAAAATCTAGAATTTGCTTTCTGATTTAATTTTAAGTTTTTAGCTGTATATCTTATTAATTTTTCACTGAAACAAAATGGTCAAAAGAAAATCTTAAAAAAGTCGTTCTTGGATATACACATTAGTTTTTTCTTTCATTGAATTAGTAGTTTGTGTTTGGTTAAAAGAATTTAGCATTTTATAAAATAGATTATATGTATATGAACTTTACAAGTTTAACATTTACTTTCTTACCGTTACAAAGACGAACGGTTATTATTCTTTGTTGTTACACACATCATTGTTAACCCATATTAATCTTTCATTATCCTACAAGAATCAGTAATGCAATTTTCGTCCTCGCTTCAATCTGCATCGATGTTAATATATAGGTTTAAACCAGAAAGTGGTTTATCTGCATCTATAATCCATATCTATAAAATGCTAAAACGCCGGACAAAACATTTAATAAAGAAGGGTTTTCTATAATCGTTAAACTCTCTTTTTTTAATTTTATACAAAAGCCAAATGATGACTATTTTTCAACTGTGCACTGTTTCTTTTTTATTTCCGTAACATATTACCTTCAAATCCAAAAGTTTTATACATATTTAAATGCATGCATGTGTAAATATACTGCAATTTTAAAAACATTCAAATATATATTTAGAACAATTAATAAATAAATAAAATATTAGAAAAAAGAACATGGAATTTCTAACTGTACTCTTTTTCGCGGATCAACTTGCGGGTGGCAACCCCTAGTGTGCAGTGTATAACAGCCGGAGAAACGATTCCTGCCAAATCAGTCTGACAGCACCTCAAATCGCCAGACAATAATTTCGTATATTCTTGTGCTCCAAGCAATGAGTTTTGAAGTTTCTACTAAAATTTCAATTTTTAACTGTTATTAATAACAGTTATTCAAAAATAATTAACGACTGATAACATTATTCAAAAATAACGGAAACGCCTATCCGTTGTTTCTTTACCATTAAAAGTTACTTTCCAAGCGCACGGGTTCAAAAAAGCACTTTTTTCAAGCGACGAATTTTTTCAACGAATGAAGTACATTGCTAACAGCATAAGTTAATTACATAATGCACTATGTGCAATTGTAATGTAGATTGTTTAATTCTCTGAGAAAGTATTGGTGTGTTTTAAAATTGTTAAAACACTACGAATACCTGAACTGCAGGATAAATGCAAAACAATTTATTCCGCTAAAGAGCAAAAATTTCCGGTCCACATTTTAATCGGTTTACCCATTCCTATTTGAAACTGACGCAAATTTGATTCCCTTCTTCCCAAGTCGATTTAAGGCTTATAAAATCAGATTATCTTTAGTCTAATCCTAACTTCATTGGACATTTTATATCGTCTTGGAATGAAATTGCAGCGTAAGATAGTGGAAAACGTTAAATAAAATAAAAAAAACCTTTTTAACCGCTTCAGTTTTTTCCCTGCATTTTGAAAATTGAAAAAAATATTTGTGATTTCACTTAAATGACTCTTTGAAATACCTATAATTAAAAAACAAAAATTTTGAATTTAATTTACAGCCATTATTTTTAATGATAAAGGAATTAGATCCACGAGTCTCTAAAGTCCGGCATAAATAGAAAGTCGTCTGATTGTAATTTTAATTAATTTATGAATATTGCTTAAAACTTAATTCGATGCTTACTTTAATTCTCTTTGTTGAGGCTGCAAACTTATAAACTTACAGATTTCTTTTCTTTTTAATTACAAAAACGGCACGTGAGTTTGAACATAATGGAGAGCTATCGCCAGAAAATCGGATAGTCTCTCAAGACATGAGAAGGTATCTATGGATACATCTCTTCCAGCCGAAATTTCGAAAGTAGTTAGCATAATCTTAATCCAGAACTTCATCTGTGTATTAGGCAGGTACTAAATTTATGTATTCGCGTCTTAGTTCATTCATATCGCCTCGAAAAGTTGCCTTTGATACGTCATTGCCACAAGACACTAATTCTATTTAAAATTTTTTGATTAATACTTAATATGGATTATATAGATCGTTAAATATAATGATTGTTGTTTGGACAATGCATAGTTATTCTAACAAAAAAACTACTTTTTAAATGTAATTCATCAAATTTTCTTAAACTTCACATTTCCTATTAGTTCTTCACTTTGAAAAGAAATATATTTGATAATATGTTGATAAAATGTTGATAGCCATCAAGTTTTTCAATTTTCGATGATTTATCGCCAAGTTTAGAGCCAAAAATAAGCCCTCAGAACTGAACCAAGATTGGCGATATCTTCCAAATTAGGTTAGAAACTGGCAAAAGTAACTGTTTATTATAAAGGAGGTGTATAGCTGACGAAGATTGTAAAATAGTTTTAGTGGGAGATTTTAAATGGATTTCAGTTCTGAAAAGTGTTTCATGACACAAGAAAGGTAAACGCGACATAATCATGAATAATGATACACTTTCCAAATAGTATTCAGGGTTTTCATTGAAGAAAAAAAATGGGTGAGAATTTTTCACCCTTTCTCTCAAACTGAGCGAGATTTTTATAAAATGGGTGAGAATTTTTCACTAATAGATTTGGGTTGGGTAAATATCCAGTGAGTAGGATATTCATTCCTGTGTTGGGTAAATACCCAAATTAAGGTATTTATAATTTTTAGTTATTTTTATTGCGTGGAACGGGACCTCCGAGTCTAAATCAAGCGCAGTTACATGCAATAAAAGTGACGCAGTTTAAGATCTCATCAGGATCAGAATGTTCCCAGGAACCCCCAGGCCCCTTCTTTTTTTTCATTCATAGACTTTATAGTTCTTGAGAATCCACTTTTACACTCTGTGTTCTTCATTATTTCTTTTCTTTGAGAAACCGATTTGTAGGGTGCGCGAACTTCTCGCAGTAATAATTTTTTAATGCGAGAAAAAGAAAAAAAATTCGAGATTCTCGCGTTCTAGCGCTCTAGTGAAAACACTGGTATTTATAAAGGTGAAGTACAGTTAGAATAGGAATGACAAAGATTGTCCAACAGTTTTGGTAAACGATTTTAATATAGATTTAAATTCTGAAGGAGTGTTTTGTGGAACAAGAAAGACTAACACGGCAACTCATGGATTATGATGCACATTTCACATAGTATTTATAATGGGGAACTGCAATTAGAATATGCTTGGCAAAGATTGTAGAACAGTTTTAGAAGTTAATTTTAATATGATTTCTATTCCAAAGAAACGTTTTATGGAGCAAGGAAGAAAAATAAAGATGACGCAGGGATTATGATGCGCTTTTAATATATAGCACTTTAGTGCGTATTTAAAATATGAAAGTGTTCCAGATTTTTATTTGTAATTTTTTTAAGATCTTAAAATATTTTTCTAAATGCACTAAATATTGATTTCCAACTCTGGATGCACTTCTGTTATCATAATTTGAACCCATAAAAACAATGCAATTTTTAAAGGCTGTTAAAATATATTGCTTCCTTTGTGCGCACTAATTCCGTACCTAAAATTTAAGCATAAATAAGAGATAAGCATACCCTTTACTCTTAATCGAGGCTCAATAACTTACGCAGTTTCGTGTGGAAGGGGGGGGGGAGTAACGTTCAAACAATTCCCCTTTTAAAACCGTGTAATAAATTAGCATTCTGATTTTCAATCCATCAATAATTTTCTCATTATCTTGTAGCAGATGCTAATTCGTATCGATACTTTCCAGGACTTTCGAACTTTAAAGAAATGATCAATTCAGTTTAATTGCATCCCCGAAATCGGATATCAGTCTTCCGCTGTCGGATCTTAATTCGATGGATGCTAATTTTCGATTCCAGTTTATATCTCTCCACTGAAAGATGCTGTGGATAATCAAACTTCTCAGTTAACACCGAAAATTGGCGAGAGATTAAAGCATTATTATTCGATACGATTGCTGTGGTTACGTAAAATGTACTGCATGCACAAGCAACCGGTAATTAAATATACGTATGAAGCAACTATACCGTCTTAATATTGCTACGCTATTAGATTCATAATTACGTAATGAAATGAAGGACTAACTTTCAAAGATATGTATCAATATCAATATGGTTAGAAAACTGTCCTCAATCACTTCGAAACAGAGAGCGCGTTTTGTACTATAGTAATTTTACGATACTCCCATTTTCTGATCTGAGCGTCTATTCATTTATATTAATATTCAGTTTTACCGGAGTGAAAAGTGACCTCCTGATAGCAAAATAATTCTTATTTGTATTAATGGAAACAATGAGCAGTGCATTTTTGTATTTGTCCATTTAAATGAAAAGTATACACTTTTATATTTTATTTTTAGCATAAAAGTGTCATCACTTAAGTTGTGAAATTCAACTGTCAAACGGAAACTAAACTCATGTCTAGAGATTTTAAATTTGGAAAACTGCAATAAATGAAATGGAAAGAAATAAAGTAATAATTTAGTTGTGCAAGAAAAATATTCAGATTTTATTTTTTTGGCATTGAAGCTGTTATGCATTTTTTTTTCTTCTCATGTATGTGTCAGAAGATCCTTCGAACTACACATAAATTCTGCTCGATCATTCCTAGCAAATGCAGCGATGTCATGTACTGCCAGAACTGGTAGCTCCTATAATAGCAGTTTCTAAACAAATTTGTGGTGTAATATTCAATCAATAATCAATATTAAATCAAGTTAAATTTCAACAATAATAAATTTTATGAAACGTTGAGCAACCAGAATCATAATTCTGCTATATAATTTGTAACGTACTGATTGGTACGATCTGATTCCCGGAATTTCGAAAATACTCCAATCAAATCGGTTTGGTTGATGCAATGCGTAAGCCAACAAATTTGCCAGGTCGCGGTCTCTGCTGGTCCCAGTTAATAAATTTGGGGAAAATTGTAAAAGCTCTGGGAAAAAGAAGTTTCTTATATAGCGGCCAACACCAACAACTTTTAATAAACGGAAAGTAGATTTTAGAAAGTAAAATTATTGCTGAAAGATTCGCACTTTTTCACAATTTTAAAAAATATTCAAAATTACTATTTACAGAAAATGATTAATGTCCTCCCCGCATCCTATGTCTAGCTATGGCTGATTATTTGCCAAGCTGCTAGGTATGTCTTGTTCGAAAAGGTTTTCTAGTAAAGGATTTATTGTATTAGTAGCTTCTGTTACGTTCGAATACTATAATCCTATATTTTCTTCCCGCGAGGTGAGCATTAGTTCCTAAGTAGAAAAATGTGACCTAAATTCTGTTGCTTTTTTCGGTTTTTCAGAATTTTTAGTTTTACGAGAATTTTTACAGGTTTAGGAGTATGTGCAAGTATTCGGTATGGCAATAAATATACCACGCGCACGCACACACATACACACACACAGAGAGAGAGAAAAAAAAAACTGTGCTTGTATATTATGTCTGCTATTAATAATCAGTTTTTTGCCTTTATCTACGAACTAGAAAACTGGAGTATGAGTTTTGCGCGTACACCTTTCATTTGTAGCTGTTGTTTGAACGGGCAGCTGTCAGCAACATCTTTGATTTAAGGTATAGAAAAAAGTGTGATACGTGTTACTGCGATTATAAGTGCAGCAAAGCACATGAAATGGGGTACTCTTTTTATGCAGAATTTATTGCTGTACAACCTTTAAAATATAAATTTGCTCGCGCATTCAGCCGTTTTCAAAAATTTTCTGAAAACTGTAAAAACAGCTCATTTTGAGTCTGATTTTATGACGTAGGAGCCAACACTCGCCTCGGTGGAGGCGATAAACCGAGAATATTTATATTCAGACATAACTGAAGTTATTAAAACAATGAAACATTTATCAACATTTTTTTTTCAATTTGTCTTTTCCCCCTTAGCAACTGATTTATATCATCTGCTTACAAATTGAAGGATTTTTTTTGTCGGAAAAATTTTTGTAAGTGGCAAAGAGCTTAAGAAGATGTGCTTGTTTTTCTGAGCGGCCTGTTGGCGGAGTTATCTACTGAAACTCTATAAACTTATAAGGTAAGATAAATACTTAAATGAGAAATCGTTGGCTTAGAGATTAAGAGCATGTCCATTTCTACCTGGATTTAATTCCCACTCATACCCTGGTTGTTCCAATTTCCTTTCTCTGTGCTGGTAAAAACTTTCATCGTGTTGTCCATTTTAATCCACGGGGATTTATAAGCGGTTTCCAGGAATGAAGCACGCAAGTCCAATAATAAATGTTCCAAATACAACAAGAACAAATGCTTTAATGTAAGAGGTAATTGAATGGGGAAATGCCTTAGGTTATGCACTAAAGATGCGTTCGGGCTCATTCTTTAAACATCAGCATGAAGATTTTTAATTTGAGCTCGAGCAATATTCCTTAAGTCGGAGGCCGAGCCCTAAATTTCAACTAATAATAAATAAAAGCCAATTACTTCATTGATAGAATATCATAAATTTAGCCGTTTGTGCAAATTGAAGACAAATGCAATAGCAAACTTAATGAAAGTTTCTAATTCTTTACATTTAAGTTTATCAAATAATAATAATTAGTTTATTTCTAAACTTTCAAAATCTGGCTACAATGAATCTGTTCAAGAAAAGAGAAATTTCTCACAGAGCCCGACCACAATCGTGAATTACATTGCCCGTCTCATCTGTACTATAGACCTATTACAATAATATTCAAAGCTGCACAATACACAAAGTCTAAGCAACCACAAGTTAAGAGTAGTTTCTTAAAATGCTTCAAAGTTACTCTTCATAACTCTTTTGGTCCTTAATATTAAAAATACTATTTAGAAAAAGTGGTTGTTTATAGTCCGTACATGCTATGTACCATGTAAAAAGTTCGTTAAAAATGTTAGTGGTTGTTTTACGTTCATCAAAGCGGTACTATTTTCCGGTAGCCTCTCCTATTTTATATCATTTAAAATTTTCTAAGGTTTGTTATAATGCATATAAATAAGCCGCTATACATCCATGAAAAGAAAATGGAACGAGAAAAGAGAGATAGTACATTAAAAATTTCACCATTTTCTTACTTCACACATAACAGCGGCCTGAAAATTAACAATAGCAATCGTAGTTCCACATGTACACAAAAGTTCATATCTAACAGAAGCAAATATTCTCAGCATCTCCAAAATGTTCACAAATTTTCCGCCATCTCTTACTCTGGAAAATACTCTCCTTTTATGTCCCATTTTGTAAGTAATTTCATACTGGGAGAAGGTTTTCCGGAAATTGTTTAAACGAAATTTTAATTAAGTTTCGCGCTGCACTAACATGTTCGTCTTGCAGTAAAAATATTTAAAGATTTTTTTCCCTCCCGCTTTCAAAAATATTTCAATTGGTTGAGTTTCCCGAACTCAGAAATGAATAGAAACGGAATTCAACGGAACAGTATTCAAAAGATTTTTTTCCCTCCCGCTTTCAAAAATATTTCAATTGGTTGAGTTTCCCGAACTCAGAAATGAATAGAAACGGAATAGTATTCAAAATTTTTTCTTCCCTTCCCATCCCCCCCCTCCCCTAAATCATCATGATGTAATGTGCCTGGAATAAACAGATTTCGTTAGTCTAATATATAATTCTAAACAGTTTTTATGAACAAAAGCGATGCCATAGCTGCCAACCGTTACGTTTTTATTGGAACATTTCGTACCACTATTTTTAAATAGTTTTATTTTATATCAAAATATGGATTAAATTTAGAATAATCCCTGCAAAGCAGTAAAAATTAAAAATGCAGCGGTTGTCAGTTATGCGAGGTGAGCAATATATGCACAAATGCACCACTATTTTTAAATAGTTTTATTTTATATTAAAAATATGGATTTAATTTGAGCTGATCGTCACGAGGTGGTTAAAATTAAAAACGCAGCGGTTGTCAGTTATGGGAGGTGAGCAATATATGCACAAAATGTGTGTGTGCAATAATAAGGTGGGCAACCGATCATTCGATTGGGACACTACTTTGAACCCTGAGCTACGCTACTTGAAATGGGTCCGGCAGTCACCGTTGAAGTTGCATTCGAACCGGCTGTTCATTGATAACCAGGGCTGCGAACAGTAGTTTTTTTGGTTCAGGTTTTCGTTCCGGTTCAACTAAGAAAATAAATATCGGGTCAGTTCCGGTTTACCTTCTGCCAAAAGTTACGGTTTTCGGTTCAGACTATTCTTGAGAAAGGGGGAATAGGTTGGGATGGATACTTTTTGAAGTTTTATTATATCGCACTGTCTTTTTATGAGGTTTTCCTTGTTATTTTATTTCAATTAGGAATTTCAGAAACTATATTCTACTTATTTCTAGTTCAAGTGTAAACAAAACATAAAAGTGCGTAGCTAAACTACCGCTCACCCCTGTTTTCATGAAATCGAATGAGACCTCACGCATGCGTAAATGAGAGGGAGGCTCTGAGAAACGAAAACGGAAATAATGTTGATACTAGGGAGTAGAGGTCTGCGCCGCACGGAAATTCGCAGCAGCGGTGTAACGACCTCAGAAACCCGGCGGCGGCAAGCCGCGGCGTGGAATTATTATTATTATTTTTTTTTTTTTGAAAAAGAGCATACTGAAAATGGGCATACGCGTACAAACACACTCACACACACACACACCTATGTAAAAATTGACGCTAAAAGATTTTTTAAGAATATGAAAACTAGTCTTCAGTATGATTTTCTGTTGTGGGATTACGGCCAATTAGCTACATGTGGGCTCTAGGCCGAGGTGTGGAGTGCTCTCCGTGGGGGTCTTTCTAAGGGGTCGTAACAAGTGTTCCGAAAGAAATGCTTATTCATTTATAGACGGTTTTTCATTCAACGTGAAATGTACACTTCCGAGAAGAAAGTTTCGTGAGAAGGGAAGTGGCAACTCTGCTTTTCTCCCAGAATTCTTCTCGAGAGGTTTCGGTTCTGGTTTGCATTCGAAAAGCAGATTCGCACTGATTATTACGCAGTTGTAATGTATATATCTATTTGTTATTCAATTCGGCGGTGCTAGAATTAATCGAAATCTATTCATTTCCAAATAAATATAATGTTCATTCATTGCATCTATTCATTTCCAAAAAAAGTGAAGTAAAATGCCCGGGTCTCATAGTCTCTGGAAATTCTTATTAAGCATGGTGACCAAAAGTCATAGTAAAGAATGGAGGTATATCAATTGCTTTTTCATTAAATTTAGATCTCGAGAAAAATCCTTTGTTGGAAAACGAAAGTGTCTACACCGCTATAGAATTTTGAGAGGATACTTACTTTTATATGATACTTTAATATATATATATATATATATATATATATATATATATATATATATATATATATATATATATATATATATATATATATATATATATATATATATATATGTATATATATATGCGCACACAGCGAACTCGCGTTAACTCGAAGTCGCAAAAGCCAAATATTCGTTTATCTCGAAGTTTTGTAGAATTTTTAAAACAAATTATTTTTTCTAATATAAAATCATCTCTGTATCTAGAGGTCCTTTTTTAATATCCCTCTGAAAAAGGAATTGCTTATGATATATCAAACTGAATATTTCTTCAATATGTCATTTTTAATGCAATTTAACAAAAGTAATTTCAAAACAAGCCAGCAGATATTTACAAATATCTTTTAAATTAACAAAAAATTTAAATTCTGGTGTTGCTCACATTTTGTGATTATTTGCAAATCAAGAGCTTGGCCTAGGGGACATGGGAAATGGAAAATGACAGACCATCACTAGTTAATGAAACTGGTTGATTCCTTGTTATGCTACGCGTTTATTTTTAAAGCTATGTCAATCGAGAGATGTACTGAAATCGTACCGTAGAGTGGAAAAGAATTTTCAAACATTCACTTACTTATAAAAAGAATACAGTAGTAACGTTTTCGGTGGTACACTTATTCGCCATAAAAAGCAGGACAGTGGAAAACATTTCCTGTAGTAGTGGAAATTGTAATTGTTTACTTGTATGAAGATAATTTAACATTTCTTTAGACATGGAGAAGTAGCTTTTCAGCGTAAATTAATTTTTAGTGCCATTATGTTACACACAAACTATAGGTGCCAAGTATTACAGAACATAATTAACCACTTTTTGTGAACACTAATTTTCTGTTTAAAATATACCAAAATATCTGATTTGGAGGATGGTTAATCACTAACTGACTGACTGAGGTCTAGCTTCTCGGAGTGCCAGCGCAGCGCGCGTACCTCCAGTATGTAATGTTAGGGATGTTACTGTTGTGCGTACGATAGCATCGAAGCTGCCTGTATCAGTACACGAAAGTCATTTTCCTCTGATGTTGGGTGTGCATGTCGACCCTTCCTCACCCCACCATAGGTGTCTTCACAGGAGGTTGCTCGACGTGTGTGCGTGTACGGGCTTAAGGTTGATCTTGAAGGCATGGAGAACAGCCTTGGGCGTTTTCTATGCTGTGGTCCGACGGCTCATAATCTGGTAGAGTGGCAATAATTCGTTAGGAACGTTTCGTATGTTCCTGTAGAATCTCTTGAGATTTTCAGTAAGTGGTGCAGAGGGTCTTCATACAGAGTCTTTGAGTATGATGTTGTTGGCAGTAGTGGGTGACCGTAACGGATGGTTCGTAGAAATTTACTTTCCTTGCCACTAGGCTGTGATGGGTGTTTGCCACATAGGTCCACACGGGCAGCATATGTGGCAATGGTCTAACAAGGATTGTATAAAAGCACTTTGTTCTGTGTGCTGAGTTTGCGCGTATATATGAGGCTGGAGATTCTCTGGAAGGCTCCGGTCATCTTGCCTCTGGTTCTGTTTATGTGCTTCTTCCAAGTAAGCAGTTTGTCAATTTCGACACCAAGATATGGTGCGCTATCAGCCCATTCCAGTACCGTGTTGTCGACATGTAAACGGGAGGATGGGAATTTCCTTCCAATGGAGAGTGCCTTGCATTTGGATGGGTTTAACTTTATTTTCCAATTCCGCATCCACAACTCAAGTTGGTTAATGTGGTGTTGGAGGTTCGTGTGGAGCGTTCTAGCGTTCTTGGCTCTGCCGATGATAGCAGTATCATCCGCATACAAGGCAATATCAGTGGTTTGGTTTCTGGGTATGTCGTTTACATAGAGACTGTAAAGGGTTGGGCCTAGGATTGAACCTTGTGGCACTCCACTCTTGATGGGAAAGTTGTCCGAGACAGCATCTTGTATTCTGACCGAATAGCTGCGTCCCTGTAGATAGTTGTAAAGGAGATGGACAAGAGAGTCTGGCACGCCCATACCGAACAGTTTGTAAATGAGTCCGACGTGCCAGACTTTGTCGAATGCCTTTGAAATGTCGAAAAGGACAATCGCCACACTGTCTTTAGCTTGGACGGCTTCAGTCAGATGTTCGACTACCCTGAGGAGTTGATGTGTAGTACTATGGCGACTTCTAAAACCAAATTGTTCTGGTATCAGAATACTGTTGCGTTCGAGGTGAGTGGCGAGACGGTTATGTATGACCCTTTCCACAACTTTGCCAAGTCCGCAGAGCAAACTGATAGGTCGGTAAGATGTTGGGTTAGTGAGATCCAAGCCTTGTTTTGGAATAGGGCAGATAATAGCTTTTTTCCAAGTTTCAGGGTAGTATTGAAGCTTCAAAATAGCATTTGTGATACTGGTGAACCGGAGGATGGTCTTGGCCGGTAGGTTTTGAATGACCGTATTGGAGATTTGATCATGCCCAGGCGCACTTTTTCTTTTTTAATTTGGCGATGATGTCGATAATTTCTGAGGGTAGGACACCTTCGATGGGGAACGTGGGTGGGGTTTGAAGACGAGAAGTAACTTCGTTCTCAATATCAATATCGGAGAGTAGACTGTTAGTAAACTGTTCCTGATAAGCGAGTGCAATAGCGTTGGCCTTATCCTTGTTGTAAAGAGCGTATGAATTGCCCTTACGAATAGGCGGGAAGTCAGTCCTTTTCGTGGTGAGCTTTTTCACCGCTCTCCAGACCGAGGAGTCTTCAGTTGTTAAGGTGGCAAGGTGGTCGGCCCAGGCTTGCTGCTTGTGATTACGTATGGCTGTGCGAGTTTCAGCTTGTAGGCGTTGGAACACCACACGATCCGCGGGGTACCTGCTCCGTTGGTAGATCTTACGGGCTTGGTTCCGTGCGTGAATCATCAGACGGATGTCCGGGGGCAGGTAGGTAGTGAGGTGGTCCTTGGCGGGACGAGAGGCTGCTTTAAGTGCTTTGTTAATGTTCTGAGTCAGTAAAGAGACCTCATTATCAATGTCATTGATGCTGTTTATCCGGGGCATTCGGAGAGGGTCGCTGATGAGGTGACTGGCAAAGAGGTTCCAATCCGTTATAGTTCTGCGTTTCTGTGCCGTTGTTTCATAAGACACAATGGGGAGGTGGTCAGATGTAAACATCTGTAGTGTTGCCACATCCAGGTATTGATGTAAGTTTCTGTGAAGCATGTAGTCGATGGTGGAGCTACTGCTCTCAGCAAAGTGAGTAGGAGTGGAAGGGAATGCCATTAGGATGTGTTCTTCCATGAGTAACTTCAGGAGATTGGTTCCATAAGTGTTGTTGTATTTGCAGCCCCAAGCCAGGTGGTGGGCGTTAAAGTCCCCCATGACAATGTTAGTAGGGCAGTATTGGAAAATTGTTGTGAGGTCCCTAGTTGAGAAGCGTTTGCGCAGTTTAACGTATGCTGACGTGATCATAATTCTGGGACTTGCTTCGATGATGATCGAGAGTGCGTCCAGACATTCCAGATTTAGGTCGGTTACACGATGATGTTGGATAGCGCGTTTAATATAGATAGCCAGTCCGCCAGCGGTGCGCCCGCCAGGGAGGCGAGGGCGCTCTTGACGGTGCAAGACATAATTCGGGATATTGTATGCAATATTAGGTTTAAAAAGAGTCTCTTGAATGAGCGCAATGTCTATCTCACTCCTGGTGAGAAAGTCTCTAAATTCTGAGATTTTACCGTGTAGGCTCTGGGCGTTCCACGATAATATGTTCAGCTTATTCTTCGTGGCCATTGTCGTCCTCGAAGTGTCTTGTGTACGCTTCCAGTAGAGCGAAGGCCCTGTCCATTGGCTGCGTTATGTGTTTAATACTTCCGGCAACATCGCGGAAGAAGTTGGTCATTTACCTCACATCGAGCAGTTGGGAGACTTCTCTCAGCGCCGTGAACATTTCCATGATTGGAGTCATAGAGCCGTTGGCAGTATTTGTGCTTTGCACCGGGTTGTTGGTCGGCTTAGTCTGTTTGTGGACTTGGTTCTGAGTAGTCGTTTTCTTGATGGGATTCAGACCGGGGGGGGCGGTTCTCTTGGCCGCTTCCTTCTTCTTGTTCCTCAGTCTGGCAGCTTGGTTTGGCCTGGATTCCTTGGAGGTGGACATAGAAGTGCCTTCCATGGGGTCAGCAGTGCTTTGTGTTGGTTCTGAACGTTTCTCTTGCACGACAGTGGTCGTGGACGAGGTGTTCTTGGCCAGTGGATTCTTTGTGGTTTCTTTGGGAGGGTTAGATTGAGGCTGATTAAGTTTCATGCTCTTCAGGGATTTAGGTTTATTAGTTGGGTTCCTAGGGCAACCACGGTAACTGGAGACGTGAGGGCCACCGCAGTTTGCACATTGAACAGGGTCCTGCTTCTTGGTAGGACACAGCGTGAAGGTGTGCGGGCCGGCACACCTGAGACAACGGGGCGTCAGCGTACAGTGCGCAGAGTGGTGGCCAAAGCCCTGACAATTATGGCATTGCTTGGCTTTTGTTGGTGGACGATAGGGCTCCACAGTGACGCGCATGTATCCGTATTTTGTAATATTGAAAATTTCTTCATAGTTTGGTGTAGGTAAGAGAGCAACCAAGAGGATCGCCCAATTCTTCTGATATTTTTTCGAGTATAAGAAATTGAGGCTGACTGGCGAGAAGCCCTTTTCCTTGAGGAATTTCTCGATTTCTACGATCTGGGTGGAGGCCGGGATACCCTTAATGACAACTTTCTTAAGTCGTTGAGCTCTGGGGTTCATTGTCTGGAAGCCAATTCCCTTCTCCTTGAAATAGGCTTGAACAGCCCGGAACTTGGATTCGTCGTTGAGAACGATCTTATGCTTATCACCTCTAAGCTTGGATTCGAAATCCTTACCAATAATTTTGGATAAAGCATCCAGGTCGTTAGCATAGTTAGATTTCAGTTCAGCATAAATGGTTCGCTTGGTGATTTTCATCTTGGGTGGAGTTGGGGGCTGTGGTTCATTTCCCACATCCATGCGTAGATCCTCGCTTGGATCGGGGTTTGGCACTTCAGGGAGTATGGCACTAGTCTCGCCCGCATCATCAATGTGGGGAACTTTTTCGGTGTGAGATTCCTCATCGGATTCGTTTAATTCAGGAGTTTTCCTTTTGAGGGACTTGCCGTTGTCAGTGTGAAGTTTACCGACAGATGGCACCACCTTCTGGCAGGTTTCCTGCTCCAGTTGTTTCACCATGTCTTGGTTGAAAAGTTCAAACAGCGCAAAGCTGCGACAGTGTGCAAGGGCTTCGATGGTGGGAGACTTGATGAAATCGCATAATTCGCTCTCATATTTTAGTCTAATCCAGTCTTTTTGCTTATCAAAATAGGCAAAATAGTTGCTAAAGAATTCGTAATTTTCACAGGGATTGAGAGCCCATTTGTTGTGAAAAATGTGCAGGAAGTCCATAGGGACTCTTGCGTTACCATCCTCACTCATACTGTGTGCACGTGGAACAATCGCGTCGCAGGAAGGGAGAGGAGAGACAGTCCAGGGGACACGACGCACACCGTCCTATCCGCGCATGGATGTCTAGGGAGTATGCCCCAGAATTCCGGAAGCGCTAGCCCAAGACAGCCGAAGAAACAGCGGTGTGCGGAAAGAAGGACCCGGAAGAAGGATTACCAGCGCATCCGAGTTGAGAAGATCCAACAGGTCAAGAAGCGAGCATCAGTATCTCCGGTCAGGTCTCCACTGTTTGTCCTCAGTTTGGGTCTTGATTTTGGCCGGAGGATGGTTAATTAGCTATGTTGGAAAATAATTGAAAAAAATTACTGTTTGCAAAAAGTAGTTAATTATATTCCGTAATACTTGGCACTTTTGCACAAACAGAAAATTTTCTAAGCAAAAATTTAGTTAAATTAAATAGTGATTCTTTTTTTTTTTTTTTTTTTGTCTTAGATGTTTATAGCTGCGCTATCCTGGCGTTTTCTGCTATGAATCACTGTGATATATAGGGTGTCCCAGAAAGGTGGTAGCAAGCTTAATTCTCTACCTATTAGAGATAAGAGTAGAATAAGGTAGGAAAACATTACGCCCAGAAAAAAATTCTTCTTGTCAATTTTCAAAAAAATGCGCTTTTTAAATTTGGATACGACCCTCATACAAAAAATTCTAATGAGTAAAATGTGCCCTATGTACTAATAAGGCGAAGTAAAAAATTTGAAAATTGTATCCTAAAAGTGTCAGTAATATAAAAATAAATATATGGTGACTTAAACCACTTTAAACCACTTTTCAATGGCTCTCGATGGAAAAACTCAGGCCGGATAATCGCAACCAATTCAAGGGTCGTACAAAAATTATGAAAGAAAAGTGTTTTGCACGCTTGTAATAAAGGTTTACGTTCGAAATTTCGTATAGCCCCTGACTATGTTTATTTAAAGATATCTCTCAGAGGTTTTATGATGAAAGTCGAAAAATTTGTACATCACCTACAGTGTTAAGGAACATTTTAACGATTCAGAGTTTTGGGAACATCTCGTTTTAGTACATTTCAGGTGCTAATAACTGAACTTTCCGTACATGCAGAATCCTGGATATAAGGCTAGTGAGCCGACTGATATCACCTTTGTTCTAAGGACTATTACGAGACGAGCTAAAATAATTTTTTAAAATTAATAATCAATTAAAAAAGTGTCCACTAGGTGGCGCTTTGCATGATTAAGTAGCAAAATTAAATAAAAATTGGCTCACATCTGTCACCAAATGACCAACTACTCATGAATAGATGTTTAAAATACTTCTGTATTTGAGTTGATTTTTTATCTTTTAAGTTTGCTACTTTTCAAACAGCCTCTAGTGTACATTTTTGTATTAAATTTAGATGAGTGCAACTCTTATATAGCCCATATACCAAAGTTAGGGCCAATCCTTTATTCTGCTTAGCTGAATTAAAGCTGTTTGTAGAGAAAATTTTCTCAAAACCACCTCGCCATATTTTTGTTGTGTAAATCTGAGTTATCATTAACCGCGTGATAAACAACGCAAAAACGTAAAGCTGTTTACATTTATTTCGAAATAGTTTAAGACAATTTCGGGCTTAAAAATGGATTCTGGGATTGATCTGCGATATAACCTTCCTGTGAAACTAGGGTTAAGCTATCCTCTCCCATCTTCCTGAAGAGCTCAACGGTAAACATTCCCTACTATGTCCAATGTTGTTTCCGTTCTTATGTTTACAAGCATCCCTGGCAAGATACACTGGGCTAAAAAAAAAAGAATTCACTGTTGAGAGTTTACTGCAGATGGGAACGCGCAGGAAGAACCTACACGCTTAAATCTATTGATTAAAGCTAACACTCATTTATTGATTAAATTTCTTATCGGCCAATTTAAATCCTTTTACGACAAAAAATACTCATTCAAGACAATAATTTGTGAATGCCTCAATTCGCCCCAGCACTCCCCATCCGCTATATTCTATTTAACTCATTTTCCGCAAAAATCTTGTCTATTTGAGTATTCTGTCTGTCTCTTCTCCCCCACGTCCCATATCCTATTACTATCACGTGACAACGCTCTTAACGGATAACGGTTCATAGTAAAAAACGCGGCCAGGCTATAGTTGTGTGTGTATTCCGCTAGTGATAGTTTTATGTTATATCCGAATACCAAATGCATCGTTTTCATATTCAGAGGTGTGAAATAAATTCAGCCTAGATATGGAGGAGATGCTTTAGGTAAAGATTTCGCTTTAATGACATAGTTTCTTACGATTGGATTATAAAAAGCTGTTGTAAAACAAATGAAGTTATGATATCTCCACCCAAAGTGAGTAAGTAGTATTTTACCTTTTTCATGTCAATAAATTGGGTTGCTTCTTTAATTAAATCTCACAGCTGGTTTAACCATGATTGCATTTCTGTATTCTTACTGTACTGTGAATTCGTTTTATAACGAGAGACTATGGTGAAATTATATTCTATTTATTAATAAAATACTTTGTTATAGTGTATTAAGATATATGTAATGTATTTGCCCTGATTTAAAATTTATTTTCTCGGGCTTATAATAATAGTTTACAGCGCTGATAATAAAAAATGAAGAAAACGAATCATTCAATATATTAATCAAAAAAAAGCAAATTTTAGTAAAACACCCTTTTTCTAGCTTAAAATAATAATCTTAATTGAGTACAGATGTTAATTAAAAAAAGGCTGATTTTACAAAAACGCTCATTCTATAGCTTAACTAATAATCATAATTGAGTACAGTTACATTAATCAAAAACGGACAGACACTCCTCATTTTTGATTATTATTTAGCCTAAATGGAGCTGTTGTATAATGCTCAAAAATTGAGAATTTTTCGCTCCATTGATTTTTGTCGATGAATTGAGCAAATTTTACTCAATCGGGAGAATGGCTGGTTGAAGTCAAAAATTGAGTAAAAATATACTCCGTTTGATTATTATTTTACTCAATAGATTTAAGCGTGTAAGTTCTGATATTTCCCCCCGATTATAGCTCATTAGTTTTAAAAAAGAGAAAGTAGTGTACACGTAAATGAATTAAAATAAATACGATTCATTATTCTTAAAACCAATAAGACTTAAAGAGTATCAGTTAATTCTATAATGTTTCATTACTGGAAAGGCACAGAATTACCCATTCTTTCTACATACTTTACTAAAAAATAATTTATATGCATCGCAGTTCAAACGAGAAATCACTGAATGAAAATTTGCATCGCAGCAGGTAAAGGCATTTTGTTTGTATCCATGAAAATCATGAGAAACGAATAATTTTCTAAATAATCAAAAATAAATTAATTTAACAACCAGAAATATTTCCCTAAATATATGCGAGAATTTGAAAAGAAGTCATGATGTGTAACCGAAATCAAAAGCACATTAATTAAATGAGTAAAAATTGCTGAAAGCACAGTACTCAACCAAATGAAATGAATCTGTGTATTTTACTATCTTCTTATTTCATGATAAATAACGTGGCACAAAGTTTAAAACTCCAACAAATCCCCCTTTAATTACGCTCTCTTGCGGTCTGGAATCTTCCAGTTTACATTCCTGCTGGGATTTTCCGGAAATTTATAGCACTCATTAGGAATTTCGATGAAGCTCAAGTACTCCAGTTTAGATTTAGTTGAATTTGTCTTCGTTGCTTAATATAAAAAAGGTCACTGTTTTGTAGGATGATTGTGTTGTAGAATTTTTTTTTAAGGTTTACATTTGCGATATAGAGTGTTTATAGTTTTAATTAAGTACTGCACATACACACTCATGCCACCAGAAAAAAAATAAAGTTTATGAAAACTTATAAAAGAATTAAATTCTAAAGCAGCCTCTTCTTACATCTGGATGAGAGATTGCGGAACGTAAATAATTTTTGTTTAAAGGTTAGTGTTTACTTTATTCAATAGTTGCAGATTAAAATATGTTATGAGAGGCTTTGATTTTAGCGTGAAAATATTAAAAAATATGTACATATTTTAAGTAACTGTGTATCATATTGGTCCAAATTTGTTCCCCATTAAAAATTAATGTAAAAATGGTAGAAAAGTGTAATCAGAACTTTCTTGATGAAATATTCTATTTTAAATTCTGGAAAAATTATAATATAATTTTCAAATTTTTATATTGGGCGCACACTAGCCGCCAGCCTTTGCCAATACTGGCAATTTTATTTCGGGGGCACCCAATGGGCGGCCAACTTTACCCGCAATGAAGGGACAGACAGTTTAACACCCAAGCGCAAACCGTTAATCGAACCCAGGCCCAAGGCGTGATAGAATTACTCTTAAACCACTACACCACTTGCGACTCTTTAAAAAAACTATAAATTCATTTTAGATGATGTCCCATTTTCTAATAGAACTCTGGTGACTTCTTTTTAGCACTAGAGTTCTATTAATTTGAAACCTCGAGAATATGTCGATAATTTTGAAAAACCGTATTTTTCAGTTTTCAAAATAGATTCATGCATCATGTTTGCCATATTTGGGTATTTTTTCGTAATTTTAGGATGCAAGCAACCGTCGAAATGCTACTCTCGAAAAATAAATAATAATCATAAAATTTATTCCTTTCGTTTAATCAAAATATCGTTTGCGAAATAGAGCAGGAACGAATTGTTTTAAATAAATGAACATGGATGGTGATGTACTTTCTAAAATAGGAGAAAAGATAAAAGAAATAATGACCGAGAGAGAGATGCATGAATTATGATATATTTTCCTACAAAAAGGAACCAGAATAAACAAGACCGAAGCATATATAGTGATACACTTTCCAACATAGATAGCGATGCAATTTCTAACATAATACAAAACTGCCAACTTTACTCTTTTTCTTTCCACCACGACTGTTAAGTAATCTATATAAATAAAATTAGACTTTTGTCTGTACATTACATGGAATTAAAAAATTTTGCGATTTCTATCAGTTTCAAGCACCTGGGAATCCAATACGACTTTCAAAAAATAGTTTGTCTGTCTGTCATTCTGTCCGTGACGCTTTTTTTGTTCGAGCATCACGTAAAAACGACTGAAGCTAATGAAAGGAAATTTGCTGACATGATAGGTGGTCACTCAAATTAAAATGTAAGCATCGAATTTTTAAAAAATATTGATTAGATTTTAAGATTTTGCGAAAATCGTTTCAAACTGCGTAAATTTTTGTTCGCGCATCACGTAATAACGACTAAAGAGAAGGAAATGAAATTTGGTGTCATGATAGATGGTCACTCAACTTAAAATATAGGAGTGGAATTTTTAAAAAGATATTGATTAGAGTTTGTGATTTTGCGAAAATCGTTTCACACTTCGTAAATTTTTGAAGGAAATTAAATTTGGTGACATGATAGGTAGTCACTCAACTTAAAATATATGCGCTGATTTTTTTTTTTTTTTAATCTTGATTAGATTTTGAGATTTTGTGAAAACCCGTCAACGACGGGTACTTCAGCTACTAATTTTAATATGAGCGAAAATGTGGACTTCTTTTAATTGCAGGTTTCTATAGTGAATAAGCGGTGGGTAATTTACTGAAAATAGCTTAAAAGGTGGCAGCTACGATAATAACACAAGAAAAACTAATAGGGCCGAGTGCGGATTATGTTGCATTTTTAATGTGCAGTAGTAAAGTGAAATAGTAGTACTGACAGTGCTTTACCGACAACTATCGTCTTTTACCTGTGAAAAGAAGAATTTAAATACTACCCAAAATTCCACATTGCAAATTGCTGCGAGATGATGTACTGCATAAACTGAAATTTTTGATTGTGTTTACTCACAAAGTTACTTTTAGAGAAGTTTTCATCTACTGTCATCTAATTTCATCTGAATAATAGATGTAAGTGTTGCGCATTTTATTAAAGATTGTTAATATAGCTCGTTATTATAACCTAGAATTTTGTTAAATAATAGTAGTATATTTTTTAATTAAGAAAATTTTTACCATTTTGTTCTTTTGGGCCACAATGAGACTCACTTTCTCGGCCACAATTAGAGAATTAGGGATGTCATTGTGGCCCTAAGCAGAGACAAGATTAATAATTAAGCAACTTGGTAGATTAATAATTAGTGGATAGATATTAATGGGTTCTTTGGAGACCAGGTAAATGAAATTCGGTCAAAAATTGATATTTACTTTTTCTATTGTATTCAGTTCTCTAAAGTTTTATCTTTCCAACAATATATTGAATTTGCTTATCGAAAAAAACCGAAGAATTAGAAATATTTTATTTTTATTTTATTAATTTCATACTGACTGCTAGTATTTTTTAAAGTAGAAGTTTTATGTAATTTAAATACAAAATTTTAAGAATTTTTTACTTGTCTCATAGTGGCCCATAGAATGTCTTATAGTGGCATACGCCTGGGCCCCAACGAGTCATTTATTTTTCGTTCAAGGGCAATAAAGTATTTGTTTGATATGTATGAGGTTGAAAACTAATGTAAAGTGTAAGTATTAAGTGAAACATTGTATTTGATATATTTTGTGTGGCGTACACTTTGATAAAATAATTATAAACCGTTTTAAGTGTTCTTTGTCTCATTGTGACCCCCCCCCTCCCCTACTTATCATTGCAGACCACAAATAATGACATGCAACATTAAGCTAAAATTTTCCGTTAACCTAGGAGAAGTTTAAATATGATAATGACAAAATTCATCCTTAATTATGTAGTAAATTCTCAGTAAATTCGCAAAGGATTGATAAATTTAATTTTATTATTATTATTATAATTATCATTGTTATTATTACTATCATTATTCTTTACTTATTAAGATTAAACCCTCAACCATGCGTGACCTTGTGATATCAGTATAAATTTTAAATGATTGCATTTAATCCATGTGTTAATGTGCATATGTGCACTGTCCATACACATGCACGTTAAGTAATCGCCATATTTCGGTTATTGCAAATGTTTCAGCTTCTCTACAAAATAAGACGTAGACCGACGTAACATAAACCCAGATTAGTTTTTAATAGGGGAATATGTAAAATGTGCAAGTCAAAAATTAAAAAGAAAAAAATCTGAAACCCTTTCACATTTTAAATATTCACTAAACTGCTGTATATTAAAATATATCTATCCGCTGACCCTTTCTTCCTTATTTCATTAAGTTAGAAAGTGTATCATTATTCATGAGTGTGCCGTATTTTTCTTCCTTGTTCCATAAAGCACATCTTCGGAACCGAAATCTATCTTACCTACTAAACCACACCTACCTACCTACGCTTTGTTGCAAAGGAATTACCTACTAAAACTGTTTTAGTTAACATACTAGGCACTCCCACGATGAAAAACGTCATCGTTTCCGGCCAACGAAACTGACAAGCCCATAGTACACTCTCGACCGAAAGCTGTGGAGCCTCAGTAAATTCACAAAAAAATTGATAAAATTTCATTATTAATATTATTATTACTATTATTAGTCTTTACTTATTAAGCTGACACCCTGAACCAGGTGAACCTGTGGTATCTCCTATTCTAAAAAAGTAAAGGCCGCTGTCGCTGTCAAAACTGTTGCCTATTCCCCTAACCGTGGAATTTGAGTTTCGACTAAGGTGCCCCCAGATTGAAAAATTCCGAGGACCTGCTACTGCTTAAATCGAAAATTGAAATTTAGAGATCTTAATAAAAAATGAAAAAATAAACATATGTTGCCAATTTGGCATAAAACATTCATTCCTTTGCAACAAAGCGTTTCCAACTATCTAGAATCGCGTGAAATTTACAGACAACAGGAGTTTAGAATTAGCGATTATTCGTTTTTCCAAAACAGAATAACTAATATCTTTAAAATGAAAAATAATTAAAATGCAGATTATTTTAAAGCCGGTTTGGTCCAGCTGGATTATTTGCTACCAGTAGAAATATTTGGCGGCGTTTAACTATGCCATTATAGCAGTTATAGTACACTTTGGATATTTGCTAGCGCGACGAGATGGTATAATTCGTGGTGCTAAGTACGCCAATCTGCAAACGATTATGTAAATGAAAATATGGATAAAGTTTTTCCGGTAACCTTAAATGAACAGTAATTATACGTTGTGAGCATGTGTAAATCGCCAAATAATGCAAAAGTCGCCATTGGTGGCAAGCTATCCTATCTGTTCCGTAGCTTTTATTAACTTTACATGTACGCAAGTCGCCAAATAATGCAAAATCGCCATGGGTGGCAAATTCGCAAGGTGTCCAATAGGTTTTACATTATTAAAAATACAGCTGAAACAGCTGTTCTGATTTTATTACGCTTTAGCTCCTAATTAATATAACTTTTGATTGGCAACATTAAATATCATTGTGTTTCTGAGGAGTGCAAATAATTTTTCCAGCGATTATAAGCTGAGTCCGCACTCCAGGTGGAGTATAGCTCAGGACCCGTACAACACGGATTCCCATAACAAAATATCTTCCGTGTTATGAGGGGGAGGGGATCTACTGTAGTGTGAAGTTTAAATTTTTATGTACCAATGAACATGCAAGAACCAACAATGTGTAGCGCAGTAACATTCTATCTGATCCAATCTTCGGGTTTTGTCTGTTGAAATTATGTATTTTTTACGAATAAGCCTTATTAGGGGCCGAATGCCTCATACGAAAAGCGAGCGTAGCGAGTCTGGGGGCCTTGGCCCCTAGTCAGTATAAGTTTTAGATGATTGCATTTAATCGATGTGTTAGTGTGCATATGCATACTGTCGATACAGATGCACGTTAAGCAATCGCCATATTTCGGCTGTTGCAAATGTTTGAGCATTTCTACATAATAAGAAGTACGCCGATGTAAAATAGACCCAAATTCTGAGGAAATGAGCTCTAAAGCAAAGAGCCATTTGACATAAATTATGCAAGAAAAATATATAATGGGAAATATTGACTCTATTTACCATTATATATATTAAATAATGGTAAAAATTGTATTTTATTCTTCTGAATGTATTCTATTTTTCATATATGAGACTGCATTTAAATAGGAAATGCGGATCGAAGCAGCTTGTTTAAATAGCGTAACGTTTTTCAACGCCTGACTTTATCTGAGGTATTTATTACATGAGCAAATTTATTAAACAGTAAATACTGCAGTATGGACATGGACAACATTTATTGTTACTTATCATAAAACTGCCTGGCAAAGTTTCAGACAACAGAAACAAAGTCTCGTGCAATGAAATAAATTTAAGTGAAATAACAACTCTCTGAAACTATTAATAAACATGTAATTTTAATCATTTAAGTTTCTTTGCTCTTATACCTTTAGGTGAAATTAATATTCAGTACCGTATTTATCTGCTTGCATAAGTAGTTTTGTTAGCACAAGCCTAAAACACAGCCTAATACATTGCGTACCCAAAAAAATCTCCAAACATTCAAGATGGACTGCAGAATCTGAAAAAAAGTTCAATGCCTCATATCTACGGAATATGTTTCCCCACTTTTTATTAACAGTATATACTTTTACTATTTAAAAAAAGATATGAACAGTTTTAATTCTACTTAAAATTTATTAGTAGTTCAACTTGCTTTGTTAACTATATTTTTTCCTCGATTGTTCTTAATACTGTGGCGGCACGATATCACTTCCGCGCACACAACACCCGCCAATAGAAGGCCGGTCGAAGTGGTACCTTTTGCCCGAGCCGGATTGCGCCTCATTCTACCACCCATAAGTCCCTGGGTTCAAACTCAGCTCTCGCCGCACGCGTTCCCCACTTTGATGACCCGGACAAAGAACACGCATTCTCCTTCTCGCCAATAGAGACAGATGGCGCCAGTACCGACCTCTTCCATCTCTTGCTCGGCTCTTCTTTCAAAAGTCCGCAACGACCTCACAAAAGTCCACAACGAGTGGCAGCGTTTCATAACGCTTGGAACATCGTCCGTCTGCCTACGACTGATTCTCAGGGGGGGGGGCGAGTAGTGTGGCGGCACGGGATCACTCTCGCCAATAGAAAGCCGG
Source organism: Cheiracanthium punctorium (assembly GCA_038373885.1). NCBI lineage: Eukaryota > Metazoa > Arthropoda > Arachnida > Araneae > Cheiracanthiidae > Cheiracanthium > Cheiracanthium punctorium. The sequence goes on along the minus strand of JAWZYV010013601.1, from coordinate 113,992 downwards.
TCGAAGTGGTACCTTTTGGCCGAACCGGATTGCGCCTCATTCTACCACCCATAAGTACCTGGGTTCAAACAACACCTCCTAGATAAACAAAGCCAAACAACTCCTATGTCACCAAGCTTTGACGTCATCATTTGGCCTACAGTTAAAAGTTTTATTTTCATAAAATGAAAGTATACAAAGTTTCTGGTGAATTGACTCATGAATAACAATATTTTAATAATTTGAGATAAAAAATATAGTTTTATGAAAAATGGCTTAACCATGACTAATTAGATAATATGATAAGGAAATAGACCAGAATGAAAAATTTTGTATGAGAAAGGTACTTTAATTTTAATTTTTTATTTAAGATATTTTCTAATATTTGTAGCATTTACCAGAAATTTTAAATAGTTTTACTTTGTGAAAGTAAAACTGTGATGACGTCATCGCTTGAAGGTTTAATGATGACGTCTAAGTTTCAGTTGTTAGGCTTTCTATATGTAGGAGGTGTTGGTTCAAACCCAGCTCTCGCCGCACGCTCTCCCTGCAATATTAATTAACTATTTTACTCGCTCCAGTACTTTCAATTTAATATTTTACAGTACTCTCACTACCTGGAGTTACTTGTCTTTGATTGGCCGAGGTTTCTCCTCACCTCTCAGAGTATATTCCCGGCCTTAAAGAGCCATTTTTATTTTTGTAATTTAACCAGTGCATAGATTGTATTCCTTTTTATTTATTCCCATTTATTTAAAAAAATTAAGATATTACAAGTTAGTATTGACTTATGCTTGATTTTTTCCCCTGCATGCATGACGTGATATTAGTGTCTTGTTCAACTGGTTTGTTTGTTTGTTTTTTCTTTGCATTGTATTTTTTCTGTTACCAGAGCTCAAGCATCCCTTTACTTTTATTTTTAGTTTTTTATTGTTATTGTACCATGCTCCCCCTCCCCCATTTTTTCTTTAATGCATTTAATTGCACTGCTCAGTATTCTGAACATATTACCCCTGCTAATATAGTTTTTTTTTTTTTTTTCACAGGTGTTGAGGTGCACCAGAGAAAATTAACACAAGTATCTAGATTAGTTTCTTCTTCCATGCAAACTCTGCGGCTTTCCTAGGAACTTTATTCTTGCCAGCCGCTGGAATACACTTATGTTCATGCTGTTCGTGGCTGGCGAGAAAGACAGGCTGCGGTGCTGACATTTTGGTCACACACTTTTACCAACTAAGAGCCATGTGGCCATCTTAATCCGAGATCACCACACCCTTTAGGTCCCGTGACTTTGCAAATTAGTTTGGATGATGGCAAACAGTTGCGACCAAAATGTCAACACCGAAGCCTGTCTTTCTCGTCGACCATGATGCTGTATCACATCACCTGACAGCCTTCTGGGTGGATCTTCACGAGAGAACCGGCCTCCTTGCTCCCGAGAAAGGGCTGGACACTGGTCAGATTTGCCTTTTGTCATCAGTTACAGTCTTGCGCAAAACACGAGATCACTCACGAGAGTTACAGAATGGTTAAAAAAGCTGCATATTTTCAGTGGCTACGAAATATGTTTCCGCTAACGGCCCAATTTAACAATTAATTTTTTTTAAGTATTTCAAAATTCGCCGGTGAAGCTTTTCTAATATGAAATACACGGCCGTGGTAGCCCAGTGGTTAAGTAATCACGAAGAAAGGCGCCTCGAAACTCGCCATTTAGGCATCCATTAGGAATATCGCCAAACTGGGCACCACTTATGCATTTTAGCCTCACGAAGGTACTACACCAACAGGGATCGATGCAGACGAAATTTAGGCCCGTTTTACGGCCCCTTCACAAAATTCAACCGATTAAAACAGGCCCTTCACAAAATTTTAATCGATTAAAACGGACCCTTCACAAAACTATAATCGATTTAAAAAACTCTTTTTTCGCATATTACCATACATTTTAATTTATTGTATAAATTATTTTAAGAAAAAAGTGAATTTTACAAAGATTGGTATGAAAATTCACAAAAATAAGTGTTGAAATTCTCTAAGATAGTTATTGGAATTCACAAAAATAAACTGTTTTCACGAAAATGGGACCCTTGAAGAAATGTATGGATCGACCCCTGACCAAGTATTACAAAGAAGATCACCTTTGATCTGATTTGCAAAAAGTTGTCACATTCTAAGCTACTATCACTTACTTGGCTGAGAAAGAAACTAAAATATGAATCAACCCATTTAATGTATTCATACCAATTTACTGAATCTATATTTTATTGATAAAATATAGATATAAAAACAAGAAAGAAAGAGGAAGAGAAAGTAGTGCATTGAATTTTAATTTATTTGTTACTTTGTGTATATCAAAAAAATATCCATGGTAAACTCAGAATTTTCAAAAGGATGCGTGCAATAAAATTATTGAGAACGACTGCAATTTTTTTTTCTGAAAAAAAGGGGGGGAGGACTTTAATATTTTTCTTACGGAACTGTAGAAAGTATAAAAACGTACAATCAAAAATGTCTTATACTCTTTTATATAATAAAATATCAAAAAGTAATACTCTAAACAAAAACTTTATTTTTCCTTTATTTTTCTAAAATAATATACACTTTTTTAAAAGTCTATTTGCTATTTCATTTGATTTTTTCCCCCGCGAGCTGCACTTCGTAAAGCATAATTAAGTTACTGCTGAAATAATTTCACTTTCAAATAATTCTTTAATGTGCAAAATTAATATTCAAAACTGGGAGGATTTATGCGATAATTTCATTTTGCTATTAAGTTTCGAAAGTTTCATTTCTCTTTTAAATTTCCCTCATTTGTCTAGTGTAATTGTCTAGCAATAAGTTATTCTAATTTCTAAAGTTATGACTTACAAGAAAAAAGAAAGTTTTGAAATATTAGAGTAATTAATCCTATAATTCATTTTTGAAGTATATGCTCTTAGCATGGGATGCATTAAGTATTTATCCATAGTAATTTTAGAATTACAATTATCTTTTTCGTATTCTTCGATCAGTTCTGGAATTAAAACATTAAAATTTATTAAAACTGAAGAGTTATTACATTTACAATTTTCTAAAGTTAATTACAAGTTTTTACTTCCTTGTACGAAATATAAGGAAGCAATGTGATTGCGATAAATTTCGGTAGCCAGATTTCGACGAAAAAAAAAACGATTTTGACTACCTCAAAATTTACTTTTAAGAATTTTTGCGATGCATCTCATCGTACACATGCATGTACGTTCGTATAAATGCATGTACAACCCATTTTGACTAACCATGAGTCCATTTTGACCAGTTTTTCCTTGACGTCTGTACGTACGTACGTAACTCGCATATCTCAAAAACAATTGATCATAGAATGTTCAAACTTTATATTTAGGATTATTTTAACATCTAGTTGTGCACCTCCCCTTTTGGTCCTAATCGACTGGATAGTTTATCTACAGGACCCCCCAAAAGATTGTAAATGCATTGAGCTCTGTGGGTAGAAATATATTACAGCTTCAGGTATTAGGCTGTATCAAACGACTCACAAGTGATATATGTTGTTAAGGGTTGCAACATGATTCTCTACATCGTAAATAGTGTCTGTATCATTTACAGTTCTGCTACAGGAACACTCAAAAGAATTTCTACACATTACGGTCAATGGCAGTTTTAGAAACATTCATCCATTTCAAGCACAATACCGTCCTACCATATAGTTAGGTAATGGTCCGACGAAGGTCACGTGCCTTGCTAAAAAATTGCGCCAAAAGTCACCAACTTTTTGGTGTACCTTTGTATGTATTTAAATTTCATATCTCAAAAACTATTAGTCGTAGAATGTTGAAATTTCATCTATAAGATTGCTGTAACATCTAGTTGTGCATCTCGATGTTGGGTTCCAATCTACTGGAGAGTTTATTTACAGGACCACCCAAACGAATTTTAATACTTTAATGTCCATGGACATCTTCGATATATTACATCTGTAGTCAGTTATTGATTGGTCCATGCCCGAAATCTCGCTTTTTGTGATCGAACTTGGTGACTTTTGCCGAAATATCGCCAAATATTTGCGCCAAAAATAATTTTGTATTCCTCATAACTCTTGAACTTTTAACCGTAGAATATTGAAATTCTGTATTTAGAATTATTGTAACATCTAACTGTGCATCTGTTTTTTGATTCCAATCGACTGCGTAATTTATTTACAGGGTCACCCAAATGTATTTACATTAAGGTGTATGGATGCATTCAATTCATTGAAAGTCTGTGGTCAATGTCTACTTTGGCTATTCCGAAAATCTCGCAAACTATCTCAAGCTTGTCGGCTTTTGGCGAACTATCGTCCAATTAAGTGTCAAAAACAAATCTTTCAGTCTGAACTCAGCTTGGCGATCTGGGAAATGCTTGGCTAGAAATCGCTAAACCTTAGTATTATTGCAGTATTTTTTCTCTTTCAATAATAAATAATAATTTAAAATAGTAATAATAATAAGTTTACATGAAGTGCGCCGAAAATATTTTTGATTTAATAGACTTGCAAGGAAATCATGTGTTGTCCACATCAGATTTTTTTAAAACCTTGTGTATATGATCACTGTTCTTAAATTATTTACTTTAAAATGCATGATTTTTAAAAGGCTGAAAATAAAAGTATAACGTCAGTTAGCCTTACCTATTCTAGGAAAAATAATTTTTTTTTAAATTCCCCCATTATTTTCCCAGAAACATAGCGAAAAAAGTTCAAATTCGAAAAAAAAAAAAAAAATGGAATGTTTACCCTGTAGCTCTCGTTAAACAAAAATTCAGGCAAAAATTTGCTCAGCAAACACAAGCTGTGAATTTATGCTTGTTTTTTCAAAAATAATGTTGCAATACATTTTTAAAAACTAGAAGTTACTTCCATAATGCTCTTATATTTATTTTAAATGCATATTTTAGACAAAAACTACGAAATTTACTTTTTATTGCGGAAAAATGAGAGAGTAGCCAAGCCGACAGTGTGCACTGTCGGCTTAATACAATCGAGCTTTGTATAATAAATTCCCTTTATTCTTTCTTTATTTGTTTGTTACAGGAGAAAGGGCAGATCGCAACCCGAGAAAAGTTCAATGTTTCTTTTTTTACCATATATGGTGATCAGGGGCGTAGCCAGAAATTTTTCATGGGGGAAGGGGGGGGGGGTACAACTACTACAACTCATATATATGTATGCGTGTGTGTGATAATGTAGTGAAGAATATGCATTTTGTATGGCAAAAAATTTCTCATGGGGGGGGGGGGTTATGACCCCCCTAACCCCCCGTGGCTACGCCCCTGATGGCGATGACGTGCGTGTGTGCATATGGAGGGGCTGCCTCTCTGTGGTCAATGTATACTGAAGCGAATTTGCATGTCCGACGTTGGAAAACCCAGAAAACATGCACCAGGTAAATCCATGTAAGCAATGTAAAAATTACCAAAAGGCCCTTGTGTTTTTGAAATTGTGAGAAGTGCTACTCTACACTTCTGGAACGTTTCAATACATTTTAGCACCCCCCCCCCACGCAACAATGGATAACTTACTGAAAAAACACTCAAAATACTGGTGTTAAACGATAAAGTAATTAAAAAACTTTGTAAAAAACACACATAAGAAGTAAAAGGAAAAAGGATACGCGTTTCGTTCAAAAATTGTTTTGAACTTCTTCAGTCCAAGCCCTCCGACGTAAAGAACACAGGGAACTGAAAAGAGAAAAAAACAAGCAAGATGTTGCCACAAGGGCCAAAGAAAAGTCGAACAAAACCACGGAGAGGGGAGAGAAAAAAAAAACATTAAAAAAGGGGGATAAAAAAGGAAAGGAAAGAAGCACAAAAAATACAGAAATAAAAAAGGAATAAAGAAAAATTATAAAAAGGTAACACACAAGTACAAACACACACACAAAAAAGAGAAAACAGAACAAACAAACAAAAAACAAATAGCACACGTATTTATTTATTTATTTTTTTTTTTTTTTTTTTTTTTATTAAACCACGAACAGGACAGCACAATAAATATATATATAAATATATTTTTTTTTTTTAAATAAAAACGAAAACGAAAGACAGTAACACACGTACATACACATTAAAGAAACAGGGAAAAAAAAAAAGGGGGGGGTAGACGAAGAAAGTGAAAAGAACCTTACAACAGCAACTTCCAAGCAGAATGAACGAAAGGAACGGAAGAACCATCGTTCACAAGACGATCTAAGTGCTGGGTAATGGAAAAACCTTCCAAAAAATCCAGATGGGACAAAGACTGAGGAGTGCACAAAATCTTAGCCTTAGAAAACTGAAATCGATGATTGGAATTCCAACAATGTGAGGCAATAGAAGATTTTGAAAGTTCGTGCTTAGAGACATATCTCTCATGCTCTTTGAGCCTAAATTTGAGAGCTCTTCTGGTCTGACCAATATAGCCCAAATCACAAGATTCACAAGGAATATAATAAACACCCCAACGGTTCTCAGTAGGAATAGGATCTTTAAGGGAAGAAAATTTAAGTTTGTTAACAGGTTTAAAAATGACTTTGAAACCGAAATTTTTGAGAAGTTTAGAAATTTTGTAGCATAAAGGTGAAAAGAAAGGTAGTACAATTAATTCGTTGTGAAAATTAATAGTATTAGTAGAAGTATTAGGCTTATTAAATTTAGAAACAGCTTTATCAATAATAGAGGGGCTAAAACCACGAGAAACAGCTAAGGATTTTAAGTAACTAATTTCATTATTAAGAGAAGAAGAATCAGAGCAAATTTTGATAGCACGAAACACATAAGTGTAAAAAGCAGAAAGTTTTTGCTGGTAAGGATGATTAGATAGGGCATGAGGAGGTAAAGATATAGAAAAGGGCTTGCGGAAAACAGAAGTAGAGAAACCGTCAGGATTCCTAGAAACCAGAACATCCAAAAAAGGTAAAGAATTGTTGCACTCCTCTTCTAGAGTAAATTGGATACACGGATCAACAGAATTAACGATCAAAAGTAAATTAGAAATATCACAATTGGAATCCACTAGAACGAAAGTATCGTCAACATATCTGACCCAGCACGGAAAATTAAAGACCTTGAAGAGCTTCTCTTCAAAATAATGCATATAAATATCACATAAGAGAGGTGAGAGAGAATTACCCATAGCAAGACCCTCGGTTTGTTTATAGAAAGAGCCATTAAAAATGAAAGCAGTTTGTTTAATACAAACGCTTACTAAAGCTATAAACTCTTTAATCTCAATAGAAGAATAATGAAACTCGCGTAAATGCTTTTCCAAACAGTCAATCGCACCTTGGATAGGAACATTAGTGAATAAAGATTGAACATCAAGAGCTACTTTGGATAAGAAATTCCAAGCTCTTCTTCCGGTTAGGTCTTCCCTCGGTTCTGTTAGTCCTCTTGTTCAGGACACTGTTGTTAATTTGTCTTCACATGTTTTAACTGATTCTCAGAGAGATGCTCTTAGTTTAGGTTTGAATTTTTCTCGTGTTCACAGAGCTACTTTGGATAAGAAATTCCAAGCTCTTCTTCCGGTTAGGTCTTCCCTCGGTTCTGTTAGTCCTCTTGTTCAGGACACTGTTGTTAATTTGTCTTCACATGTTTTAACTGATTCTCAGAGAGATGCTCTTAGTTTAGGTTTGAATTTTTCTCGTGTTAGTAACGTTTCGGTTTCCAAACTTATTGCTCCTATGGAAAACTCCTTTAAAAATAGTAAACTCTCTTCTAACCAACTTGATACTTTGCGACATCTTATTGCTAATACTATCTCTTCAAATAATATGCATGCCAAATCTAACCTTTCTCGTTCTCAAAAAACTGCTCTCAAAGAACTTAATTCTAACCCTAATTTACTCATTACGAAAGCTGATAAAGGCGGCCAGACTGTTTTACTTGATAAATCTTCTTATGTTGATTGTATTAATAACATGCTAACCACTGGTCCATACACTAAATTAAATTCTGATCCTACTAACAGTCACCTTTCTGAAATTAAACACACTGTGAAGTCCTCTGTAATCTTAAATGCTCAAACTAAACGTTATGTTATTCCTTCTATTGCTAACTGTGCTCGTTTCTATGCCCTTCCTAAAATTCATAAACCTTCTCTTGCCTTTCGCCCCATTGTTTCTAACATTGGTACTGCTTCTTATAACCTTGCACGTTTCCTCTCGCATACTCTTTCACCTTTGACTGCTAGTAATACCCACACTGTTAAAAACTCTTATGATTTCGTTAACAAAGTTAAACTTCTTTCTCCTACTAATTGTAAAATGCTTTCTCTTGATGTTAAATCTTTATTCACTAATGTTCCTATCCAAGGTGCGATTGACTGTTTGGAAAAGCGTTTACGCGAGTTTCATTATTCTTCTATTGAGATTAAAGAGTTTATAGCTTTAGTAAGCGTTTGTATTAAACAAACTGCTTTCATTTTTAATGGCTCTTTCTATAAACAAACCGAGGGTCTTGCTATGGGTAATTCTCTCTCACCTCTCTTATGTGATATTTATATGCATTATTTTGAAGAGAAGCTCTTCAAGGTCTTTAATTTTCCGTGCTGGGTCAGATATGTTGACGATACTTTCGTTCTAGTGGATTCCAATTGTGATATTTCTAATTTACTTTTGATCGTTAATTCTGTTGATCCGTGTATCCAATTTACTCTAGAAGAGGAGTGCAACAATTCTTTACCTTTTTTGGATGTTCTGGTTTCTAGGAATCCTGACGGTTTCTCTACTTCTGTTTTCCGCAAGCCCTTTTCTATATCTTTACCTCCTCATGCCCTATCTAATCATCCTTACCAGCAAAAACTTTCTGCTTTTTACACTTATGTGTTTCGTGCTATCAAAATTTGCTCTGATTCTTCTTCTCTTAATAATGAAATTAGTTACTTAAAATCCTTAGCTGTTTCTCGTGGTTTTAGCCCCTCTATTATTGATAAAGCTGTTTCTAAATTTAATAAGCCTAATACTTCTACTAATACTATTAATTTTCACAACGAATTAATTGTACTACCTTTCTTTTCACCTTTATGCTACAAAATTTCTAAACTTCTCAAAAATTTCGGTTTCAAAGTCATTTTTAAACCTGTTAATAAACTTAAATTTTCTTCCCTTAAAGATCCTATTCCTACTGAGAACCGTTGGGGTGTTTATTATATTCCTTGTGAATCTTGTGATTTGGGCTATATTGGTCAGACCAGAAGAGCTCTCAAATTTAGGCTCAAAGAGCATGAGAGATATGTCTCTAAGCACGAACTTTCCAAATCTTCTATTGCCTCACATTGTTGGAATTCCAATCATCGATTTCAGTTTTCTAAGGCTAAGATTTTGTGCACTCCTCAGTCTTTGTCCCATCTGGATTTTTTGGAAGGTTTTTCCATTACCCAGCACTTAGATCGTCTTGTGAACGATGGTTCTTCCGTTCCTTTCGTTCATTCTGCTTGGAAGTTGCTGTTGTAAGGTTCTTTTCACTTTCTTCGTCTACCCCCCCCCTTTTTTTTTCCCTGTTTCTTTAATGTGTATGTACGTGTGTTACTGTCTTTCGTTTTCGTTTTTATTTAAAAAAAAAAAATTATTTATATATATATTTATTGTGCTGTCCTGTTCGTGGTTTAATTAAAAAATAAAAAAAAAAAAAAATAAATAAATACGTGTGCTATTTGTTTTTTGTTTGTTTGTTCTGTTTTCTCTTTTTTGTGTGTGTGTTTGTACTTGTGTGTTCCCTTTTTTATAATTTTTCTTTATTCCTTTTTTATTTCTGTATTTTTTGTGCTTCTTTCCTTTCCTTTTTTATCCCCCTTTTTTAATTTTTTTTTTCTCTCCCCTCTCCGTGGTTTTGTTCGACTTTTCTTTGCCCCTTGTGGCAACATCTTGCTTGTTTTTTTCTCTTTTCAGTTCCCTGTGTTCTTTACGTCGAAGGGCTTGGACTGAAGAAGTTCAAAACAATTTTTGAACGAAACGCGTATCCTTTTTCCTTTTACTTCTTATGTGTGTTTTTTACAAAGTTTTTTAATTACTTTAATGGATAACTTACCATGGCGTCCCCTGCCTCACATTCTTCACTATAGATACAGTTTTCTCTTTTCCAAAACTGAACATTGAGTCGCGTTTTCTATAAAATAATATCACTGGTAAAGTTTGAATAAACATTTTAAGGGAAATTAGATATGTTTTGGTGTAAAAATCAGAATATATAAGATGGTTTTTTTAAAAACATGCAATAGCGCTTGTTCTTTGCCCCCTTTTTTCTTCGTTGACCGTAAGTGGGGGGAGCGCCCCACCGGTTGGGAACCGCTATAGTAGTGGATTATGGAGTCATTTTAGGGGGACACAGTAAAACTATCAAGAATTCGTTAAGTGTTTTATGATCCAGGTGTTTGGCGTTGAATATCTTTCTAATGATCCTATCCCCCTCCCTACACCTAAATTTTCTCTCCAGAGATAAATTTAAAGAAATCTCTGATGTATGGGGCACAATCTTCGTTTTTGTCACATTATAGTTAGGTGCTATAGTCCAAATATAGCTCATGTTTTACTCATTCATTATAGTAATTCAACTTCAGAAAAGTTAAAATTAAATTTCACAGTCAAGTTCATTTTTATTATTTATTTACTTTTTTAAAAAATCAAAACCGTTTAAACAAGTATCATTCAGCGTTCCTCCAATAATAGACCTTACGGTTATGCAATATAAGGTTTGAAAGTTTAATTCCGGGGTCACCTTGAGCATAGAAAAGCAAATATATTAAGCTCACACCAGTAAATTTAGGGTTTAGTCTGCCAGTAATTCATAATGAGCTGAAATTTTCAGAATTAGCTCTGCATGACGAGTAAAATAAAACCTGAAAAGTCACGGAAGTTCTCACGTTTGCTTCCATCCAAAATGGCGGATCAAAGATAGCGGCTAAGCACTTTTGCATTTTCAAAGCTTATTCCATTTCTAAATCATATATGAATGTTTTCTATTTCTGAAAAATCCCATGATCTCTACATAGATCCTGCTTTGATATGCAGTGAAACTTCTATTTGCGACCACCTCTATTAAGCTACCCCCTCCTCCAACGGCCAATTTTATAAGGTACTGAATTTTTACCCTATTTACCTAGTGTTAAAAGATCCTCCAGAAGGGATCACAAGAACTTCTATAAGCAACTGGACCTGGTTCCCTGTCAGAAAATTTTCTAACATTTTCCATAAGTAAAGTAAACATAAACCGCATTCCAAGCTAGTCGCTGCTCTGTAAATCGGCAGCAGGTGCAAGTACACATTACAAACTAATCTTGTAGCTTACAGAAGAGCTATGCTGAAAAATAGGGATAAATTAGAATAGGGATAAAATAAATATAAGGATAGGGATAAGTTAAGAGTAGGAATAAATAAGGATGAATTCTGAAAAAAATTACAGTGAAAGCTAAGAGTTGTCAAAGTATTGTTCTGAAATTTAAATTTTAGTTTTAATAAAAGAAAGGTAATTCTTTTAAAATAAGTAAAAACTGTTCCACTGTGCCCCACCCTACTCCCCTATTCTCTGAGAGGGAAAAGAATGAAACAAATCGAAATTTCTAAATATTTTCTTAAAATGAAAATTTGAAAATATGTTTCTATAATTACTCATGCATTAGTATGCAGTTTCATAAATAACAAAACTAATAATATTTTCTATCGCATTTCTTTCCTTGGCTATTAAATGATTTGAGCTATCACTTCTAGTGCTGTAAAAGTAACGAAAATATTAATACCCGTATCTATTCGTTACTTTAAACTCACTAACAACGGTTACTAAGTATTCGTTACCCGTTACTTTCATTACTTGTTCGAGTTCGAACGCGAGAAACAAGTCATATAGCGCGTACCTAGAGGAGGGGGGCTGCAGCGCTCCTTTCCTAAATCTGACTATTTACTTAGTTTACAATGTGATATTTATTAACAACTGATACTTAGTTGGCAATTTAATGCACACACACACCCCTCCTGAAATAAAATCCTGGCTACGCCACTTTACATAGCACTACGTACGATTACGAATGTTTAAAATACTGCATGCAGTTACATTTTTTTTTTTTTTTTGGTTTAAAAATAAATAAAAATATCATACATTATTTTTTGACTTTAAAGAGTAAGAGTTGTAATCAGAGCTTATTTTCCCTGGTTAATAGATGTTTTTATGCAAATGGCATGTTTTATACAATGTTAAATTATCCGAATAACTCATAGCGCCCATAGAAATCTTCCAAAAACATACCCCCCCCATAGTCTCCCTCCTCCTTTTTTAATTCTGAACGCTGGTTTAGCCTGTTCATTCTCATCATAAAAAGTATAACAGAAGGCTTGTGCCTAGTGTTTCTTCTGAGCGCGGATTCCCCCCTCCCCTCAGACGTCAACATTTTAAATTTTAAACATACTGAAATTTTTTGAATTATTTTAATACCAGTGGCGTATGCAGGGGTGGGCATAGAAATCCCGGGTCCCTCTCGAAATTTTTGTTAAAAACAAAACGATAACTTTAAAAAAATGTGTTTTAAGTTTACATGCCTAGTATTTTTTTATTTCCAAATAATATTTAAATAATAAAAATACGCGAATTCGTTTACTTTATAACAATATTTTTTTAAGGCGTATTTAAATAACGTGTTATTTATTACTCATATTTCGGTTCTAGCTCAAGCATTTAAAAAAATAAGTTTTCAATCCTTCGTGACCACCCTGAAAAATAATCCTGATTACACCATTATCTAGTACTAAAATGTCAGAAAGCACGAGCACCCCCTTACTAACCCACACAGCACAAAGATATCCATTGGTTATCTATAAGGAATCAGAATTGGATAATGGGTATATCTATGAGAAGTCCAAGATCCTCCAGATTACATAAAATAGACCTCTATAAGAAATTTGGGGTGTGATCTCTCTAAGGACTAAACAACATCTATAATATCCGGAATGTCTGTAAAAGATCTATATACATGTAGCATAGATATTAATTGGGCGGACAAAATATCCAAAATTTCTCGGGGGAAAAGTGAATTCTGACGTCATAACTACGACTTTTTTACCCACTGAGAATTCTTTTACCGTTCTGTGAATTTTGGTGCTGGCATCTATTGTCTATTATCATACATAAGAACTTCAAGTTACTTTTAAACTGAAACTTATTTTCTTCGGCTGGTTTCGAACCATGGATCCAAGGTGTGAAAGGCAAGCGTTCTAACCACCAGGCAGAATCGACTCGCGGTGAGAAGACTAAAGTTTGAAGTGATTGTTGCTTCGATTCGTAATGAAAACAATTTTAGGTATCTAAATATATAAAATTAGAATTTGCCGTACACTACTTGGTATCACAAAATTTTGCGTTTTCTATCCGTTTTAAGCATTTGGGACCCCAGTACAACCGTTAAAAAAAAAAATATCTGCACATCACGTAAAACTTGCTGAAGCGAATGAAATAAAATTTGGCGACATGATAGGTGGTCATTCAACTTAAACTATAGGCGTCGAATTTTTAAAAAATTCGTGTGATTTTCTGCAAATTCTTTTAAACTGCGTAATTTTTTTTTTTTCGCACATCACGTAAAAACGACTAAATGAAATTTGGTGATATGATAGATAATCACTGAACTCAAGATATAGGCATCGGATTTAAAGAAAAAAATTCTTATTTGATTTCGCTATTTTTCTAAAAATACTTTCAAAACTGAGTAAATGAGTAAATTTTTGTTTCAGTAGCCATCTAATCCTGTACGTAAATAAGATGTCAACAAATGAGGTTGCGGTTTAGATGTCCTATAGATATATAATTTTCTCCGCATATAAATGTCCTTTCAATGTCCTGAATGTTATAGATCAGTTTGGATATCTATTAGACCCGATTTGGACATACTGTGCTGTGTGGCAACGGGCTTCTATTCTTATTGATATTGCTTTACAATTGCAATAACACCACCTTTCTCCCCCCACGCCTCTCTCAAAAAAATCTGATATTGGCACCCACGCATAACATACTAAGTATCGTACATCCCCGCATTCTATAAAACAGACTTCTATAAAATAGACTCATGTCTAATCCCATATCATAATAGAGCAGCAGATACTGCATCTATCTGATATTGCGTCATCAGTAACGAAAACAAAACATACGGATCTTTCAAACTTCATCAAAGCGAGACCATTCGGCACATGCGAAATGCAACTCCCTTACTGGTCAGCAACGAAAAGCCAAACATACTGAAACTGCTACTCAAATACCTCAAATACCAAGACTCATTTTCCCCTTCAAACCGCGATCCGCTATCCAGTTACAAATAACAGAAGATATTAGTACTCGACTACCGGAACTCATTTTCCAACCTCCAAAGATCGCCTGGCAGTCTGTATTCGAAGTTCGAAGCTGGTCGATCCGAATGCACGGTCGATCCGAATGCACGGCACGACTGATATGCTAAAGTAGCAATTCGTTACTTCGAGTTTGAGTGATTATCCGCGTCTCAGTAACGAATACATACGGTATGCTACATCTCTAATCATTTCTTTAACGACCGATTTTTCGCGGATCGGAAAGTAGTCGCTCCCGAGAAATTTCCCTGTATATATCCAAGTCTTGAAGTAATAAAGTTGCAAATAAGTCGTACATCGATTTACTTGCCATCAAATTTCAGAATTCCCCTTGCTCTTCACCTGTTTTTCCTCGTGATTAATAAGTAAGCTAATAATCTTGTATTAAGTAATGAAATTTAAAGCAGGAATACTAGTAAAATAAAAAGCAACTTATTCGATTTTACATTAAAAAAATCAATTTAATGTGCATTTATAATTTTTTATTTAGTAAGCATAAGCTGAGATTCAAACAAGCATTCTTACTGATTGCATTAGTGTATTTAGAAGGGAAAAAAAATTCACTTTTGACATAAATAAGCGGGGAAAAACATCATACAAAGCGAAATTATTTAGCGGCCACTCTTGATCCGCCATTTTGGATGGAAGCCAACATCTAAATTTTTGGGATCTTTCAGTATTTATTCCATACATATACAGGAGCTAATCCTGAAATTTTCAGCTCATTATGAATTTGTTAGCTATCGATTCACTTTTTGGTCTAAATTTACAAGGCTGACAATGATTCTTCAACATTTCTAAAACCCATATCACCCATTCCAAATCTTCAATTCAAGTAACACTTTCATTCAACTGTTTTCCATAACAGTTGGGTGAAAAGGATTGTGCGATATGTATGTTCAACATCCGCAACTTTTCCCACCCGGTACGGGAAAAATTGAGTATTTATTCAACTTTTTCAACTTCTCCGATAGACCAATCGCAGGTAAGCAAACGGAGAGGCTGCAGTGACATCACAGATTCGCTCATTCCCTTTTCCAGTCAAACCAGTTGAGTGAAATGGTCGAACAAGTTGAACGAAATACTTGATTTAATTGAAGATTGAACGTAAGCGAAGGTGTGATTTGGGAATTAATGAAAACAATACGACAGCAACTCTCCATGGAATAGGTTTAAAAATAAAACTTTACAAAATTTCTATAGATTGTTTATATTTAAAAATTAATCACACAAATTAAAATAAAATAAATGTTCCAGAGATTAAAAAAATTTAGGAAGATTTTTCATAAGCTGCACTACACACCGTAATAAATGAAACAACAGTGTCCTTTATAGAGCTTTCTGAAAAAATTTTACAACGTGGAGTTGCACAAAAAAAGAAATTTGGAAAATGACACATCCTACACATGACACCACTAAATTTTTCTGAATATTTCGCATCTGATAGAGGCTTACCTTCATGGCCGTGTATGGTACAGCTTGTAAAAATACATTGTAAAAATTCTGAAGGGCTTGACATAATCAGTTTATTTGTATTTATGAACCAAAATTGCATGATTTTTTTCGAACTACACCCTTAACTATGGTGCGAATTTAATGCCGACTGCTGGATATATATGCATGCATAATAATAATAAACACCTTTACTAAAATGATATCGAAAGATATTAACACCAGAAATTCAAAGAAATTATTTCTTTAAAATAAAATTTTAAATGAATTTCATCTTCTTACTTTGTTCAGGAACACAAAATAAGCTTTTAAAAGGTGCTTAACAAATGTGTTAAGCTGAGAAGGACGTTTAAAGGACGTGCAATGTGCAGAATCCCTACTAATTCTCAATCACCCAAAATTGCATCAGCTGCCTGTCAGGGTGAGCTACGGTTTGAGTAATTCTTCCAGCTTTTTTTTTTTTTAATTTGCCAGGCTATGGTGCCATACATCCTTAAGGACATTTGATCACCAACAATATAATGCGCCAAGCTTGATTTATTTTGCCCATATTTCTCAACCGTATAATATCTTTTTTCATTGCCATGTTCATTTAAATGTTGTTTGAGTTACATAAACAACTTAAAAAAAAAAAAAAAATCTGATGTGTCCAACACATGACTTCCTTGCACGTCCATTAGATCAAAAATATTTTCGACGCACTTCCTCTAAACGTATTTGTTTGAAAGAGATAAAATATCAATAATAGTAAGGTTTAGCGATTTCTAGACAAATATTTCGATATCGCCAAGCTGAGTTCAATTTGAAATATTTCCTTCTGACACTTTATTTGGCGATATTTCACCAAAAGCCGACAAACTTGAGATAGTCTGCGAGATTTTGGGGATAGCCAAAGTAGTCATTGACCACAGACTTTCAATGAATTGAATGCATCCATACACCTCAATGTATTTAAAGTCATTTGGCTCACCCTGTAAATAAATTCTCAGTCGATTGCTGTCAAAAAAGATATGGAAAACAGTTAGATATTACAATAGTTCTAAATACAAAAGTTCAAAAATCTACGGGTTAAAGTTTTAGTGTTATACAAAATACGAAATAATTTTTGGCGCCAAATTTGGCGATATTTCGGCGAAACTCGTCAATGTCGACGAAATTTGGCGAGATTTTAAGCATGAACCAAACAATGACAGATTATCGCCAAATTTGGCGATATTTCGCCAAAACTCGCCAAGAACGATGACAAATGGCGATACTTTGGGCATGGACCAAATGACTGACTATCGCCAAATTTGGCGATATTTCGCCAAAACTCGCCAAGGTCGAGGACAGACGGCGAGTTTTTGGGCATGCACCAAACAATGACTGTCTACAGTTGTATTATATTGAAGATGTCCATAGACATTAAAGTACTAAAATTCTTTTCGGTGGTCCTGTATATAAACTCTCCAGTAGATTGGAACCAAATATCGAGATACACAACTAGATGTTACAACATTCTTATATATGAAATTTCATAATAGTTTTTGAGATTTGAGAGTTAAATATGCACACACGTACACCAAAAGTCGCCAAGCTTGGCGACTTTTGGCATAGTTCTTGAGAGAGGCACGTGACCCTGGTCGGACCATTACCTAACTTATGTGGTAGGTCGGTATTGTGCTTGAAATGGATGAATGCCCCTAAAATTGCCATTGACCGTAATGTATTGGAAATCTTTTGAGTGTTCCTGTAGCAGAACTACAAATGATAAAGACACTTTTTTTAATGGAGAAATTCATTTTCTAACTCTTTACAGCATACATCACTTCTGAGTCGTTTGAAATAGCCCAATACCTCTAAAAAACGCTTTGATGAATTTCGGCCCATAGAGCGTAATGTATTTCGAATCTTTTGGACGGTTCTATAGATAAACTATCCAGTCGAAAGGGGAGGTGCACAACTAGATGTTACAGCAATCCTAAATATAAAGTTTCAACATTCTACGCCTAATAGTTTTTGAGATATGCGAGTTTAATGAGTTTCGGCCCATTGAGCGTAATGTATTTCGAATGTTTTGGGCAGTCCTGTAGATAAACTATCCAGTCGAATGGAACCAAAAGGAGAGGTGCACAACTAGATGTTACAACTATCCAAAATATGAAGTTTCGACATTCTACGCCTAATAGCTTTCGAGATAGGCGAGTTTAATGAATTTCGGCCCATAGAGCGTAATGTATTTCGAATCTTTTGGGCGGTCCTGTACATAAACTATCCATTGGATTGCCACCAAAAGGGGAGGTGCACAACTAGATCATAGAACAATCCTAAATATCAAATCTCAACATTTTACGACCAATAGTTTTTGAGATATGTGAGTTACATACATACGTACGTACGTACGTACGTACAGACGGCATGGAAAAACTGGCCACAGCAGACTCGCCGCTGGTCAAAATGAGTTGCAGACGCGTTAATATGATCGTGCATGCTAGCCTACGATAGGATGCATCGAAAAAAAATTTAAAATTAAATTTAGAGATTGTCAAAATCGGTTTTTTTGTCGAAATTTGGCCCCCAAAATTTTTCGGGATCACATTACTTCCTTATACTACGTACAAGGAAGTAAAAAATAGTGCTTTTCAGTCTTATTCGTACCATTTCTTTATAAATTAGTATACGAAGTTGAGAAAGGGATTCTATCTTGTATATATTCCTTAAAATTTAAAAGAATAAAAATGCTAATTTGCTTGGGTGTTAGTTGTTCATTGAAATGCTAACACGTACATCTACGTACACAGTTAACCTTAAAGAAAATGAACTGAACTGAAGTTCTAGGTTTTTCGGAGCACGTTAGCGTAGAGCTTTATCTCCAGTTTGTAGTTATATATCTTGAGGTACTTTATCATGAGGTGGGTGGGGGGGCGAGGCCCGGATCAGTTACAGATCAGATTGGTCGTGCAGGAGTTCACTAAGAGGGCGCAAAAACGAAGAGGACCGCTTTGGGGCGTTTTCGATTGCAGGGTTCGGAGGGGTCATAGTCCGGGTACTCCGCGGCTATTTCATTGGGAAGCTGGTTCAGCGTACCATAGTACCGAACAGCAAGTCTGTAAATGAACTGTCTAAGAGTTTTTACGTTGAGGTCTCTTCTAATGGCCGCGTTCTTTAGGGAGTGATGCCCATAATGGATTGTGCGCAGGATTTCATTCTACTTGCTTTCTAGTCGGTCAATTGAGGATCTTGCGGCATAAGCCCATACCGGTGCGGCGTACGTAGCAGTTGGTCGTATAAATGTCTTGTAAAGAAGCGCTTTGTTTTTCTGAGAGAGGTTCTTGTTTTTAATGATGGGGGCAGGGACTGATTTACGGCGGGGCATTCGGGGCACGTGCCCTGGGCCCCGATTTTTAGGGGCCCCCAAAACTTCCTTTTATGTAATCATAATATTTACTAAAATTATCTATCAAGAGTAAAATTTCTGATTATTTACTTCATTTCATCACAAATATTCAAAATTTTTAATTTAATGTAACTTGTAATGTTAAAAATTATGCATTCGATTTGATATTCAATAAATTCGATATTCGCAAATTCGGTAGGACACCTCAGCATTCTCCTCCTCTTATCGTTTCTAAGGTGTGTGACGACTGTAAATGCCCATAAAAACATTTCAAAATTGAAAAATTCATTAAAGTGGTATTTGTCGTGACATTTCACTAATTTGTAAATGTTTACTTATGGTTAACTTAGGAATGATAATTGGTTTTTAACTTAATTTAATTAAGTAATACTCTGTGGAAAACTTTTGTGCAGGGGGCCCCAAAAGTAACTGTGCCCTGGGCCCCCAAGTGTGTAGATCGGTCCCTGGATGGGGGCTAGCTTCCGGTAGGCCAGGGCCATCTTGGCTCTGGCGCTATCAATGTGAGGTCTCCAGGTGAGATTTCTGTCGATGGGGACGCCAAGGTATTTAACCTGTCCTTCCCTGTCGATCGGGGTGTTGTCGATCATAATCCTGGTCGGCTTATTCCGGTTTGAGAAGTACAAGGAGTGGCACTTGGGAATGTTCAGGAGTAGCTTCCAGCCCCTGATCCAGCGGTTGATGGAGTCAAGATGAGTTTGCATGGCAGTGATGAGGGCAGAGCCAGTGTCGGCGTGGCCGACTATTGCCGCGTCATCGGCGTAGAGGGCCAGCATGGTGTCTTGGTGGGTCGGAATATCGTTAATTAATCCTCTCGCAGAACTAAAAATACAAAAACTAAAAGAAAAAATTTTGATGGTGTTTTTTGTTGAAACCCTTGAGGATTATACAGTAACGTAGCATTACATATTGTTTAGTTGTTGTAATGTGGCCGTTGAAAAATGGTAAATATAGCAAACACTTATAATTCAGCATGCACCTATTGTTTACGAACATGTGTAATGTGGTTCATATACTAATACCGCCTTTCTTCGTTTCTCCCCCTTAAATACTCAATTTAAATGTATTACACTGCATGTTTCGGCAGAAGATTAACAAAAAATCTGCCATAAATACACATATTATTTTTTTATTACAAAAACCGATTTTTTTTTTTTTTTTTTTTTGGGGGGGGGGGTTAACGCTAGAAAGTTTTAACGAAATTGAAGATAAATTTGAGCCAACGTAACTATAATCATTGTTCTCAAGAATTCTTTGAACTGCGATTTATTCTGGATTAAATTAGGCATTCAAAATTTCATTGTGATTCATTATTATTATTATTATTATTGGGCATCCCAAAATTCTTTTATGCTGGATTACAGCAAACTTTTTCAAGTGCAGTGTGAGTTTTACTAGCATTCTAAAAAAAAATACATACAAGATATACTGTGGACAGGAGGTGGTTAGTTATATTAAGGAATTGTTCCCAGTTTTGGGTTTTGCAACGTAGGGATGTATGTACATCTAAAGCGCAATAGGACTATAAACCACTTAAGTAAGCCGCTTCTGATGTAGTATATATTATCCTATTCTGAATTCAAAACGTAGTTGAGTGCTGTATGATGACATAATTATCGTATTTTGTATTCAATTTAGTAATAGGGACAGAAGGTCTATCCGTTTTACAGCTAAACGAGTTACATTTTATGAAATATGCATTGTATCCACTCTTCAGAGGCTGGTACAAGGGAGGGACTATGAGGTTTAAGCCCCGCCCCCCACAACGACAATTCTTAAGGCTGTTGGGTAATATTTTGCTACATTGTACATTTTGTTAAAATCAAATCTGTTTTATTTATTTATTTATTTTTCAAAGAATAAATTTGCCTATTCCAGAAAAAATTTCATTGATGTAGCGTAATATTTTGCTTTATTCTACATTTTGTTTAGGTAAAATAAGCTCTTTCTTTTAATTAGCCCCTAAGAAAAAGGTAAAAATAATTAAATAAATAAATATTTAAAAATTCTATACTCACTGGTGTCACCCTAGATTAATCTAAATCGCGGAACAAGACAATATACATAATAATATTATTTTCACACTTCCTAGTTGGAGCTATTTCGACTGTTGTATATCTTCTTTCCGACAGCGTGGTCTTCATACTTTTATTTATTTATTTTTAATTACTTTTACTTGTAATATATATCGTTTACTAATTTTTTTTTCATTATAAACTTCCATCTGTTCCTCTTCATAATGAAGTAGCTATTTTAATGCACTAAGAAAGATTATATCATGAGAAATAATAAATAATGTTTCTGATGAGAAGATGTATTTAACATAAAATTATAGGCATACCCAATAAAAACTTACTCAAATGTACAAATATCTGAATATGAGTTTTATTTGTTAAATATAATATATATATATATATATATATATATCACTCTGCTGTTCGAGCCTCGTCAGGGGGAGAATCCCCCTAATTCTTTAGTGTCATTATTGCCCTATTAAAACGATATTAATTGACTATATCATTTTATCTCTCATCTTTCGTGTATCTCGCCCGGTAACCCTATGTTGAAATTTTTATGATTGTAACCTATTGATAGAAAAATGCATGTGATGCATATTCTACAGCTTACGAAATATTGTAACAATAGATTAAAGCTGTTGTGAACTAATTGTATTTAAATATATGTAAAATTATGTCGCATTTTTATGTCGCTTTTTGGGACATATTCTTCGGACAATTTTCAATAAAGCGGGTGAGACATAAAATTACATAGTCATTAATATATAATGTTTACAAGCTTTTGTTTTTATTCAAAGTCCGTGAAAGAGCAAGACCGTGTAACCTGAATATCTTGCAAATCAGGAGATAGATGTATCTTAAAATCGCTTCGCTTATGTTTTTCAATTTGAAAATAAAACTTACTGTGCGAGCATTCCTCACAGTCTGACAGCTACGTCACTGTCACGTGGCGTATGATAGATAGATATTATAGATAAGAATTATTGAGGCAGTAATAAACAAAAAGTTTGCAGGTGAGGAGATATTTTGAAAATCACGTTAGTATTTTTTTTAACGGTGTAGTTCGAAAGTCATGAGGTTTTGGTACATAAGTACAAATAGACTAATTATGCCAGGCACTTCAAAATTTTGAAAGTCTCTTTACAAGCTATGTTACATACTGAAATAAACGATAAATCTGCATCAATTTCAAAACTTCTAGAAAAAATTCTTAAAAATCGGAAAATTTCGCAAAACGGTCACTCTTCGAAAAATCTTGTATCTCAGATCCATGTTAAAAAATTTGTCAAAAAGTATAAAATTTTTGAGCCCTTGAAATTGGTGGGCCAAGGGCATCTGTCCGCTTGCTCAGCCGATAAACAGGCTCTGATTAGCACACCGAACCACAGGCCCGGGATTCTATTCCCGAGCTGGGGAAGGTTGACACTCAGACTGTCGTCCATTGAGAATATCGATAAAATGAAACCAAGCCTGCCTGGGCACTCAACATAGATTCGGAGCTCCACCTTTAGCTGACCACCTGACCTGGACATATGCTTCCGTCCCCAGAGCCGATGGTCACGAAGTTGTGGATGTTAAGCGCAGTCTTTGTCCTCACGTGGTATGTTCCGTCTTAGATTTTACTTAGGTGTTAATTAATTTTTAAAATTTTTCTATGAATAAAAAATTACCGTATTTACCCACGTATAAGTTGAGAAATTTTGGACAAAAAAAAGGCTTTAAAGTCCTTAATATATATATTTTTTTTAATCAGAAGTCAAAAGTGTCCCTTTGAAACACAATTATTCTGTTCCCGCATTCCATAACACAGTGATGTCGATTTCAATACCAGGAAGAATGTAGCGATACAGAGATTGAAAACGTTTATGAAGATGAGCCGATGACGACGACGAGCAACCCAGAGGAAGATCGTCGCTTGTCGGCGAGGGGAATCTGGGTAGACACCCGAGGCTCAGGCTGCACCCGGCACATCAGGACTCGAACTGAAACCCACGGGGCTATTCATGCTCCATGACGTGTAGCCTACGGCTACAAACTTCGAACCACACGTCAATCCAAGGTACGAACAACGTATCCTTGAGCCTAACTGGAGGTTAGACTTTATAGTCAGGAACTCCCTTAAAACCCATTTTCAGTCCAGTCCGATGACGACGAAGGAATTTTGTGAATTGTTTGGCGAGTCCAATAGTGAATCGGATCTTAAATCAGTTTAACTTTGTATATTACTACTTTACCCTATCAGTTGTGTCATTTATTACTATTAATTATCAGTTTAATTTTGTATACTACTTTTGTAAATTGTTATCGTTATTATTGCATATTTAGTGCTTTATTTTTTTTCCCCCGATGATTTTGTATAAATGTATTTTAAAAGAAAATTTAATTTCTTGATCGGGAAATTGGGGGGTCGACTTATACACGGGATTTTAAAAAATTCAAATTTCTTGATCGGGAAAGTGGGGGGTCGACTTGTACGCGATATCGACGTATACGCGGGTAAATACGGTATATTTTAACCCCATAATACCCGACTTTCTTCAGCACATTCTCCAATTTATGTTAATGCCAGAAGTGATAAATAAATTTCCGACGCTTTTATGGTATGAAGAATTCAATTCTGTTTTTTTTTTTAAATAAGACAGTAAAACATGTTCATTTATAGTATTTTCTGAAAATAAGATTCATCATACGAGAAATGAAAACAGGAAAATAAATTAATGTTTTAATATTTTTCCGACTTACAAATTTTGCGATCGTCTAAAAAGAGATTCCTGGGAGTTAATTGACACAGAGAGCATTATCTCAAATATTTCTGAAAGGGGTTAAATAGAACAAATAATAAAGCTATACTTTTCAATATTATGATATTACTTTATGAAAATAAAGTATTGATTTTAAAAAATCTCGACGTAAAAGAAATGTCTGTTTTAATCAAATATAAAAGTGTATTTTTTAAATATAAGGGCACATTTTTGATAAAATTAATGCTCCCTTTCAAATTCGAATTTATTTATATTATCTCAACTTATGTAGACTTACTCAACACTAACTGCAGTTATGAATTTACGCCCTGCACTCACTTATCGTAAGAAAGCATGTGGAAAAGTTCTAGATAATAGCAAGGGGGAAGTCTCTGGTGTAATAAAACAAATTTAATGCAATAAAAGAACTTCTTTTCGAAAACTTTAAACAAGCAGGCAATTTTAAAAACTTGTTTATATTCATAGTTTATGGAAATTGCTTTTTCTTATAGTCTCTACATAAATATTTTTGTGCGCTAAATTTTACTTGTGATCGGAACATTTAACATGCTGAATAAGTAAATATAGCCTCTTTTTTAGCATTCTGAAAACATTAAAAAGTATCACTTCCCGTTACAGCAACCAGAACTTATGTGATAAAAGAAAACGGCAGTTTAAAATGGAAGCTGTACGGTGTATCTGAAGTATGAATATAGATAAGAGAAAATGTATTATTACATTTATAAATCTCTGGGGAGAGGGCGTTTATTTTTTCTTTTCTCCCCCTTTCAAAGAAATAAATTATAGGTAATTGGTTTATCTGTCTATCCGTCCGACCTTTCTAGATCTTTATGCATCTACCGTAGCGAAATTTATATATGTTATTGCAATATATTAGGACATGTAGCCTGGAGAAAGTGGCGTTTATTTAATGAATAATCACCTGACATTTTTTTCCTAACAGCCGGATCAGCAACCTACTTGAGGCTTGACCACAACAATCAATGAAGATTGATTATTTTGGTCATTTTATTATCAGGGCGCCTATTATGGGCAGGGTCCGATTAACCTCTGAAGTGAGGGGAAGCTCAGTCTTGTTTCGCCTCTCCTGCCTCCCCTTTTTGTTTGGGAAAAGTAAATCTTTAATGATTTTCTTTGATAAAAATATTTTATTCGTTGAAATGAAATTTCATTTATTGAATTAGTTCTAATGATTTCCTTTGATATAAATATTTTTATTTATTAATCTGAAATTTTCCTCAGATAAAAATACTTTATTCATTAATCTTCATGATAGTTTAGTACATTGCAATGAGATTTTACAGTATTTTTGAAATTATTTAAAAAAATAAACTAAAAACATTACCTTACTGGAATATTAAACTTTATTTGTTTAGAAGTACTTTTCATTACATATGTTTTTTTTTTGCTTTTTTTTTCTCAAATTCTTAGTTTGTTTTGATAACATTATAAAAATCAGCATGAAAGTTCGGAATTAATTTTGATATTTAGAACATGTTAAACATTATATACTGAAAGTCTACCCCTTTCTGCCAAAGAATTATTCCCCAAAATATAAAAAAATCTCTCAACTAGAGCAGGTGTCCCTGGCAAAGACATCGCAAACTGTTTTAGACATCGCATTTGGTTGCCGCAACCAGTTGCGGAGTCCTTTTTCCTATAAATTTCCCTCGGGTACCAAGGAAACGGTCAACTCCAACTCTTTCGTTCAGAGGCGAAAATATTGCTGGTTGTTTTACAACCCCAGAGAGTTGATCGGATTTAACGGAAGTGTGATAACCCCATAATCAGGGTCTGATTACTGAAAAGACTCGGAAAATTTCAGCTACCCCTCTGAATTTGAAGGAGGCCCAAAATTGAGTGAAAAACTTCAATAAGAATTCAAAATTTTGTATATAAATGATCTTTTTATTGTAAAGATATTTGAAGAAGAGAAGTGGAAAGATATATTAAGGTTTTTCAGAAGTCTGATGCTCATGTCCCAACATTTCTAAATTGGGAATCCAATTACACGCCTCCTTCAAATTCAGAGGGGTAGCTGAAATTTTCCGAGTCTTTTCAGTAATCAGACCCTGATTATGGGGTTATCACACTTACGTTAAATCCGATCAACTCTCTGGGGTCAACCAGCAATATTTTCGCCTCTGAGCGAAAAAGTTGGAGTTGACCGTTTCCTTGGTTCCCGAGGGAAATTTATAGGAAAAAGGACTCCGCAACTGGTTGCGGCAACCAAATCGCCAGATATTTTGACCGTGTAATAAGGCCTTAAGAGACTACCAATATCCCGACAACCGAAAAACTGCTCCAAGAAAATTACTCAGATGGAGGAAAATTTATTTGTTCAATACAGCGCTTTTTATAGGTCTTTGTTTTATAATCTTTTCATGTCTTTGTTTTTCAAACACTGCTAACAGCAGTAGCTCAACATTTCACCAGAAAATGGTGCTAAATTAGCTGCAACCTTTACAAGGAGAAATGTTGAAGCATGATTTGGTCATTGAATTGATGAATGGAACTAAATTATGATTCTATGCTTCTCCATGGAAAGGTTTCAGCTAATTTAGCACTATTTTGTGTACATGAGTAAATTTGTAGGAAATTTTAACGGAGGTGGGGATGCATATTGATATTTCCTCCTCTTTCATATTTCCCATTGTCCTGGCTGCCAGGAAAATGTAATATAAGTTGTAAAGGAAAACTCATCTTAATATGTACAGGTTGATTCAAAAATTATGTGACCAATTTAAGAGCATCATAAATTTTTATTGAATTAAATTATTTACATGAAATTTTCAATGTAGTTTCCTTTAGCATAGTACACCTTACGTAAAAGTTTAGGCCAAGCGAGGCCATCGTGATTCTACCGGGCCTGCTTGTGCACTGCGATGTATCAATCAAAGAGGCCTACAAATGCTCACTTATTGGTTCCATCACTTAGATACGTCATCTAACTGCCGAATCTAACCAATGAGGAAAAGTCTGTAGACCTCTTTCGGAGTGCACAAGCACGCCCGCTAGAATCGCGATGGCCCCGGGCCAAGCCAAAAGAGTTTTTTCGACTATTTGGGAGGTATTTTTCCAACTTCCTCTTTGATTGCTTTTAGAAGCCCTTGAAGAGTTGTTACTTTACGTCTATTTATTTGTTTTTTTAAGTAATGCCTTAAAAAATAATCGCATACAGAAAGAAAATTTATTTTTTCATCTTTTAGCCATTTTATAGTTGATTTTGCAGTATAACTTGATGCAGAATCTTAGTGAAAAACGAAGTTTCCATAAGGGTAAAGACGTTTACTTTCTTTGATCACGTGCTTTAAAACTTTATTCTGATACTATTTAGCATTAATTTTAGCCTTTGGTTCTACAAAAAATGTTTTCTTAAGCCTTGAGAGGCCATTCCCATTCATACCATAACACCTGACGGCCAACTTGTCTTTTACAAAACAGCTGCATTTTTGCAAGGCTGTTCGCGTGAAATATATTGCATCTTAATTTTGCTAGTTGTGGATGACAGATGACGCAGTGCTGCATCCAAAGTTATCCATGTTTTCTATCTACCTTTGCATAAGATTAAATACGAAGCCGAAGAACATTTTCTTCGTTTTTATACGGTCTTAGTAAACATTTGATGATAGACCGGTTTCTTCACTTTTTCATAGCCAATTTTCTTTATCTCAGGACAAACTGTTGATTGTAGATACCTGTAGTTTCTTTGTTAAAGTTCTTTAAGACAAAGGATTTTCTACAGCAGTAAGTATTTTCAGCATCTTTTTTTCTTTTTCACCAAGGATTTCCTTTAGCCGAAATTTTTTTCATGGAGCTTTTGGTTACCAGCCGAATTTTATTTCTTTTCGAAGTTTAGATAGTAATACATTAGAAAAATGTCTTTTCTGATTTTTAAATACTTTATTTATAACAGAACTTGAGAAACCATCTTTCAAAAGCTTTAAAATTTCGTTTCATTGTGTCAGGATCTAATTTTGGAGCCATAATTTACAGCCACTAATAAAAATGGTTTAATTGGTAATTTAAGCGTTTCATTTTTAAAATACAACTGGTGGTGAAGAGCTTAAAATTGACCAAGAATAGTTATTCGCTTTTAAAATTAGTCACACTAATTTTGAATCAGCCTGTAAGTCTTCACAAATCTGGTTTAAAAATTTCAATTAAATTTTTATTTACTTATTTATTTTTAATTGGGAAACAAAAGTTTAGTGAATTTTATTTGTAGATTCTACTTCAAGTTAAGTTGCAAATAGAAGAAAAAAAAAAAGAATAAATAAAATTCATATCTGATGCTCAGTACTGCGTTTAGTACATCTGACTGTCACTAAGAATTATAAAAGTCTTTATAAAAGACAAATTTTCCATTAGGTGTCTAGAATTGAGTTTTACATGTTTGGTAGTCATACGAATATTATAATCTTAGAAAAAATTAACATTGAATAGAAACATCCATCAAGCAAACTAACACCCGATAAAGCATAGTATTGTTGCACAATACTCTCTTGTTTCCGGGGCTCGTCGTTCTGAAGTCCAGTTAGTGTAGAAAGTTCTAGTAAAAAGTCCACTGGTCAGGATGGAACACAACTTTATTGCTTCTAGAACTTCGTCGAACAATCAGCTGTACAAAATTCACAAGCACAATCAAGCAGTAATGTGCTTTTGACAGTCCGCTTAGATCTAAAGCTCTCACAAATGCTGTATTTCTCACACAAAATAAAGCATTTCCATAGGCAAAAATTCAGTGGAAATATTCGAGGGATATAGTACACTATCCCTCAAGACTCAGCAATCAAGAATTTACGCACAGCACTTTAAAATCAGCTTCGAAAAGCAAGCCAAAACACGGCTTCTGTCACAGAGCAAAGCAAGCGTACTCACTCAGAGCTTGTTCCACACTGAACTATCGGGTCAGCACGCGCTTGTATATATAGCCGATGCAGAAGTTAGAAGAAGCCTCGAGAAAAGTCTACTTCTCGAAGATTCCACATGTTGATTTGATTTTGATTAAGTCATAGAAGAGAAATATTAGGTTATTTTGCGTTTTTAATGCAGGAAAACCAACTTTCAGGTCCTATTACGAAAATCGCACCAGATGACCAAAATGTCGCCAAATTTGGCGCCAAAAATAAGTCCCCAAAAGTGAAGTTACCGAAGGCCTACGACCAATATTTCTCGAGATTTCTTGAAACTGCATACATTTGAATGGGAAACCGAAACCTCCGTACCTCCTAGTTGACCACTTTTGATTCAACAAAAAGCCAAATTTAACTATTTGAAGCGTAGAATACGAATTTTAAACTATTTTAAGCCCCAGAACAGCGGGTTGCCCCGAAAATTCGTAACAGTATCTCAAACGTAAAACAGCTTGAGGCTATGTGTTGATATCTCGCTATGCCCTTGGAACTTGGACCATAAAGATTACTGTTGAACTCATTACAAGACATTAAAAATGGTAATTAAAACTAATTTTAATTTATGAATGTTCCAAAACATGGCTGTTTTCTAAAAATTTATAAAGTATTTTTTTTTATTTCGAACCAGGCACCTACCGTCTCCCAGATCAGAGTGCTATGCGATCGGCCACTATTGGAGCACATGATAGTAGAAACATTATATATGTATACAAATACAAACGTTTCCTTTTAATTTTTAGTCTTATATCCAATTCATATAAAAAGTAACGCTGTGCATTGCTAAAAAAATTACATGTCCACGCTTATAAATTCTAATAAAGCAACAGTGGAAAGTTTTCCTTCC
The DNA here is from genome assembly GCA_038373885.1 of Cheiracanthium punctorium. Taxonomy (NCBI): domain Eukaryota; kingdom Metazoa; phylum Arthropoda; class Arachnida; order Araneae; family Cheiracanthiidae; genus Cheiracanthium; species Cheiracanthium punctorium. The sequence goes on along the minus strand of JAWZYV010013601.1, from coordinate 84,297 downwards.
AAATCAAAATAATTCTTACGAAAGCGCTAGGCATATATGAATGTTTAGGATTTTCCTTTATCTTATCTTCAGTAGAAATTATTATTATTATTATTTTTATTTTATTAGAGTTGCGAAATTTTGTAAAAAAAAAAATTGATTTGCTGGGGTATATCCCTGGGAGTCTCCTCCTCAGGCTGTGCCCTTCCTAAATTGAAAATCATGAGTAAATTACTATATCTGACAATGGAAACCCTTCGTACTCTATAAAAGTTCCCAAATACTGACTGAGTGAAATATGTGGTTTAAGGGAGTACCTGCACGTTGCGCTTATCTCCAGTATGAATCGATTATCTTCTAAGAATCAACAAATACATAAAGAACTGTCTCTCTTTATCTCATTTAATATTTTGTTGTCAATTAGCTACCCGAACATCTGCACCCATAATTCTGTTCTCGAAAAAAAATTGTAAAATTCAGACATTGTAATAATCAACGCCAAAAGAGGGGTTAAAAAAAAAGTTTTATAATCGTAATCTAATCGTAATCTGACTCAAATGTTAATGTAATCGGAAGTTTTAACATACTACATAATCATAATCTAATCACAATCCAGAAATGGTTTTCATGATAATTGTAACACAACTTTAAGCTTTCTATTCTCGAGACTATTAGTTTGAGTCTACTCTACTCGAATATAAACTTGCGTCTATTGGTGGAATCGGCGCTTTTTTTACATTTCATATTTTTTATATAAATAGACCTCTCTCACTTTATCAAATGATTATTGCTGATATGCTGAAGAACAAATTATTACATTGTGGGCGTCTAATTTAATAAAGAGGGTGGAACTTTTCCCGCCCAGCTCTTTAACGTTAGTTCACGATATCAGTAATTTTACAGGTTTCCTAAGAAAAGCTTAAAAATTTTTATTACATATGATCTGAAAAAGAAAGAAAACAACAACAGTCACAAGAGAATTAGCAAAATTAAGAGTAGGTATTAAAAGTTTAGTTTTAAGCTTTTGACTGTCAAAAAAGAATGATATTTCTAGAGAAAATGAGAATTTATAAAGTGATAAAGCGCTACTCTTAAAGGGGGCGAACATCCGATAAAGTATGACATATATTTTGAGCAATCGCAAGTTCAGTAAAATATTCAACATGATGTATCTATTAAAGAGAAAAACGTAAACAAAAATATACGCTCAGAAATGAATATAATTTTTTATGAAAGGGCTGGTGCTTGTTCATCATCTTCATCTAGAAACCGAGTGCCTGGGGTCGCCTGGGGTTAGAGTGCCTGGGGTCGATTCCCCTTACCTCTCATATTGTAAATGGGAAGTATAGATTTCTGACATTAAATCACTTCCAAACAAATTTTCCCACCTATTGCCCTTTTAATTTAATTTACTGTTTTTCTCTAGAATACTTTTTTTTTTTTTTACTTCCTTGTACGTAGTATAAGGAAGTAATGTGATCCCGAAAAATTTTGGGGGCCAAATTTCGACAAAAAAACCGATTTTGACTACCTCTAAATTTAATTTTAAAAATTTTTTTCGATGCATCTCATCGTAGGCTAGCATGCACGATCATATTAACGCGTCTGCAACTCATTTTGACCAGCGGCGAGTCTATTGTGGCCAGTTTTTCCATGCCGTCTGTACGTACGTACGTACGTATGTATGTAACTCGCATATCTCAAAAACTATTGGTCGTAGAATGTTGAGATTTGATATTTAGGATTGTTCTATGATCTAGTTGTGCACCTCCCCTTTTGGTCGCAATCGAATGGATAGTTTATGTACAGGACCGCCCAAAAGATTCGAAATACATTACGCTCTATGGGCCGAAATTCATTAAACTCGCCTAACTCAAAAACTATTAGGCGTAGAATGTCGAAACTTCATATTTTGGATAGTTGTAACATCTAGTTGTGCACCTGCCCTTTTGGTTCCATTCGACTGGATAGTTTATCTACAGGACCGCCCAAAACATTCGAAATACATTACGCTCAATGGGCCGAAATTCATTAAACTCGCATATCTCAAAAACTATTAGGCGTAGAATGTCGAAACTTCATATTTTGGATAGTTGTAACATCTAGTTGTGCACCTCCCCTTTCGATTCCATTCGACAGGATAGTTTATCTACAGAACCGCCCAAAAGATTCGAAATACATTACGCTCTATGGGCCGAAATTCATCAAAGCGTTTTTTAGAGGTATTGGGCTATTTCAAACGACTCAGAAGTGATATATGCTGTAAAGAGTTAGAAAATGAATTTCTCCATTAAAAAAAGGGTCTTTATCATTTATAGTTCTGCTACAGGAACACTCAAAAGATTTCCAATACATTACGGTCAATGGCAATTTTAGGGGCATTCATCCATTTCAAGCACAATACCGTCCTACCACATAAGTTAGGTAATGGTCCGACCACGGTCACGTGCCAACCTCAAGAACTATGCCAAAAGTCGCCAAGCTTGGCGACTTTTGGTGTACGTGTGTGCATATTCAACTCTCAAATCTCAAAAACTTTTATGAAATTTCATATATAAGATTGTTGTAACATCTAATTGTGCATTGAGGTTCCAATCTACTGGAGAGTTTATTTACAGGACCACCGAAAAGAATTTCAGTACTTTAATGTCTATGGACATCTTCAATATAATACAACTGTAGACAGTCATTGTTTGGTACATGCCCAAAATCTCGCCGTCTGTCCTCGACCTTGGCGAGTTTTGCCGAAATATCGCCAAATTTGGCGATAGTCAGTCATTTGGTCCATGCCTAATGTATCGCCATTTCTCATCGTTCTTGGCGAGTTTTGGCGAAATATCGCCAAATTTGGCGATAATCTGTCATTGTTTGCTCCATGCTTAAAATCTCGCCAAATGTCGTCGACATTGACGAGTTTCGCCGAAATATCGCCAAATTTCTCGCCAAAAATTATTTCGTATTTTGTATAACTCTAAAACTTTAACCCGTAGAATTTTGAACTTTTGTATTTAGAACTATTATTGTAATATCTAACTGTTTTCAATATCTTTTTTGACAGCAATTGACTGGGAATTTATTTACAGGGTGAGCCAAGTGACTTTAAATACATTGAGGTGTATGGATGCATTCAATTCATTAAAAGCCTGTGGTCAATGACTACTTTGGCTATCCCCAAAATCTCGCAAACTATCTCAAGTTTGTCGGCTTTAGGTGAAATATCGCCAAATAAAATGTCAGAAGGAAATCTTTCAAATTGAACTCAGCTTGGCGATATCGAAATATTTGGCTAGAAATCGCTAAACCTTACTATTATTGATATTTTATCTCTTTCAAACAAATAAGTTTAGAGGAAGGGCGTCGAAAATATTTTTGATTTAATAGACGTGCAAGGAAGTCATGTGTTGGACACAACAGATTTTTTTTTAAGTGACTACGCATTATTAGTATGCCTGTAGATGTAAAAGTGAAAGTAGCATGATGAGGGTGGATGATTTTAATTTTGCCTACGGATACAAGAGATAAATCCGGCCCGGAACTCAGATTCTTAAGCCCCGCAAACATTAAACAAAAGATTTCATTAAAAATTTAAAAATGCATTGTGCTCTTAACAAATAATAATGAGTTATATTGAAATAATGAAATCCGCATCATGAACTGAATGCAAGTGGTTGCGCATGTAGGCGGAAACCTCCGTCTGAAGTCTACACCCACTTCAATTGTTAGAAGGATTGCAATTTTCTGCGGGTAAGACACACACACTTTTAAGCTCGACAAACGAGCAAAGAAAAATTTTCAATAAATATAGAAAAATATAGATGGCTCATTTTTTTTCAACGAATCTACAGAGCTCTGACTCAATTTTTAAGAGAAATCATTTGCATTATGTTGTAAGAAACACTTAACAAAAATGTTTTTCGAGAAAAAAAAAAAAAAAAAATTATACTTATTAAATTTTCTGCCGTCGATTTTGTGGCTATCTGCTAATGCTTAATCTGCTATGCTCAAAGATTAAGTATAATCTCATTCAAATTAGTTGTGTTTATCACATTGTTAGAAAGTTACTCGGTTGAAAAATATATATATATATATATATATATATATATATATATATATATATATATATTTGTTTAATTCAGCACATTTTAAAGAAACTACAGCTCCTCTTTGCTTATGAAACACCACTTCATAAACAAAGTTTACTCCGTTCGCATTTGCAATAATCCGAATCGAATTGGTTTAAAGCACATTGTTTCCCATAATAATGTTTAAAACAATTTCCTTTTTGCAGCTTTTAATGCATTTTAATTTATCTTTTAAGGTGTACTGGTAAGTTTGTAAAAACATTTAACGGAAGTGGAGATGTAACTTGATATTTTCTTCTCAGTAAAAATCTCTCATAATTCCGATTGTCCTGGCTGGCAAGAAATATAATTTAAGTTGTAAAAAATAAAACTCATATTAACCTATACGTCTTCAAAAAATCAGGTCCGTTAAAAGTTTGATTTAAGTTTTTATTTATTTACTTCTTTTTGATTCCGTCTCAAAAGTTCAGAAAATTTTATTTCTTGATACTATTTAAAGAAGTATGTTGTGAAAAAAAAAAAGAAAAGAAAAGAAAAAGAAGAAGAACAAGTAAAATTTATATTCCATGTTCATCATTGCGTTTAGTACGTATAACTGTCACTAAGAATGTAAAAGTCTTATGAGAAATTTCTCATTAGGTGTCTAAAATTGTATATGTCTGACAGTCATACGAATATTGTAATCTTAGAATAAATCAAACATTATATAGGCACATTCCTCAAGCAAATAAACAATTGATGAAGCATAACATCTCACACATAAAACAATTTTGTTTGAGGTTATACGGTGATATCTCCGCCTTTGGCTACGCCCATGAAACTTCAGAACACAAAGATTAACATTAAACTCAATAGAAGACATTAAACTTGATAATTAAAACTAATTTTAATTTATGAATGTTCCCAGTCATACATATATATGCGTGTGTGTATATATATATATATATATAAATTTAATTTGTAAAGTAATTTTTCATTAAAAAATACAATTCATGAAACTTGTATCGAGACTTGTTATTAAAATATTCAATTTATTTATTCAATTTCAAGAAGTTTGCTGCAAAGGACAAAAGCATTGAATCATAAGGTAAAAGTTTCACCAGGCATTCAGAATCATGTTCAGTGAATGCGGAAAATAAATAAATATATAAAATATTGATGCTAGTCGTCGCTGCATAACACTAGAAACAGTAGAACATGTAAATTCATGTATATTCATAAACGCCTACTTAAAAAACAATAAAATTAAAAAGTGGATGATAAATAAAGAGTATTTGCATTATTTGCAGCCTCTACTTAGAAAAGCTTTGCAGCTTCTACATAAGAAAATAAAACAAATTAGGTTCAAGCCTTGGGACCGTCCGAAAGAGATCGAAACTTAAGCATTTGAGAGCATCTCAATCCAGAGAGATTAAAAGGCGGAGGATTGCGCGGGACTAAGGACTCGGATGTCTGTGTGCTCAGGAAGTTTGTTCAATCTGTCCTGTTGCAATTGATTAAACACAAATTTGTTTGATTCTGAGTCATGGCATAGTTTTTGTGATCATTTCGTATATTCAAAAAGGAAAATATCTCAATACAAATGTACCCTTTTAAGTTGTAGTGTTATAATCCAATATAAGAAAAACCGCTGTACCTTACTATAAAAAGACACTATATATTCACGCTTATTAATTCTAATAGTGATAGACTTGTATATTTTCTTTAAGATTAAAATATTTTTCACAAAAGCACAAGACAAATATTAAATTGTGGCGTCTACATTAATGAAGAGGGTTGAACTTTTTCCGCCCAACGCTTTAACGTTAGCTGACAAAAACAGTACTTTTACAGGTTTCCTAAGAAAACCTTAAACATTTTTGTTACATATGGAATAAAAAATAAATATAGTTTAAAAATAAAAATAAAAAACACGCTTTAACGATAAGTGAAAAATAATTCTTAATATAGAAATAAATTAATGAACGAAAAATAGTATTATTGTGAAAAAAGTGTGGGGCGTTTTGTGCTCTCTCTCTATATATATACTAGCAGCGAAACCCGGCGTTGCTCGGGTTAAAATACACCGCATGTTTAATGGTATAAAAAATATTTAAGGATCCATTTTTAACGCAGATAATTTAGATTTCTATCTTAGATATTGAGAGACTTATTCGACCATTAAACATGCGATGTATAGAAAGCATTCCTGCTGATATGGCAACAGACGATAAACATTAAATTTTAATATTTTATTGGAGTTGAAAAACTGTTGTTTAAGTTACTTTCTTAGTGTTTGTCTAAAGTTCATGCTATTTAAATTCGTAGCTTATTGAGTATAAAAAACGAAAGATAATATTTAATAATACTAATGAATACACTGAAAGTGTTACTTTACGGAGAATTTCATCGGAATAAGCTAGAGGCTGCGAAGCAGTATGCTATAAAATTTCCGAATGACAATCACCCATCGCAATTGATCTCTTCGCAATTGATTCTTGGTCTGGTCTCGACCAGACATTGCTAGAACTTTCTGGAACATTCCATATCGATTTTAACAGTTGCACACAATTTGGAACTTTCTAGATCATTCCAGAAATTTTTAGAACTTTCTATAACATTCCATACCGATTTTAGCAGTTGCAGACATTTTGAATCTCTCTAGATCATTCAAGAAATTTTTCGAAATTTCTAGAACATTCTGGATTGTTTTTAACAGTTGCAGAAATTTTGCAACTTTCTAGATCATTCCAGAAATTTTTAGAACTTTCTATATCATTCTGGATCGATTTTAACAGTTGCAGGCATTTTGGAACTTTCTTGATCATTCCAGAAGTTTTTAGAACGTTCTAGATCATTCTAAATCGATTTGAACGCACACGTTTTGGAACTTTCTAGAACTTTCTGGAAATTTTTAGAACATTCTAGAACATTCTAGATTGACTGTAACAGTTGCACACATTTTGGAGTTTTCTAGGTCATTCCAGGAATTTTTTGAACTTTTCAGAAGTTCTCATGAGTTAGAAAAGGACAGATATATATTTTTTCACATTTTCGCCACCCACAACCACCCACTTTCACCCACCGCGACCAAACTCCCTTACTTTCACCGTGAAGCCAAGGGGTATTTACCACCCCAACGGGAAATTAATTCGAGTTGGTGGTGATAGGGAAAACCCTGTCTTTACAAACGAACATTAGCATTTTATATAAAGATTAAGATTAAGATTCGCCATCCACAACCACCCACCACGACCAAACTCCCTTACTTTCACCGTGAGGCCAAGGGGTATTTACCACCTCAACAGGAAGTTAATTCGAGTTGGTGGTGATAGAGAAAACCCTGTCTTTACAAACGAACATTAGCATTTTATATATATATTGTATCATTTTCGTACTAATCGTACCGAACGAATATTCTCAAGAACTGATATATTGATATATGGAGCACCCCACGCTTTTTTCACAATGATGCTATTCACATTTTCGTTCATTAATTTATTTCTATATTTAGAATTAATTTTAACTTTTTTAGTTAGTTCAATTTATCACTAAAGCGTGCTTTTTAGTTGTTTTTTTAAACTATATTTATTATTCACTTTTTAGTACGATTTTCTATAAAAGCGTGTTTTTTAGTTCTTTAAACTGTATTTATTTAAATTTATATTTTTTTTCAATTTTCGACATCTCTCATAAGACACTAAGGAACACTAAGTTGCAAAGTACAAACTGTGAGATAACAACAGGATTTATTTCGGAGTGGGCTGGGTATCAAATTTAAAACTAAAGTTGAATTGTAAGCTAAGTAATTCGGGGGGGAGTAGCCCCCTCCCACACTAGCTACGCACCTGCTGTGCACCAAAGTATTAATTAACCTGCAGTTAAATGCTACCTTCCTCACTAAAAAGGAAAAATAGGTCTCTAATCAACTAAGGTTCATAACGAATACAACAAACAGAAAAATCCATGTAATAATATACAATATCGAGGTAAAATTTTTAGATTTCCCATCGGGATTTCAAAAACGTAACTACCCAAACATACCATTGAATACAGTTACCAATAGCGAGAAAGGTTCTACTCCATTGTGCTGAGCCGAGTGCCTAAATGGTACGCATGCGTAGACCGCGCGCTTGCTCCATCTCTCTCGCTCTCACGCAAAGGATCTCTAAGAAAATTACTCATCCCGAAGATCCTTATCATAATAATGGGATAAACCTATCAAATTATTGGATTGTCTCCGGTCCTTTATAAGTCTACAAAGTTTAAACTAAATCTGACCTTTTAAAGCTAAATAACTACGAGAATAAGAAATCATGCGGAACGCATCGATTATAAAACATTTCCAACACAGCAATATATTTTTGGCCCAAATTTGGCGATGTACGTATTCAAGCTGGCGTACTTCAAGCTGACGAGATTTTAGTTCAAAGATTACAGCAAAGCCACTGGAGGACTAGCTACAGAATTCAATAGGAGTAGAAAGCTGCAATCGCTGTGCTTTATTTCAAACCGACGTCACGTGATTTTCATTTGTCGCATGGAGTTAATCGTGAAACGGTACTGTATTTATTGGCGCATACTTTCGTACCAGCGAAGGGAGTTGTAGAACCACACACTTGAAAAATTTGTCCTGACCCCCAACCTTCTGCAGGGCCTGATTACCAAAAAGGCTCGAGAAGCTTGAGCTTCCCCTCAGAATTTGAAGAAGGGGGCACAGAAAGGACTGAAAAAGGGATACAAATTAAAAGTTTTGTTTTTAAGTGATATTTTAAGTTATTGCAAATATTTTTAATAAAGAGAAGTGGAAGGCTATTTTGAAGGTTTTTTAGAAGTCTTGATACTCCATGTCGCAACATTCCTAAATTAGTTCAGTTTTCAAAGTTTTTACCTGGGGCATCTGCTCCAGTTGAGAGAAAATATTCTATGATGGGACTATTTGATTGGTAGAAAGGGGTTAAACTTTCAGTACGTAATCTTAAACATTTTCCAAATGTCAAAATTAATTCTGAACTTCCATGTTGTGATTTTTATGATGTCATCAAAACGAATAAAGAATTCCCGAAAAAAGCCCAGAAATTTTTCATGGGGAGGGGGGGGGGTTGACCCCCCTAACCCCCCCCCCTCCCCTTGGCTACGCCCCTGGCCCATATCTTATGAAAAATGTACGACTGAATAAATAAAGTTTAATGTTCCAGTAGTAAGGTAATGTTTTTAGTTTACTTTTTAAAGTAATTTTAAAAATACTATAAAATCTCATTACAATGAAATAAACTATTGCGGAGATTAATGAATAACATATTTTTATCAAGGGAAAATTTCGAATTAATTAATAAAATATTTTTATCAAATAAAATCATTTGAAGTAATTTAATCAATGAAATATCCTTTTAACGAAAAGGATTTCATCCTTTTCGTTAAAAGGATGAAATCCTTTTCGTTACATTTTTCATCCGCTACATTTTTCGTCCTTTTAACGAAAAGGATATTTTCATAGAAGAAAACCATTAAAATTTTTACTTAATCCAAACAAAAAGGGGAGGGGGGGAGGCCGACATGAGACTGAGCTTCCCCTCACTTCAAAGGTTAATCGGGCCCTGACCTTCTGAATCAACACCTGCGAACAGAATCCCCATATGTATTTATTTTCTACACGTGTGTAAGTTCTATGTCTACCTGGTGTGTGTGTGTGTGTGGGGGGGGGGGATTCCTTGGGTGCATGACGATTTTGAGGGTTCTCTGACTCGTAGTCACTCTATATCTGCAGAAAATCGCCCAAAACTCCAGGCTGTTAAATTGGCAGCCATGGGATAAGCTAAAACCTAGGACCCTCAAATTTCGGAGAGATTTTTTTTCAGTTAATCTTGAAAAAAAAAAAAAAAAAAAAAAAAAGATTAAAAAAACTGTGTATCACTATTCGTCTAATTTTGCGAAACCCTGCAAAATAATAAAATTTATATCCTTCTTTTAAAGAGTGAACAGTTATAAACGTTTATATACATACTGTATTGTGTTTGAAAAGGACGGATGTCTCTACACTGCCGTAGATAGTAATGCAATTAAACTATTTTGACTATTCCTGTGAAAAAAAACTGTAAACGCTACCGACACTAAACGATACAGATACTCTGACCTGTTTCACAGAGTTTGCACTTCCAAGGTTTCTACATTTGTTTTCCATTCAAAAATTTAACAATGATTATTTCCTCCTTCCACTAAATATGAATTAATTAATTTATTTAGAAATCAACTGTTAGCATTTGTAGGCGTAGTGAGGGTGGAGCTATAATTTAGTGTTCCCTCCTCTGGCTATATGTGGCCTTACTGCTTCAATTTATACTACCTGAAAACAAAATCATGGGTAGCAATAAGCTCAAATTCGCTAAGTTGAAAATGTGTTCAATAAAACATGAAAATGAATAACTCATTTCATGAAACAATAAATTTAATAGCCCATTTTAATTTTAGTCCTGTTTATAGAACGGGTGAGGATGAGGGTAAGACTTAAATATGCTATTCCCTCCTCCGGCAACGCCCTTCCTACTTAAGGCCGTGCACCCTGAAAATCAAATCATGATAAGCACAAATTTGCAGATAAAACTCATTAATTTAAAAAAAAAATGAATACAACAATTTAAACTTGCTAATGCATTAAAAATAATAACACATTTCATAAAACATTAAATTTAATGGCTCATTTAGTCCTTTTTTATTGGTTGGGAAAGGGTGAGGCTATAATAAACTGTTTCCGCGTCGGGCTACGCCCTTGCTTCCTTTGACCATACTCCCTGATCAAATCACTGTAAGCTCAAATCAGAAAATAAAACTCATTACTTTTTTAATTAGTAAATCAATTAAAACTTCATAAAGATTAAAATTCCTAACTCATTTAATAAGATATTTTATTTAATAACACCTTTTAATATTTTCCCGTTTGTAGGTGGGACGGATGGGTGGTATCGACTGCGTCACAGTGTATTAACTTCAAATGCTTCTAAATTTGTTTTCCATTCTAAAATTTACTCTTGTCTCCTCCGGCTACGCCCTTACTACACCAGAACATACGCCCTGAAAATACAACCCTAGTAAGATCAAATTTGCAGATAAAATTCATTTAAATTTAATAAAAAGTTAAAATTAACAACTAATTTCAGAAAACATTGAATTCAATAAAAAATTAAATTAATAACTTATTTTAATTTCGTTCTCGTTTGTAGGTATGATGAGAATGGGACTGTAATTCAGTGTTCCCTCCTCCGGCTACGCCCTCAGAACCTGAGAACACTACTGAAAATACAGTTATGGTAAGCAAAACTTCGCAAATGTCACATTTTAAATTTGAAAGTGTTTCCAAATACACGATCTTTAGGTATTTGCGGGAAAACTTTCCATTGGATACTATAAATTAAAGAATTAAACTGGCACCAGATAGCTTTAGGTGAAATTCTGGATTGCATTGTTCTTTTGTATTGTTATTTAAATGAAATTATTGAAGAAACTAAATGCATTTAAAGTCATATATTTAAAACTTAAGAAAATAAGTATCGAACAAGCGTGCTAATACCTCCGTAGCTACATTAAAACTGATTGTAAAGATCAAACGTGCTGAAACACTGAGTTCTTTCATCAGGCTCTTGTGCTCGACTTTGAGTTTTCGCTTTGCGCGCACATTAATGAACATAACAGTTCTCCCACACTCATTTGAAGAAAAGAAAAAGATTATGTATAGCAGCTATAAGTTCCAACGTAATTACTCAATGGATTCGAAATGATATTTACATCTTTGAAATATTAATCGTACAACTTCCTTACGGATTCTCCTGGAAGTTTAACAGTAACTGCCATCTCGAGTGGAACAATGTATTTGAAGGCTAGACTGGAAGTGAAGGAGTTTCTTGATTAGACTCTGTCTTTATATGATTTTTCAAGCTGAGGTTGTTCCGATTTATTTTTGTAAGTATCATCTGGCGTAGATTTAATAAGATCAAGCTTTCTTCTTATATTTTCTACAACTGACAGTTCCGCAGACGTCTTCCCGCTTGAGAGAATAGTCGCTCTGTAACAAAATAATAATTTACACCAGGGGCGTAGCCAGAAATTTTTCATGGGGGGGGGGGTTATGACTACTACAACTCATATATATGTATACGTGGGTGTGACAATGTAGTGAAGAATATACATTTTGTATGGCAAAAAATTCCTCATGGGGTGTTATGACCCCCTAACAACCCCCCCCCTTGGCTACGCCCCTGATTTACACAGTTTCTCACGGAGCGTACCTTGTGGGATTCTCATACATTTTGATTTTGTTTTTGACAACACCTTCCCGCTTGTCCGTTTGTTGTGGGTGTCCTGGATCAATCATTCTATCTCGCATACCATTTCTCTTGCAAAACTCGTGAATTCTTGAGATTTCCTGGCAAAACATAGCGGAAGTATGAACATTTGTGAAACGAGTAGTATAAAGATTTTCAAAAATGTATATTGATAGAGAAATGTAAATCTGCTAATCTGTTTTCTTGGGGAAATAAAAAAAACCATTGAAGTACTTTCATATTTCAAACATGCTCTATAGTGCTAGTACTAAAACTGTTTCACATTTCATGAGTCGATTTTATTTGTCTTATATCATTATGCTGAAATGTTTAACATAATCCATGCATCGGCCTTGTTTATTTTCCTTGTTTCTCTATGCAGGGAACTGTATCATAATTCACATTCATTCTCTTAAAGCAATTCGTCTTTACTCATTTTTCTTTTCTGCGTCCTTTCTTTCTGTCTTTTCTTTTCTTTTCCTTTTTTTTAGGGGTGTGGGGGGGGGGGGGGGCATGTACACTTACGTACACAGGGATTGATTAGGACATGCATGTGTATATATCTATTCAAAGATGCTGTCACAGTATTCAATCCCATGTTTTATGAATCCGAAGACGACCAATATTTTTATCATTCACACAAGTATTCAAAGTGAAATTCTATTAATATACATGTGACTGGGTTCATAATTCGCATGTAAAAATTTCTTCCCAATTAGAGACATTTGTAGAAACAACCATAATAAATTAACACATTTTTAAAACTTTATTTTGTGCAAAATTCCTTCGTTATTGCTTGTAACTCTCTGATTTATTAAAACGTGCGGTAGAGCCCTCGTATGGTTTTCCGCTAAATTTTATAAGACCCAACTCACCAGACCAGTGCTAAACCTTTCAAGGGATTATTTCAAGCTTTTTCCGGTCAGGTTTCCAGGAAGAATGAGCCTTGCTACGTTTTGGCTCCCTAGAATATCTAACTAGCGTTTTACGTTCCTTTCTCTTTTTCTCACAAAATTAGCACTGATTAGCAAGGTATTATTGTTGAATAGAAGAATTAAATAGTTCTGTACTTCATATACTTTTTAAAATATTGACTGCTCGTTACATAAACTTGTGGCGACGTGAACGTTCAGTAAACTGTTATAATCTCTGATATACTGAAAACGGAACTTTTATTAATTGTTTTTAGTGATGTATCGCGTAACAATTTTAATTTGGAGCGTTTTCTAAAAATTTGTGGGATTAAAAATAATGCAGTTATAAAAATTATTATGCTTTTGTAGCAAGAAATTAAATTAAAATAATAATAAAATAAGTTTTAAAGAAAATATTTAACTTTTATTTGCGTTACTTTTACATATTCTGACTTCCTTAACGCAAGAGTACGACAAACATATAATACTAACTCGGGGCGTAGTCTTCTGAAAACGGTGACGCCTTCATTCTGATATGGCTAAAAGTATCCAAGACATTTTTGGATCTTGCTGAAATAGTATTAACATAAATTTTCCTTTCTTCATCACAAAATTAGTACGATGTTGTTATCATTTAACGGAACGATAATTGTTGTATTCTTCATATATTTTGTAAAACATTGACTCACTGATTGCTGATAAACAAACTGTACAATACTAACTGTGGCGGTTGTCTTTAGAAAACGGCGACGCCTTCATTCTGATATGGGTATAAAAATATCTGAGAAATCTTTGGATATTGCTAATATTTCAGTAACGTAAATTTTTCTTTTTGCTCTTAAAATTAGCATTTTTATAACGATAATTGTTCTATTCTTCTGATACTTAGCAGAGTATTTGCAGCATTACGCGAAGGGTAAACTCTATATTAAAAACAATCTCTCTTTCCAGAGATAGTCATTTAAAAAGGTACTGAACACTGGGGACTATGTTTCAGCTCCGTTTGTACAAGGCTTTTATTTTATTTTATTTATTTATTTCGAGGCTAATCTTGAAAGGCAGAACCTAATCTTGTCATAGATATTTCGCTTTGTATTAGAAAAACTATATGTCAAGCAGTCAGTAAACGAAAGAATTTTTCAGCATCTTAACAAAAACTCACTCATTATTAGCCCTTTTGGGTAACATTCCATTTCAAGATTACTTAAAAACCTTGGAATATACACACTGGAGATAAGGTTCTTCATAAAGCACCAACTTCAGTCAGTCAGTCATGTTGAAAAAAATCTACAAAACTTAAAGGTATTAGAGGTCATTTCTTTGGAAAATTTATAGCAGTATTTTCAATTTAAGCGATAGCTTGAATTCACAGAAAAAAATGTCCATATATTTTTACGTTTAAAATTCTAATAATGCAAAAATGAAATATTTTTTCGTGAAATGAAAATCAAAGCACACCAATATGAATGTTTCTAAGAATTTTTCATTTTCCGTACCTTTTTTGTAAGTTCATTATTATATATGAATGTCTTCCATATGAATGTCTTCTCCCTGTCTTCCAAAATCTGATACTTTTAGTTCATACAAGCATTGTTTTCATGATTTATTTGTGTGTAATTAGCAGAAATAGTCTGATTAACTCATTATTCACACACTTACAATCAATTATATTAAGCTCTTATAATCTTTGTACTTAATTTTTCCTACCTGTTGTTGTGGGACGAACTTTTCCACCACCGTCCCCGCCCCCAACTTACTAAAAAAAGCTTTCTGTGCTTCCCACGGGGGTACAGGTAATTTTTTAGAAACTTTTTGTGGAATTGAGCATATAAGTTGATACCCTCTTAACCTCTAAAACCATGTATTACAGAATTTAAGTTATTTAATCTTTTTCCACACATCCAATACTACCCTATTTCCTTTTTAGGAAATTCGAATGTACTGAATGTGTTAATTGTGTTATGTATTTATTATTTAAATTGCACAATTGTGTAATTGAGTAATTTAAGTTTCTCCGCTTTTTCAGTAGAATACCTAATATAAAAACGAGTGTTTTCTCAATAGCTCTAGGTCCCATTTTTCTGCATTTCCAACATTTTTATCTAAATGAACTTCTCTCACTTTAGTTAAGTTCAAATATTGATTGTTGATACCAAAGAAAAATTTGTTAAAATGTGGGCGTGTGGTTGAATGATGAGGGAGGACTTTTTCTCCACCCACCGTGGAAGCATTAGAGAAAACCGTAATTTTAGACCCCCCCCCCTTCCGAGAAATGCTTACAAAGTTTCTTGAAAATCGAAAAAGATATATTTAAATTAGCAGTATATTTTTTCATTGCGTTCCATGCACTTGAGTCGCAAGAATATGAAAATTTTAGAATAAATAAAACTTCATACAGGTCCGTCCCTCAAAGGAAGTCTGCGAAATCGACCGTAATGGCAGAGAATGTTTAATGGTCTGGACAGGTACCATGGTGGATGGCTGCACACCTCTCCATGTCTTACAACTGGTTGAGAGGCACTGCGACTGGTGGGAGGTGTAAGGGAACAGCTTTAGTATGGTCCCTTTTTGGCAATTTTTTTATTTGGCGACAAAATCTTGTCGCCAACCCAAGTTTGCCTTGCCGATGCCAATTGTAAACAATATGGCGGATCGGATGGCGCTGGTTCCGAGATAATTGATCGTCGCCGTTAATTTTGCTATGATTTATTTTAATGGCTTTTAAATATTTTTATGAAAAAAAAATTAAACAGATAACAAGCTTACATGTACATATAGATTCGGTTTAATAAAATTTAATAACTTTTCTTTTTGTGTAAGGGGGGGCTGTGCCCCCCCTCAAGCCCCCCCACTTTCTCTTTTTAGTAGATTAAATTAAACAATGCAAACAAATAATATTCTAAAGGCAATACCTCACAAAAATAACAAATAAAAAAGACAAAAAATTAAAATACATTTTAGCATTCTGACAAAAGACTACGTAAGCAAAATAAAGAACTAATTCAAATCATAACGAACAATGCTTATCTCATACCTTAATTAAAATCGCTAAATTATTTCAATATTGAAATAATAAAATCAAAATATCAAATATTATATTAATAACGGAATTATTTGTTGCTCCTACCATTAACAAATAAACAAAGGTAATAATAACAAATAAAAACAAACAATGCTTGTCATATACCTTGATTAAAATCTCTAAATTATTGCAATATGGAAATAATAAAATCAAAATATCTAAAATTATTTCACTGTATAAAATATTAATAACATAATTATTTGTTGCTTCCACCCTTAGCAAATAAACAATCGAGAACGAAAATATTAACCTGAAACGTACTATCAAAAGAATGTTTATTCATACAAAACTGTATATATAAATAGTTAGTATGAACCTGAACATCCATTTTAAATTTCAAAAGTAATTAAATAATAATAAAATTTAATGTAAAATAAAGCCATTAAAATAAAACCATAACGCACATTGTAATGGCGGATCACGGCACTCAAACCTCGCGGGCTAAGATATACGGGGCTCAAAAAGTTGATGAAAGGAACAAACGGTCGCGATTCGCCGGACGAACACGAGCGCATCCGTGACGTCACGGAAGAATCCACTTTTCGCCGGAGGTTAGGGTTACCGCTCCGGAGCATCCGACGGCGGGGGTTACCATATTGGCATCCTTTATCGCGCCAAAAAAGTCGCTAAAAATAAAGCGCGCCAAAGGGACCATACTAAAGCTGTACCGGTGTGAGGTCTTTGAGCCGTATGTGCACCTTTTCAGGGGTGCAGTTTTCCCAGAGTTGATTTTAATGGATGATAACGCGAAACCACATAGAGCTCTTCTGGTCGACGAATTTCTAGGGAGTGAAGATATTCGCCGGATGTATTGGCCTGGCAGATCTCCAGACCTTAACCTTATAGAGCATGTCAGGGACACCCTGAGGAGGGCAATTGCAACTCGCAACCCCCCTCCGAGAACCACCCAGGAAATGGAAATAGCGTTGCTAAACGAGTGGTACCAATTGCCACAGGAAATGATAAACTGCTTTATTTCAAGTATGAAACCACGCTACGAGACCTGTATATCTGTAAGAGGTACAGGTCCCTACTAACCTATCTGTTAACCCATTTGTTTCATATTTTCTGCAACCACGGTATCATACCTTCCGACTCCAATGTGTGTTACCCACGATCATGCGTGTGTATTACAATTACCGAATGGTTATTTGTTTTGTATTTTATCAATGCACGTACATATCACATTTCGTTAAAATCGGTCCAGTAGTTCTATAGATAATCGACCAAGTAAGCAAATTCTCTTAATTTCTTACACCAGTGTAAGTATGAAACATGACAGGTACTCAGAATTATACGTAATGATAACTGGAAAATTTTGTATATGGTACTTGAGAACGAAAATCTTTACCACTTTCTTACAACAGTAAAATTAATATTGGACGACTCTCTAGCAATTTAATGTTAAAGTTTAGCCGGTTATTCAGGCGATTTTTAAATAACGGATGAGCGCTTTACGCAGTTCTCCGTGTTTTCTCGTGTTCGTAGTACGTTTGTGTACGAGGAACGTAAAGCTACATGCTCCTGTGTTACGGTTTAGCTTTCATTATCGTTGAAATTCTCGGTGGGTGGAATAAACGCTATACATTAAACATTTCCTGCTAAGGAAAAGAAGACAAATCTTAATTTTCAAATCTTGTCTATAAGTGTTCACAAAATCAGGGTCTTTTTAGTAGATTAAATTTAATATTTAGCGAGGTAGATCAAATACTCAAGACTTTCGAACTTTTGAAATAAATTTTTATTTATATTTAATTCCTAAATCAAGGTTTGCAGAGTTTCATTTGTTTATCCTATATTAAGAAGTTTCTTTATTTTAAGAAGTAAAATTCTCGTTCGATATTCAGAACAGCGTTTAGTACATACGACTATCACTAAAAATGTAAAAATCCTAACAACTTTCTCATTAGGTGTCTAGAATTGCGTTTCGTGTGCTCTACTGTCGTGCGAATATCATAATCTTGGAATAAATCAAAGATGTACATACACATTCTTAAAACGAACGAACATAACATCTCACACATAAAACAATTTTTGAATGAGGCTAGAGGTTACTATCTCGACCATCGGCTATGCCCTTAGAATTTTCGATCATAAAATTAACAGTGAACTTGAACAGACATTAAAATTGGTAATTAAAACTAATTTCAATTTCTGAATGTTCCCAAACATAGGTCTTTTTGAAAATTCGTAAAGTAACTTTTTTTTAAGAAACTGCGAATAATAGAACCCTACTAAAATATTCAATTAATTTACTAAATTTCAAGAAGTTTACTCAAATAACTAATGGAATGATTTACTCAAATAACTAATGGCAGTTTAATGGAATTAACCCCTTCCCTGTTTTGCCCGTATGCCGTACGGGCGCGGCTATCGGGCCTTTACTGATTTGCCCGTACGGCGTACGGGCAATCTGATTTCAATTTGGCTTTCACTGTTTCGCCCGTATCTTTCCTATTTTTAGTAACAAATTATTCGAGTAGATATTTTGTAAGAAAATAATTGAATTGTAATCGAAAATAAAGTATTTGTACTATTTTACTTGTAGATGTGACTTCCTTGTTTATCGTTCATGTAGGGAAAAAAACAACTTGCAGGGTTGTTGTGTGTGATTATGGCAACGCTACGCTAGGGTGATGTGTCAGGGGGGTGCCTTGGTAGGAGGACTTTCTATGGGGTTCTAACGCGTATTCACGTTACATCTGGAGAACACCTACCCAAACTCCAGACCATTAGATTGACAGCCGCGCGATGGGACCCGAACCCGGGACCTTCACACTTCGGCCATCTACCATTTTCAGTGGCATAACCACTGTGCCATGGTGAGGCCAACTTGCAGGGAAAATAGATTATTTTCATTAAAGAAAAAAGTTGTAATAAATGCTTAAAAATATTAGAAATGTTAATTTTAATGACATATCCTTACTTAAAAATGTAAAATGAACAAAAAAATGCAATAAAAAAATGTGACATTTTTTGGACCGAAATCTGGAAAAAAATGAAACTGTTAAGGGGTTAAACGTTAAAAGATTCACCAGGTATTCAGAACTATATTCTGTGAAGGAAACAAAAAATATAAATAAATAACGGAATACAGAAAAATCTGTAAATGGGAGTTGGTGGTCGTCGTACAAACAGTACAACTGGTAAATCAAGATGTATATTTGGGTGGTAAACGTCGACACTTCCTAGATTATACGTAGGCCGTGCTGTAAACGCCCACAACAAATAGTTGAAATAAAATTTATTAAAAAATGTTAAAAATGAAATGAAATTTAAAAGGGAATGATAGAGAGACTTGGTGCACCTTCTTCGTAGACTCTACTTATCATAATACAGGTAAACTCATATATCTTTTTTATATTCAGATGGTAAACGCCCACTACTTGAAATAAATATGAAAAGTAAAAGGCAATTATAAAAAAAGATGATTTATCTTCTTTATACTCTCTACTTATAATAATAAATAAATATAAAAAGGTTAAATCATCGGTCCCACGAAAAGAAACAGGAATGTAAGCACTGGTCCAGAAGATTGAGAGGCGGAGCAATGGGTGGGGCTAAGGCCCTGAATCTACATGATCTAGCAAAATGTTATTTTTCGATAGGAGTTCCTAAAGTCCTCAGAAAAGGAAACTCTTTTTAATGTTTTTAATGCTTTCCTTCTAATTAATTTCATTTTGTTGGCTTTCTGGAAGTAACCGGTACAATTAAATATTATTTTTTATATCAAAGGTTAGCGCATACAATCTACCTAAAGTGAGTCGTTTTAACCTATGTTGTAATTTTCTTCGCACCAATACTTCTGAGTTACTTTTTTTTCTACATTATTTAGCGAGGTAGATCAAATACTCAAGACTTTCGAACATTTACTATGCATTCCTATCTCTGCGTACATATTACACATTTCGCTTGTGGTATGTTTAATACGATAAACACGCCTCAAACGATATTAAACCCTATATATTACAACTTCCTGCATAGAGTTAGATAAAATAATAAAGCCAGGTTTACGCTGGGGCGGTTTGGGTACTGCCGCAATCAGTGATGCTAGGAGGGGTGAAATACCGTGCGCTGATTGTCAGTCTTCAGTAAGATACTGCGCTTATTGTTCGCCACAAATCTTGTATGTCGCGTTAGCTATAAAATACGTTACTTGTGGAAAACTCGCTGAATATCGCGTTTGCATGAGATGGATCGCGTTGTAGTGCGAGTCCTATGTACATGAAATATGAAACATTTTTTTCGTATGTATACTGTACTGAAGGTTGAATGTACAAGAAATATTCCAAAGCAAAATTGCTTTGTTTGTTTGGTGTGGAATCCGTAAAATAGTTATATTTGCACCGTGAACGCCATACAGTAGTTTCAGCTTTGTTCAGGGGTGTGTGGGGGGCAGGGTTAATACTGTCAAATGAAGGAGAAGGGGATTTGTCAATGTTTGTACTATCCTTGTTGTGAGTCTTCTAAATTATTTCATTGGAAAGTACTTCCTGCTGGAAGCCTTTTCCGTTTCCATAAATTCTCTACACTTGTCGTACTCCTTTTACAGTTCAAATATGCCTTTTTCTTTCATCCCATTCTCAATAACCCACCTTTCTGGAAGTGAAGCCTAAGGGCTCGTGGCTTTCCGTCCCCAGAGGAGAGCGGTCATTAGCGGTATTCATAATTAAGAGATAATGATATGAAACCAAGTCTCAGTGGTCAATGCATTAGCCAAGCCATGTACTTTTATATCAGATTTAACGGGATTATATCTGGATAATATTTTATAATGGTATGCAACTAACATTGTCAGCTTTACTAATTTTAGTGTAAAATCTTTTAGTAACATGTCCAAGGAACAGTTTAAGTGAAAATAAAGATTAATATGGTCTAATCGCACGATTTTTATGATAAAATCAAATGTGTTTCTTTTCTTTTCTGACAATCCTGGTTTTAAAAAATAATTCTTCTTCTTCTTGAGCAATACGGTGATAGGAGTCCCTCGCGTTAAACGCATATACCTCCAGGTAGATTGAGGTAGCATTAAGGTATAAACCTCGTGAGATGTTAGGATGAACAAGGGCAATGCGGTAAAGACCGCATTGCAAGGGCGTTGGAATTGACCTGGACGTCAGCCCCGCAAAAGGGCAGTAGGCTTGGTAAGGAAAATCGAGATGCCCTCCCCCCTTTAAGAAGGGCTTCCCAGGGCAGGTTGCTCGATTTGCGACTAGATGTTGTAAAAAAAAGTGCGGCGATCCAGGATGGAAGATAAAAATGCAAGCAGGTGCAGGAAGGCGAAAAAAGAAGAAAGAAAAGGTCCAGTTCAATGAATAGGAGCGACTGAAGCAATGGACGTACATCAGCAGGACAGGAACTACATGGGAGATGAAAAGGCGCCCTACGTCGCCCCGAGGGGTGCCACATCCGTAAAGCAACGAAACGCATCCGTCCAGAGGTCTCGCTGCGACGTCAAGCGTCATTCGGGGCAGTTATCCTTTAGCAGGTCCCCACTAGACATCAGACGATCCGCAGCACCGTAGGTCGACTGCCACTCGCAAGCCACAGTCAACAGCCAGGTAGTCAGTCATGTAGAGGTAGGGTCGATCAGCTTCGGTCGGTCCATGGGCCAGTTCGGGACAAAGTCCTCGTACAGTTTGAAAAATGAAGGGCGAATAGTTCGACCATGTAGTCTTGAAGAGCTCAAGTCCGTCAGGATGAGGGCCGAAGAGCAGACATCAGCGTAGAAGACATCGGTCGAAGGGCAACATCACACCAGGCAGGAAACGTCTTGGGCATACACATAGACGGCCGGCAGCTCACAATCAGGAACCCGCAATCAATGACGAAGTACTGAAGACATCTTCATAGCATCAAGGGGCGCAGAGAACCACCATCCGGAAGGACCAGGGCGCACAACAGTAGAAGGATGTTAAGAAAAGTAGGAACATGATGTTCAGTTAGGCTGGGGACCGCTTTCACCAGTAATTCAGGGTACGGACTTGGTAGGCCGCGAGCAGAGGCCCACCAATCTCCCCCAGAGCCAGCCGCTTCGCGTACTCGTCAAATACCGGCTTCCGCGGTATTCCCTAGAAGAGCGAAGCTCAGTGTGCTCCGGCTGACACTCCGGTGCTAAAAAAATAATTATTGCGAAAACTTCAAAATGTGACACCTCCATTTCGTGGACTCTTTTCTGGGTAAAGGAACGTGGCTGTAAAATCAATGTATATCTCTGTAAGTTAGACACTTTTAGATGAAACCGCAAATGTTCAACTTTAAGAAGTTGCACTGTACTATATTCAAGAAAATACCCATAAATTTCATTTACTTCGTTATTTGATTTCATTTTCAAACAGAGCAACGTTTTAAAAAGAACTCTTCTAATTAATTAAACTTTTAAGTTGCACAAAACTAAACCTGTACGTTTGCATCATTTACGAATGTATCATAATCACATTTTTTATTCACACACTCATAATTAGGGACAGCTCTCGGCAAAGGAAACCCCCATTTTTACTTTATTCGGCCGTCCGACGTCGGTGAGTAAAGTTCTTTTTTTTCCCTAATGGCCGGCCTCTGCCGCGAAGGCTTTGGCCACAACAGGCGGGAATTGTTGCCTCTTTATTATGGGGGCACCCAGTAAGTGGAGCACCGTCGCGCACTATGAAGGGACGGATACAATGACAACCACGTCCACGCGGGGATCGAACCCCGGCTCCCAGGAGTTAAACCCGAAACTGGAGTGTGGTGCTTTACCCACCATACAACTCGGTAGGCCGTTGAGCAAAGTTACATGTACCAAACGTTTGCGATTAACGTACAATTTAATTTGCTATACATTAAATTTGCATAAGAGGCCATCTCCGTACTTAAATGCGCAAAAACTTTATTCTTTCTACTACTTTATAGCGTAACCTGGCAATTCCTGTAAACTTGAGTTTAGTGCGGAAATGGTAATCTCGAACGTGTTTCTACTCATAGTTATTGAACTCGGGAAGTAAATTCGAGCAAGGGCACCCAGGTATAAGTCGTTTGTGATTGGTCAAAATAATAATTGAATGGAGAGGTGAAGTAAGTTTAATGTTAGTCCCATGTATTGTAAAGCCTTCAGCTACCACGAGGAATTCGTGTCATCAAAACCAGCACCCACCACGCGCGCTGCCATAATGTTATTTGATGTTGTTTTTATGCGTAATAATGGTACTACGCATTATAATGTAAAAATTGTAGCTTTATTATAAAGAAACATACTGATTCAACATTTAATGAAAAATATAGTCATTTTTTTTTAATAAATGAAATAAATTTCACGCTCCTTGCATTCTCTTCAAATTCGGTAATTTATTTTTTTTTAATATCTTTTTAATCGTCAAAAATTTATTGTGAAAAATTCTTAATTCGTTATGTCCAAGTACAGAACAATACAATGAAAGAAGAATATTTAACCCCTAAATAAGAATTTTTTTCTCCTGTTACATCTAAATGATTAATACTTTCAATAAAAATGCCTTTCCCGTCTCTTGTTACGGTGTTGGGGTGCGGGTGATAAATAAATAAAAATAAAAGTGGCAGATCCACAGTTCGGAGGCCAAATCGCCCCTCAGATATGGAATAAATAGAGAAAAGAAAATAAATAGCGAAAAATTTTTGTTTTTTTTTCAACATGAAAAACAAATGAATAAGAAAAAGTTAAGCATTACATCAGAAAAAAATCTGATGTGTCCAACACATGACTTCCTTGCACGTCCATTAGATCAAAAATATTTTCGACGCACTTCCTCTAAATTTATTTGTTTGAAAGAGATAAAATATCAATAATAGTAAGGTTTAGCGATTTCTAGCCAAATATTTCGATATCGCCAAGCTGAGTTCAATTTAAAAGATTTCCTTCTGACACTTTATTTGGCGATATTTCACCAAAAGCCGACAAACTTGAGATAGTCAGCGAGATTTTGGGGATAGCCAAAGTAGTCATTGACCACAGACTTTCAATGAATTGAATGCATCTATACACCTCAATGTATTTAAAGTCATTTGGCTCACCATGTAAATAAATTCTCAGTCGATTGCGGTCAAAAAAGATATTGAAAACAGTTAGATATTACAATAGTTCTAAATACAAAGTTAAAAAATCTACGGGTTAAAGTTTTAGAGTTATACAAAATAGGAAATAATTTTTGGCGCCAAATTTGGCGATATTTCGGCGAAACTCGTCAATGTCGACGACATTTGGCGAGATTTTAAGCATAAACCAAACAATGACAGATTATCGCCAAATTTGGCGACATTTCGCCAAAACTCGCCAAGAACGATGACAAATGGCGATACTTTGGGCATGGACCAAATGACTGACTATCGCCAAATTTGGCGATATTTCGCCAAAACTCGCCAAGATCGAGGACAGACGGCGAGATTTTGGGTATGTACCAAACAATGACTGTCTACAGTTGTATTATAATGAAGATGTCCATAGACATTAAGGTACTGAAATTCTTTTCGGTGGTCCTGTAAATAAACTCTCCAGTAGATTGGAACCAAAAATAGAGATGCACAACTAGATGTTACAACATTCTTATATATGAAATTTCATAATAGTTTTTGAGATTTGAGAGTTAAATATGCACACACGTACACCAAAAGTCGCCAAGCTTGGCGACTTTTGGCATAGTTCTTGTGGGAGGCACGTGACCGTGGTCGGACCATTACCTAACTTATGTGGTAGGACGGTATTATGCTTGAAATGGATGAATGCCCCTAAAATTGCTATTGACCGTAATGTATTGGAAATCTTTTGAGTGTTCCTGTAGCAGAACTATAAATGATAAAGACAGTTTTTTTAATGGAGAAATTCATTTTCTAACTGTTTACAGCATATATCACTTCTGAGTCGTTTGAAATAGCCCAATACTTCTAAAAAACGCTTTGATGAATTTCGGCCCATAGAGCGTAATGTATTTCGAATCTTTTGGGCGGTCCTGTAGATAAACTATTCAGTCGAATGGAACCGAAAGGGGAGGTGCACAACTAGATGTTACAACAATCCTAAATATAAAGTTTCATCATTCAACGCCTAACAGTTTTTGAGATATGCGAGTTTAATGAATTTCGGCCCATTGAGTGTAATGTATTTCGAATGTTTTGGGCAGTCCTGTAGATAAACTATCCAGTCGAATGGAACCAAAAGGGGAGGTGCACAACTAGATGTTACAACTATCCAAAATATGAAGTTTCGACATTCTACGCCTAATAGCTTTTGAGTTAGGCGAGTTTAATGAATTTCGGCCCATAGAGCGTAATGTATTTCGAATCTTTTGGGCGGTCCTGTACATAAACTATCCATTCGATTGCCACCAAAAGGGGAGGTGCACAACTAGATCATAGAACAATCCTAAATATCAAATCTCAACATTCTACGACCAATAGTTTTGAGATATGCGAGTTACATACATACGTACGTACGTACGTACAGACGGCATGGAAAAACTGGCCACAGTAGACTCGCCACTGGTCAAAATGAGTTGCAGACGCGTTAATATGATCGTGCATGCTAGCCTACGATGAGATGCATCGAAAAAAGTTTTTAAATTAAATTTAGAGGTAGTCAAAATCGGTTTTTATGTCGAAATTTGGCCCCCAAAATTTTTCGGGATCACATTACTTCCTTATACTACGTACAAGGAAGTAAAAAGACGAGAAAAAAGGAGAAAATGGAAAAGTAGTCTCATCGATCACTTCTTCTTACCATCCAATTTATGTACTGAACAAGAAGCTAACCAAATTAAAGCCGGTAGGTGGCGCCCGTAGTCTCCACGGAAGAAAATATAGTCATTCTGGAGTGTTTTTGAAGCCATTGTACAAAGATTTCTGAACCCTTTCGGCAACTTGTATAGCTAGTTTCCGTCTCTCAAAGCACAAAATATTCAAGAATTTCCAGATTTCAGAGATTTTCTACATCTATGAAAACAAGATCAACTCCGAAATGTTTGCATCAACAGTTTACTGCGCATGCGTTGCCCCTGTCAACGAGAAAACGCTTCAAAATTAAAAGTTTACAATTAGCCCATTGACTTGAAGTTAAATGGATTGGTAACCTTTGATTTTGGCGTGCTGAAGACCGCTTTTTCAATAACCTTTGAAACAAAAGCAGATTAATTAACTCTTTAATCAGATACTAGTAATCAATTAAAGCTCAAATAATTTTTTTATTTCATTTATCTACCTGTGAGTGTGAGGATGAACCACCACCATTATCCCACCCCCAACCTCCCAAAAGAGCTTTCTGCAGAATTTTTTCATATAAAAGGGGATATGAATTGATGCCTTCTGTTCAAGCTGCACCCTCGCTATTTCCGAATACTCAAACTGAAACGAAAAACAGCTCTTTTAATTAATTTGCTTGTTTATTTAAAAAACTCATCTTACTCTATAAATGTTCTCAAATAAACATTGTTTAACATTTTAGACGATATTTTATGGATTAGTTTGTTTTCGGTTCCAAAATCAAGTATTAAGAGAATCTTGATGGAAAATTAATCTTCTTCACATTCTACGCTGTCGAATTTTCTATAAAGTAAGAATAGAATTTAAATTACATCTCTGCCTATTTCCACTGTTTTCCATATTCTACTTTAATTTTAAAATAAATCAAAATTTCAAACTTTTTAAGTCGATTGTTTGAAACATTTTATTTTTTTCTTTCTTTCTTTCTCTGATTTGTTTGCTTGTTTGTTTCCTTTTTTTTTTCTGTAAATGAACTTTTCGTATTTTATTTACTTTCAAATATTGATTGCTTATACTAAAGAACAAATACATAAGTTGTAGGCGTCAATTTGAATGACGAGGGAGGACTTTTTTCCCCCGCCCACCGCTCTAGCATCAGTTTGGGAAAACTGCGAATTTAGACAGCTCCTAAACAGATTTTTTCTTGAAATTAACAGGGTTAATACTTGTAACAGTGTACAGTGTTAACAGATGTTAATACTTGCATTGTAGGCACTCGACTGTCAAAAGAATATAAAATTTCGAATTTTAATTCCGAAACCAAAGTTTACAGAGTTTTATTTGTTAATTCAAGAAATTTATTGTAAATACAAGAAAATAATTATTATAAATGAATAAGTAAAGTTCACATTCCATATTCAGAATTGCGTTCAGTACATATGAGTGTCACTGTAAGTCCTATAACAAATTCTCTATTAAGTATCTAGAATTGCGTTTCATGCGTTTGACTGCTATACAACTATCATAATCTTAGAATAAATCAAACATTATAGAGATACATCCCTCAAGCAAACGACCTCCCACAATATACCATAACATATATCACTTTTAAAACAATATTGTTTAATTCTGTATGTTGTTATCTCCGACTTTAGCTATGCCGTTGGAACTTCAAACGATAAAAATTAAAATTGCACTTCATTGAATAACATTTATATTCATAATTAAAATTAATTTTAATTTATAAATTTTAATAAACGCAAGTTTTGAAAAATTGTAAAACAATTTTTCGTGAGAAACTATGGTTAAGAGAACTTCACTAAAATACTCAATTTATTTTCAAGAATTTTACGGTAAAAGACAAAAGCCAATATACGGGGTCGTCAGTATATCGCAAGGCAAGCAGTACAACAGGTAAATTCATGTATATTTACATGGTAAACGCCCACGATAGGTACTACTAAGAAAATGAAATTTAAAATTTAATGATAAAAAAAATATCTTCTTCGTAGTCTCTACGTAAATATAGCAAATTAGGTAATAAAATTAACCATCGGTTTTTTAAAGGATGGCGAAACTTGCACTGGTCCAGAGACTGAGAGGCGGAGCTGAATATTGGAATATCTGTGGGCTTAGCATACTAAATGCTTCTTTGTGATTATAATAAAATAAATATATACTGAAAAGTATAAATGAATAGTAAACTTAATAACATATGCAATGATACTGAAAGTTTTAACTAATTTTTTTACAATTGAAGCATGAAAAATATTTCGCCTAATACTAAATAGTATTTGGGTTTCCTGGCATTAGAAATTTACGTTTTTAAAAGTTCGGACGAATGCATTAGCAGTTTTCCGTGTATGATGGGGACAAAAACTATTACTGTCATAGTATCACCGAGGCTATGGATGTTGAATTTTTATGTGATTAACACAACGCGATTCCCTTACTTATACCACCTTTTGTGCGTTTGTACTTCTATGGTGTTATTTTGTAACTGTCTTTGGAAAAAATGGGCTGGTACGGAAAGAACAGCACCGATGAAAGTGTGTATCACGTTACAGCGATATATTTTGATAAAATTCCCATATCTCTCAAGTTTTCTTTCCTTTCCCGTTTAAAACTCAAAAACTTATAGAACAACCGTTTGCACAAATACCTATACACGAAATTACGACTCTCTATTAATGCTAAAATCGTGCATACGGGAACAAAAATGCTAAGATTTCGTTAAAAAAAAAAAAAAAAAAACAACTGTTCATAACAGTAACCTAAAAATATAAACCTGCTAAATTGTTTAAGAAAAAAGAGAAGTTAGGTATTACCATGCACATATTTAAAAAAATTCATTAAAATTACTTTTTCTTATCAAACGTAATGAAAGTTACCCGAAAGTCTTGTTCCTCATTGTTTTGCAACATTGCATGTTGAAAAAAGAATATATGAGAAGGTATTTCCTCTCTGCAAAAACTTTAGCTGTTTTTTTTAATTTAAAAAACACTCGAACTAGCGGCAGTCTAGGGGCGTCACTTCCTATACAGTGCTGAGGTGGAGCAGGTTGTGGGACAATTCCTTGCAGTGACATTCTACTATACCGCCTATATTTCCCATCTAATTGCTCACCGCATCTCATTTGGGATGGTTTTCTACTCCTTTGTGGTTTATGGAGGTGATTGAGCAGGGATTTCTGTTGAATGGAATATAAACTGCTGCTTGCTGTCAAGCTAAACATGTCCTGATGCAGTCTATGAAAGAGAAAATTTTCATTTCAGACCGAACTACTTTTTGTTCAAAAGCAAAAATGAAGGATGAATTTTAGCGTATGTTGGCTGAAACTGCAGTCCTTCCATATTCCATCTCCACGCCGTATGCGGGACGGTTTCAACTGTGACAGCGACTATTTCTTTTACCACAAGAACCGCAAGAGCTAACCCCCACATTCCCGGAGATAAAAGTGCCACAACTAAGGAGCTCCATTAATACCCCCATTCAGTCAGTCAGTAGTTATCGCTCATGTAACTCTCTGAATTCTTAAAACGTGCAGATGAACACTAGTGCAGTTTATCCACGAGATGTTAGGCCAGGCTGAACAGACCTCCATGGAAAAATCTGATAGCTCCTTAATTTCCGTTATCAATGGTTAAAGGGATGATAGGCTTGTATGACGTATTAGAATATTTCATCTGACAATCTGTATTTCTAATATTGCGTGACTGTTACTTTTTCTTTTTGTCTCAGGAAAATAGTACGGTGTCATTATTATTTAACAGAACGATAAGTGTTCTATTCTTCAATGTAAAACATTGGCTAAATGCATGCTCATTACATAAAAGTAAATCCGCTAATACTAATTCAGGGCGTAGTCTTTTGAGAATGGTGACGCCTTCATTCAGATATGGCTATAAAAATATCTGACATTTTTGATTGTTGCCAATATTGTATTAAACTAATTTTTCTTCCTTCTCACAAAATATGTATGGTGTTGTTAATATTCAACAGAACGATAATAGTTCAGTACTTCGTATGCTTTACAAAATGTGTCTGGTCTGAAGTTCCAAGGGAGTAGTCAAAGGCAGAGGAATCAACGTCTGCCTCACCCTAATCCCAATCCTTAGCTCCACCCATTGCTCCGCCTCTGAACTTCTCTGGGGCAGTGCTCAAGTTTCGAACCCTTTTGGAGGGACCTGAAGTTCAACTTTATCACCTAACTGGCTATATTTATTTATTATTATAAATGAACTTCCTTAATCATACCTTTTTAACTTTTTTACAAGTATGTGCTACCGGCGTTTATCACCCGCTTGAACATGACTTTACCTGTTATACCGTTTTTACCGCTTTCGTCCTCTGCTCTACATAGCATGACATAGAACACATTTTGGAGCACCAGAGGCGAAGCCTCTTATCTCCGGTAGACAGCAAGTGGAAATCAGAATTGTCACCTCATATTATCACTGTTAGATTACTGGTAAGTACAGTTATAAAACAGGGAATGAATGGGAAGAAAAAAAAGGGGGAGGAGGAAGCATCCTAGCTTCCTGACAGCGCTACGGACGTGCGCATTGGCAAAATAAAAAAGAAGAGCTTTAGTTAAGCACGGGAAAAGATTATCCTATTTTCTTTTTCATTCCAATCATACAGTTTTGATTACCTGGTAAATTTAAGTAAACTTCTTAATATTTAATAAATTAATTGAATATTTAGTACAGTTTTTTTTACCGTAGTTTCTTACAAAATTTTGTTTCAGAAATTTTCAAAAATACTAATGTATAAGACCATTTAAAAATTAAATGACCTGACAAGACCTGAGCGAATACGGTAATTGGAGTACCTAGCGTAAGGACGCTTTTACCTCCAGTAGGCTAGCATTAAGCTGTGAACCTCGTGAGTTTTAAAAATTAAATGTGTTTTCATTATCAGTTTTAACATCATATAATGAAGGTGAATGTGTTTGGTCTGAAGTTCCAAAGGATAACCAAAGGGAGAAGAATCAACGTCTGCCTCACCCAAAAACTGTTTAAATTGAGAGATGTGTTATATCGGATGTTCGTTCGCCTGAGAGGGATGTATCTGTATACTATTTGATTTATTATATGATATTTGTTTGACAGTCAAACGCGTGATACGCAATTCTAGACACCTAATGGGAAATTTGTTAAGACATTATATTAATAACATTCTTGCTGACACTTAGTACTAAACGAAACTAGTACTAAACGAAATTCCGATCATCCAACGTGAATTTTACTTATTTCTTCGTTCATTCATTATTATTAGTAGTAGTATTATTTTCTTTTATTTACACAAAACTTTTTGAAATAGGATCACCAAATAAAATTCTTTGAAGTTTTGTTTCAGAATTAAAAATATATGAAGAAATAAAAATGCATTTCGAATTTTTAAAGAAACTGAATTTGTGAACACTTATAGATTAAGATGCGTTTTCCTTACAAGTTGTATTTTCCTGCCAGCTAAGATTATCGGAAGTATCAAAGGTTTAACCTGGGGAGGAAATATCAATTCACATCCCCACCGGCGTTAAAGTTTTCTATAAATTTACCTGCACTTTATCTTTAAAAATTAAATCAATAAACACCAAAAGCTGTAAACAGGAAATCCCTTTATATGTTTTCCTGTATGAATCAATCCTTATCTCTTAATTGATAAAGGAAACGACTGTGGTTTGAACGAAGTCGATTTGGATAACTGTGAGTGCGAACGGACAGCGTGTAATGCTGTTTGGAAAACAAAGAGAAACTAGTTTCTGTAATAGTGCAGAAGTAAACCAATAAACTTTTTATCACCCAAGTAACTTTCTTGCAATATATGCTCAGCAAAATTAGTTTCAATGAGATTACTTGGAAATTTGTAGATACATAGTTCCAAAATAGTCAGAAAAATTGAATAAGTTTCGATTTTTTTCCGCTTGTAAATTACAAAACCTCTTTGAAAATGCCATATTTGAATTCGGTTACGCCTGATTTTACAAAGTGCGATGGGGGTTGACAGCATCTTATTATGCATAGCCTTTTTTGTTTACCATCCATTGGAGATGCGATTATTCTAAATTCCACTCAGGAAGTCAGAAAAAATACATAGCCACTTTCATAGGGATTAAATCAATAATAAAAGCACTATTAAAACCTTTGGAAGAAAAGAACGACATTTCGGGTGCAGCTGCAGCAGCTTTGCTTAACAGTGGAGATATGCTATCATGAAACACGGAGAACTGCTTACGGCGTTCATCCGAATTCTTAAAGACAATGGCGACGAGAAATTGAAAACACGTAGAGTCTTTTGTTAAAAATTTAATTAGTATTTTACTGTTGCCATAAAGTGGTGGTTTTGAAACCAATATGCAATAGTGTAAACAAATATAGACCTACAGATTTCTCCAAATTCCTCTGTATACCGGATTCTACTTGAAATACGGAGTAGGGCAGAATTATATTCTGGATGTCGTATCTTGCCTAACACGGAGAACTGCTCTTAGCGTTTGTCCGAATTTTTATAAACAAGTAGCTTGATTAAATTAGCTCGCAAATTACGGCTATGGTAAAATCTTAATAACATTTTACAATAATCATAAACTGGTAGTCTTGAAACTAATATTGTGTTTCACTAGTATGTATGCATGCATACATACAGGTTCCTTATAATTCAACTTCCTATGTAAACAAGGTTCTACAGATAAAATGGATAAGGAGATTGCAACCAAATTCATTGTAAGTGAGGGGCCTCAAGCAATTTCGGGGAAATATTCAAAAACTTCACTTTATGCTGTTTTGTATGGAAAAGAATTGCAAGTTTAACAATGGAAAATACTATTTCGAAATGTATATACAATTTCAAGATTTATTCAACAGTTTATGAGTTGATTTGAGTCATTTATGGAGCTAAATTTGGAGGTCTCGTGCAAGGCACCACTTAGTGAACATATTTTTAACTAAAAATTTTATGAACTTCCCTGAGAGCTTTTCGTGTACAATCCATATGCTGAAGTTCGTGGGAATAAGGTCACCCGTTTCAGCTACAAAATGTGTTTGTCAGGTAAGTGTAAACGAAAGAATTCTGTATGAATTTTTAATACACAAAACAAAATTCTGGAAACCTATTGCGAGTTTTTAATCATATATTATTAGTTTTATTGTCACTTATATCAATCACCAAGACACAAATACAACTAACAAAATGAAACTATTGAATTCTCGTATCGAAAGTTTAAAAAAAAAAATCCTACTACAGAAAACATGTATGAAAAACATTTATAAATTAAACTTAGTTTGATGCTCAATTTTTATGCGTTGTAGTGAATTTTAGATTTAGTCAGGATTGACTGAAGTCGTAGAGGCATAGCTATAGGAGGAGCTTTCCAAACTAGGCCCCAGCTTGAACGTTAATGTCTAAACGCCCGGTTAAGTGGCTTCGCCCCAGGCATTGTGCAAGCCTAACCATTCTAACTCCGCTTATAGGATCGACATTTATAATAACCTTCTTATTCAAGCACACACACGTTATCACTTTCTTATTACAGTCAAAAGTACACAGAGTAATAATTTGATCTGCTTCGCTAAATCACCTGAAAAGATAAAATAAACTCCGAAACAGTGCTGTGAAGAAAACCACATTGCAATTAACAGGCTGTGAAATACTTACAGACAACGCAACAGACAACATATTCCAATATGCGAACCATGCAACATATTCCAATATACAAACACGCAAAAAGCAGACTAACATATTCCAATATGCGAAATAAATAAATAAATAAATAATTAAAATTAATTCCCCTTTAATTTACAAACTTGTGCTTCAGCCTGAAGAAGTTGTAATTCTTCAGATCCCTCTCTTAACGAGACTTCTCAACTCCCTTCTCTTAACGAGATGTACTCAATGCTTCCTTCTTTAACTTTCCAATTGCATTATCTCCCATACTCCCAGTAATTCTTTTGCCATTGTAACTGGCTATGCCTACTTTGACTGTGTAGCTCCGCCTTCCCAATAAAATTAAAAAAAAAAAAAAAACTTTTTATATGAGGCCCATTTATGTAGAATTAATAGTTTAAATATGCAATTTTGACTGACTGACTGAATGGGGGGGGGGGTTTAATGGAGCACCTTGTGCAAAAGCATTTATCTCCAGTGTGAAGTTGTAAGTGTGTACTTGATGTCATGAGATGAAAAGGCTCTAAAGTCCGGGGGGCAAAATTCAGTCGAGTCAGCATACCAGATGCAGACAGATGGAAAAAGCATCTTGATCGTCGATCGAAGCAAGACAGCAAAACAAGGGCGAGCAGCGAAGCTGCGAGCCAATCAGGAACAGCGAGAGAAATGGAGACTGACCCGTCCTCCTTCCGTGAAAGCACGGTCTTTATTGGACGGGTGACTCAGTCACGACCACGTGCAGAAAAAGATCTTAAAAATGAAAAAGTCAGGTGATCCAAAACAAAATTTGGAAGTTGGAAAAGAGTGGCCTTCGATGGTGAAGATGGAAAAGTCAGGGTATGGCCATGTAGATCTCCAGGAAAAAATGAAGAAAAAAGGTCCAATTCAATCGTAGGAGCGAGTGACGCGGGGCGATGATGATCCAGGACAAAACCAGATGAAAACTGCGGCAGGAACCCAACGTCGTCCTGTTAAGGGAGCCACGTCCGCAAAGTGAAGAATCTCCGTCCCCTGAATAAGCCCAGCCACGGCATTCTCCATCAGTTTGTGGCTCTTCTTTAACGGCAACTCCAGACAGCCTCAGTAGATTCCGCACACCGTTGGTCGGCTGCCACCCGCAAGACCGACCACAGTTCAGTAGTAGAGTCCGCGATCCTCATGAGCCTCACTCCATTCGGTCCTCGGGTCGGTGATTCATCCAGTGTGTGAAAAACGTAGTCAAAACTACAGCTTGATGTTCAGCTAAAGTCCGGCGGCGACGTTGAAGAAAAA
Source organism: Cheiracanthium punctorium (assembly GCA_038373885.1). Classification (NCBI taxonomy): domain Eukaryota; kingdom Metazoa; phylum Arthropoda; class Arachnida; order Araneae; family Cheiracanthiidae; genus Cheiracanthium; species Cheiracanthium punctorium. The sequence goes on along the minus strand of JAWZYV010013601.1, from coordinate 49,304 downwards.
ATCAGTTAGGTTTAAATGATAAGTCAGACTGTGGATGGTCGATTTGAGCCGCCCTCCAGGCGCGAGTTCGCCGATAGCAGCCAGCAGTCCAATGCAATTTTTCTAAGCATCTTATAAAAAAAAAAGGGGGTAAAGTTACCTACTTTTCTGAGACAATGTGTTAACACTTGATAAAAGGAAAATGATTTATTTTACTACATACTTCGACAAATGCCGACAAAATGAACTCAACTGAAAGCGAAAGCGTTAAATACACAAACAGGAAAGAGTTTCCTATCCTGAGGCATGAAGGAACTTCTTGTTCTTTCTACATACAACATTCTGCTAAGCACACAGGGATCCCAATCCCTAGCCGCACCCATTGCTCCGCCTCTCAATGTCTCTGGACCAGCGCTTAAGTTTTTTTTTTTGGGGGGGGGGGGGAGGGGAGGAGAACCCGTATTTAATCTTTTTCATCTAAATAGCTATATTTAATTTATATATATATGTTGAGACCACAATGAAAATAAATCAATCTTCTTTATAACTCCACCCCCCCTTTTTTTTTATTGCTGTAAGGGTTTCTGTTGAGGGCGATTACCACATAGGTATGTATAATTTTCGTGTTGAACGGTTTGAACCATAGACAACTCCCGCCAATTTTATTATATAATTTTTATTCCCAGAATACAATTCTGTATATCTGGTATGTATTTTACTATACAATGTAAAGAGATTCCTATTTGCATTAAACTTCTTTAAACCAAATTATTAAATCGAATATTTAAATTCATTTAACCGTAGGTTTTTTTTTTTTTTACGTATGTCCTTTCTATGTTTGGATGGTATAACATTCATAAATTAACTTTCCATTTCATTATCTTTTAATGAAGTTTATTGTAAATATTTAGGGCTGTAGTAGCAAGGCCATAGCCAAAGGCGGGAATATGAATCTACATTCTACAGCCTTAGTTAAATGTTGTTTAATGTGTGAAGCAGACTTCGTGCCGATTACAATCGACTGTAATCGACGATTAAAATAATATTTTACAAATTTTTAAAAAATGCTATCATAAAATTGTATTATTGTAGAATTCTTTTGATAGTTGATTTCTTTAGCATCAAGATTACTGTTATTTTACTAAATTAACATTCACTAGTCATAATCTTTTTGGAAATTGTTGGTAATCATAATCGTAATCCATATTATTTTTTTAATCGATTACAGATGATCGTGTAATTGCACGAAGTCTGGTGAAGTGTGTTATTTCGGGTTTTCGTAGGCTTGAGGGATTATCTATATAATGTTTGATTATTTCTAATATTCAGATGACAGTTAAACGTATAATGCGCAATTTTGTACAAAATGAGAAATTATTATAACACTTTCACATTCTTAATGGTAGTCGCATGTACAAAACGCCATTCTGAACATCATACTCAAATTTTACTTATTCATTTCTAAATTTTATTATTATTATTATTTTAATCTATTTACAAGACGCTTCTTGAAATAGGATAAACAAATAAAATTCTATAAATCTTGTTTTCCGGAATTAAAAATAAGTAAACAAATAAAACTTAATTTCAAATTTTTAGAGTCTGATTCTGTGAGCATTTATACATTTAGATGAGTTTTTCTTTAAACTTATATGGAATTTCTCTGCCAGCCACGATGTTCGGAAGTAAGAAAAGATTAGCCTGAGGAGGAAATATCAATTTACATCTCCACATCCCAGAAAATTTCCTAAGAATTTACCTGTACACTATTAAAAAAAATTATATGTATTATATTAAAAGCTTTAAAAAGGAAATCCCTTTTGAGCATTGATATGGGATACAAGCGTTTAAACTAATTATTGTGAACTCGAATGGACAGAGTGGACAATGATGTCTGAAAAGTAAAGAGCAACTAGAGTTTCTGTAAAAAGTGCTGAATTCCATAAATATCTTTTTCCTATCCGATAATAATATTATAAGCAAAACCAATTTCAATATGATTACTTGGAAACCCAAGTAGATAGTTGAAAACTCGCCAGCATACAATTCAATAGAATTTTTTTTTTTTTTTTTTTTTTTCCCTGTAAATCATAAGCCTTCCGATAAAAACGTCGTGTTTGAATTCGCGTTTATGTATAGCGTTTTACTGTGTTAAACCAACTGGGAAATTCATCTCAGAGAATTCTAAAGAGGTAAGGCAAAGTAAATCATAGCAGCCTCCTACTGATTTTGTCTATAATAGAGCACTACTGAAACAAACGGAGCAAAATAGTGACATCTTGGATGCAGCTTTTTCTAAGCCACATATAGCAAATACTGGTTCGCCGAGTGCGGCCAGGCACGGCTTTTGATCCGTCGTGCGGAACATTTCAAATTCCAATAGTAATCTCATAAAAGTCATTCAAAATCTTGATAAATCCCATTTATAGGGCCCGCGACCTTGCTAACAAGTTTGGGCCTTAACTTTCTAAAGATTATCCATGCGCATGCCTTGCCCCCCACCACTGACCATGCGGCGATGGCTCACTAAAGACATGGCATTTAAATTCCGTTTACCATAATTTGCGACTACACAAATTTGTTATTAAAACATTCTAATGGCCTGTAACTTCATACACATTGTTTCAAAATCTACCTGGAACTATATTTATATCCTGTTCACCTTTTTTTAGAATCACCACGAGATGGCGCATTGGAAATTTTTCGGTTGCTAATGTCGGGTGTTGCACGCTCTCCCTTCAATCTCATTATATTATTATTATTTTTTTTAAATGCTACTAACAATATACTTTTATTTCATATTATGTCATAAAAACAATTAATATGCCGACAAATACAGTTCATGTTTTCATTTTGGTCTAATTTTATCTCCTATAAATGGCCAATGTAACCTTCCGCTATTTCTTTACATTTCGACCGCAGAGCAGATGAAAGTAAATAGACATCTCAGGAAGATTTGATTCTTTTGAAATCTACGTTTTAATTTTGATAAAATTGCAACAATTTTTTTTAAAAAAAAGAATATTGATCTTGAAAAATATTTATTAGTATTTTTATATTTTCGCTACAATAAATTTTTTTATCGGAGGTTGAAAAAAAAAATCTTAGTTAACTTAAAAAATTTAGATTTATTAAAATTTTTGTGAATCTAAGTGACATATATTTTGGTAAATACTAGTTGCCTCAAATAGGAATTCTAAAGCATACCGAATATTTAAATTCGTATTTTTTATTTTACATGCAGAAGTTCTTCATTTTCATGTTATTTGTATTAAAAAAAAGAAACAAACACATGGAAACTTTGTTGAAGAATTTTAAGCTATAAATAAAATATAAACACCTAAAAATAACTTCTCAGGAATAGTCTTTTGAAAACGATAAAGCCTTCATTCTGATATAGCCATTTGACATTACTTTTCATTAATGTGCTTTTAAAGTCTCTAACACGGAACACGACTTTACATTTTATGGCAATTACAGATGATTCAATCTTTTAGATCGTATTATAATTGAGAGAGGTACAACAAGCACTGATCTTGGATCATCGGCCGCAGACGCGTAAATTAAAATAGGTTGCCCCCCTTTTTTTTTACATTTATTATGCTTAAAATTGTTTGTTTCAGCCATCATTAAATTTGGCCGCCCACGTGTTGTGCACAATCTTGCTTCCCACTAGGATCGGCCCTGGGTCCAACCTCCTCCCAAGTGTGGTTTTTCCACAAGATTTACGAGGCGGAATGACCACACCAGTGCGGAAAAATTTATAATTCAGGGAATCATTGTTTAAGAGGCTGGCTTCGTCTCTGGTTTTTCCAAAAAATGTGCTTCGTTTCGTTTAAGCGTGTCGTAGGCTATCTAGCCTAGCTTTTATTTTCTAATATTGCAAGAATGTTCCTTTCTTCTTTTTCTCACAAAATTAGTAAGCTGTTGTTATTATTCGACAGAACGATAAATGTTTGTTTTGTAATTAATATACATTATAAAGTATTGGTTAACTGACTGTTCATTACGTAAACTTATAATACTGATTGGAGGTGTAGTCTTTTGAAATCAGTCACGCCTTCATTCTGAAATGACTAAAATATCCCACACATTTTCGGATTTTGCTGAAATTGCACGAGTAAGCGTTTTTTTCTCCTCCCATAATTATAACGTGTTGTTATTATTATGTAATTCGACAATCATTGTCCTTTTCTTCATATATTCTGTCAAATACTGACTCAGTGATTGCTCATACACGAACTCTGTCATACTAACTGTGGGCGTAGTCTTTTGAAAACGGTGACGCCTTCATTCTGATATGGGTATAAAAATATCCGATCCGTTTTTGGAGAAGATAATAGTTTTATTCTTCGGGAATTGATTCTAATTTTATTCTTTGCAACATTACATGAAGGTAAATTCCATATTAAAATCGATCTCTCTTCTCAGGGGTAGTCTTTTGAAAACGGCAAAGAGCCTCCATTCGGATATGGTCATAGAACATTTCTTTTTTAAGTCTCAAACACGGATGTACATTTTATGACAATTAAAAAAGAAAGGAATTGTAATATGAATCAGTCTTTCAAATCTTATTGCAATTGGGAGAGATCCAATTTTGGCCGCTTTTATTTCTATTAATGTAATGCAATTACTATAAATACAAATATTAATATTAAATATAAATAAAACAACCTTTAAATTGCAGTAAAAATAAAATATCTACACAAACTTGAAGTTTTACGTCCACGAACCGAACCGAACCGGTCTTTACGGGAGTTCCTGCGCCGCAGGCGCTTACCTCCAGAGTGAAAATTAAAGAGTGTTTTGAATGATCGTGATGTAAAAGAAAAAACCCCCAAAACATGACAGGGGCAATAAATACGATTCAGGCTCGAAATAACAAAAAATTCGGGCCGAGAGATCGAAGATAAAGGAAAGAGAAAGAACATGAGCCGATCCGGCTGCATGAAGTAGGTGGAAAAGAGATGGAATTGAATGGCCGACCCGCCTTCCCCCCACCCACAAGGGGTGGACTTCGCAACGGGTTGCTCGACCAGAGACCAAAAGTAAAATGCTTGAGCAGAGCGAGATGAAAGCAGAGCTGTCACGAACAAAATGCCGAAAGGCAGAGTGAAAATTTGGCCAAAAATGGCAGAGTGATAAATAAGGCAAGAAAGCCGAGCGTGGTGACGAATTATGCAGAGAAAAAAAGGTCCTTTTAACAGTCGAAGGGCTGGGAGACAGGCGTATTGCGGCCAGGCTGGAACACAGCAAACAGAGGAGGACGGCGCCCTATGTCGCCCCGAATGATGTGCCACGTTCGCAAAGCAGCGGCGATCTTCATCTTCAGGAGCCCTGCTACCAGTATTAAATACTCTCAGGCCGCAGCTCTTTAACGGATACGTCCCTCGGAATCCAGTCGTCGTCGCACCATAGGTCGGCTGCCACCCGCAAGCCGACTCGTCCGCCGCGATGTTCAGTCCCGGTCGGAAAAGGACTAACTGTAGACAATCTTTGGCCGATGATCCGTAGCGAACGAAATCTTCAAAAAAAAAAAAAAAAAAAAAAAAAAAAAAAAAAAAAAAAACCAGTCAGATGGGACGACTTGAATAGAATGAAGCTTAAAACAACAACAGCGTGACAAATAACAGTAGTATAACTACAGTGTGAAAATAATTGAAGAAAACATCTTCAGAGTGACTGAGACGCGAACAAAGTCCCGGTCCCAAGAATAGAATAGCAGAACTCGTCCGGCGTCCCCCCCATAGAGCCCCGACAGCCTTCCGCACTCGACCCCGGCGCCGAAGCCTTGTCATGGAGCTCTTGGAAACGCGTGTCTCGGGCTTACACTCCCTCTGGAAGTTTTACTCCAGACAAAAGTTAAGCATTTGTTAATTCAAATGAAAAAGAGAAAAAGTGGGGAGGAAGGAACTAGCTGAACAATTTTTTTTAACGTTTCTAATTATCACAAAGATAAACGAATTAAGTGAGACTTCAATAGTATCCTCAGTATATAAAATTTGAACATAAAATACATTTTATGTACTATGTGAAAAATCAATGTAAAACACAAAAGTGAAATTTTTACGGATAAAGATTATTTAGAAGCACTTTCTTACACTAATTTGTAGTACATAAAGAATAAATGCAAATCCATACGGCCTCTTTTACAGAAAAGGAAATAGAAAATAAAAATTAACGAGAAGTATTAGGATCCCAGTTACACTTATTGTGAACTGAAATGAATTGAAGGGATACAAGAACTGAATAGAGTATTGTTGCAGAACACTGCTAGTCTCCTGGGTTCGTCGCTCTAAAGTCCAGTTGATGTAGAAAGTTCTAGAAAAGAGTCCACTTGTCAGGATGGAAGACAAAATTTATTGCTTCTAGAACTTCGCAGAACAATCAGCTATACAAAATTCACAGGCACTAACGGCCAGTTGCTCGTTTACAACAATGCACTCAGTACCGAAGCTTTCACAAAAGTTGTAATTCTCACACAAAATAAAACGCTTCCGCAGGCAAAATTCAGTGAAAATATACAAGGGATATCGTACACTATCCCTTAAGACACGGCAATGAAGAATTTACACACAGCACTTCAAAATTAAAGCTTCAAAAACAAGCGAAGCACCGCTTCTATAGCGTCAATACAAAGCCTTAAGTTTTCACGGACATCTATCGGCTCTTGACGGAAGCAGCAAGACTAAGACTCAAACTGGGGGGAACTCACTTTTATAGGCTGCGACGAACATCGTGGAAAGTTCCAGGTAGAACCATCTGTGGAATGTACTAGAACAGACTCAATTACGATTGCGTAATAGAAGAGTAATATTAGGCTATTGTGATTATTAATGCAGAAAAACTGACTTTACAAGCCCCATCGGTAAAATCGCGCCAAATGACCAAAATGTCGCCTAGTTTGGCGCCTTTTGGCGAAATATCGCCAAATTTGGCGCAAAAATTAATTCCATTAAAGTGAAGTTACCGAAGTTCTAGGACCAATATTTCTCGAGATTTCTAGAAACCCCATACAAAAACAATGGGGAAACCAAAACCTCCCTATCTCCGGTTTTAGTAGACCGATTTTGATGCAACAAAAAGCAAATTTTAACTATTTGAAGCGTGGAATGCGAACTTTAAACTATTTTAAATCCCAGAACAGCGAGTTGCCCCGAAAATTCGTAACAATATTTTCTCTGTAAACCATATGACTCAACAATTTGTTGCTCTGTTATTTGTAATCTTTTAACAATTGGTAAATTTGCATGTAACTTTTTGGGGGCTGTAAATGTTTTCTGCTGTAGAAAATATTTTCAATTACTGTAGAAAATATTTTCAATAATTTTTTCGTATTGTCCCTCGGTCTGCCACTAATAAGTTACGCCCGTCAACGAAAATTATTGTTTACTTTCCATACTTCGCCACTATGCCAATTCTATTCTTTGTACTCCCACAACTGAAATGGAAATTCAAGCTTTTTAAAAATTCTGCATTACATGCAGACTATTTCAATGAATGGAAAAAACACTCAAAATACTGGTGTTAAACGATAAAGTAAGTAAAAAACTTTGTAAAAAACACACATAAGATGTTACAGTTAAGAAGATACGTACGTTTCGCCCAAAACTTGTTTTGACATTTCTCAGTCAAAGTCCTTCGACATACGCAGCAGAAGGAACTGAGCTGCGTATTCCTTCCTGCTTATTCAGTTCCTTCTGCTGCGTATGTCGAAGGGCTTTGACTGAGGAAGGCCAAAACAATTTTTGGCCGAAATGTACGTATCTTCTTAACTGTAACATCTTATGTGTGTTTTTTACAAAACTTTTTACTTACTTTATCTCAATATTATATCTTAATAGAGCTCCATAGATTTTAAAGTGTATCTCTGGTAATGTGAGGGTTAGAACTTGCACTTTTATTGCTTAGAATCAAAGTAATTCGTCTGTTCAAAGGGAACTAACTGTAAATGGGTATTTATATCGCTTTTTTTTTTTTTTTTAAAGACATTTCAATTTTAACAGTAATATATTGATTGAACACAGCAGCATTCTCCTCCAGCCATTTCAAACCTTTTTTTGTATGGTGAGAACCCCCGTCATTGTTTTTGAACTGCAGGCGTAACTCACACCACAACATTTTTCACAATTTGGAAAAAAAAAAAAAAAAAATGGCTGTAGAGCATCATCGATTTTTTTTCTCTTTTTTTTTATGCTTTTCCTTAGTGACAATATTAAAAAACTATGGAATTATAATATACTATATATGGAAATCTTAACTATGGATTAATACTATGGAAATATATTTATATGGAAGTATTATCTAGGCCAATTTATTTAATTATAATACTCAATTTCTTTTTCCATCTTTAAAACATTGTAGGCGGGCTACTTTCTTTAAAAGCTGTCTGCCCACGTTCACTGTTCTGCTTCCACTGCAATTAAACAGATGTATCAGCTTTCTGCTTTTGGAAAAATTGTTTGAAATGGCATTTTGACATTTCTTTTTTTATACGTAATCTACTGATGTCAGGTTATTTAATAAAAACTTTTTTTAAATGCTATTAAGGAACAAAATATTTCATATAGAACTCATATTGAACTTACATACATTGAACTCCCATTGAACTTATATTGAACTCATTTTAGCATTTTTATGAAAAAAAACGTACATTTTGTTTGTTTTGTGTGTGTGTTAGTCGCTGTCATTGTGTTAGGAAAGAAGATTATCAGTTAACATGAACTCATTACGAATAATTTTTTCAAGAATAATTTTTATTATTATTATTTTAATAATTCGATTAAATTTCTTACAGTTGTACATTGCGTTGAACATGTGAAAACTGCTTAAATTTTTCTTTTATTCAATTATTTGTTGAGCGTTGTAAGAGTATTTTTATAATATTTATCTAACATTATATACTCGGGGCAAAGCTAACCTGATAGAGGAGGTAAAGCAATAGACCGTGGGAGTCCGCCGCTCTCAAATAGTTCTTTTCGTTTGCCCAGGTTATTACAGAACAAATACATTTTTCATCTATTAAGTGCTAAAATAGAGTGTTTACTGTAAAATAATTGCATATTTGTGTTACTTGAATGCAGAAATTAGAAAGATTAAGAAATTAAGTCAGAAATCAGATGTAACGCCTTCCCAGACGCTTGACCAATGGCGTCATCTTTTTTGTGCTGGCGGGAATTGAGTAGTGCGGATATGCCTCCAGATAATTATTAGGAGAAACGAGTGGCGGAGCGTTGCACGCGGAGAGGAGTAAAATGCCTCTCTAGGCTTCCACTTCACAATCAGGTTAGGTTTGCCCCGAGTATAGTTTAACTAATTCAAATGAATGATTAATTCTTCAAGCATTTGTGTCTCCATCCCTCCCCTAATCCTTTGCTGTTTCTTTACATTAAAACTAATCATTTGATTACCTAAGTTTGGACAGGAATATTTATTGTAATTTTTATTACAGATTACTTTTCTTGTAATTTTTATTCCAATGTTTGTTTCACACAGGAAGGGGGGCAGCTGACAATTACAGCTAGCATCCAATCAAGTCCAAATATTTATTTCGTACTGCCGCTTGTATAAATTCTTTGGTAAAAAAATGTAAAAAAATATTTTGGAAATTTAAGTATTTTTTAAAATTCTATTAGTGCAGAAAGGCTAATTCTTTCAAAAGATTTTCAACAACCCTGGAGCTCATACCGGAAAGAAGTACTATTTCATTATTACTAGTTTTCAGCTTTTAGACATCGTATGAAAATGATATGAAGTTCCTTGTCTTGGGTCATTTTTCTTGATGACAAGCGATAGCAGATCTATGTATATATAAATACGCTCTTAGCGTCCCTTTTGCAGCGCACTGCGCGAACGGATGACCGTGAAATTCGGCACAGTTAAAGTTCGTATGGAATTGTTTGTGCGAATGTTAAAATTTTTGTGTAGTATGCTAATGCACGGTAAAAAATTAGAGAAGTAATTTGGCACGCAGTATTTCGCACCAAGTCGGCCGATTTTCCATTGTTGTGTCAATTTTGAAATAGCAACACTTAGTTTCAGCAGTACTATAAGGTTATAGTATTACAACAAAAATCTGCAAAAAGTGGAATTATTCCCCAGTTTGGTGATACGCCAATGACTAAAATGTGCTTTAGCAATGTGCTTGGCGACTTTTTTTAGACGGCGATAAGTGCTCGAAGTGTTGTAAATTCAAAGCAGTAGAAAAAACTTGGAGGAGAGAACAATATTTACTATTCATTTCGTGCAGGTCGGAATCCAAGAGACGCTGCCAATTCGACAATTTCTTCATAACCTCCCGCCAGGCAGTATACTAAAGCAAATTTTCTCCAAAAATATTATTGAATAAATACCTCAGCGATCGAGAGGGAGTGAAAATAATATTATTAATGAAGTGTATGAAAATATTTCCGAAAACATACTCTCAGATAACATATTGAAGTCAGTTATAATAGAACCTAAAAATGATGATTGAACTTCTATTAATGCTAATAATCGAATATGAATATCTAATGGATAGAGAACATATCACCGTAGCTACGATAAAATATTTTGCTATGATGACAGTGAAATCAATAACTATCCAGTAGAGTTTTTAAATTATTTCACTGTGAATGGTTTTTTTTTTCCTTTTCTTTTCGGTTAGCTGGGAGCAAGTGAAAAATTGCCAACTAATTGTGATCTGCGCGAAATTCTTACGAACCTAAAGCGATTTCCAGTACATAGTTGTTTATTCCTTTCCATATTTTGGAAGTTTAATTTAATTTCGTATTTTTATTCAATTCCACACGTTTTCAGAAATTACCCATTATGTAAAAAACAAGCATAGAAATTTCTTTTTAATATACTGATATTTTTGTATTTGTTTAATTTTGTATCAAAATACTATTTTGTATACGGATTAAAATTTCCGCCTTTTTTGGGGGGAAAATACAATGTTTCAGAAGTAGTCTTTAAACATTTCCCAGAAAAAACAGTTGGCGGGATTTCCCTGGCTAAAAAAAAAAAAAAAAAAAAAAACAGAGTTTGCCACCACATAAGTAGTTAGTAAATTGCATCATTATACTAATAAGAAACTTAAATACAAAGGAAGCATTAGTCCATGGAACAGGAATGCGCATTAAGTTTATACATCGTAATGCTATTGATTGGGAAGTTTGAACTGGAACCGCAGGCAATAAAAGAATTTTAATTCCACTTAGAAAATATTCTGGTACTATTTTACCATATCCTTTCAAAAACCTCAATTTCCAAATATACCTGCATTTGCGATGATAGTAAATAAATCTCAAGGACAATCATTCGAAAAAAGGGCAAATTTATTGAGGCAGCAAGGTTTCATCCATGGTGAGTGGTACGCCTCAGCAAGTACACTTGAATCATTCGACTTTTTAAGATTTTATAACTCCAAACATAATGGGCCTTAAAGTAATTAAAAAACTTTGTAAAAAACACACATAAGAAGTAAAAGGAGTTGTTTTTTACAAAGTGCTTTTTACAAAGTTTTTTAATTACTTTATCGTTTAACACCAGTATTTTGAGTGTTTTTTCATAATGGGCCTTTAGCCGAGTATAGTACCAGGTTCAATTTTCGGAGGGGGCCACTAGACTTTTTAGATCAGCTTAAATTGTTCAAAATGCAAACTGAATGCGCGAAATCCAAGGTCTGTAGAGGGAGATGACCCTATGTCCCATTCGCTGCCTTTGTATTTAGCAAACTATGATATTTACAAAAACAATGTCTTCACAGAAATGTGTAGTGGTTGTAAAATGAAATTGTACAAAAGAGGTCACTAAAGACAGATAGTCTCTTAGCCAAGGAGGTTACTTTAGTAGGTTCTAGTGTATATGGAATGGTGAGACATATTCTTTGACAGAAGAACTTTAATCACACTCAAATTAAAAAAAGAAATTAATGCTTTATGGTCGAATTTCGACCACAGGCAGACAACTAGTAATGATAAAAATGTATATATATATGACTGTACAGTTTATCTTAGAAAGGGGATTTGATTCTTTATCCACCCAAGATAAGTTGGTCATGTAAATTGAAAAATATGTTCAAAATAAAGTAGAAAAAATATACTATGTTAAGAAAACTTTCCTCTCGTTAACTTTCGAAAAGTGACACTTTTTAAACTTGTGTATGATCCCATATAAAAAATTCCCCATTAGTAAAATATGCTCCCCTTAAACTAATGAACTGATGTAGAAAATTTCTTCATAGTATCATAAAACATCTCAAAGATTTCTTTAAAGATATTCAGGGTCTGAAAGGTTTTTCAATATTAGAGGTGCGAACTTTAAGTGGAGATAGGGCACATCATAAGGATTCAGATTTACATTGGAACCTATGACCGAAGATTGCATCTTAACCCTTTAGGAACCCGGCGTGTTGGGTTGTTTTTTTAACAGATGTTTGAGTAGCTTTAAAAAAATGAATTTTTGACAGATTTTGTATTTGGTAATGGTTACATGTAAGCATTTATAAAGTGTAATAATGCTATTTTTAATCGATGTATTAGCGTAGTACTTAGCTAGTTAATGTAGAAAATCCTCCGCCGTTAGGATTTACGGCGGAGTTAACTCCACCTACAATTCGCCTACTACACAGCCTATTTTACCATTTAATGTGTAATATTCTCCATTATCAGTGCGCTAAATTTATAGATTAGAAGCATCGTAATTACACTTTATATTCCTCTCATGTAACCATTAGCACAGAAAAGATCTTTGTTAAAAATTCAACAAAAAGCCACGTTCATATTTTAACAAAAAATAATCCAAAATACCTGGTTGTTGAAAGGGTAAGATTGCATTTGCTGTCATTGGCTCCTGTAAAAATTTATCCTAAATAAGATCCTTAATATATAAATAAGATCCTTATAATATGCTCTATCGCCACTTAAAATATGTTCCTCTAATTTTGAAACACACTGCATATATGAATTTGAATGTAAACATTCATTACTAGGGTGCAAAATATTACTTTCTTTCGTAGTTTCTTTATGATCCCTGACACGTGGTCACCCAACGTCCCCTTCGAATATACCATTGTAAAGAAGTTTACGTCTGCATGTATTTGTTTTCATACGCTGACTTTGATTAATAGAACGATCATCTAGGTATTTCGTTTCCTTACTAAATTAGAATATTACAATAATTCAGATTGTGTGAAGTAGGACAGTTATCCCACTGCAGCGCTGCTACGCTATTGTAGTTTACATACGTGAAGAGTGGCGGTACATTAACCAATCATGTCAGCTGCATTGCTCTTAGCTTTTCTGATACCAGACCAGAGTTCGGACTTCTCGAGCTTTCCAAAAGACATTGTGATCAGAGCAACATAACATAAAATAGAACCTATTTTGGAGCACCTGAGGTGAAGCCTCTTATCTCCGATAGACAGTAAGTGGAAATCAGAAATTGTCACCTCATAGAAATTATAACTGTTAGATTACAGGTAAGTACTAGTGTTGTGTTACTCACACAAGAGGCGGTTCAAATGTCCTATTGAATCGGGCAAAAGTGTGAGTGTCTCGTTTCCCGATTTAAAGCGGTTCAAAACTTCTGAGGCACCTCGAAATTTTGTCAGCTTTTTGAGGTGATTCAAAGTCTTGTCCTATTCCTCAAATTTTGTCGCAGCTCAACTTTTTGCGGTAACATCAGAATCTTGTACTGGGACAAATTTTGTCCTGTGAGGGAGAAGAGGCGATGAGTACTGGAAAGAAGATAAGCGGATTTGAGGTGGCTCAAATTTCGTCGGGGTTCAAAGAGGACAGGAAAATAGGCGAGGCATCAAGACGCGTTAGGTTTTGGCAGCGTGCCTGGATTTTGGAAGGAAGAATGAAGACTGATTTATGATTAGCGGATGAGAGCTTGCTTTAATGATTTTTTTATTTTTACTTTGGTCACTTGCTAACGCTTTTCGGCCTTTTGGCTAAGATCAAAGTGCAGTATAAACTTTGGTCGCTTTCGTAGTAAATTTTCATAAACTAACGATTCAAAATAAAATAAAATAAACTGCTAAAATAAACACAAAACAAACGAATCTATTGAGTTGTACTAAATGAGTTATCACATAACACAATAATAAAGGTATTTATGCAGTGGCGTATCCAAGGCTGGCATCAGCGAGGTTTCTGGGGACACGTGCCCCCCCCACTATTTTAGACCAGCTTTAATTTTGAAATATTAAAATTTACATTTGTAGTATAGTAATATCTCGACTTACGCGAACCCGGAGTTAGCCGATTTCCAAATCTTATCGATTCGCCTTTTATTTATTTCCAAAATAGCTACGGTTTACGATTTTAATAGTATAACGCCATATATATGTGTTATCTATAAAATTTTATAGCTTTTTTTTTCTAAATCATTGTTTTCCTTAGTCTTTAAGTTTCTTTTTCTCCAGCCCAATTAAAAATAATCAGAGGCGTAGCTACAGCTTTGAGAGCCCGGGGACAACTGAAATTTTTAAGCCCGCTCCTATTTGTCAAAACGCAATGGAGAATTCTTTTTATGTAAAATTTGGCTCCCCTCGAGTGCTGCGACCGGGGACAAATGCCCCTCCTTGCCCCCCTCTATCTACGCCACTGAAAATAATTTGTAATTGTATATTTATAAGCGAAACTATACCCCGATGAATGCGCTTATGATTCAGTCTCACGTATCGCATGTTAGGGGTATTACTCAGGGTCGTAGCCTAAGGTGGCAGCAGTCATGCCCCTCGAAATGGGACCCTTTACTTAGAAGACCCTTTACTTTCAGAGATTAGTGGGCGGTGTAAATTGAAAAAAAAATGTGCAAAATAATCCTTGGAAAAGATTGTGTTGTGCAAAATCCCTCTCGTTAATATTAAAAAAGTTAAAGGTTTTTAAAATTTTATATGACCACCTATCGAAAAATTCCCAGTTAGTAAAATGTTCTCGCATACACTAATGAAGTGAATCACAAAATTTGAGAGTTATATTCTAAAAAGTGTCACAGATATGATGATAAATATAAAACTGACTTAAACCCCTTTTCCAAGTCTCTAGAAAGTTGAAAACTACGTCGATGATCGCATTTCAGGGGTCTTAAAGGAATAACGAAAGAAAATACTTTTTTCCATTCTAGCAAAAAACTTTTACACTCAAAATCATGTATAGCCGACTTTTTGAAAAAATTTCGTGAAAGAAATGAGACGCATTATGATGAAATCATTCAAAAAAGATAAAAATTACGATTATTTACTATGCCTTTTTTTCTTAATCGATCCGCATCAAGAAACGAATGCTTTTGTTTTGGCATGAAAGAAAGCAAGAAAATATTTTTAAAAAGTAAAAAAGAAAGACGGAGGTATTCTTTCTAAATAATTTTTGTACCAATCCTTAAAAAACGTCATCATTGTGGCGAAACTATAAAGCCTTCTACTAACATTTTTAATTTCTGAATGGCAACAATAAACATGTTTAAACTAATAAGTAGTTTCAGCTTAAGTATATAAAAATTAGGTGACATTGAAAAATGACATTTTGTGTCCTATAACTATTGGTATAAAATGTTAAGGGAGCTGGGGCACATAATGATGAGTGAGAATCACATAAAATATTGGTCCAAAATCGCTGTGTGTTCACTTACCTATTAATAATCACTTCAGAAATAGTATTGAAATGTTCGTCTTATTTCTCAACCAAGTTTCACGTGCAATAGGATTTTCTCCAAAAAATTTCATTCGTGAAATAAAATGGAATTTTTGAACTATCAATTATAGTTACCTTTTCTATGAACGATACATAAAATTTTGACAAACAATGGTGGGAAATTCCACTATTATTTCAGCACTTGTTCCAAAGTGATTTCAACAACAGTGAAGACGACATTTCCGACCACACAATACTACGTAATCCTTCCTTATTTGTTTTGTACCAATAATTTTGAAATACCCTGTATCTATAATATGCATTGAAACATATAATGAACGCTAGAAGCGCCATTAGTCGTGGAAACATTTATCTTCAGTAATATCAGCCTGAATAAAACGTTCCTACAACTTAATGCTATTTGTGAACCAATTTTTATGTTTGCAATTCTGTTATCGTGAGAAAGCAATTCCGTCCATTTTTTTTTTTTTTTTCAATGATGGAACGTCAATGTTCAGTAAACATTATCATTAGTAAAACATTTCCTCAGTCTACGACTTTTTATTTTAAATTAAAAGAAAAAAAAATGGAAGATGAGAAAAAAAAGCAGCGATATTTCACATCGTTTTCTTATACGTTAAAACTTCCCCCCCCCCCTGTGTTGCCGAAGTCATGTGAGAACTAATCTCTTTCGAATGACTTTCAAACTTAGATAAATCGAAATTAATTTTTTCTCCCTTTTTCGAACGACATAGATATATTTCGCTTTGCCGGATATTAGAAAAACTATAAATTATGTCAAGCAGTCAGTAAAAGAAAGAATTTTTCGACATCTCGAGTAAAACAGTGAACCTGACCGCATTCCTTTTATGAAATAAATTTGCTTTTTTATTTATTAATTTCTGATTGTCGTTGTTTGAGTTTTGAAAGAATAAATTTGCTTCCTTTGGCGAGAAGGGGGTGTAAAATATTTTACAGAGTTTACTTTTATCGTACTCATACTACGGATCGCACGATCGGGTCGTTGCTATCATCCAAACCGACGGTGCCATTAGTTCCCCTGCTATTCGGACCGTTAATCTGTTTTCCTACTTAAAATGTTTTGTGTAAAATAAATAATAAATAAAATAAAAACATGGTTCAGAGGAAAAACTCTAAAACGTATTTTTATCATGAACCAAGCAACGCTTAGACGACTCTAAACAAGTTAAAGGCAAAAATTTAAGCTGATTTAAAAAATTAAACTGGAAAGCTTTAATGCAAATTTTAAAAAGTGATGTTTCGGACGAAATGTGCTTTCTTTTAGATAAAAATACTAGGGGCCAAGGCCCTAGATTCGCTGCGCTCGCTTTTCGTATGATGCATTCGGCCCCGAATAAGGCGTATTCGTTAAAAGGGTATAATTTCAACAGGAAAAACCCAAACATTGGATCAGACAGAATGTTACCGAGCTACACATTGCTTCATTCGTGCATGTTCCTTGGAACATAGAATATTTAAACTTCACACTATTTTTAACTATCTAAAACCTATGCAAAATTTTGCGTATTTACCACACATGGTGATTTTTCATAATTTGTCGACTTACGTATGTTTATAATTAATCTTAAGTGGTGTTACGCTTGCGTGGTTATTCTTCTCAAAAGCTAAGTATCGGATGAAACGTATCGGTAAAAATGGATGAATGTCACGGGAACCGAAACTTTCCCGATACTTTTGAATTCTGAAAGAACCGATACCGATACCTAAAAAATAGGGGATATCGGTGCCGATACCATTGGTCGATCCCTAAAATTGATATTTCCTCCTCAGGCTAATCTTTTGCTACTTCCAAATAGTGCTGTAAAATTAAAGATAATATTTATACCCGAATGTATTCCTTACTTTAGACTCACTAACCGTTACTAAGTATTCGATACACGTTACTTTCGTTATTAGTTCGAACGCGAGAAGCAAGTCTTATAGCCAGGCGCGCATCTAGAGGAGGGGGGGGGGTGTTCTGCAGCTCTCCTTTTCTAAGTCGGAACCTTTACTTAGCTTAAAATGTGAAATTTATTTATAACTGATACTGATACTTAGTTAGCAATATGACACACACACACTTCCTGAAATAAAATCCTGGCTATGCCACTGTACATAGCATTACGTACGATTACGAATGTTTAAAAAACTACATGCAGTTACATTTTTTAATTTAAAAACAAATAAAAATATCATACGTTATTTTTTAACTCTAAAGCGTAAGAGTTGTATTTAGAGCTTATTTTCTCTGAATAATAGATGTTTTTATACAAATGTATTGTTTTATGCAATGATAAATTATCCGAATAACTCAGATATCGCCCATAGAAATCGCCTAAACACATGTTCCCCTCCCCCCCTCATAGTCTCCCTCGCCCTTTTTAAATTCTGAAGGCTCGTTTAACCTGTCCATTTTCATCATAAAAAGTATAACGGAGAGCTTGTGCCTAGTGTTGCTGCTGAGCGCGGATTCTTGAAAGATTGGGGTTAAGTGCCCCCCCCCCCTCTTAGATGTCAACATTTTAAAAATATACTGAACTTTTTTGGATTATTTTAATACCAGTGGCCAGTGGCGGCTCGTCATTAAGGGCCAGTGAGGCCTGGCCCCACCGACTAACCAACGTCTAAATGAAAGTATCTTCCTATTATGTAAGACAGTTCTTTCAATAATTTGCCTTCATTAAAAAAATGCACGCATTTTACTCTATTTTAATACTATCCATTAAAAAAAGCACTAAAAAAAGCGATAGTTGTACGATTTCCCGCCTATCTAAGCCATGCATGGGCCTTGGGCTGGTTTGCCCTGAATTGGGCGTCTTTTCTCCGTTCACCGGGTTGACATATTTGGCATTGAGCACGAAAACCGTATTGACGCCGAATTAACTTGGCTTCCAAACGGTTTATTTGGCGCTGTCTTCCGGGCCCAGATCCTCAGGCCCTCGCATGGCGATCTACACGACTGTACGAGGAAATTTCGGCTATTGGCGAAATTTTCCGCTTAGGAAGAAATCATTTTTTATGTGCCTGATCGTATTTTTGCAGTGCAGTCAGATATTTTTCTGTTTTTTTTTTTCTTGATTTACGAAAAGCGATGTACAAATGTCTTTTTTATATACGTTGATATCGTTTTTAAAATACATAAATCATGTAAAAATAATGAAGAATCAGCTATAAACTTAAATATTAAATAATTAAATGTCGCTTTTTGTTTAGTAATAAAGTAAACTTTTCAATTTAACATACTAATTAGGTAAAAAATAGCAAAAGTTGTATAGTAATTTTGATAATCATTTGTCATTTGAGAAATTTTAAATACTTACGCTGTGTGCACGTGGGGATAGGTTGTTTCTATATGTGTATATATTTTCGTGATTTTAATGGGCACTATTTTTTTTCGGGCCCCACCACTGAAATAGGTCAAAAGCCGCCACTGCCAGTGGCGTACGCAGGGGTGGGCATAGAAATCCCAGGTCCCTCTCGAAATTTTTGCTTAAAACGAAACGATAACTTTGAAAAAATGCTTTTTAAGTTTACATGCGTAATGTATTCTTTTAATTCCAAATAATATTTTAAATAATAAAAAGGCGTGAATTTGTTTACTTTATAAAAATATTTTTTAAGGCGTATTTAAAAAACTTGTTATTTATTACTCATATTTCTGTTCTAGCTCAAGCATTTAAAAAAATAAGTTCTCAATCCTTCAGGACCACCCTGAAAAATAATCCTGATTATACCACTATTTAGTACTAAAATGTCAGAAAGCGCGAGCACCTCCTTACTAACGTGCTACTATTCTTATAGATATTGCTCCTCTACAATTGCAAAAGCACCCCCCCCCATCTCCCCCCACGCCTCCCCAAAAAAATCTGATATTGGCCCCCACGCATAGCAAACTATATACCGTATATCCCAACCCCGCATTGTATAAAACAGACGACATATCTAATCCCATATCATAATCGGGGCCTTCGCTATTAGTAACGGGCCTGCGCGTGTATTTCGATGAGTCATCCAAAGAGGCCTACGGATGCTCGCGTCTTCCCGTATACAACAAGCATTTTTTTAGGCTTTCCGATGCTTTGAAACGTTATTAAATGTAGTTTTAAGTAGTGATTGTGTTACTAATTCAAGTACGAACTCATTAACAGTTTCTTTACTATGATACACGCGGACATTAAAGTAATTAGATGCATGTAATTTGAAGGAAAAACAAAGTAGTGCTCACTCTCATGATTCATTATTTTAGCTTGAATTTTAATATACATGAAAAAATTAAGCTGACTTTTAGTATACATTAAAGTAAACGAATACACAAATGATACAGACATTTTTATGCATTTCTTTATACTGAATGTTTAAGTTTCACATTTTCAAAGCAGTTACAACCATTATTACTTTTAAAATAAATTTAACTAGTAGTTATTAAATTTTCATTTATTAAATATTGTTCGGTTAATATATTAACAAAATATATGACGAGGAGGTGAAATAGAATTTAAAATATTTGATATTTACAATTCACGTATACAAAATTTAAGTACTGATATACTATTTAATTTTTAATCTTTTGTAAGGCGTAGGTATCAGAAGAATGTTTGCTATAATTATAAGTACAACCTGTGCACTGCAAGTCCTTGATATTTACATGAAAAATAATGTAAATTAACTTAACGAGAAACATTTAGAATGAATTACAAAATAAAGGGTGTCCCATAAATAGTAGTACGAACTTAAAGGGGAGATAAAATATATCAAAAGGATTAAGAATAACGTAACAGTGTATGATAAAACACGTTTGTTAACTGTTTTTATTTTGGTTAGTTCAAATGAGTTTATTTATCGAAAATTTTACCATTCGAAATGAAAATGATTTATAATTTTCAGTGTTAGTTCCATATACTTTTTTTTCTCCAAAGAAAAATTATAAATTTTAGAAAACCATACTAGGAAATAACACTAATATTCCAACACCTTTTTTTAAATTATTATTATTAACTGGCGATTGAAAACAAATGTTTTCGTCCCTGCATTGCTGTATATTAGGGTTATAGCTTTAAAAAAAAAAAAAAAAAAAAAAAAAAAAAACTGCTCCACGAACTTTGAATACAAATTAAGATAAACTAACAGCTCTAGGACTTGAAAAATTTCAAGATCCCTTTTCACAAGTTGCGCTAAACAATGTAGTAAACTAAAAACAAACGAAAGAGTGAATTAATTACTTTTTATTATAGCCATTATCTAAATGGAACTTTGAATTTGAGTATGATGAACGCTTATACAAAATATTAACTTCAATTTAAGTTTCTACATAAACATGTGCAAAAATTAATAACATATTTTACAGTACTTCTGCACTGAAACCAATATCACACATTTAATTGCATTTATAATAAATGATAAATGACATTTTCAACTGAAAGATTTAAACAGATAAGAATGTCTAACTAGTATTACAACGCACGCTTATTTACTAGAATAATAAACTACCCTAGTTAAACGATTTCAGATTAAAATGATTTATAAATAACACATGAATATTAATTCACAAAACATGCTTTATATCTTATAAATTTGTAGAATTTCTAAATACAAGTGTACACTTACTTTTACATTCAGAACTTAAAGTTCGAATTCTATGATTGAATTCGTTGATTTATTTCCATAAAAAAAAGCGCAATCTTCAAAAAATTATTACCTACATCTAAAACACCTTGTCATTAAATCATTATAACAAAACTATAACAAAATTGTTTTTTAATTATAAAATAAATTAACGTTTATAATCCCAAATCGCATACAATCGAACAGCGCAAATGTAACTATTAGGCCTCAATGTTTCACTCATTTCTTCCGGTAGCAACGAAGAAGCAGGCCCGGTTGCTAATAACGACGGCCCCGATCATAATAGAGCAGCAGATACCGTATCTATCTGATATTGCGTCATCAGCAACGATAACGAAACATACGGATCTTTCAAATCTCATCAAAACGAGACCAACTGCTACTGAAATACTTCAAATACCAAGACTCATTTTCCCAATCCAGTAACAAACAGCAAAACATATTAGTACTCGATTACCGGAACTCATTTACCCTCCCCTTCAAAGCACGCATAGCAGTCTGTATTCAAAGTTCGAAGCTGGCCGATCCAGATGCAGTAATGGCTGATATTCGAAAGTAGCAATTCGTTACTTCGAGTCTGAGTGATTACCCACATCTCAGTAACGAATACATACGGTTTGCTAGAGCTCTACTTCCGAACATCGTGGCTGGCAGGGAAATTCCACATAACTTTAAAGGAAAACACATCTAAATCTACAAATGCTCACAGAATCAGAAATTAATTGTTATTTCTTTACTTCTTTTTAATTCCGGAAACAAGATTTATAAAATATTATTTGTTTATCCTATTTCAAGAATCGTCTTGTAAATAGAGTAAAATAATAATAATAATAATAATAAAATTTAGAAATGAATAAGTAAAATTTGAGTATCATGTTCATAATGGCGTTTTGTACTTGCGACTATCATTAAGAATGTGAAAGTTTTATAATAATTTCTCATTTTGTACAAAATTGCACATTATACGTTTAACTGTAATACGAATATGAGAAGTAATCAAACATTATATAGAGGTGTAGATTCATTTTTCCGCCTTTGGCTATGCCCATGCTACTACACTTCTTAAATATTAACAATAAACTTCATTAAAAGATAATGAAATGGACAATTAATTTAAGAATGTTATACTAAGCAACTGAACTGAACTGAAGTACGGTGTTAGTGGAGTGCCTTAGCAAAATTGCTTTATCTCCAGTGTGTAGTATTGTATCCTGTGGTACTTAATCTTGAGGTAGCGGGGGCCATGGGCCCGGATCAGATCAGACCCTTTCCCCCCAGATCAGAAGGGACGTGCAGATGAAGGGACGTGCAGATGAAAGGAAGGCACATTAGCGGGGCGCAAACACAAAGAGGACGGCCTTGGGCCTTTTCTTGTTGTGGGGCTCAGAAGGGTAGTAGTCCGGGTATTCGGCTACGATCTCGTTAGGTAACTGGTTTAGGGTGCTGTAGTAACGCATAGCCAGTCTGTATATATGTTGACGTAGGGTCCGAATGTTAAAGTCTCGACGAATAGCCTCGTTCTTTAAGAAGTGGTGTCCGTTATGGATAGCTCGTAAGATGGCATTCTGCTTGCTTTCGAGCAAATCAATGGATGTTCTTGCAGCATACGCCCACACCGGGGCAGCGTACGTAGCCGTTGGTCTAATGAAAGTTTTGTATAGGAGAGCCTTGTTCTGGGGGGAAAGGTTCCTGTTTTGATAAGGGGGGCAAGCTTGTGGTATGCCAGGGCCATCTTGGTTCTGGCACTGCGGATATGAGGTTTCCAGCACAAGTTCTTGTCGATGGTAACACCCAGGTACTTGACATGGTGTTCCCAGTCGATCGGGGAACCATCCATTTGGATTCTTGGCGGCTTGTTTCTGTTGGAGAGGTACAAGGCCTGGCACTTGGGGATGTTAAGCAGCAGTTTCCAGCTCCTGAACCAGTTGTTGATTCGGTCGGCATGGGCCTGCATGGCGGTGATGAGCATGGGGCCGATATCAGCGTGCCCAACAATGGCGGCTTCGTCAGCGTAAAGGGCCAGCATAGTATCCGGGTGAGTAGGGATGTCGTTTATGAAGATATTGAAAAGTACAAGGCCCAAGATGGAGCCCTGTTGGACAGTTAATTTATGATGGACAGTTAATTTATTAATGTTATACGAACCAAACATAGAATGAACATACATCAAAAAACCAAACATGCGTTAAAAAAAAAGATTAAATGATTGTATGGTAAAATACGTATCAGGTATTCAGAATTGTAATCAAGGAATAGAAATGTATAGTAATATTCGCGGGAGTCGTCTTTAAATCATGGTACAAACCGTGCAACACGTAAATTTATGCATATCCGTGTGGTAACCGCCCCAACAGAAACCTGTACAGCAGTTAAATAAAAAAGGGAGTTATAAAGAAGATTGATTTATTTTCATTGTGGTCCTACTTATATATAAATTAAATATAGCTATTTAGATGAAAAAGTTTAAATACGGGTCCTTCCAAAAGAGGCCAACACTTATACGCTGGTCTAGAGGCATTGAGAGGCGGAGCAATGGGTGGGGCTAAGGATTGGGATAACTGTGTGCTTAGCAGAATGTAGTATGTAGAAAGAACGAGAAGTTCCTACAGGCCTGAAAGTAGGAAACTCTTATCTGTTAGTGTATTTAACGCTTTCGCTCTCAGTTAAGTTCATTTTCCTGGCATTTGTCGAAGTAACTAGTAAAATAAATCATTTTTCTTTTATCAAGGGTTAACACATTCACTCTCAGAAAAGTAAGTTAATTTACCCTTTTCTTGATAAGATGTATAGGATAATTGCTATTTAAACAACTAATTCTACTTAAATGGGCTTTATATGTAAAACGTTTTTTTTTTTTTTTTTTTTCATTGGAAAGACGGAGCTACGCAATCTAAGTAGGCATAGCCAGTTAAGGCCTTATTACACGAAGAAATTTTCGGACGATTTTGATGCTGCCACAAGTTGCCGAAACTCCTTCCGGCAAGTCGATGAGCAAGCAGGGTTACCATAACAAACAAAATCAGCTGTTCTCACAAACGCCAGAGATTCGCCGAATTGGCGATTGTTAGAGCATGTAATTGTAGGTAGCATATCCCTTTTCAGCAATCTTTTTAAATATTTAGGATCTCGACGGTTCCATAAATGTGAAATTTCAAACTACCTTTCAATTAGATCTATTTCCATATCGTTATTCAATTTGAGAGACATTTTTCCTTAGCTCATCGTTACGATCCGACATCTTTGTGACGTAGGAATGGAAAGCACTGCGATTGGCTGGCATTCAAGCAACCTGCAATATTTTTGCCTCTGAACGAAAAAGTTCGAGTTGACCGTTCCCTAGGTAACTGTGGGAAATTTCCAGGAAAGAGGTTCACGCAACTGGTTGCAGCAACAAAATCTCCCGAAATTTTCTTCGTGTAATAAGGCCTTTACACGGGCAAAAGAATTGCTCAGAGTATACAAAATAATGCAATTGGGAAGTTAATGAAAGAAGCACTGAGTGCATTTCGTTTAGAGAAGTGAGTTCTCCCTCTGGAGAATTAGAACTTCTTCAGATTGAACCAGTAGTTTGAAAGTTAAAGGGGAATAAATTTTATTTATACATTTCTTCATTTAGGGGTGATTTTTTAAAATTTTTATTTATTTATTTTTAATTTTTTTCGCATATTGGAATAGGTTACTCCTTATACTTCTTGTATAACGAACTATATACTTGTTAAATACTTCTTATTTTCTGTAAATATTTAACAACCTTATAACTGCAGTGTGGTGTTCTTCACAGCAATGTTTCGGAGTTTATTTTGTTTTCCCAGTTGATTTTGCGAAGCAAATCAAATTCTAATGACTCTCTTTTGTACTTTTAACT
This sequence comes from Cheiracanthium punctorium, assembly GCA_038373885.1. Classification (NCBI taxonomy): domain Eukaryota; kingdom Metazoa; phylum Arthropoda; class Arachnida; order Araneae; family Cheiracanthiidae; genus Cheiracanthium; species Cheiracanthium punctorium. The sequence goes on along the minus strand of JAWZYV010013601.1, from coordinate 24,194 downwards.
GTAATAAGAAAGTGATAACGTGTGTGTGCTTGAATAAGATTATTATAAATGTCCATCCTATAAGCGGAGTTCAGAATGGTTAGGCTTGTACAATGCCTAGGACGAAGCCACTCAACTGTGCGTTAAGACATTAACGCTGAAGTTGTGGCCTAGTTTGGATAGCTCCTCCTATGGCTACGCCTCTAAGACTTCAGTCAATCCTGACTAAAACTTAAAATTCGCTACAACGCATACAAATCGAGCATTAAACTAAGTTTAATTTATGAATGTTCTCAAATATATTTTCTGTAGTAGGACTTTTTTTTTTTTTTTTAACTTTCGATACGAGAATTTAATAGTTTCATTTTGTTAGTTGTATTAGTGTCTTGGTGTTTGATATAAATGACAATAACACTAATAATATATGATGATCAAAAACTCACAACAGGTATTCAGCATTTTGTTTTGTGTATTAAAAATTCATACAGGGTTCTTCTGTCTAAACTTACCCGACAAACACATTCTGTAGCTGAAACAGGTGACCTTATTACCACGAACTTCGGCATATGGACTGTACACGAAAAGCGCTCACCGAAGTTCATAAAATTTTTTGTTAAAAAAATATTCATTAAGTTGTGCTTTGGATGAAACCCCCGAATTTAGCTCCATATATGACTCAAATCAACTCAAACTGTGGAATAAATCTTGAAAATGTATATACATTTCGAATTAGTATGTTCCATGTTAAATTTGAAGTTTTTTTCCGTACAAATTAGTCTCCAAATTTCAGCTCAAAATATTGCTATCTTCAGGTTCCACACCTCAAGCAAATATATTCCTAGGGTCTTTTTTAGTCTTTTATGAATTTCTATTGAATAATTACGTTTAATTAATTAATTGAATAATTAATACACCGATACACCTGCTCTATCAAGAACAACGGCAAGTTCAGGCATTTGGTCTGTCTTGGAGATTTAGGGAATCCTTTTCTGACATTAGGCTTCCTGAGTAACGAAATCGTCATCATTTTCTGAGGTATATTCCATTTCTGAATTAGAACCTAAGTCGCGTTTGCTTCTAAATCTACGATTTCCAGCTCTGACATGTGATAATAACATATTAATAAAGCAATTTAATAACGAAAACATAACTAATTATTCAAGTAATTAATTAAACATTTTTAATTTTAATAAAAATAAGCTAGAAATATATTCGCTTGAGTTGTGGAACCTGAAGATAACACTATTTTGAACTGAAATTTGGGAAGAATTTGCCCTTATCAGTTTCACACCATTTAATGTCTCAGGCAAAGTGAATTTTGAAAAAAGGTTATTTTCGCTCCACCCTACTGTATGTACCTACAAGTGAAACATTGTTTCCAAAACCACCACTTTGTACTAATAGTAAAATACTTATCAGAGTTTTTAAAAATATTTTGTAACATCTATCCAAAAGCTATTCCAGGTATATTCTAGAATTCGGATGAACGCTGTAAGCAGTTCTCCGTGTTTCCTCATGGCGTTTCAACTCTGTGAAGCATAGCCGCTGCTGCTGCACCTCGAATGTCTTTCCTTTATTCGGAAGATTTTATTATTGATTTAATCCTTATGAAAAGGGGCTGTGCATTTTTCTGACTTCCTGAATGGAATTTAGAATAATCACATCTCCAATGCATGGTAAACAAAAAAGGCTATGCATAATAGGATACTGTCAACCACCATCGCATTTTGTAAAATCAGGCGTAAGCGAATTCAAAAATGGCGTTTTCGCAAAGGTTTTGCAATTTACGAGGGGAAATAATCCAAACTTATTGAATTTTACTGACGATTTTGGAACTATCTATCTACAAATATTTTCAATTAATCTCATTGAAACTAATTTTGCTTAGCTTATATTGTAAGAAAGTTAGTTGGGTGGGAAAAAATTACAGCTTTTGGTGTATATTGACTTAATTTTTAAAATTAAAGTGCGCAGGTAAATTTATAGAAAACTTTAACGGAGGTGGGAATGTAAATTGATATTTCCTCCCCAGGTTAAACCTTTGATGCTTCCGATAATCCCAGCTGGCAGAAAAATACAGCTTGTGAGGAAAACTCATCTTAATCCACAAGTGTTCACAAATTAAGGTTCTTTAACAATTCGAAATGCATTTTTATTTCTTTATTTATTTTTAATTCTGAAACCAAAGATCAAAGAATTTTATTTGTTGATTCTATTTCAAGAAGTTTTGTGTAAATAAAAGAAAATAATGAGAATGAGAATAATGAATGAGAAAGTAAAATTCACGTTGGATGATCGGAATTTTGTTTAGTACTAATAAGTGTCAGCAAGAAGGTTATTAATATAAAGTCTTTTAACAAATTTCGCATTTGGAATTTAATGGATTCCTGGTGTTATTAATGGAATCCTGGTGTCTAGAATTGCTATTCATGCGTTTGACTGTCAAACAAAATTATAGAATAAATCAAATATTATACAGATATATTCCTCAAGCGAACGAACATCCGATTAACACATCTCGCACTTTAAACAGTTTTTGGGTGAGGCATCCGTTGATTCCTCTGCCTTTAGCTACTCCTTTGGAACTTCAGACCAAACACATTCACCTTCATTATATGATGTTAAAACTGATAATGGAAACAGGTTTTTAGATTTAAATGTTCTTATACATAGTATTTTTAAAAATTTCTGAAACTAAATCTTGTAAGAAACTATGGTAAAGAAAACTGTACTAAATATTCGTTTAATTTATTAAATATTAAGAAGTTTACTGAAACTCACCAGGTAATCAAAACTGTATGATTGGAATGAAAAAGAAGATAGGATAATCTTTTCCAGTGCTTAACTGAAGCTCTTCTTTATTTCGCCAATGCGCACGCCCGTAGCGCTGTCAGGAAGCTAGGATGCTTCCTCCGCCCCCTTTTTTTTCTTCCCATTCATTCCCTATTTTATAACTGTACTTACCTGTAATCTAACAGTGATAAATCTATGAGGTGACAATTCTGATTTCCACTTGCTGTCTACCGGAGAAAAGAGGCTTCGCCTCAGGTAGTCCAAAATGTGTTCTATGTCCACAGGCGCAGAGAACCCAGTCGGGGCTCCGGGGATAAAATCTTCAGTATCTCTTTGCTATCCAGAAACCCTTTCGATCAGGCCCTTATTTTCAACTACGCCCATTAGGCCCGGGCCTAGGGCCCCGATATTGGATCCCCAGAAGACAAAATCTCAATTCAATGTTTCTTAATTTATCTTTTTTAATTGCAGATTTTTATATAACCTTTCTATCCTTTCAAATGTTTTCAAACAGTATTTTAAACAAGTTGTCAGTCTGCTCGATGATTGGATGACATTTATAGCCAGGGGTTGAAAAAAGTTGTAAATTCTTAGGCATTTTATATACAGATTGAATTTGTTTGTTAAATTCATCATGCAAGATAATAGACGGCTGCCATTTTGGGGGAAAAAAAAAAGCCCAGACTTTCGACAGCAGGGCACAGCCTGACAATCATTTACCTTTGGAAATTTCACACTGCCTACATCAGTGTCAGGGAGTCCCCCATCCAGAGTTGTGCCTATAGTCAAGAATTTTCTATTGCTTTTGGTGTCGTATTACATCAGTCTTTTATTCCTTATTAAAATTATTAATCATTTAAAGAAACTTTAAATTAATAGTAATTGGAAAATAATTAATAGAATTAAAATTGTTAATTTAAAAGTATTATAATTTAATAAACATCCGTGCTCTAAAAAATACCAACATTTTATTTTGAAGGTTTCGTCACTTCCATAAAGAAACTGTATTTGGAACGTTAACAACATTTTTGCATGGCATGTTTCCTCAGTATTGAAAAAATTAATATTTTTATTCATAGTACTTCCATTCAAGCAGGCAGCCAAAAAATTTCAGAAGTCAAAAAAACTGGAAAGTTCAAAATTTCTCATAGAAAGTCTTAATCTTTAACATTTTGTTAAGGAAAAATCAAAATTTATTTGGTTGGGCGGGTCCATAGTCTCTCCTCTGGCTATGCCCTTTCTTCCACTATTTAACAGTGTGTCTCAAAAAAAAAAAAAAAAAAATTCTTTTCTTGAAAAAGAAGACTAAATCACTAACACTCCTCATTTTTTTTTGTGAAGTGGGTGGATTATGCTCTAGCTGGTTTTTGTAATTTTGTTTAAAAATTAATTGGAAACTTCTGGGGACATATTCTGTATTTGGACATTTTCTTTTTTCAAAATTGACAACACACAATTTAGTTTTATATAGAAGCAGCAACAGTAGGGCGCCTTCCCAAGGTGAGGCCCTGGGGATATTTCCCCTGCTCCCCCTCCCTCTCTGCTCCACTGTCTATGTCATGTTATGTAGAGCAGAGGATGAAAGCAGTACAAACGGTATAACAGGTACAGTCGTGTTCAAGCGGGTGATAAACGCCGGTAACAAACACTTGTAAAAAAGTTAAAAAGGAATGATAAAGGAAGTTGAGTTATAATAATAAATAAATACAGCCAGTTAGGTGATAAAGTTGAACTGCAGGTCCCTCGAAAAGGGTTCGAAACTTGAGCACTGCCCCAGAGAGGTTTAGAGGCGGAGCAATGGGTGGAGCTAAGGATTGGGATCTGTGTGCTTGGAAGGATTGTTCCAAGGAGGACAGAACGTAGCGGGAGACGAAACAACAGCCTTCCACCAGGAAGCCGAGGGTCGAGGTTAAGAGTGGAAACGAGTAGACAGGGCGGGGCAACTGGGTAGACAGCTCATCCAGAATATTTGAATACACAATCATTAAGTGGTTTAACTTTGAATCGCACGATTTCTCAAGGACGATTATTCTTACAATTATTAAGTTTCTAAGGAGGGTAAAGAAATAACATTACAGATTTGATTAAATTAAGAATGTTTCTAATCTAAATTAAGAATATATATCGATAAGAAGGGCAGACAGAATATATTAGCTAAGTACCTGGCATTTCAGCAAATTTCGCTATGTATTTGGACTTACTTTTTTTTAAAGATTCACTATTAAAATTCTAACCCCCACTCAGAAAGAAAAAAAAGTGCAAGTGAGGTAATTTTTTGAGAAACAAAGTGAATTTTATTTTAGTAATGTAATTGTGTCCAAACTAAAAGAATTAAAAGCAATAGAAATAATTATGGGGGGGGGGGCGGTGTTAAATAGATATGCCAGTCTTTTTTTCTTTTCTTTTTTTTTTTTTGTTGCCAGCGGATGGCTTCAAAACTTTTCAAATAGGTCTTCTCCGTCTGTTCAATCCTCATTGGACTGTTCAGACAGCACGAGGAGTTCCTAAAGAATCGAAGGAAGGATTATCTTTGCTGTTAGTGTCATTAACGCTTTCGCTTTGATGTTGTATTGTTTTAATAGAGTTTGTCAAAATAATTATTAAAATAAATTGTAATTCGGCACTGAGTGCTCCCATAATGAAATAGCCAGCAATTCGAACCTTAGTAGCGATGAATTCTTATTAAGCAAGTACCCGCACTAAAAAAATTAATGATTACATCAACGATATATCCAATCTAAATAAAGTTATTTTGTATATTTAAAAAATATCTAAAGAAGTACACATAGACAAACTGCATATTTATAGTATACATACTAATTAAATGCTTTTTGTACATAAAATATTTTCATTTTTGTTTTATTGAAAAGCAGAACTACACATTCAAGATAGGCGGTGCCCAGTTCCAATGATTAAAAGACTATTTTGTGGACAGCTACTGATGCGTACGCAATTGAGAGTTGTGAATCCCAATTTTTTTGCGTATCAAGTACAACTTCAGAAATATTACTGAAGGAATCCATTGCTTTATTCTTATTTTCTTAAAACTCACGTGATGTTCTTTTTTGTGCATTATCTTGGATTAGTTTATAGGGGTTTTTTCCGGAAAATTTTTACATCAATTGGACTGCCAGCGCAGTTTTATGGGCAAAAGCAGCATTTCTGAGTTACCTTGGCTCCTAGTGATTTAGCAGGAAATGGTGACATATGTCCCCTCCCTTCACATAAATATTTTTGTTTTGGCACCTTTCACTTATGTAGGACCTCGAAAGACAGTTAATCGTTAAAATAATCCTTTCCCCTACACTTCAAATCAAAGTAATGCCGGTAAAATTACCGAACAATGGAAAATAGACGGGGGAGTAGAAAACAGTGGGTAATTGAGCAAATGAGTCATATTTGATTTGAAGATGCCATTTTCATTAAAAAATCAGCCGGAATGGTATAGTTATAGCGAAAAACTCTTTTTTTGCTGGACGGTGTAATTGCAAACAATCGATTTTAAATTAATTCACATAAAACGTGCGTAATTAAGTGCGAAATGCACGACGTTACCAATTAGTGTGTACTACTTAGATTGTGAAGAAGATCGAAAAACCTCAGAAAATATCGCGTATGTTTTAAGAGTGTTTAAATGAAACATTAGTGGGCGTCGGTAGATGGGATTCCCCAAAATTAATTTAAATTGAAAATTAATAAGAAAAAGGAATCTTCAAGACGGCGATGTCTCCAATTGACTCCATTGGTGAGTTTGATGTTTTTCATCCGCATTCGTGGGATAGTTATGCGGAACAATTGAGATTTTTTTTTTTTTTTTTTTTAGAGGCTGATGACTTTAACAATGTTCAAAAGAAACGAGCTATCTTACTGGCCGTATGCGGAATAAAAACCCTTGGCATTTTACGCTCTTTTCTAACACCTGCCTCACAATCGAAAATTTGTATGTTTCTACGCAATTTTAAATGTAAAAATTGTCAAACTTTTTGTAATGCGTAATAATCATCTAAGGAATGGCAGTATTTTACCTCTTTAGCAATAAGTGAATTTAAAGGGTTTTGTTTGAATAGTTTTACTTGAAGAAATTTATTAGTGAACAATTGGTGATCATGAAAAAACACTCAAAATACTGCTGTTAAATGATAAAATAAATAAAAACTTCTGGGAAATGAAAAAGATCCAGTCTTTTTCAGTTCCCTCTGCTCTGTGAGACGTAGGGCTTGTCTGATGAAGACCGAAAGAATTTTTTGGTCGAAACGATCGTAACATCTTTTTTTTTTTTTTCACAAAGCTGTTATATATTTTAATTGGTAATTATAATAAAAGAAAGCACTCAAAAGTATTATGCAGTAATAAACCTACTAACGTATACTAAAACCATTTTGAAAAGTACCACCACTTTTATCAAAACTATGGCATAAAGTTGTTTTTTTCTAGAAGTCCAATCGACACCTCAGGTTCGGGCGTCTATAACTGTTTAAAACTTCGGATGAACGCATTAGCAGTTCTCCGTGTATGAGGTAACACAATCATAGCGGGCACCTTCTTAACCGGCCTAAGTGGGGAAGGGGAGTGGCATGGTTACGCCAAGGTCCGGTTATAAAGCGGAGTGCGAAAAAAATTAAAAACAATTATTGATGGAAGTTTAATTTATTGCACAAATTTTACAATTTGGAGGAAAGTTTTAAAAAATCAGTCCTTTTTTCCTGCTGAAGACTGAAGTTCGACAAGTTACTACACAGTTTCGTTTTCTTTTTAAAGCATCACATCGATGGTGGAAGCTGATGCTTGTTGTTCTACATAGCATACAGCCTTTTCCCAGTGCTTTTGCTCCATCTGTATGTGATATGACAGAGTTCAGTGTCAGTCATCGTCGGAAATTTTGAATATTTAAAAACACCCTTTTCTTTAATTTAAATCAAATCGGCCGGTTAAACGAAGGCCGATTAGGAGAGAGTCCACTGTATCAGCATTATTCTGAGAGGCTGTAGATTTTCGGTCTTGGTACACAAATTGAAATAATGTAGTAGCACCAGGGTCTCGAAAAAATTCAAGATTGTTCTTCCTAAGCTGCATTACATGCTGTAATAAACGAAAAATTATGACTTTTGTGAAACTTTAGGGGGAAAAAAAATTCTTAAATATGGAACTATGCAAAATTTTTCAGAGTGGCACGTTTAGCAACATTTTCGATTTTTAAGAATTTTTCCTCAAAATTTTGTAACTGATACAGGCTTATCGTTTATTTCAGTATGTAGTAGAGCTTGGAAAGAGACAGTCTAAAAATTTTGAAGTGCATGACAAAATTAGTAAAATAACTACACCGTTACAGAAAATGTCTTTTATAACATTTTATCGTCTAATTCCACCAAAACTTCCACCACCTAATTCTTCCACCATTTTGATATAGAGGGAATATAAATTAATGTCTTCAGTTCAAGCTGTACCGTCGCTGTTTCTGAATACACAAAATGGAACGGGTGATGTATATATTTATCTTTAATTTATTATTTTATTTTTAATTTATTTATTTTAATTAATTGGTTTGTTTAAAAAACTTATCTCATAAATGTTCTCAAATAAAAATTCTTTAACATTTTTTAGTGAAAAATTATTACAGATTAGTTTATTTTTACATTCCAAAATCAAGTATTAGAGAATCTTCTTCAAACATTAATCTTCTTCATATTCTATGCACACGAATTTCCTATAAAGTAAGACTTTAAATTACATCTCTTCCTATTTTTCACTGTCTCTCATCTCCTAATTTGATTTTAAAATAAATCAAAATTTCAAATTTTTAAGTCGATTGTTTGCGAATTGTGGTCGGTAATGCGAAAAATCTCGTAGTAGTATCATGTAGTTCTAAAAGCTTCAGACATTTTTGAATGTTGCTAAAATGGCATTTATGTAAATTTTAATTTACACTTTTAATACATTTTCTGGCAATTAAAAAGAAAGAAATTTTAATATGAATCAGTCTTTCAAATCTTATAACTGGGAGAAGGCCAATTTTGTCACTTTTATTTCTATTAATTTAATACAATTATCTATAAATGCAAATATTAATTTTGAAAAATAAAAAATAAAATTTATCAAATACAGTAAAATTAAAATAGAAATGCAAATTTGATGTTTTACGTCCAGGCAAAAGGTAAGCAATTATTAATTCAAATGAAAATGAAATATTGACTGACTGATTTCTCATACACTAACAACTCCATAATACAAACTGTGGGCGTAGTCTTTTGAAAATGGTGACGCCTTCAATCTGATATGGGTATAAAAATATCTGAGGTATTTTTGGAGATGATAATTGTTCTATTCTTCCTACACATAATATTTGCAATATTTTATTAAGGTAAATTCTATATTAAAAATGATCTTTCTTCTCAGGGTTCTCTTTTGAAAACGGTAAAGAGCTTTCTTTCTGATACGGTCATCTAGCATTGCTTTTGGAGTCTGAAACATGGCTATACATTTTATGGCAATTAAAAAAGAAAGAAATTGAAATATGAATCAGTCTTTCAGATCGTATTATAATTGAGAGAGGTCCAACCAGTACCGATCCTAGATTATCGGCCGCCCTTTTTGTTTTAGAATTATTATGCATCAAAATTTTTCTCCACTTGCTGTGCTCTATCTTGCCTCCCACTAGAATCGGCCGGGTCCAACCTCCTCCCAAGTGTCGTTTTTCCACAAGAGTTGGAATTACCACACCAGTACGGTAAAATTTATAATTCAGGGAATCATTGTCGGACACGCCTTCATTCTGATATGACTAAAAGTATCCGACACATATTTGGATTTTGCTGAAATTGCACTCGCGCAAATTTTTCTTTTTTTTCCCCCCTCACAAAATTAGAACTGTGTTGCTATTGTATAAAACGATGCTAATTGTACTTTTCTTCATATATTTGTAAAATATTAACTCTGATTGCTCATACACAAACTCTGCAATACCAACTATAGGCGTAGTCGTTTGAAAACGGTGACGCCTTCATTCTGATATGGGTATAAAAATATCTGAGGTATTTTTGGAGATGATAATTGTTCTATTCTTCCTACACTTAATATTTGCAATATTTTATTAAGGTAAATTCTATATTAAAAATGATCTTTCTTCTCAGGGGTTCTCTTTTGAAAACGGTAAAGAGCTTTCTTTCTGATACGGTCATCTAGCATTGCTTTTGGAGTCTGAAACATGGCTATACATTTTATGGCAATTAAAAAAGAAAGAAATTGTAATATGAATCAGTCTTTCAGATCGTATTATAATTGAGAGAGGTCCAACCAGTACCGATCCTAGATTATCGGCCGCCCTTTTTGTTTTAGAATTATTATGCATCAAAATTTTTCTCCACTTGCAGTGCTCTATCTTGCCTCCCACTAATATCGGCCGGGTCCAACCTCCTCCCAAGTGTGGTTTTTCCACAAGAGTCGGAATTACCACACCAGTACGGTAAAATTTATAATTCAGGGAATCATTGTCGGACACGCCTTCATTCTGATATGACTAAAAGTATCCGAAACATTTTTGGATTTTGCTGAAATTGCTCTCGTGCAAATTTATCTTTTTTTTTTTCCCCCTCACAAAATTAGAACAATGTTGCTATTGTATAAAACGATGCTAATTGTACTTTTCTCCATATATTTGTAAAATATTGACTCTGATTGGTCATACACAAACTCTGTAATACCAACTATAGGCGTAGTCGTTTGAAAACGGTGACGCCTTCATTCTGATATGGGTGTAAAAATATCTGAGGTATTTTTGGAGTTGATAATTGTTCTATTCTTCGTACACTTAATATTTGCGATATTTTATTAAGGTAAATTCTATATTAAAAACGATCTCTCTTCTCAGGGGTAGTCTTTTGAAAACGGTAAAGAGCTTTCTTTCTGATACGGTCATAGAACATTACTTTTGGAGTCTGAAACAGGGCTATACATTTTATGGCAATTAAGAAAGAAAGAAATTGTAAGAAGAATCAGTGTTTCAAATCTTATTACAATTGAGAGTGGTTCAGTTTTGTCCCCTTTTATTTCTGTTATACTTTAATAGAAATAAAAGGGATAGATTAAAAGAATACAATTACTATAAATGCAAATATTATATTAAAAAAAAAATCTGCAATGAAAATAAAATATCAACACAAATTTGAAGTTTCACGTCCAGAGAAAAGGTAAGCAATTATTAATCCAAATGAAAGAGAGAAAAAGTGAAAGGATGGAACTACCTGAACAATATTATTAATATTTCTAATTATCACAAAGTTAAACGAACTCGGTGAGACTTCATTTGTATCCTCAGTATATAAAATTTGAACATAAAATAAATTTTTATGTACCATGTGAAGAATCAATGTAAAACACGAAAATAAAATTTTTACGAATAAAGATTATTTGAAAGCACTTTCTTTAACAAACATATAGGTAAAGAATCAATGCAAATTCATACGGCCTCTTTTAAAGAAAAGGAAAATGAAAATAGAGATTAACGAGAAGTATTAGGATACCAGTTACACTTATTGTGAAATGAAATGAATTGATGGGGTACAAGAACTGAATAACGTATTTTCTCTGTAAACCATATCACTCAGCAACTTGTTGCTCTATTCTTTGTAATCTTTTAACAATTGGCGTAAATTGGCATGTAACTTCGAGGGGGGATGTAAATGTTTTCTACGGTGCAAATATTTTCAAATAGGAGATATCCCTCCCCCGGCCCTACTATGTTACGCCCGTCGACGAAAGTTATTATTTAACTTTCCACATGCTTCTGATAGTATGCCAATTCTATTCTTTGTACGCAAACAACTGAAATGGAAATTCACGCTTTTTGAGAATCTGCATTACATACAGACTATCTCATTGAATATCTTAACAGAGCTTCTTAGATTTCAAACTGTATCAGTGGCAATGTGAGGGTTAGATCTTGGGATTATATTGCTTAGAATCAAAGTAATTCGACTTTTTTGAGGGAGTTGTACGAAGTCATTACTAACTAACTTTTTTTTTTTTAAATCCTAATTTGTTTTCATGGTTATTTCGTATATTTTTTTTTCTTTCATTTGAATGGCTTTTCAATAACAACAGTAATATGTTGATATTTCCCACAGCGGCATTCTCTTCCAGCCGTATCTAACCTTTTTTTGGTAAAGTGATGCCCCGCATAGTTGTGGAACAGTCGGGTAAACCCACGGTACAATATTTTTTCACAATCTGAAAAAAAGAAAATAAAATGGCTGTAGCGCATCATCGATTTTTTTCTTTTCTTTTTTATAATTTTCCTTAGTAACTTTATTTTTAACATAATTGATTAACGTAACCATTAAAAATTTCTAAAAATTAATTATAGATTCATTTCTTATTCTGTTGTGTATGTTTTTGTCTGAGGTTAATTTTAAACTGAATTTTGTTCAGTTATTTTATAATTATGCATATCTCCTTTCTACGTCGCTTGTTTCTGTTCCTGTCAAGCACACTGTATTGCTAACTTTACTGGAGAAAAAGTGGCTGAAATCAAAGTTTAAAAGTGGCCAGAAATGGCTAAAAATGTTATTTATTTTGTCATTTACTTCTGATGCAGTAAAATAATGATGACGTGATTCTAGTGGTCCAGCTGGAGTGTCATCCCCAGAAATACTCCTGAGAGAAGCCCCCGCACTGACCAAAGCGCAAAGCGATGTTTATATTTTAAGTTTAGTTAAGAGCATGACGTGCAGAAGAAAATAATAAATTACTATCCAGAAAAAATAAATAGGGTTTTATTAAAACTGCCTTTTTCTATATTTTGCCATTGCTTTTCCTAATTTTCTCTATTACTTTTTTAATGTTTCTTAGGAAGCGCCTTTTCCATTTTTTGGAAAAAAAGAAAAAGACTCGTGATGTGAATAAGTTTTCGAGTGCCCCACATCAACGGACTATCCCAACATTTGATTCCTGTAATCGGCGAAATAGTACCTTCGCTCTTAGCACATCTTGTCTTTATTCACGACAGCCTCTGCCATTTGAAATGGCGCGGCTGACTTATTTAAAACTTCTGAGCTTCTGTGTAAGCCATGGTTCGAAAAGTCAATTCTAAAAGTCAGATTAAAATACTCTATGGTATTTGTTTTCTGGTGCTTTTATTTAAGTTGGATTTTTGTTCTTACATTTAAAGTTATACAATCAATGCAAAGTGATTTGTACATGCATTATTAAAATGGTACATTTATGAAGGATTTACAGTAGGTGCCGCTTAATGTTATCGCGGATAATGTTATCATTCGTTTAATATTATCAGAATAATGAACGTCCGAACGGACATGCTAAAAATATCGGTTTTTGTAATCAAATCCTTCGTTTATTGTTATCAGTTTTGTCTACCATTTTCGATTCCCCCCCCCCCCCCCCATTCTGTAACTAAAGACCGTTGCCCACACCCAGCGGCTCCCGCTGTTACAGTGTATTTGAATGGGGATATTTGGCCGCGCTTTCCGCCAGGCGACAGCGGACACCCCTGGACTGAACAATAGATAGGGTGTGAAACCTCAATATTAACCACGGTCTTCAATTACCTTTTGTCAGTTTAATACCGGATTATCTCCCTCTTTCTCTACGGTGTGAAAAATTTATTGCTTACAAGTGATAATTGGCCAAGCGGCGAGCGGTTCCCTCTCGATGTGGAAAGCAGCCTTTAAGTGGATGCCTTTTTTTAACTGATGAAGTGATTTCGAGTTTGGGCATGTGGCATGGGACGTTTTTCTTGCCTTTCCCTCCCTTCCCTTCATTCAGTTTCGACGTGGCTTACGCAATAGACTGGCTCCGGTGGTGAAATATCACGTGACCCTGTTTGGTTGACGAGTGAAGTTCGAATTTCCATTCCCTGTAGTTGCTCTAGAAATCTGTTCTGAAATGTAACAGTGTCGTTCTAGGTACTATTATTTGTTAGAAAACGATGTTATTTTATTGAGTTTTCTACAATTTACTTTTGAAAACTGTGTTCATTTTAAACATTCATCTACTTTTGAAAATACCTCGTAAGTGCAATGTGTAATCGCGATAGTTGCTCTGGAAATCAGTTCTTGTTCTGAAATGCGCAGTGTTATGTTTTTAATCTTTGAGCATACAAAGTTTGCCGGTCAGTGTGTTATTATGTGTTAGAAAAAGATGTTATTTTATTGTGTTTTCTACAATTTACATTTGAAAGTTGTGTTCATTTGAATTAACCTTTACTTAAATTTGTGCCGGCACAAATAAATATTACTTGGTACATAATAAAATTAAATTTTTGTGTTTCCTTGTACTTTTCGTTTACTGTTATCAGTCGGTTATTGTTATCAAATACCATCTGTCCCAAAGTGATTACATTAAGCGGCGCCTACTGTATTATTTTCTAGCAAGTATCATCTGTAAAAATTCGACCTAAATCTTTATTTTTTCTTACAAGACAGTTTATTAAATCAGTCATAAATCTATTATTTCTACCCCAAAATACTAATGTATGATTAATGACAGTAAATTTCAAATTTTTTAATGTTTTTTTGTGTATTTCTATTACTCTTTCCCATGAATTTTTTACGCCACTGGTGAAAAAGAAACACTTTTTTTTTACCTAAAAATTGTGCACAATTTAACAAATTAAATTTATAAGCCGACCGAGTTCTATGGTGGGTAAAGCACCGTAGTCCGGTTTCGGGTTCAACTGCCGGCTGCCGGGATTCGATAACCGAATGGGCGTGGTTGTCATGTGCGTCCCTTGATGGGGGGTCAACCTACTAGGTGCCCACATAATAAAAGATACCAACAATTTCGGCCTGCTGTTGCCAAAGTCTTCAAGGTAGAAGCCGACCATTAGAGAAAAAGAAAATTCTACGCGAAGGGAGGGGGAAAGGGAATACAGCCTTGTCGGAATCATTTTAAACACGCTTTTATTAGCTTCACCTGTATGTATGTTTGTATGTTTGTAACCGACTCCTTTAGACTCGATTTTGACCCACTTTAAACGGACAGATTTAATTCAAACTTTGTACATTTATCAAGAACCGGTGACAATACAATAATTTTATAAGTTTATCTCGTTATCCAGATCAGGATCGCCAGGATTAAATAATTTCCTCATTTCTTGTCCTGATTGAAAGTAGAACACTTCCAAATATTACAATCTTAAGAAAACCCTTTCTTACTGTGGCCGTGATCGTATAGTGGTTAGTACATTGCGTTGTGGCCGCAATAACCCAGGTTCGAATCCTGGTCACGGCATTAATTTTATTTTTACAAAATATCGTCATCCATCACATTATGGAAGAGTTGAGTACAAGAACATGTTAAGGCCATTCTTTTTAACACGCTTTTATTTGTTGATTAGAGACCTATTTTTCATTTTTAGTGAGGAAGGTAGCATTTAACTGCAGGTTGATTAATACTTTGGTGCACAGCAGGGGCGTAGCCAGAGGGGGGGGCTCAGGGAGCTAAATGGGACCCTTTACTTAGCTTACAATTTGATATTTAGCTTATAATTGAACTTTAGCTTTAAATTTGGTACCCAGCCAACCCGAAATAAAATCCTGGCTACGCCACTGGTGCACAGTGAAAATAAATTATCTCTTTGCACTTTCCAACTTAGTACTCCTTAGTGTCTTATGAGAGATATCGAAAATTAAAAATAAATTTTAAATACATACAGTTTAAAAAAACTATAAAATACGCTTTTATAGCAAATCGAACTAAAAAGTGAAAAACAAATATGTAGTTTAAAAAACCAAAAAAAACACGCTTTAGTGATAAATTGAACTAACTAAAAAGCGAAAAATAATTCTTAATATAGAAATAAATTAGTGAACGAAAAATAGTATTAATGTGAAAAAAGCGTGGGGTGCTCCATATTTGAGTACTTGAGAATATTCGATCGGTACGATTAGTACAAAAATGATACAAAAAATATAGCACAAAGCACCCCACGCTTTTTTCACAATAATACTATTTTTCGTTCATTAATTTATTTCTATATTAAGAATTATTTTTCGCTTTTTAGTTAGTTCAATTTATCACTAAAGCGTGTTTTTTGGTTTTTTAAACTACATATTTATTTTAATTCCTAGTATTAGTTCACACTATATATATCATGTTCAAATATATATATATCCCGATATATATCATGTTCAAATTTTCAATCGTTAATAATGCTTTTTTATTCATCCACTGAATTTCAAATACATTTTTTAAAACTTGCAGCGGAGGAAACTTGATGTTAACACAGTTCTGGTCCCAATCGACTGGATATTTTATCTACAGGACTGCTCAAAAGATTCTAAATACATTACGTCTGAAATTCATCTATATCTCAAAAACTATTAGACGTAGAATGTTGTAACTTTATATCCAGGATTGTCGTAACATCTAGCTGTGCATCCCGCCCTTTCGGTCTCATTCGTCTAGATAGTTTATCTATAGGGTCGCCAAAAGATTTTAAATACATTACACTCTATAGGCAGAAATTCATTAAAGCGTATATTAGAGGTATTAGGCTAGTTCAAACAACTCAGAAGTGATACACGCTGTTATGTGTTACAAAATGAATCTTTCCATTAAAAAATGTGTCTTTATCATTTACACTTCTGCTACAGGAACACTCAAAAGATTTCCAACACATTACGGTCAATGGCAGTTTTTGGGACAATCGTCCATTTCAAGCACAACACCGTCCTACCATATAGTTAGGTAATGGTCGGACGACGGTCACACGTCTCCCTCAAGAATTACGCCAAAATCTTGGCGTAATTCTTGAGTATTAGGATCTCTTGGCGTAATCCAGGATCACCGAAAAGAATTTCAATACTTTAATGTCTACGGACATCTTCAATATAATACAACTGTCGACAGTCATTATTTGGTCTATGCCCAAAATCTCGTCCTCTGTCGTCGACCTTGGCGAGTTTGCCGAAATACCGCCAAATTTGGCAATAGTCAGTCATTTGGTCCATGCCCAAAATATCGCAATTTCTCATCGTTCTTGGCGAGTTTTGACGAAATATCGCCAAATTTTGCGATAGTCTTTCATTGTTTGGTCCATGCTCAAAATGTCGCCATTTGTCGTTGGCCTTGGCGAGTTTTACCAAAATATCGCCCTTTTTCATCGTCCTTTGAGTGTTGGCGAGTTTTGGCGAAATATAGGAAAATTTGGCGATAGTTAATCATTGTTTGGTCCATGCTTAAAATCTCGACATATGTCATGGACCTAGACGAGTTTCGCAGAAATATCGCCAAATTTGGCTCCAAAAAAATATTTCGTATTTTGTATAACTCTAAACTTTAACCGTAGAATTTTGACTTTATGTTTTTAGAACTATTGTAATATATAACTGTTTTCAATATCTTTTTTGACTGCAGTCGACAGGAATGCAGTTACAGGGTCAGCCAAATGACTTTAAATACATTAAGGTGTATTGATGCATTCAATTCATTGAAAGCCTGTGGTCAATGACTACTTTGGCTATCCCCAAAATCTAGCAAACTATCTCAAGTTTGTCGGCTTTTGGTGAAATATTGCCAAATAAAGTGTCAGATGGAAATCTTTCAAACTGAACTCAGCTTGGCGATATCGAAATATTTGGCTAGAAGTCGCTAAACTTTACTATTACTGATATTTTATCTCTTTCAAACAAAATAAGTTTAGATGAAGTGCGCTGAAAATATTTTTTACTTAATAGACGTGCAAGGAAGTGATGTGTTGTCCACATCAGATTTTTTTTTTTAACTTTACACGAAAGATTACACCCGTGTTACATGTTTGGCGGCCAGGTTGACCTTGGGTTTTATAGTGGCCTTTTTAAGAATGAACATTTCTTAGTTAAAAATCTGAACAGGAAGGATTTGAATGCATGAGTACGGTGTTTAAATACGCAGATTCCTTGTAAAATGTTCACTAAGCTCACACACACACAAGGGCCTCAGCATGGCACAGTGGTTATGCCACTGAAAATGGTAGATGGCCGAATTTGAAGGTCCCGGGTTCGGGACCCATCGCGCGGCTGTCGATCTAACGGTCTGGAGTTTTGGTAGGTTTTCTCCAGCTGTAACGTGAATACGCGTTAGAACCCCTTAGAAAGTCCTCCTACCAAGGCACCCCCCCCTTGGAAGATCGCCCTAGTGTAGCGTTGCCATAATCACACAAAACCAACCACACACACTTGTTTCTTTTCTTTTTTTGAATGTATTTTATAATTTCTTTTTTATATTAGCCAAGAGTAATTTTTTAAAACATATAGATTTATAATATGAAAGACGGATTTATAAAATTAGTATTTTCTCTTTTAAACATATTTTATAAATAATTTTTTACTTAAAATATTTTTTTAAAATATTGATAATGACAAAAAACGAGAATTGTGGGATTAATAATTTAGTTTTAAATATTTTGTAAATTGCTATTTATAGTTCTCTGGAGCTTCTTTAAATTAGAAATATTGTAGTAAAGGGTAATACCTAATAGTTTCCTTTTGTATTCGTGTTAAGAGTACAATTTAAAACTTTGTAAATATTGGTAGTCAGAAAATGAAATTAATTTTTGATATATATTTGAATTGTTTTCATAATAACCGCGGGTATTGTTTAAAACGTAGTTGTAATTCATGGTAGTGAGACTTAAAATTCAAGCAATTACTAGTTAGTCATTTGAACAGTGTTTGTAAATTAACTATTTGTCAGGGAGAAAGATTTTTGAAATTATACAAATGAATTTACGGAACTGAATTGCGGGATGTCTGAATTTTTAGGATTTCGAGAAATAAATCGTAAAACTAATGTTGTTCAGCCCCCCCCCCCTCCCCCCCAAATGCGCGCACGTACACCAATTTTTTAAGGGGAGGGGCAATGCTTCATTTTCCCTGCTGTTCTTACGCGTTTGCCTCAAATATGTTACATAAAAACTGCTTAAGTGCAGAGTACATCGAACACATGTGCAAAGAAACAGTGTTGCCGAAGAAAGGAAGAATTTCACCGTGAAAGATAGTAATTATTACTTCTCACCTCAACCAAGTGCATTTTTAAAAATAATATATAGAAGACTAGATGGAAATTTTTGAAGGCGTAAATATAACTTTTGCATTTTATTGGCCGGAGCTAGAGGTATAAAAAAGAGAAAAAAGTATGTGTTTTCATGCTTAGTTTTCTTTACCGGTCTACACTTATCTAGATCCTTGGTATATTATTTCTTTTCAGCTGTAATAGAACTAGATTTAAAGAAAAGTTATTAAATTGTTGACTGTCAAATTTGATACTTTAGCAAAGTGTTGTAAAGCTTACTTTTCATAGTAAATATTTTTAATGTGTTTTTTTTACAGAACCCTCTAGGTTGAAGTCTTGGGCAGTTGCTCCTCTTCTTCAGTCCTACTTTGCTGCAATTACATGTTTTTTAATAAGTATTTTTATCAAGCCTTTTCCAAAAAATAATGCGTTCGTGAAATAATATCTTCCTACTGAGCACTAAAGAAACTTCCTTACTAAAAATGTAAGATTGATTTTAATTTCGGTAAAAATCCTGCTGCTGATTCATATTAAAGTTACCAGAGAAAGGGAAACATGTTTTAATGATTTTGAATTTTCGACAGGAAGTAAGAAGAAATTGTAAAATGTGTGTATACGACAATCTTTAAAAAGGAATAATAGATATATTTATTTATTTAGGCTGAATTAATCTGTGGTTTGCCTGCCGGTAAAATTCTGCGGATACGTGCTTGGATGCTGGATCGATTCAACCAGTAGCGGATCCAAAGGAGGGGCTAGGGGGCTTAAGCCTCCCCGAAAGATAAGCATTTAGTTGTGCATTAAGTACGTGAAGTGTTTTTTTTATAACTTAGCCCCTCCCACAAAGTTTTACATTACTTTATACTAAAATTTTACATTACTTTTTACTAAATTTTTACGTTTTGTTCGGGTGAAATAAGTTTTTAAATTTGGCCCCACCCAAAAACAATTTCTGGATCTGCTACTGGATTCAACTATCCTCAGTCACATTTATCTATAAATTTACGGATTTTTCCACCAACATACTGTTGTGTTTCGCCATCTAACGCACGCTGGGTTTGATATCAACTGCCCGTGGACTGTATGGCCTGAAGCCATTATTTTCCTGGACTTAGCATTTTCAACGACCGATGGTCGGTTTGCGTGTGGCAGACGACCAACGGTGTGATGGTTTTCCTGACGCTGCTCAAGTTCACCGATAAAGAAGATCTGCAGACTGAGGGCTTTATGCCGTAGCAGGGATTTCCACAGAAGACGGAATGCTGTCACTTTGTGGATGTGGCACCCTTATGGGTGGGGTTGCCAAGTCGCCAAACCAAATAGCCGGACAGCCTACAATATTTAGGATTTTGTCTCAGTATTAATAGGTACGACAAAAAGAAAGTCTGTAAAATCAAGCGTTTTTGATTATTACCATGAATCTTGTTAAATTCTAATGAAATATAAATAACATCGAATGCCAAATCAGTTCAAGTACTTTATTACTAATCTGCCAAAGTCACCAGTAAAAAGCCTAACAAAAGCCGGACACCGTTAAGTTTGTCCGGACACGCAATCAAAAAGGCTAACTATGTCCGGCTTTATCCGGACGCCTGGCAACGCTACTTATGGGCGACGTTGGGCACCTGCTTCTGTTTGTTTATTTTCATTTGTCCCGGAAGATCTTCGCTTCGCTCCAGTCACTCCTGTAAGTGAAATGGACCTTTTTTTTTGTTCTTTTTTTCGAGGAATCTTACATCGCCATGCTCGGACTTTTCTTTTTTATCTCCGCTTCGTTGGAGGGCCACTCTTTTCAATTTCCATTTATTTGGATAGTCACACTGTTTTCAAAACAGTGCACTTTCAATTGCACTTTTTCAGTCAGTCAATCAGTCTTTCTAGTGGCAACAACGATGACGTAAAGTTTCTGTTTTCAGGCTTTCTGTATCTAAGAGGTGTTGGTACAAAACGCATCAAAATCAGTGTTGGTTGTGTGAGCGTGGTCTATAATCTATATACTATTTTTGAGCTCAAGTGAATACTGGTTAAGAGCTATCGTGTCATTCAGACACACACGCAAGCTTTTTTCTTTTTAAAGTTATGCAATGATAAAACTATATCATTTGTTAACCACTTATTAAATACAAGGTGTTCCAAAAAATAGCGCCCAAACTCTGCACAGCCAGATTTCTCGTTAGAAGTACATAAAATTTGCCCCAAGAACTGTGCCTGTACGATCCAGTTTTCGAGAAAAATAGGAAAAACAAAATATGACGTCACTTCCGGTTTCGAAGAAAAACAACTAGAAACATTAAATTGGACACTGGATTACATATGCGGAACTCGGTGTTAAGGATGCTACAATCATTAGATCTGGTACCTGTGGATTCCTTTCAATGAAAACGTTTGAAAGAATTGATTTATCGAGTTCTAATTACAGCAAATAGGGATTCAGTCCCTCTCCTTCGTGCTGTCTTATGTTTGACAATATAATTTACTCGGGTAACACTGCGGGTCCTTGACTTCGTGGTACCACTATCGAAGTACACATAATTACAATTCTGATTTGATCAGATTTTGTGCATAAAGTATGTTGGAGATTGACTACTAATGTAATTGCAATCGGAATACAACGTGTTCGTAACATGGTGCGAAAGCCCAAATTCCAACCGTGAAAATATTGCGCTTAAAAGCTGTGTTAAAACAACAATACTGCAACCGAAACGAATTGGAGATTTTCTGTTGTTTACATCCTAAAATGCAAAGTTTTTGCCACGTCACAGAGCGGAATATTTGCAACGTAACCATTATGTAATATTTGCAACAACAACAACAAAAAAAACCCCCAATTTTTTACCACGTAATATTTGCAACGTTTTAAAACCATTACGTGCTACCTGGAATATGAATAAGAAAAGTGTTCCTTCCGTGCGAAAACTGATACGCAACGTCTTATAAGTGATTTTTTTTTATCCATGGGAAAGACCACGTTAAGTTTGAAATCAAGATTAAAAATAATAAATTTACCCTTACAGTGTTAGAAAATATTACACAATTCAGGCAATTTTAAAAATACAGACTATACTAATTGCGACAAAAGTAGCTGTATTCGGAAAATAATCCCTTCTACACTATATAGACTACAACCAAATCTTAAATTTTAAAAAAACAATTCACGATTAATATATTTTAACTATTAAAATACACAGCCGTATTAAATTGAAAAGAAGTATTTTCCATCTCGGACATAGTGAGGGTTGCGTCTGTTAGTCGCAGATTGAATTATTCATAAAACTGAATATTTTTTGACTGTACGTTATGTTTTGAGACTTAGACTAACTCACATACTGCAGAGAGTGGTTGAAAAAAAATACTGAATTCAATTAACAGAATATGCTGAAGAGGAAAAATTCACAAATGCAAATGGGAACAACACCAAGAACAACAACAAAAAGCTGACAATTATTTTGAACATTGGTACGCAGAAAATAATTACAGATGGAGAATTAATTTACAACATACTTTTTCATCTTTCTTGTATCGTCATCATCCCAGAAAATTCTTTATTCTATTAACAACTGAAGACAGGAAAATATTAAAACGTAGAATTATACAGCAAATAAAAATCTACTGCGATCTAAGGATAGGGAAAGCAGAAAACATAGCTGGCTAATAAATATGGATGTCGTGCTGCCGATCATTAATGAGGGGGAGAATTTTTCATTAGCTTGCATCCTTGAGATTCGAAAAAAATATCCTGGCTATTATATTTTTTCTCTTCAAAATGTACGTTTATTATAACTAAACTCACCACTAATTACTGCTTTCTTCTGTGGATATGTAATAGTAGACCAGTAGCTCAGAAGGTCAGGATGGTCAGCAAAATACCTCATCTGACTACGTGAATATTCCGGTTAAGTCATTAAATTATGCGGAGAATTAAAAATTGTAGAAACCGTTTAACTATTACATAGTAGGACATTAATTATTTAATTAATTCAAAAGAGAGAGAATGAATATAAATTCTAATTTAATCTACAACTAGTACATTACCACAAAAAAAAAATGTATTTCCTATCACTATTTCGGGAAGAACGAAATGGTAAAAATGTGTTTTCTTTTACCATTTGATCTTCGGAGAATTTTACAATTTAAAATTCTCAGATCATTTTAATATTTTTTTAGCAGGCTTTTATCTTTCTGTTCCAAGTAATTAAGTTACACGTTATGCACTGTAGAGACACCATGATTCAATTATTCGATGAGCACATAATTTCCTACTTCACTTAACCCTACCATGGCAACGCCTCCTGGACATAGAAAGCCTTGCAACTTCTACATCGCCAAGCCTTGATGCCCTGGACGTAGCCAGGGGGGGATATCGGGATATATCATATCCCCACCGCCGAAATTTTTGGATTAGTGATGAAATTCCGTCTATTTATACACATGTAAGTTCATATCCCCCCCCCCCTGAAAAATTTTCCTGGCTACGCGCTTGCGATGTTATCACTAGGCCTACGATAGTGACGTCAGCACAGTTTTGATTTCACAAAGTATAACTATTTAAAATTTCTAGTGGGTGTTAGAAATATTAGAAAATTTCTTAAGTTAAACATTAAAATTAAAATATCTTTCTCATACAAAATTATTCATTATGATCTATTTCCATATCATATTATCTAATTAGTCATGGTTAAAAACTGCCATTTGTCGTGAAATTATTTTTTTGTCTCACATTAAAATCTGTTTGTTATGCATGAGTAAATTCACCAGAAATTTTTAATGGTTTAATTTTGTGAAAGTCAAAACTTTTAACCAAACACGAGGGTGATCAGTGTTTCTTCCGTGATGTTACATGATTGCCTTCCTCCCTTCGCTAATATAGCCACGTGGATAAGACACTGAATACAACAAGTGGCTGAATTGTGAACGCCCTGTCTTATGGCTTACCGCATGACAGTCGATCTAACGGTCTGGTATTTTGTACTGTTTTCTCCAGATGTAACGAGAATGCGCGTTAGAATCCCCTGAAAAGTCATTCTTCCAAACACAGTGCACAGTTTTTCATCTCTGTTCTGCAAGAATTCAATTTTCTTCATTTGATAAAGTCGACCTCCAAAATTTTTTTAACCGTAGTGCTTTATACTAATTTTATGCATGGATGCGAGACGAGACAAAGATTTACAACTTTTTTGCAAGACGAAAGGAACATTTTTAACATTACGATATAGGGATTTTGCGACAGGAGACAAAGCAAGTAGACTGTTTTGCTCGACGCGAGACGACTATTTTCTGTCTCGCGTCCATCCCTAAATAATTTCCACGTATCATCAACTTAATAAACTGGGACCTTCCACTTTTCTTTTCTGCGTTTACTTTTATTTTGCAATGCTACTGAAGTCAGATATTTTTGCAGTGAAATTGCATATACAAGT